>JAUIMM010000020.1:15180000-15802500 GCA_031769625.1 Taudactylus pleione | reverse complement strand
TTTATATTTGCCTTCTATAAATTATAGATTTCTGTAAAAATCTCTATCAAAAAAATTAAATCTACCACTCTAACTGTGCTATGAGGAAGTATATAATGTTAAAGTTTCACTTTTTTTGTTTTCTTGCTCTTACTTGTGTTAGCTTTTCCTGTACTTGAGTTTCAAACTAGCTGTAAACTGCAAATTGATTCAGTACCTTTACACATTAAAAGCTAGGTAAAGGGGGCACCCAGATTTGAACCAGTGACCTCTTGATCAGCAGTTGAATGCTCTACCACTGAGCTATACCCCCAATTGCGTACAAGATTTTAAAACCATTCACATTGCAGTCAGAAAGTATAGGTGTTTGTACTATATATGTTGTCTTATAGGATAAAAAATTAATATGTATAGTTATGGTGATGCTTTGGAGTTATTATTCTGGGCTTGATTGCAGAGTTTACATAGGTGTAAACTGTGAGCATGCTCAAAAAGGAACTTTGATCTTCTAAATCTCCAATTTGGTCAGTTATAGTGACATCAGAACATATTGTAACTTTATATTTTGGGAGGCCAAACAGAACTAAGAAAATACAAATTCTTAGCAACAAACCTATAGAAATTATTTCAAAAAGTAGCTGACAACAGTATATTATTGCTATTAAAATAGGACATTTTGATTTTTGGGCTTGTGGGCTCAGATGTTCAAAATTAATGTTTGATGCATAAACTCGAATGGCCTAGTTGCAAAATCAGTCTAAGATCAACCCCCAATTACAACAACAGTTCCAGAATACTGCAATGTAATTGCTTAATAATTCCTTATTTTATTATCAAAGAGGGTGAGTATTAAAGTACACATGTTTCAAGTTCAGTTCTATTATACTATTCTAAATATATTACTATAGAAAGGACAGAAATTAAATTGAGGTTCTGGAACTGTTGGTGGGATTAGGGATTGAACTCAGACTGATATTGCAATAAGGCTTCTCCTACTTCTTCAGTTTAACCATTTGGGAAAGAAAGTACTTTTTTAAGAGAAACTAGGTAGGTCCTTTATATTTGCCTTCTATAAATTATAGATTTCTGTAAAAATCTCTATCAAAAAATCGAAATCTACCACTCTAACTGTGCTATCAGGAAGTATATAATGTTAAAGATTCACTTTTTTTGTTTTCTTGCTCTTACTTGTGTTAGCTTTTCCTGTACTTGAGTTTCAAACTAGCTGTAAACTGCAAATTGATTCAGTACCTTTACACATTAAAAGCTAGGTAAAAGGGGCACCCGGATTTGAACAAGGGACCTCTCGATCTGCAGTCGAATGCTCTACCACTGAGCTATACCCCCAATTGCATACAAGATTTTAAAACCATTCACATTGCAGTCAGAAAGTATAGGTGTTTGTACTATATATGTTGTCATATAGGATAAAAAATTAATATGTATATTTATGGTGATGCTTTGGAGTTATTAATCTGGGCTTGATTGCAGAGTTCACATAGGTGTAAGCTGTGAGCATGCTCAAAAAGGAACTTTGATCATCTAAAGCTCCAATTTGGTCAGTTATAGTGATATCAGGTCATATTGTGTCTTTATATTTTGGGAGGCCAAACAGAACTAAGAAAATACAAATTCTTAGCAACAAACCTATATAAATTATTTCAAAAAGTAGCTGACAACAGTATATTATTGCTAATAAAATAGGACATTTTGATTTTTGGGCTTGTGGGCTCAGGTGTTCAAAATTAATGTTTGATGCATAAACTCGAATGGCCTAGTTGCAAAATGAATATGAGATCAAACCCCAATTACAACAACAGTTCCAGAATACTGCAATGTAATTGCTTAATAAATCCTTATTTAATTATCAAAGAGGGTGAGTATTAAAGTACACATGTTTCATGTTCAGTTCTATTATACTATTCTAAATATATTACTATAGAAAGGACAGAAATTAAATTGAGGTTCTGGAACTGTTGGTGGGATTAGGGATTGAACTCAGACTGATATTGCAATAAGGCTTCTCCTACTTCTTCAGTTTAAGCATTTGGGAAAGAAAGTACTTTTTTAAGAGAAACTAGGTAGGTCCTTTATATTTGCCTTCTATAAATTATAGATTTCTGTAAAAATTGGTATCAAATAAATGAAATCTGCCACTCTAACTGTGCTATCAGGAAGTTTATAATGTTAAAGTATCACTATTTAAGTGATGCTTTTCTTTATTTAATTATCAATGAGGGTGAGTATTAAAGTACACATGTTTCATGCTCAGTTATATTATACTATTCTAAATATATTACTATAGAAAGGACAGAAATTAAATCGAGGTTCTGGAACTGTAGGTGGGATTAGGGATTGAACTCAGACTGATATTGCAATAAGGCTTCTCCTACTTCTTCATTTTTAACCATTTGGGAAAGAAAGTACTTTTTTAAGAGAAACTAGGTAGGTCCTTTATATTTGCCTTCTATAAATTATAGATTTCTGTAAAAAACTCTATCAAAAAAATGAAATCTACCACTCTAACTGTGCTATGAGGAAGTATATAATGTTAAAGTTTCACTTTTTTTGTTTTCTTGCTCTTACTTGTGTTAGCTTTTCCTGTACTTGAGTTTCAAACTATCTGTAAACTGCTAATTGATTCAGTACCTTTACACATTAAAAGCTAGGTAAAGGGGGCACCCAGATTTGAACCAGTGACCTCTTGATCAGCAGTTGAATGCTCTACCACTGAGCTATACCCCCAATTGCGTACAAGATTTTAAAACCATTCACATTGCAGTCAGAAAGTATAGGTGTTTGTACTATATATGTTGTCTTATAGGATAAAAAATTAATATGTATAGTTATGGTGATGCTTTGGAGTTATTATTCTGGGCTTGATTGCAGAGTTTACATAGGTGTAAACTGTGAGCATGCTCAAAAAGGAACTTTGATCTTCTAAATCTCCAATTTGGTCAGTTATAGTGACATCAGAACATATTGTGACTTTATATTTTGGGAGGCCAAACAGAACTAAGAAAATACAAATTCTTAGCAACAAACCTATAGAAATTATTTCAAAAAGTAGCTGACAACAGTATATTATTGCTAATAAAATAGGACATTTTGATTTTTGGGCTTGTGGGCTCAGATGTTCAAAATTAATGTTTGATGCATAAACTCGAATGGCCTAGTTGCAAAATCAGTCTAAGATCAACCCCCAATTACAACAACAGTTCCAGAATACTGCAATGTAATTGCTTAATAATTCCTTATTTTATTATCAAAGAGGGTGAGTATTAAAGTACACATGTTTCAAGTTCAGTTCTATTATACTATTCTAAATATATTACTATAGAAAGGACAGAAATTAAATTGAGGTTCTGGAACTGTTGGTGGGATTAGGGATTGAACTCAGACTGATATTGCAATAAGGCTTCTCCTACTTCTTCAGTTTAACCATTTGGGAAAGAAAGTACTTTTTTAAGAGAAACTAGGTAGGTCCTTTATATTTGCCTTCTATAAATTATAGATTTCTGTAAAAATCTCTATCAAAAAATCGAAATCTACCACTCTAACTGTGCTATCAGGAAGTATATAATGTTAAAGATTCACTTTTTTTGTTTTCTTGCTCTTACTTGTGTTAGCTTTTCCTGTACTTGAGTTTCAAACTAGCTGTAAACTGCAAATTGATTCAGTACCTTTACACATTAAAAGCTAGGTAAAAGGGGCACCCAGATTTGAACAAGGGACCTCTCGATCTGCAGTCGAATGCTCTACCACTGAGCTATACCCCCAATTGCATACAAGATTTTAAAACCATTCACATTGCAGTCAGAAAGTATAGGTGTTTGTACTATATATGTTGTCATATAGGATAAAAAATTAATATGTATATTTATGGTGATGCTTTAGAGTTATTAATCTGGGCTTGATTGCAGAGTTCACATAGGTGTAAGCTGTGAGCATGCTCAAAAAGGAACTTTGATCATCTAAAGCTCCAATTTGGTCAGTTATAGTGATATCAGGTCATATTGTGTCTTTATATTTTGGGAGGCCAAACAGAACTAAGAAAATACAAATTCTTAGCAACAAACCTATATAAATTATTTCAAAAAGTAGCTGACAACAGTATATTATTGCTAATAAAATAGGACATTTTGATTTTTGGGCTTGTGGGCTCAGGTGTTCAAAATTAATGTTTGATGCATAAACTCGAATGGCCTAGTTGCAAAATGAATATGAGATCAAACCCCAATTTCAACAACAGTTCCAGAATACTGCAATGTAATTGCTTAATAAATCCTTATTTAATTATCAAAGAGGGTGAGTATTAAAGTACACATGTTTCATGTTCAGTTCTATTATACTATTCTAAATATATTACTATAGAAAGGACAGAAATTAAATTGAGGTTCTGGAACTGTTGGTGGGATTAGGGATTGAACTCAGACTGATATTGCAATAAGGCTTCTCCTACTTCTTCAGTTTAAGCATTTGGGAAAGAAAGTACTTTTTTAAGAGAAACTAGGTAGGTCCTTTATATTTGCCTTCTATAAATTATAGATTTCTGTAAAAATTGGTATCAAATAAATGAAATCTGCCACTCTAACTGTGCTATCAGGAAGTTTATAATGTTAAAGTATCACTATTTAAGTGATGCTTTTCCTTATTTAATTATCAATGAGGGTGAGTATTAAAGTACACATGTTTCATGCTCAGTTATATTATACTATTCTAAATATATTACTATAGAAAGGACAGAAATTAAATCGAGGTTCTGGAACTGTAAGTGGGATTAGGGATTGAACTCAGACTGATATTGCAATAAGGCTTCTCCTACTTCTTCATTTTTAACCATTTGGGAAAGAAAGTACTTTTTTAAGAGAAACTAGGTAGGTCCTTTATATTTGCCTTCTATAAATTATAGATTTCTGTAAAAATCTCTATCAAAAAAATGAAATCTACCACTCTAACTGTGCTATGAGGAAGTATATAATGTTAAAGTTTCACTTTTTTTGTTTTCTTGCTCTTACTTGTGTTAGCTTTTCCTGTACTTGAGTTTCAAACTAGCTGTAAACTGCAAATTGATTACACATTAAAAACTAGGTAAAGGGGGCACCCAGATTTGAACCAGTGACCTCTTGATCAGCAGTTGAATGCTCTACCACTGAGCTATACCCCCAATTGCATACAAGATTTTAAAACCATTCACATTGCAGTCAGAAAGTATAGGTGTTTGTACTATATATGTTGTCTTATAGGATAAAAAATTAATATGTATAGTTATGGTGATGCTTTGGAGTTATTATTCTGGGCTTGATTGCAGAGTTTACATAGGTGTAAACTGTGAGCATGCTCAAAAAGGAACTTTGATCTTCTAAATCTCCAATTTGGTCAGTTATAGTGACATCAGAACATATTGTGACTTTATATTTTGGGAGGCCATACAGAACTAAGAAAATACAAATTCTTAGCAACAAACCTATAGAAATTATTTCAAAAAGTAGCTGACAACAGTATATTATTGCTATTAAAATAGGACATTTTGATTTTTGGGCTTGTGGGCTCAGATGTTCAAAATTAATGTTTGATGCATAAACTCGAATGGCCTAGTTGCAAAATCAGTCTAAGATCAACCCCCAATTACAACAACAGTTCCAGAATACTGCAATGTAATTGCTTAATAATTCCTTATTTTATTATCAAAGAGGGTGAGTATTAAAGTACACATGTTTCAAGTTCAGTTCTATTATACTATTCTAAATATATTACTATAGAAAGGACAGAAATTAAATTGAGGTTCTGGAACTGTTGGTGGGATTAGGGATTGAACTCAGACTGATATTGCAATAAGGCTTCTCCTACTTCTTCAGTTTAAGCATTTGGGAAAGAAAGTACTTTTTTAAGAGAAACTAGGTAGGTCCTTTATATTTGCCTTCTATAAATTATAGATTTCTGTAAAAATCTCTATCAAAAAATCGAAATCTACCACTCTAACTGTGCTATCAGGAAGTATATAATGTTAAAGATTCACTTTTTTTGTTTTCTTGCTCTTACTTGTGTTAGCTTTTCCTGTACTTGAGTTTCAAACTAGCTGTAAACTGCAAATTGATTCAGTACCTTTACACATTAAAAGCTAGGTAAAAGGGGCACCCGGATTTGAACAAGGGACCTCTCGATCTGCAGTCGAATGCTCTACCACTGAGCTATACCCCCAATTGCATACAAGATTTTAAAACCATTCACATTGCAGTCAGAAAGTATAGGTGTTTGTACTATATATGTTGTCATATAGGATAAAAAATTAATATGTATATTTATTTTGATGCTTTGGAGTTATTAATCTGGGCTTGATTGCAGAGTTCACATAGGTGTAAACTGTGAGCATGCTCAAAAAGGAACTTTGATCATCTAAAGCTCCAATTTGGTCAGTTATAGTGATATCAGGTCATATTGTGTCTTTATATTTTGGGAGGCCAAACAGAACTAAGAAAATACAAATTCTTAGCAACAAACCTATATAAATTATTTCAAAAAGTATCTGACAACAGTATATTATTGCTAATAAAATAGGACATTTTGATTTTTGGGCTTGTGGGCTCAGGTGTTCAAAATTAATGTTTGATGCATAAACTCGAATGGCCTAGTTGCAAAATGAATATGAGATCAAACCCCAATTACAACAACAGTTCCAGAATACTGCAATGTAATTGCTTAATAATTCCTTATTTAATTATCAAAGAGGGTGAGTATTAAAGTACACATGTTTCATGCTCAGTTATATTATACTATTCTAAATATATTACTATAGAAAGGACAGAAATTAAATCGAGGTTCTGGAACTGTTGGTGGGATTAGGGATTGAACTCAGACTGATATTGCAATAAGGCTTCTCCTACTTCTTCAGTTTAACCATTTGGGAAAGAAAGTACTTTTTTAAGAGAAACTAGGTAGGTCCTTTATATTTGCCTTCTATAAATTATAGATTTCTGTAAAAATCTCTATCAAAAAATCGAAATCTACCACTCTACCTGTGCTATCAGGATGTATATAATGTTAAAGATTCACTTTTTTTGTTTTCTTTCTCTTACTTGTGTTAGCTTTTCCTGTACTTGAGTTTCAAACTAGCTGTAAACTGCAAATTGATTCAGTACCTTTACACATTAAAAGCTAGGTAAAAGGGGCACCTGGATTTGAACCAGGGACCTCTCGATCTGCAGTTGAATGCTCTACCACTGAGCTATACCCCCAATTGCATACAAGATTTTAAAACCATTCACATTGCAGTCAGAAAGTATAGGTGTTTGTACTATATATGTTGTCATATAGGATAAAAAATTAATATGTATATTTATGGTGATGCTTTGGAGTTATTAATCTGGGCTTGATTGCAGAGTTCACATAGGTGTAAGCTGTGAGCATGCTCAAAAAGGAACTTTGATCATCTAAAGCTCCAATTTGGTCAGTTATAATGATATCAGGACATATTGTGTCTTTATATTTTGGGAGGCCAAACAGAACTAAGAAAATACAAATTCTTAGCAACAAACCTATAGAAATTATTTCAAAAAGTAGCTGACAACAGTATATTATTGCTAATAAAATTGGACATTTTGATTTTTGGGCTTGTGGGCTCAGGTGTTCAAAATTAATGTTTGATGCATAAACTCGAATGGCCTAGTTGCAAAATCAGTCTAAGATCAACCCCCAATTACAACAACAGTTCCAGAATACTGCAATGTAATTGCTTAATAATTCCTTATTTTATTATCAAAGAGGGTGAGTATTAAAGTACACATGTTTCAAGTTCAGTTCTATTATACTATTCTAAATATATTACTATAGAAAGGACAGAAATTAAATTGAGGTTCTGGAACTGTTGGTGGGATTAGGGATTGAACTCAGACTGATATTGCAATAAGGCTTCTCCTACTTCTTCAGTTTAACCATTTGGGAAAGAAAGTACTTTTTTAAGAGAAACTAGGTAGGTCCTTTATATTTGCCTTCTATAAATTATAGATTTCTGTAAAAATCTCTATCAAAAAATCGAAATCTACCACTCTAACTGTGCTATCAGGAAGTATATAATGTTAAAGATTCACTTTTTTTGTTTTCTTGCTCTTACTTGTGTTAGCTTTTCCTGTACTTGAGTTTCAAACTAGCTGTAAACTGCAAATTGATTCAGTACCTTTACACATTAAAAGCTAGGTAAAAGGGGCACCCGGATTTGAACAAGGGACCTCTCGATCTGCAGTCGAATGCTCTACCACTGAGCTATACCCCCAATTGCATACAAGATTTTAAAACCATTCACATTGCAGTCAGAAAGTATAGGTGTTTGTACTATATATGTTATCATATAGGATAAAAAATTAATATGTATATTTATGGTGATGCTTTGGAGTTATTAATCTGGGCTTGATTGCAGAGTTCACATAGGTGTAAGCTGTGAGCATGCTCAAAAAGGAACTTTGATCATCTAAAGCTCCAATTTGGTCAGTTATAGTGATATCAGGTCATATTGTGTCTTTATATTTTGGGAGGCCAAACAGAACTAAGAAAATACAAATTCTTAGCAACAAACCTATATAAATTATTTCAAAAAGTAGCTGACAACAGTATATTATTGCTAATAAAATAGGACATTTTGATTTTTGGGCTTGTGGGCTCAGGTGTTCAAAATTAATGTTTGATGCATAAACTCGAATGGCCTAGTTGCAAAATGAATATGAGATCAAACCCCAATTACAACAACAGTTCCAGAATACTGCAATGTAATTGCTTAATAAATCCTTATTTAATTATCAAAGAGGGTGAGTATTAAAGTACACATGTTTCATGTTCAGTTCTATTATACTATTCTAAATATATTACTATAGAAAGGACAGAAATTAAATTGAGGTTCTGGAACTGTTGGTGGGATTAGGGATTGAACTCAGACTGATATTGCAATAAGGCTTCTCCTACTTCTTCAGTTTAAGTATTTGGGAAAGAAAGTACTTTTTTAAGAGAAACTAGGTAGGTCCTTTATATTTGCCTTCTATAAATTATAGATTTCTGTAAAAATTGCTATCAAATAAATGAAATCTGCCACTCTAACCATTTGGGAAAGAAAGTACTTTTTTAAGAGATACTAGGTAGGTCCTTTATATTTGCCTTCTATAAATTATAGATTTCTGTAAAAATCTCTATCAAAAAAATGAAATCTACCACTCTAACTGTGCTATGAGGAAGTATATAATGTTAAAGTTTCACTTTTTTTGTTTTCTTGCTCTTACTTGTGTTAGCTTTTCCTGTACTTGAGTTTCAAACTAGCTGTAAACTGCAAATTGATTCAGTACCTTTACACATTAAAAGCTAGGTAAAGGGGGAACCCAGATTTGAACCAGTGACCTCTTGATCAGCAGTTGAATGCTCTACCACTGAGCTATACCCCCAATTGCGTACAAGATTTTAAAACCATTCACATTGCAGTCAGAAAGTATAGGTGTTTGTACTATATATGTTGTCTTATAGGATAAAAAATTAATATGTATAGTTATGGTGATGCTTTGGAGTTATTATTCTGGGCTTGATTGCAGAGTTTACATAGGTGTAAACTGTGAGCATGCTCAAAAAGGAACTTTGATCTTCTAAATCTCCAATTTGGTCAGTTATAGTGACATCAGAACATATTGTGACTTTATATTTTGGGAGGCCAAACAGAACTAAGAAAATACAAATTCTTAGCAACAAACCTATAGAAATTATTTCAAAAAGTAGCTGACAACAGTATATTATTGCTATTAAAATAGGACATTTTGATTTTTGGGCTTGTGGGCTCAGATGTTCAAAATTAATGTTTGATGCATAAACTCGAATGGCCTAGTTGCAAAATCAGTCTAAGATCAACCCCCAATTACAACAACAGTTCCAGAATACTGCAATGTAATTGCTTAATAATTCCTTATTTTATTATCAAAGAGGGTGAGTATTAAAGTACACATGTTTCAAGTTCAGTTCTATTATACTATTCTAAATATATTACTATAGAAAGGACAGAAATTAAATTGAGGTTCTGGAACTGTTGGTGGGATTAGGGATTGAACTCAGACTGATATTGCAATAAGGCTTCTCCTACTTCTTCAGTTTAACCATTTGGGAAAGAAAGTACTTTTTTAAGAGAAACTAGGTAGGTCCTTTATATTTGCCTTCTATAAATTATAGATTTCTGTAAAAATCTCTATCAAAAAATCGAAATCTACCACTCTAACTGTGCTATCAGGAAGTATATAATGTTAAAGATTCACTTTTTTTGTTTTCTTGCTCTTACTTGTGTTAGCTTTTCCTGTACTTGAGTTTCAAACTAGCTGTAAACTGCAAATTGATTCAGTACCTTTACACATTAAAAGCTAGGTAAAAGGGGCACCCGGATTTGAACAAGGGACCTCTCGATCTGCAGTCAAATGCTCTACCACTGAGCTATACCCCCAATTGCATACAAGATTTTAAAACCATTCACATTGCAGTCAGAAAGTATAGGTGTTTGTACTATATATGTTATCATATAGGATAAAAAATTAATATGTATATTTATGGTGATGCTTTGGAGTTATTAATCTGGGCTTGATTGCAGAGTTCACATAGGTGTAAGCTGTGAGCATGCTCAAAAAGGAACTTTGATCATCTAAAGCTCCAATTTGGTCAGTTATAGTGATATCAGGTCATATTGTGTCTTTATATTTTGGGAGGCCAAACAGAACTAAGAAAATACAAATTCTTAGCAACAAACCTATATAAATTATTTCAAAAAGTAGCTGACAACAGTATATTATTGCTAATAAAATAGGACATTTTGATTTTTGGGCTTGTGGGCTCAGGTGTTCAAAATTAATGTTTGATGCATAAACTCGAATGGCCTAGTTGCAAAATGAATATGAGATCAAACCCCAATTACAACAACAGTTCCAGAATACTGCAATGTAATTGCTTAATAAATCCTTATTTAATTATCAAAGAGGGTGAGTATTAAAGTACACATGTTTCATGTTCAGTTCTATTATACTATTCTAAATATATTACTATAGAAAGGACAGAAATTAAATTGAGGTTCTGGAACTGTTGGTGGGATTAGGGATTGAACTCAGACTGATATTGCAATAAGGCTTCTCCTACTTCTTCAGTTTAAGCATTTGGGAAAGAAAGTACTTTTTTAAGAGAAACTAGGTAGGTCCTTTATATTTGCCTTCTATAAATTATAGATTTCTGTAAAAATTGCTATCAAATAAATGAAATCTGCCACTCTAACCATTTGGGAAAGAAAGTACTTTTTTAAGAGATACTAGGTAGGTCCTTTATATTTGCCTTCTATAAATTATAGATTTCTGTAAAAATCTCTATCAAAAAAATGAAATCTACCACTCTAACTGTGCTATGAGGAAGTATATAATGTTAAAGTTTCACTTTTTTTGTTTTCTTGCTCTTACTTGTGTTAGCTTTTCCTGTACTTGAGTTTCAAACTAGCTGTAAACTGCAAATTGATTCAGTACCTTTACACATTAAAAGCTAGGTAAAGGGGGCACCCAGATTTGAACCAGTGACCTCTTGATCAGCAGTTGAATGCTCTACCACTGAGCTATACCCCCAATTGCGTACAAGATTTTAAAACCATTCACATTGCAGTCAGAAAGTATAGGTGTTTGTACTATATATGTTGTCTTATAGGATAAAAAATTAATATGTATAGTTATGGTGATGCTTTGGAGTTATTATTCTGGGCTTGATTGCAGAGTTTACATAGGTGTAAACTGTGAGCATGCTCAAAAAGGAACTTTGATCTTCTAAATCTCCAATTTGGTCAGTTATAGTGACATCAGAACATATTGTGACTTTATATTTTGGGAGGCCAAACAGAACTAAGAAAATACAAATTCTTAGCAACAAACCTATAGAAATTATTTCAAAAAGTAGCTGACAACAGTATATTATTGCTATTAAAATAGGACATTTTGATTTTTGGGCTTGTGGGCTCAGATGTTCAAAATTAATGTTTGATGCATAAACTCGAATGGCCTAGTTGCAAAATCAGTCTAAGATCAACCCCCAATTACAACAACAGTTCCAGAATACTGCAATGTAATTGCTTAATAATTCCTTATTTATTATCAAAGAGGGTGAGTATTAAAGTACACATGTTTCAAGTTCAGTTCTATTATACTATTCTAAATATATTACTATAGAAAGGACAGAAATTAAATTGAGGTTCTGGAACTGTTGGTGGGATTAGGGATTGAACTCAGACTGATATTGCAATAAGGCTTCTCCTACTTCTTCAGTTTAACCATTTGGGAAAGAAAGTACTTTTTTAAGAGAAACTAGGTAGGTCCTTTATATTTGCCTTCTATAAATTATAGATTTCTGTAAAAATCTCTATCAAAAAATCGAAATCTACCACTCTAACTGTGCTATCAGGAAGTATATAATGTTAAAGATTCACTTTTTTTGTTTTGTTGCTCTTACTTGTGTTAGCTTTTCCTGTACTTGAGTTTCAAACTAGCTGTAAACTGCAAATTGATTCAGTACCTTTACACATTAAAAGCTAGGTAAAAGGGGCACCCGGATTTGAACAAGGGACCTCTCGATCTGCAGTCGAATGCTCTACCACTGAGCTATACCCCCAATTGCATACAATATTTTAAAACCATTCACATTGCAGTCAGAAAGTATAGGTGTTTGTACTATATATGTTGTCATATAGGATAAAAAATTAATATGTATATTTATGGTGATGCTTTGGAGTTATTAATCTGGGCTTGATTGCAGAGTTCACATAGGTGTAAGCTGTGAGCATGCTCAAAAAGGAACTTTGATCATCTAAAGCTCCAATTTGGTCAGTTATAGTGATATCAGGTCATATTGTGTCTTTATATTTTGGGAGGCCAAACAGAACTAAGAAAATACAAATTCTTAGCAACAAACCTATATAAATTATTTCAAAAAGTAGCTGACAACAGTATATTATTGCTAATAAAATAGGACATTTTGATTTTTGGGCTTGTGGGCTCAGGTGTTCAAAATTAATGTTTGATGCATAAACTCGAATGGCCTAGTTGCAAAATGAATATGAGATCAAACCCCAATTACAACAACAGTTCCAGAATACTGCAATGTAATTGCTTAATAAATCCTTATTTAATTATCAAAGAGGGTGAGTATTAAAGTACACATGTTTCATGTTCAGTTCTATTATACTATTCTAAATATATTACTATAGAAAGGACAGAAATTAAATTGAGGTTCTAGAACTGTTGGTGGGATTAGGGATTGAACTCAGACTGATATTGCAATAAGGCTTCTCCTACTTCTTCAGTTTAAGCATTTGGGAAAGAAAGTACTTTTTTAAGAGAAACTAGGTAGGTCCTTTATATTTGCCTTCTATAAATTATAGATTTCTGTAAAAATTGGTATCAAATAAATGAAATCTGCCACTCTAACTGTGCTATCAGGAAGTTTATAATGTTAAAGTATCACTATTTAAGTGATGCTTTTCCTTATTTAATTATCAATGAGGGTGAGTATTAAAGTACACATGTTTCATGCTCAGTTATATTATACTATTCTAAATATATTACTATAGAAAGGACAGAAATTAAATCGAGGTTCTGGAACTGTAGGTGGGATTAGGGATTGAACTCAGACTGATATTGCAATAAGGCTTCTCCTACTTCTTCATTTTTAACCATTTGGGAAAGAAAGTACTTTTTTAAGAGAAACTAGGTAGGTCCTTTATATTTGCCTTCTATAAATTATAGATTTCTGTAAAAATCTCTATCAAAAAAATGAAATCTACCACTCTAACTGTGCTATGAGGAAGTATATAATGTTAAAGTTTCACTTTTTTTGTTTTCTTGCTCTTACTTGTGTTAGCTTTTCCTGTACTTGAGTTTCAAACTAGCTGTAAACTGCAAATTGATTCAGTACCTTTACACATTAAAAGCTAGGTAAAGGGGGCACCCAGATTTGAACCAGTGACCTATGATCAGCAGTTGAATGCTCTACCACTGAGCTATACCCCCAATTGCGTACAAGATTTTAAAACCATTCACATTGCAGTCAGAAAGTATAGGTGTTTGTACTATATATGTTGTCTTATAGGATAAAAAATTAATATGTATAGTTATGGTGATGCTTTGGAGTTATTATTCTGGGCTTGATTGCAGATTTTACATAGGTGTAAACTGTGAGCATGCTCAAAAAGGAACTTTGATCTTCTAAATCTCCAATTTGGTCAGTTATAGTGACATCAGAACATATTGTGACTTTATATTTTGGGAGGCCAAACAGAACTAAGAAAATACAAATTCTTAGCAACAAACCTATAGAAATTATTTCAAAAAGTAGCTGACAACAGTATATTATTGCTATTAAAATAGGACATTTTGATTTTTGGGCTTGTGGGCTCAGATGTTCAAAATTAATGTTTGATGCATAAACTCGAATGGCCTAGTTGCAAAATCAGTCTAAGATCAACCCCCAATTACAACAACAGTTCCAGAATACTGCAATGTAATTGCTTAATAATTCCTTATTTTATTATCAAAGAGGGTGAGTATTAAAGTACACATGTTTCAAGTTCAGTTCTATTATACTATTCTAAATATATTACTATAGAAAGGACAGAAATTAAATTGAGGTTCTGGAACTGTTGGTGGGATTAGGGATTGAACTCAGACTGATATTGCAATAAGGCTTCTCCTACTTCTTCAGTTTAACCATTTGGGAAAGAAAGTACTTTTTTAAGAGAAACTAGGTAGGTCCTTTATATTTGCCTTCTATAAATTATAGATTTCTGTAAAAATCTCTATCAAAAAATCGAAATCTACCACTCTAACTGTGCTATCAGGAAGTATATAATGTTAAAGATTCACTTTTTTTGTTTTCTTGCTCTTACTTGTGTTAGCTTTTCCTGTACTTGAGTTTCAAACTAGCTGTAAACTGCAAATTGATTCAGTACCTTTACACATTAAAAGCTAGGTAAAAGGGGCACCTGGATTTGAACCAGGGACCTCTCGATCTGCTGTTGAATGCTCTACCACTGAGCTATACCCCCAATTGCGTACAAGGTTTTAAAACCATTCACATTGCAGTCAGAAAGTATAGGTGTTTGTACTATATATGTTGTCTTATAGGATAAAAAATTAATATGTATAGTTATGGTGATGCTTTGGAGTTATTAATCTGGGCTTGATTGCAGAGTTCACATAGGTGTAAGCTGTGAGCATGCTCAAAAAGGAACTTTGATCATCTAAAGCTCCAATTTGGTCAGTTATAGTGATATCAGGACATATTGTGTCTTTATATTTTGGGAGGCCAAACAGAACTAAGAAAATACAAATTCTTAGCAACAAACCTATATAAATTATTTCAAAAAGTAGCTGACAACAGTATATTATTGCTAATAAAATAGGACATTTTGATTTTTGGGCTTGTGTTGGCTCAGATGTTCAAAATTAATGTTTGATGCATAAACTCGAATGGCCTAGTTGCAAAATGAATATGAGATCAAACCCCAATTACAACAACAGTTCCAGAATACTGCAATGTAATTGCTTAATAATTCTTTATTTAATTATCAAAGAGGGTGAGTATTAAAGTACACATGTTTCATGTTCAGTTCTATTATACTATTCTAAATATATTACTATAGAAAGGACAGAAATTAAATTGAGGTTCTGGAACTGTTGGTGGGATTAGGGATTGAACTCAGACTGATATTGCAATAAGGCTTCTCCTACTTCTTCAGTTTAAGCATTTGGGAAAGAAAGTACTTTTTTAAGAGAAACTAGGTAGGTCCTTTATATTTGCCTTCTATAAATTATAGATTTCTGTAAAAATTGCTATCAAATAAATGAAATCTGCCACTCTAACTGTGCTATCAGGAAGTTTATAATGTTAAAGTATCACTATTTAAGTGATGCTTTTCCTTATTTAATTATCAATGAGGGTGAGTATTAAAGTACACATGGTTCATGCTCAGTTATATTATACTATTCTAAATATATTACTATAGAAAGGACAGAAATTAAATCGAGGTTCTGGAACTGTAGGTGGGATTAGGGATTGAACTCAGACTGATATTGCAATAAGGCTTCTCCTACTTCTTCATTTTTAACCATTTGGGAAAGAAAGTACTTTTTTAAGAGAAACTAGGTAGGTCCTTTATATTTGCCTTCTATAAATTATAGATTTCTGTAAAAATCTCTATCAAAAAAATGAAATCTACCACTCTAACTGTGCTATCAGGAAGTATATAATGTTAAAGTTTCACTTTTTTTGTTTTCTTGCTCTTACTTGTGTTAGCTTTTCCTGTACTTGAGTTTCAAACTAGATGTAAACTGCAAATTGATTCAGTACCTTTACACATTAAAAGCTAGGTAAAGGGGGCACCTGGATTTGAACCAGTGACCTCTCGATGAGCAGTTGAATGCTCTACCACTGAGCTATACCCCCAATTGCGTACAAGATTTTAAAACCATTCACATTGCAGTCAGAAAGTATAGGTGTTTGTACTATATATGTTGTCTTATAGGATAAAAAATTAATATGTATAGTTATGGTGATGCTTTGGAGTTATTAATCTGGGCTTGATTGCAGAGTTCACATAGGTGTAAACTGTGAGCATGCTCAAAAAGGAACTTTGATCTTCTAAATCTCCAATTTGGTAAGTTATAGTGACATCAGAACATATTGTGACTTTATATTTTGGGAGGCCAAACAGAACTAAGAAAATACAAATTCTTAGCAACAAACCTATATAAATTATTTCAAAAAGTAGCTGACAACAGTATATTATTGCTAATAAAATAGGACATTTTGATTTTTGGGCTTGTGTTGGCTCAGATGTTCAAAATTAATGTTTGATGCATAAACTCGAATGGCCTAGTTGCAAAATGAATATGAGATCAAACCCCAATTACAACAACAGTTCCAGAATACTGCAATGTAATTGCTTAATAATTCTTTATTTAATTATCAAAGAGGGTGAGTATTAAAGTACACATGTTTCATGTTCAGTTCTATTATACTATTCTAAATATATTACTATAGAAAGGACAGAAATTAAATTGAGGTTCTGGAACTGTTGGTGGGATTAGGGATTGAACTCAGACTGATATTGCAATAAGGCTTCTCCTACTTCTTCAGTTTAAGCATTTGGGAAAGAAAGTACTTTTTTAAGAGAAACTAGGTAGGTCCTTTATATTTGCCTTCTATAAATTATAGATTTCTGTAAAAATTGCTATCAAATAAATGAAATCTGCCACTCTAACTGTGCTATCAGGAAGTTTATAATGTTAAAGTATCACTATTTAAGTGATGCTTTTCCTTATTTAATTATCAATGAGGGTGAGTATTAAAGTACACATGGTTCATGCTCAGTTATATTATACTATTCTAAATATATTACTATAGAAAGGACAGAAATTAAATCGAGGTTCTGGAACTGTAGGTGGGATTAGGGATTGAACTCAGACTGATATTGCAATAAGGCTTCTCCTACTTCTTCATTTTTAACCATTTGGGAAAGAAAGTACTTTTTTAAGAGAAACTAGGTAGGTCCTTTATATTTGCCTTCTATAAATTATAGATTTCTGTAAAAATCTCTATCAAAAAAATGAAATCTACCACTCTAACTGTGCTATCAGGAAGTATATAATGTTAAAGTTTCACTTTTTTTGTTTTCTTGCTCTTACTTGTGTTAGCTTTTCCTGTACTTGAGTTTCAAACTAGATGTAAACTGCAAATTGATTCAGTACCTTTACACATTAAAAGCTAGGTAAAGGGGGCACCTGGATTTGAACCAGTGACCTCTCGATGAGCAGTTGAATGCTCTACCACTGAGCTATACCCCCAATTGCGTACAAGATTTTAAAACCATTCACATTGCAGTCAGAAAGTATAGGTGTTTGTACTATATATGTTGTCTTATAGGATAAAAAATTAATATGTATAGTTATGGTGATGCTTTGGAGTTATTAATCTGGGCTTGATTGCAGAGTTCACATAGGTGTAAACTGTGAGCATGCTCAAAAAGGAACTTTGATCTTCTAAATCTCCAATTTGGTAAGTTATAGTGACATCAGAACATATTGTGACTTTATATTTTGGGAGGCCAAACAGAACTAAGAAAATACAAATTCTTAGCAACAAACCTATATAAATTATTTCAAAAAGTAGCTGACAACAGTATATTATTGCTAATAAAATAGGACATTTTGATTTTTGGGCTTGTGGGCTCAGGTGTTCAAAATTAATGTTTGATGCATAAAGTGGAATGGCCTAGTTGCAAAATCAGTATGAGATCAACCCCCAATTACAACAACAGTTCCAGAATACTGCAATGTAATTGCTTAATAATTCCTTATTTAATTATCAAAGAGGGTGAGTATTAAAGTACACATGTTTCATGTTCAGTTATATTATACTATTCTAAATATATTACTATAGAAAGGACAGAAATTAAATTGAGGTTCTGGAACTGTTGGTGGGATTAGGGATTGAACTCAGACTGATATTGCAATAAGGCTTCTCCTACTTCTTCAGTTTAAGCATTTGGGAAAGAAAGTACTTTTTTAAGAGAAACTAGGTAGGTCCTTTATATTTGCCTTCTATAAATTATTGATTTCTGTAAAAATCTCTATCAAAAAAATGAAATCTACCACTCTAACTGTGATATCAGGAAGTATATAATGTTAAAGTTTCACTTTTTTTGTTTTCTTGCTCTTACTTGTGTTAGATTTTCCTGTACTTGAGTTTCAAACTAGCAGTAAACTGCAAATTGATTCAGTACCTTTACACATTAAAAGCTAGGTAAAGGGGGCACCCAGATTTGAACCAGGGACCTCTCGATCTGCAGTCGAATGTTCTACCACTGAGCTATACCCCCAATTGCATACAAGATTTTAAAAACATTCACATTGCAGTCAGAAAGTATAGGTGTTTGTACTATATATGTTGTCTTATAGGATAAAAAATTAATATGTATATTTATGGTGATGCTTTGGAGTTATTAATCTGGGCTTGATTGCAGAGTTCACATAGGTGGAAGCTGTGAGCATGCTCAAAAACAAACTTTGATCATCTAAAGCTCCAATTTGGTCAGTTATAGTGACATCAGGACATATTGTGACTTTATATTTTGGGAGGCCAAACAGAACTAAGAAAATACAAATTCTTAGCAACAAACCTATATAAATTATTTCAAAAAGTAGCTGACAACAGTATATTATTGCTAATAAAATAGGACATTTTGATTTTTGGGCTTGTGGGCTCAGGTGTTCAAAATTAATGTTTGATGCTTAAAGTGGAATGGCCTAGTTGCAAAATCAGTATGAGATCAACCCCCAATTACAACAACAGTTCCAGAATACTGCAATGTAATTGCTAAATAATTCCTTATTTATTTATCAAAGAGGGTGAGTATTAAAGTACACATGTTTCATGTTCAGTTCTATTATACTATTCTAAATATATTACTATAGAATGGACAGAAATTAAATTGAGGTTCTGGAACTGTTGGTGGGATTAGGGATTGAACTCAGACTGATATTGCAATAAGGCTTCTCCTACTTCTTCAGTTTAACCATTTGGGAAAGAAAGTACTTTTTTAAGAGAAACAAGGTAAGTCCTTTATATTTGCCTTCTATAATTTATAGATTTCTGTAAAAATCTCTACCAAAAAAATGAAATCTACCACTCTAATTGTGCTATCAGGAAGTTTATAATGTTAAAGTATCACTATTTAAGTGATGCTTTTCCTTATTTAGTTATCAATGAGGGTGAGTATTAAAGTACACATGTTTCATGTTCAGTTATATTATACTATTCTAAATATATTACTATAGAAAGGACAGAAATTAAATCGAGGTTCAGGAACTGTTGGTGGGATTAGGGATTGAACTCAGACTGATATTGCAATAAGGCTTCTCCTACTTCTTCATTTTTAACCATTTGGGAAAGAAAGTACTTTTTTAAGAGAGACAAGGTTGGTCCTGTATATATGCCTTCTATAAATTATAGATTCCTGTTAAAATCTATCAAAAAAATGAAATCTACCACTCTAACTGTGCTATCAGGGAGTATATAATGTTAAAGTTTTACTTTTTTTGTTTTCTTGCTCTTACTTGTGTTAGCTTTTCCAGTAGTTGAGTTTCAAACTAGTTGTAAACTGCACATTTTACACATTAAAAGCTAGGTAAAGGGGGCACCTGGATTTGAACTAGGGACCTCTCGATCTGCAGTCAAATGCTCTGCCACTGAGCTATACCCCCAATTGCATACAAGATTTTAAAAACATTCACATTGCAGTCAGAATGAATAGGTGTTTGTACTATATATCTTGTCCTACAGGATAAACAATGAATCTGTATATTTATGGTGATGCTTTGAAGTTATTAATCTGGGCTTGAATGCAGAGTTCACATAGGTGTAAGCTGTGAGCATGCTCAAAATGAAACTTTGATCATCTAATGCTCCACTATGGTCAGTTATAGTGAGATCGGGACATATTGTGACTTTATATTTTGGATGGCCAAACAGAACTAAGAAAAATACAAATTCTTAGCAACAAACCTCTATAAATTATTTCAAAAAGTAGCTGACAACAGTATATTATTGCTAATAAAATTGGACATTTTGATTTTTGGGCTTGTGGGCTTAGGTGTTCTAAATTAATGTATGATCCATAAACTCGTATGGCCTAGTTGCAAAATCAGTCTGAGATCAACCCCTAATTACAACAACAGTTCCAGAATACTGCAATGTAATTGCTTAATAATTCCTTATTTAATTATCAAGAGGGTGAGTATTAAAGTACACATGTTTCATGTTCAGTTATATTATACTATTCTAATTATATTACTATAGAAAGAATAGAAATTAAATTGAGGTTCTGGAACTGTTGGTGTGATTAAGGATTGAAATCAGACTGATATTGCAATAAGGCTTCTCCTACGTCTTCATTTTTAACCATTTGGGAAAGAAAGTACTTTTTAAGAGAAACTAGGTAGGTCCTTTATATTTGCCTTCTATAAATTATAGATTTCTGTAAAAATCTCTATAAAAAAAATGAAATCTACCACTATAACTGTGCTATCAGGAAGTATATAATAAGTATATTACTTTTTTTGTTTTCTTGCTCTTACATGTGTTAGCTTTTCCTTTACTTGCGTTTCAAACTAGTTGTAAACTGCAAACTGATTCATTAAAAACTAGGTAAAGGGGGCACCCGGATTTGAAACAAGGACCTCTTGATATGTATTCAAATGCTCTACCACTGAGCTATACCCCCAACTGCTTATAAGATTTTAAAAACATTCACATTGCAGTCAAATCTAAGAATTCTGGATTTCAACCTCTATATGCACCTACCTGTACTTTCTAAACTCTGCCTATAAACCTGTAAATTTGATGATATTTGCGTACGCAGTTTTACAGTTAAATAAAGACTTTAAACCTTTAACATGTGTTCCAAAGCACAAACTATTATTCAAGTAAAGTACAGTCAGTTACACGCTGTGATCAAATTACAATTTAGCACAAAGAATTAGACAAACCCAAGATACAATCATACATATGCAAGCGCTCTGGCACCAGATTCCGGCATCAGCAAAAGACATCAATCAATCAGCAATCAGCAGAATAGACTAGAAACCCAGGGTCAGAGCACACATATTTATACCCCCCCAAAATAGACAACACAATAGAGGAGTTTGTTGTGATCCCATTGTTTCCCAGTGCGGGTGCATTTGTTACAGGGAATTAAACAGGTTGTTTCAAATGGACACAGAACAGCCTCTAACAGCTTGTTGCCTCCTCTATTTACCCTGCATGGAAATCTAGACTGTTGTTTTCACAAAATACATTTTGGTGCTTTATATCTCTACGGTCCATAAGTTGAGAATGCATGTTGCGATCTTCACACCGATGATACTGGGAAGCTGTTGAGAAAGTGTGGATCAGTATAATATCAAATACAGCTTACTTATCATGTATTAAACCTTAGATACCAAAATAGTCTTTATTTTACAGCATTTGTAATAAATGAATAAAACTTGGATCTTTTACTTTATTGCTATGGAACCTTTTGTGTAAGTGTGCATTATGTAAGTATTAGGGATATGGAAAAAGACGCTAGTTAGGTTTACCTGATTTGGGGCAGATGTGCACGCATGCAGGATATTGTGCATTCACTACTGAGCGTCATGTTAGCAGTGCAACTGTGCGTAATGTGCAGTGTTTATACATGAGATTCTATCTAGGATGGACTTAACATATATATATATATATACACACACATACACACATATCTCATTCCTTACTAACAGTTTCAAACTGCAATGCAAATGTGTTGCCCCCAGCTGTGAAGCTGGGGCCATTCTGTCTGGGAGTGAGACTAAAACCTGTTTAGGATTCAGACAAATTCAATTGTGTAGCTCAATGTCTGGGTTATATTACAATTGCCACAGCTATACTTGTCTATATACAGGGATTCCCAATATGTATGTAAAACACTCACAGTGTTCTGGTGTATTGTCTATTCTATTTACTTTTCTCAGGAGGCTGTTTTTCTAGTTTTTTGGTATTTCTCTATGCAAGGTTGTCCCCCGAATGGGCCTGTGATGGCTTCTAAAAAGATTATCAAAAACATTGCCATCCATACTTAGCTCGTGAGTTGTAACTTAAAATGGCACTGGTCGCAAAATGGCATCTTGCAGATTCTTATTTTTAAGATGAAGTCTAGCTGCCATTTGCAAGATGGCATCGTGCATGCTAATTTTTATGCTGATTCCATCTCAGCCACTAATCCAGCTTTGACAGTCCACCCTTTGATAGCGAACAACATGCTATCACACTCTGATTTAAAATTAATTTAGGCATACATTTATATATATATATTACTTAATGTTATTAGGGGATGGCACAAGGTGGTTCTTAATCCATCAACAATGTATCTCTAGGAGGCAACATAAAACAGACATTATACACACTGCAGACCTTGGGAGACCATGTGAAAGATGTGGGGATGCACCAGTCCTATAAAGGAAGTTTTGATGGGGAATTAGGGACTTACATTATTTGAGGTGTTTTTAAAATAACATTTTTGTAATACTTTTTATGCATATCTAAATATAATACATTATATGATGGTATTTCTAGTTCAGGGTTGTAATGCAGTTCTACATTTACCTCAGTATTCATATTGTCATTACTGACCACCATAATAATTTCATTCATTCGTTTTACCTTATTCTTACATTTTCCACACTTCAACACAATAGGAGCACACCGTACATATATGCCAATTACTATGATGATGACTAGTATAAGGATCAGGAAGTTGCCTATGCTTGTGATCATTTCCTGGGCCCATTTCCCCTAGGCCTGAGAACCATTTTACAGGGTTCAACCATGACACCCATTCCTCTACCTTTTCCTCTACTTCAGCCACTGAAGCGTTATGGTTCTTCTGAAATTCCCATTTCAGCTGCAGAATTTCATCCATCTTTTGATTTATTACCTCTTTGGGATCGCTGGTATCATTGGTGACATAGGTGCAACACTTTACTCCAAATTGGGTGGCCAAGGTTATGCAATATCCTCCAGTGACAGCTGTTAAATAATTCAACACTAGTCTGTGTTGCACCAGTTCTTTCTTGTATGCTTGCAATTCTCATCACACATCTCGGTGATATTATCTATCAATTTAGCAAGATCCTGAATATATATAAAATTTAGTGTACCCCGAGCGATCCTGGTGGGCTCCAATGCTACTAAAACTTGAAAGCCAGTTGTCTCACTAATTAACTGAGTGGCTTTATGCAAGTTACCAGGTATCATATTTATTTTGCCTCTGTGTTCATACTGTGTGTGAAGATATGGTGATGGTGTGTTTTTATGAATACCGAGCATTTCAACATGTGTGTGGGTCATAACCTTTGGGACTACTCTTCCCAGGTAACACAAACCTTTGGAACTCAGAGATAGCCATTTATACGCTTTTCTTCCACATATAAAATATACATTTTCAGGGAGAACATAAGGGATAGAATGCATCATGATCATTAAACACATTTCCCTTGCAAACAGTCCTATTTCAGGCTCTTCCATCTGGTACATGCAAGTTTCTGGTTGTATTATCTTAGCACAATATCCATCTGGTACCTTACCAATAATTTCTTTGGTGGAACTCAATGTATAATGATACCTAAAGCTTCTCCCATTAGATTTAATTGAGCGTAACAGATCATGATCCATAGATTCATTATCAGCTCTCAGTGAGAAGGTCATCATCTGAGAATTCCCTGTCACTTCCCAATTCCCTGGTTTATTGGGGTTGGTTATGTTCAAACACAAAAGTGATCTATCTGCGTGGAATTGATATAATTTGAAATGAGGTGGTTTGGATGAGAGGAATTTTCCATCCAAGGTTTTACCTTTTTGCAATTCTAAAATTTCCGTGGTATTCAGCGGAAATGGCACCAACCCTACATTATGTTGACCCTGTGGCACATGTGAGCACACCCAACAATCAATTTTATTTAAAACTTTGCCTATCATGCTATGATAATCCTCTAAAGGATACCCACCCCAGTACGGGTTATATTTAGGTTGGCACCTTTGGATACAGTTCTCATCAACTAGGGACCCACAAAACTCACAAATACAGGAATCTTCAGACGATAAACCTCCACAATGTTCCCGAGTATCCGAAATAACAGCTCTTTTAACAATTACAGTACTAAGATTGGTCAAACACTCCCCTGATTGGCATAGCACTTCTCCTGACTCCACTCCATCAGAGCTGCCATCAGCTCCCATCTCCTCTATCGGTCCCCCAACACAGAAACAGGACATTCCTGAACCAACCAGGATGGTGAACACTCTAGAAGAGAATATGAAATTGAACACATCAGGCCAGTCCATTGTCACAACAAAGACCTGCAAATTTCTTTTAGTTCAGGTATCTCACTATGACCTTTTCAATCCTCCCAGAACAAGCTTGCGATCGACAGGTCCATGTTATCAGCCTTGTCTCCGCCTTGTTTCTCAACCAGTTGGTTGACCTTTTTGCCGTGAGTAGAATGGACCCAGGTATCTCTCTCAGCCACCTTCAAAGATGTAGTACTTGTCAGCAGCACCTGGTATGGACCTTCCCACTGATCAGTCAAACAACCTGAATGCAAGAAATTTGTGATCATAACATATTCTCCTGGTGCAACATCATGACAGTTAGTTTCAGGCATATCATGGGACAACAATTTCAATTTCTGCTGTTGCTGTTTTAACTGTTTACTCATTGATATAAGATACTTTACAGTTACCTCGTTGTTACTCTTCAAGTCTTCCTGTGGACGTATAATCAAATGAGGTTGTCTACCAAATAGTGTTTCAAAGGGGGACAGATTTAGATGGGGTCTAGGAGTGGTCCTTATACTATGCAGGACCAAAGGTAATGCTTCTGGCCATCCTAGTCCAGTCTCTGCCATGATTTTACTTAACTTATTTTTAATAGTCCCATTCATCCTCTCTACCTTGGCGCTGTCCTGCGGTCGGTAGGGGGTGTGAAGTTGACTAATGATACCCATCAGTTTACACATAATTTGAAAAACCACCTGTGAAATGGGTACCCCTATCACTCTCAAAAATTTTAGGGATACCATATCTGCATACAAATTCCTGTACTATTTTCTTGGCAGTAATGCAGTATTAGTGGCCACTGGGTAGGCCTCGACCCAGTTAGAAAATACATCAGCACACACTAATACATACTTGAGATTCCTGCAGGGTGGTAATTGGATGAAATCAATTTGTATTACCTGGAAAGGTCCATCAGTTGGTGGAATGTGGGATTGTTCGGTAGGGATCGCTTTCCCTATGTTCTTCCTAGAGCAGGTCAGACAGGACATTGCTTTCTTTTCTGATTGTGAAGAAAAACCTGGTGCGCACCAGTATGCTCTCACCAATTTGCACATACCTTGCTTTGGGCACACTTATGTATGAATTCTTAATAATAAAGTAAAATATAACATTTAATAATAATAATAAAATACATACCAGGTACATACAAAATCATTGGCGAAAATATTGTAGACAATTCCTGCAAAGTACCCCACACATGCAATTATGGGTTACAATGAATGTGCTTAAGTATAAAATTATGCAACAGATACCACATATATTGGTATATAGGCTACACAGTGTGAAATCCTATGATCCTCATTAAATAGTACAATATCTGTCTACAAAACCTGGTATTCTTCAGTGGTCCCCCACATCAGTACTAACCAGGCCTATCACTGGATCGCTTCCAAGATCAGACAGGTTTGGGCATAATCAGTGAAGTATGACTGTAGACAATCGCTACTGAAATTATATGGGGATTCACATACACACGGTCTGAAGCTATTATAAAATGTAGGACTATTCTCAACAGAGAGGTCCAATTGATAATTAGTTGCTTTCAAGACAAGTGATGCATAGACATGCCTTGCTTGTGATGTAATCAGTTAACATATATAACATAAGCATGTATCAATTGTAACTTATAGAAAACATCACATAGGTAACTTATCACAAATTTTGCTCGGTTCCAAGTATATAAATAGGAACTTTACATAGTAACAGAGCCTGACAAAGCACATAAGGTACATAAGTACTGGGAGCAATCACCACATAGACATAAAACTTCAATATTGTATATATAAATGTGATGATTGCATAAAACTATGCTATCCAAAAAACTCCCCTATAATTAGACAATCTCTGTAAATAGATCTACCTCAGCTGGGAATGCTCAAAAATTTACTGTTTGTGCTGCAAATAGGGCAGAGTAGCGAGCACCCTCAATATCCCAGTACATATTACATGAGAAAAGTCCCAAAGGACACATAAGAATTGGCAGCCATATATGGGAAATGAGCTATATCACAGAAGTAGGTTATATCCATTAAACTGACAAATAGAGAATAGGAGATAGCTATTGGAAAAAAGAAATGACAGGCTAAGACTTCGTAAGTCTAACCGGCTGACCAGATATAATGATCTGTCAGCCTATGTACGTTACCAGTGTGGGGTAAAGTGGAGCCCAGTCCATGCACTGACTGGGTTATCCTCAGCATCAGCAGGGTGTCATGTGAAGAGAGAGGACGCGCGTTTCGCCTGCATAGAGGCTTGATCACCTCGTGTAGTAATAGAGCAGATAGTAGTCTATTTAAGCGTGTATAGAATACACGTCACTCGCCCGCGACTCAAGTCGCAGCTCACCACTGTGCCATTAATCACAGGGCAATACAATCTCGCTTGGTCTAAGCTCATTTCTATTGGTTAGACTTGAGCTCGTGATAAAATTGACCAATCAAATAGTCCCAAATAGATGAAATGCCTTTTGGGATATGTAGTTCAAAACTGACTAACAAAAAAGGGTCTTTTTAAATAGCGCTGGTAATCAGAAATTAATGAAACTGACAAAATATACAAGCCTGATATATTGGATAATGCAAATTCAATCCAGAGATCATAATGAGTACATAGAATAGAACATATTATCATAATTAGTGTTAATTAGAATCGCAGTATATTCCTATACACATAAAATGGAGTTGTACTTATAGATCATGCTGTAAGGATAAACTGGTATTCATGAGTATTTAATAGAAAAATTAATGAAAAGATGAAATGAAATGAAATGATATTAGGTCATAAGCTATCAAGATATGCCGTAAGGTATAATCACACGCAGTCTACTGGTATTTGTAATTACAGATAAAAAAGATTATAAACATAATCAGAACACTAGTCTAAATTGATAATACTAATAAACTTATGTACCTTATGTGCTTTGTCAGGCTCTGTTACTATGTAGAGTTCCTATTTATATACTTGGAACCGAGCAAAATTTGTGATAAGTTACCTATGTGATGTTTTCTATAAATTACATTTGATACATGCTTATGTTATATATGTTAACTGATTGCATCACAAGCAAGGCATGACTATGCATCACTTGTCTTGAAAACAACTAATTATCAATTGGACCTCTCTGTTGAGAATAGTCCTACATTTTATAATAGCTTCAGACCATGTGTATGTGAATCCCCATATAATTTCAGTAGCGACGGTCTACAGTCATACTTCACTGATTATGCCCAAACCTGTCTGATCTTGGAAGTGATCCAGTGATATGCCTGGTTAGTACTGATGTGGGGGACCACTCGAGAGTACCAGGTTTTGTAGACAGATATTGTACTGTTTAATGAGGATCATAGGATTTCACACTGTGTAGCCTATATACCAATATCTGTGGTATCTGTTGCATAATTTTATACTTAAGCACATTCATTGTAACCCAAAATTGCATGTGTGGGGTACTTTGCAGGAATTGTCTACAATATTTTCGCCAATGATTTTGTATGTACCTGGTATGTATTTTATTATTATTATTAAAAGTTATATTTTACTTTATTATTAAGTGTGCCCCAAGAATAGCCTTACTTTTTCTTCTGTTAGTCTATCTGTTATATATAGGCTATGGGAGCACCACCAACATAAATTTGTGATGTATAAATTATTCATGGATATAGATGGTTTGTCATAGCAATTCTAGTAATGGTTCTGTGCCGAATCCTCCCTGTTCACTGTTAACATACCTTGCTTTCCCAGATGAGTCAGACCATGTGCTGCCTCAGCCAGGCTGGGGTAATATGCTTTGGGGCTACTGGCTTACCTTGTCCATCCCTCCAGAGCCCGGAGGACTCTTGCCCACATCCCTTGGACTTCCAGATGGACTTTTCCTGGATTGAACACAAATTTTGCATCTCAATTAGTTTCAGCATATCAATTGTTTGGAAAGACATAATTTGTTCTGTTGGTAAAACCATTTTTAACCCTGCTGCCCATTTTGCAGCTTCATTGACTCTGTTGTTGGCTAGTGACACCGGGTCACTCTCACATGTATGGGCTTTGCACTTAATTACTGCCACCGTTTTGGGTAGTTGGATTGCTTTTAAAAGATGTTTTATTTGTCTGAAATGTGCAAATGGTGTGACTGCTGCTGTCATAAAATTTCTCAGATGCCATAGAGCTCCAAAATCGTGCACGACTCTGAACGAATACCTAGAGTGAGTGTAAATGTTAGCAGATTTGCCTGCTGCCAATTCACACGCTCTTGTTAGTGCTACTAACTCTGCCACCTGTGCAGAGTGAGGAGGACCAAGAGGTTCAGCTTCTATGATGTCTGTGTCATTTTCAACAGCATAACCTGTACATAACTCACCTGTGTCTGTTTGTCTATGACAACTCCCGTCAGTGTAAAATGTCACATCCACATTCTCTAAAGGTGTGTCACTTTTACGCACCAATAGAGCTGTCACTGCTACACTTCTTAAACACATTGGGAGTGATCTTGCTACAGTATCCAATTGGGCACTGTAGTATGCTACGGGCCTACTAGCATCACCACGTTTTTGTGTGAGGACGCCTGCAGCACAACCATTGGCTTCCGTACAATACAAATCAAAGGGTTTTTCATAATCAGGTATTCCCAATGCAGGTGCTTTTGTCAGACTATCTTTAAGATTAAGGAAAGCCTGCTCTGATTCCTCTGTGTGTATGACATGGTCGGGCTTTGAGGAAGAGACTGTCCTGTAAAGGCAAGTCCAGAATAGAAAAACCTGGGTTCCACATTCTACAGTATCCATACATTCCCAAGAAGGTATGAATTTGCTGTTGGTTCTGCGGCAGTGTCATGTTCTGTATGGCCTGGATTCTGTCATTTGTGAGATGTCATAACCCCTGAGTTAGGCAGTGTCCCAAATACTTTACTCTGGATTGGCACAGCTGTAGTTTGTCCTTAGCAACCTTATGTCCTGTGTGCGAGAGGTGAAGCAACAAAAGTTTAGTATCATTTAAACATGACATAAATGAATCAGAACATAGCAATAAATCATCCACATATTGGATTAGAACAGACCCATTGACAGGTTGAAAAGATTTTAAACAGTCGTAGAAGGCCTGGAAGAAGATACTGGGGCTGTCTATGAAACCCTGGGGAAATTTTGTCCATGTGTATTGTACACCCTTATATGTGAAAGTGAAAAGGTACTGACAGTCAGGATGAAGAGTGTTAATATTGAAATGAACCTCTATATACCCCTGCCTGTACCTTCTAAAATCCTTCCTATAAACCTCTAAGGATGACGCTAATTTGCGTACGCAGTCATACAATAAATAGAGACTCCAGACTCAGAACATGTGGTTCCAAAGCACAGAGTATTATTCAAGTAAAAGTACAGTCAGTTACACGCTATGATCTGTGTACAATTTAGCACAAAGGAATTATACAGACCCAAGTACAGTATACATATGCAGCGCAGCTGGACCAGATCCCGGCATTCAGAAAGAAAACCTCCATCAATCAGCATTCAGCAAGAAGACTAAAGACCCAGTGTTTGAGCACACATGTTTATACCCCCCCAGAATTGTCAGGACAATAGAGAAGTTTCAAGCTTATGCCATTGGTTCCCAGGCGAGAAGCATATGTTACAGTGCATTTAACAGGCTGATTCAAATAGACTTGCCCAGCCTCTAACAACTGAGGGTCTTTTCCCTCCCGCCTCCCCATGCTGCATCCTAACAGTTGTTCATAAAATATACATTTTGTTGCTTGTAGTCTCTGCGGTCCATAAGTTGGGAATGCATGATGTGATCTCCACACCGATAGTACCGGAATTCTGTTGAAAGAGTACACATCAGTTTGAAACCAAACACGGCTGTCTTAACATGTATAGAACCTTAGTTATCAAATATCTTTATTTCACAGCATTTAAACTAACTGAACCAACTTAAATCATATACTTTAAAGCTTATTAAACCTTATGTGTGAATATGTAATGTGTGAGTATTTGGGGTTTGATATAAAGAAGTATTAATGTGTGTATGAGGAAGGGTGCACTTAACTCTCACTGAGTGAACATCTTAGCAGTGTGACATGCTGAGCCAGATTGTTCCACATGCCCACTCTGTGAGCATTCCCCCCCACCTGTCCCAGGCTTCAAAAGAAAAACTCTTTATTCTCCCAGTCTCTTGTGTGAAATGCAAATAGCCCAGCTTCAAGAGCCAGACCTAAGATGACACTCTAGTCTTTGAAATCATGTCATTGCAGGAAGCCTGCATATGTAAAGTGTGTATTCGAGCCAGACCACCTGTAGTGAGGGCAAACACTATCCAGGAAGCTTATCTACACAAACTAGTTGTCACGTGGCCATTTGCTCTATTCACCTAATGCAATCAAATTTTGACATACTGTAAAGCCATTTCTGAAATATATCCTTTATAATATATAAAGTAATGAAGTAGGCTTTTGGTGAATCGCCGTAACCTATGGCGATGGTCACAGATGCATTCGCATGATGCTAATAGTATTATCGCCACATGTACTAAAATGTGAGTTTATCTAAAATGGCGCTTAGGCGGCCATTTCGCAAAATGGCGTATTGCGCAGAGTCGCAAGATGGTGTTGCTGCAATTCAATTTTAAACTGATCTTGTCTCAGCCAATAATCCAGTTTTGACAGTCCACCCTTTGATAGCGAACAACATGCTATCACAATCTGCTATTAGAATTTAATTTAGGCTTACATTTACATATTATTTAGTGTTATTATGGGATGGCACAAGGTGGTTCTTAATCCATCAATAATGTGTCTCTGAGTGGGGACATAAAACTACTATTATACGCACACCGCTGATCTTGGAAGATCATGTGAAAGGTGTGGGGATGCACCAGTCTTATAAAAGCAGTCTTGAAGGGGAATTTAGACTTTACATTATCTGAGGTGTTTTAAAAATAACATTTCAATAATACATTCTATGCATGTCTAAATATAATACATTCAATGATGGTAATTCCTAGCTCAGGGTTGTAATGCAGTTCTGCATTTACCTCGGTAGTCATACTGGCCACTATTATAATTTCATTCTTTAGTTTTTCTCTATTTTTACATTTTCCACACTTCAACACAATAGGAACACACCGGACGGATATGCCAATTATTATGATGACAATTAGTATAAGGATCAAGAATTTGCCTATGCTGGCGATCACTTCCTGAACCCATTCCCCTAGACCTGAGAACAATTTCTCTGGGTTCAGCCATGAAACCCATCCTTCTATCTTCTCCCCTACTTCAGCCACTGAAGCGTTATGGTTCTTGTGAAATTCCCACTTTAGCTACAGAATTTCATCCATCTTCCGGTCTATCACCTCCTTAGGGTCGCTGGTATCATTGGTGACATAGGTGCAACATTTTACTCCAAATTGGGTGGCTAACGTTACGCAATACCCTCCAGTAACAGCAGTTAAATCATTCAACACTAGCCTGTGTTGCACCAGTTCTTTCTTGTACGCTTGCAATTCTCTCCCTGTGTACCTGAATGTGTCATCGTACATCTCGATGATATTATCTATCAATTTAGCAAGTTCCTGAATATATCTAAAATTTAATGTACCCTGAGCAATTCTAGTGGGATCCAGTGTGACTAAAACTTGAAAGCCAGTTGTCTCACTAATTAACTGAGTGGCTTTATGCACATCACCAGGTATCATATTTCTCTTGCCTCTGTGCTCATATTGCGTGTGAAGATATGGTGATGGTGTGTTTTTATGTATACCAAGCATTTCAACATGTGTGAGGTTCATAACTTCTGGAAGTATTCTTCCCAAATAACATAACAATTACAATACTAAAATTGGTCAGACACTCCCCTGATTGGCATTGCACTCCTCCTGACTCCACTCCATCAGCACTGCCATCAGCTCCCATTTCCTCAATTGGTCCTCCATCACAAACACTGAGTATCCCTAAACAGATCATCACGACAAAAACTGTGGAAAAATAAGAACTAGGATGACCACAGCAGACCACTCCATTGCTGGAAGCACTGATCTACACATTTCTTTAGCTCAGATATCTCACCGTCACCTTTTTAATCCTTCCAGCACAATCTCGCAATCAACAGGTCCACATTATTGGCCTTGTCTCTGCCTTGTATCTCCACCGGTTGGTTAACCTCCCTATAGTGAGTGGAATGGACCCACGTATCTTCCCCGGCCACCCTTTGAGGATGCTGTATTGTCAGATATGGACCTTTCCACCGATTAGTTAAAGGACCTGAGCTAAAAAAATATTTGGATCATAACAAAATCTTCCAGATTTGACATCATGACAGTTTGCATTAAAAATGTTAGTTAATAACACTTTCAATTTCGGTTATTCTCATTCATCTTCATGAGACCCTGCACAGTAACCTCATTATCATATTTTCACAGGAGGCTGCCTGTTTGAACAGTATCTCAAAGGGGGCCAAAAAATGGAAAAGACAGTCTGGGATAATCTTAGTGTTGTTACCCATCATCTTACACATGTTCTTGGAAACGTCACCTGTAAAATAAGTCCCCCTATCATTTTTAATAATTCTAGGGATATAGTATCTTCATATAGGTTCCTGCAATTAAATCTTGTTATTAATAGCTACTGCTCTAAATAATGTCTGGGCCACTGGGTTGGATAGTATTCCGAGTAGTCGACCTTAGCCTGGCATGGCTGCCATTTATCCTTATCAACCTTGTGTCCTATGAGTGGGAGATAAAGCACAACAGTTTAATATCATTTAAACATGACCTAAAATACAACAATAAATCATCCACAATTTACATTAGAACAGATCCATTGATAGGTTGAAAAGATTGTAAACAGTCATATAAGGCCTGGGAGAAGATACTGGGGTTACCTATGAAACCATGGGAAACTCATGTTCCTGTGTGGTGTTCTTCACTTTGCAGTTCTTACCTACATGTCCCACTTGGTGACAGTTAAAACATAATTTTGAATGGGGTGGATGAAAAGATTGTTGTGGGATTTGAGCAAGAGGGAAAGGTGGTGGGTATGGGTAAGGACAGGGAGGGTAAGGATATTGTGGGAGATATGAGTATGGAACCTGTGGTTGTGCATGATATGTGGGGTAAGGATGTGTTTGCTGTGGTGTGGGATTTGTGAGGACGTGTAATTGTTCAGGTGCAGGTGTGTGTGGGTGAAGGTGTGTCGGTTGGCTGTGATGTTATTGTCATTCCTTCCAGAGCTTGGATACTGACAGCCATTAGTTTTTCGCTCTGGGTCTCTCTCTTCTTTGTGATATTTTTATCATGTTCTATGGCAGAGTCTATGAGGTTATCTATTATAAGTCCCCTCCAGCCAGGCTGTGAGGTCTGAGCCTGAGTCTTTAAGTCGTCTCTCAGACCGTCCATGAGTACCGTGACTATCATTCCCCTGTTGTGAGTGCTATCTTTAATATCTTCTATCCCAGTGTACTGGGTGATAGCCTGCAGAGCCCGATTGCAATAATCTTCTGCAGATTCACTCTCCTTTTGCTTGATTGTGAAAATTTTGTTCCAGTTAACTACTACTTGAAAATATATACCCAATTGAGTTACAATGCAGGAAATGTTACCTTGGTTTACTTGGTTTGTTAAGGGAACGTCACCATCCAATACACAATCGGTGATAAATTTTGTCACGTTGGTATTGCGTGGCAGACAGGCCCTTAACACCACACGCCAATCTTTATTAGTTGGCTCATGAGAACTACCCAAATTCCTCAAAAATCTTTGACATTTGGCTAGTTCTTTTTTGGGATCGGGTTTAGTTCTGCTCTTGTCCAAGGACAATGCATTACCACTTCCCTCGTGGGCACTACACCGTTCGCATCTGCATTTCCATTCGGAACAGTTATAGTCTGAATGGGATGCAGACCGGCAGCGTTGCTACCTCTGACCAGGTTACCTGGCTGGGGGTTTAATCTGCTGCTGCTACCTATGGTATTAACAACTTCCTCTACGGGTGCAGAGTGTGCTAACACTTTCCTTGCTGTTACCGATGGCGGCACCACCCATGATTGTGGTGATGCAGCATCTATCATTTGCACAGCATGGGAAATGGCAGACATTACAATAGGCTCATCATCCACATCATAAACATTTTCTTTATGGTTGCTTAAGAGAGGGTACAAATTGCTTGTTACATTTTTCTGGGTATTTTTGGTAACTGTACTTGCACCTCCATCCACATAAGGTGGGGGAGATGAGCGTGAACTGCCAGCAATACTCTCCACAACGCTACCTTGCCACATGTGCGAGCCAATTTGCGGCTCGCCCGTATTGCAATTTAGCATTGCGGATGTATTTTCTGGCAATGTGCTTGCAACGCTAGTTTGCGTCGCTTGCACATTTTTAAGCCACGCATCCCCTTCATGCTGCCACAATTTTAAACATTCAAAATATTTGACATTTTTCATTTTTGACATCAAACTGATGTGATCCCGGACATTATCTAATACATCCTTATCAAAACTACCAATTCTGAGAAATGGTCTAACACTCTTCCTCATCATATTAAACCATAAATCACAATACCTTATTGCATAAGTACCGTACTTAGTATACATAATACAATGGGCCGATCCGATCGGCGCCTCCATTAGCAGCACATCATTGTCTAACATCTCTACTGTTTGCATGGCTCCCATTCTGGGACAAAATCCTACGTTTTTCCATAAAGATTTAAACTTGTGAAAGACAATCAAGATACTTTCACTTACCTGTGGATGATTTAAGTCGGCGGCGCCAACACACCTGGATAAGATTTGAAAAAGGCAACTTCCACACCCGGATAAGATTTAGTAAGGCAACTTCCACATCTGTGGGAGTTTATATGTCGGCTGCTCCCACGCACCTCTCTACAACAAAGACAACATGTACACCTGCTACTGTGTATAGAACGGTAAAGCTAATTACCGAGCGGCTAGACTAACCCTTGCACCTAGCCCTTAAGGATCATACGATACCGTTAACTTTGTCCAACAAATATTAACTATTACACACTTTTTTCCTGCGCAGAAAAATACACGTTAACCTAGATATTGACAGCAATTGAAAAAGGTAAACCTCGACGGCTTTGTTTAAACATGTGGCAGTAGAACCAGAAGTACGTATACACTATTGTGCGACCAGCCGCATACACAATAATGTGACTACCACACAACCGTATAATGACTTTTTTAACTGCATACGCAAAAGTGCATCTTTTACTGTGCGCAAAACTGCGACTCAGCCGCATACTCAATACTGCGGCACCACTTTTAAACGTTAGGTTCTATCAACAAAGGAAAACAAACTTTTTCCTTTCTTGTCCCTTGATTCTAGTCAGCTTCCTTTGCTCACACGAATATGGATAGTGATTTTTCAGCACAAAGCGGTTGCAGGAAAACCCTGTATGTGGCCACTCCACCCTTTGCTGAGATATCGATAGCCGTATGTGCCATGTGAGTAGGTAAGTGACTTCACTCGATGAGCCCCCATCTGTTAATATTGAAATGAACCTCTATATACCCCTGCCTGTACCTTCTAAAATCCATCCTATAAACCTCTAAGGATGACGCTAATTTGCGTATGCAGTCATACAATAGAGACTCCAGACTCAGAACATGTGGTTCCAAAGCACAAAGTATTATTTAAGTAAAAGTACAGTCAGTTACACGCTATGATCTGTGTACAATTTAGCGCAAAGGAATTATACAGACCCAAGTACAGTATACATACGCAGCGCCTCTGGACAAGATCCTGGCATTCAGAAAGAAAACCTCCATCAATCAGCATTCAGCAAGAAGACTAAAGACCCAGTGTTTGAGCACACATGTTTATACCCCCCAGAATAGACAGGACAATAGAGAAGTTTCTTGCTTATGCCATTGGTTCCCAGGGGAGAAGCATATGTTACAGTGCATTTAATAGGCTGGTTCAAATAGACTTGCCCAGCCTCTAACAACTGAGGGTCTTTTCCCACCTACCTCCCCATGCTGCATCCTAACAGTTGTTCATAAAATATACATTTTGTTGCTTGTAGACTCTGTGGTCCATAAGTTGGGAATGCATGATGCGATCTCCACATTGATAGTACCGGAATTCTGTTGAAAGAGTACACATCAGTTCGAAACCAAACACGGCTGTCTTAACATGTATAGAACCATAGTTATCAAGTATCTTTATTTCACAGCATTTAAACTAACTGAACCAACTTAAATCATATACTTTAAAGCTTACTAAACCTTATGTGTGAATATGTAATGTGTGAGTATTCGGGGTTTGATATAAAGATGTATTAATGTGTGTATGAGGAAGGGTGCACTTAACTCTCACTGAGTGAACATCTTAGCAGTGTGACATGCTGAGCCAGATAGTTCCACATGCCCACTCTGTGAGCAGTCCCCCCCATCTGTCCCAGGCTTCAAAAGAAAAACTCTTTATTCTCCCAGTCTCTTGTGTGAAATGCAAATAGCCCAGCTACAAGAGACAGACCTAAGATGACACTCTAGTCTTTGAAATCATGTAATTGCAGGAAGCCTGCAAATGTAAAGTGTGTATTCGAGCCAGACCACCTGTACTGAGGGCAAACACTATCCAGGAAGCTTATCTACACAAGCTAGTTGTCACGTGGCCATTTGCTCTATTCACCTAATGCAATCAAATTTTGACATACTGTAAAGCCATTTCTGAAATATGGCCCTGATTCAGAGCCGCTCGTAATTGGCCGCTTGTTCGTTCTGACTGATGTTCGCACATCTGCGCATGTGTATGGATTTTAATACGCATGCGCGAACCAGTCAGTGTGGCCGAAAATCGTTTGTTTGTCATATAGCGAATGCCTGCTATTTTGAGTGACAGAAGGAGGCATATGTGGGTGGTAGCAGGGGAGGGTGCTTGAAAATGGGGGTGTGGAATTCAAACGCAGGCGTGCTTAAAGGTCAAAACGGGCATTTTAAGGGAGTGCATAATTAATACAGCAGCGTCATTGACCACGTCACTTGTTTTTTTTTTACTCAGAACTGCTCACAAAATAGCGGTTGAAAAAACCAGCCACAAGAATAGCGAGCAGTTCATACCGTTCATACTGTTCGATGTACTCGATTAATCTAATAAATAGCAGACATGACATATGGTGCAAGCGGCAAGGGGGCGTATTTTTCAAAATTACAACCGCAAGTTTTGCTCGCTCGTTCAGACTTAGAGGCGTGAACAGACCGCAATTAGTGAACGGTTCATTTGAATAGCCACCCCTTGTTTTAGAACGAACGACCGCAAATAACGAGCGGCTCTGAATGAGGGCCAATATCCTTTATAATACGTAAAGTAATGAAATAGGCTTTTGGTGAATCGCCGTAACCTATGGCGATGGTCATAGATGCATTCGCATGATGCTAATAGTATTTTCGCCACATGTACTAAAATGTGAGTTTATCTAAAATGGCGCTTAGACGGCCATTTCGCAAAATGGCGTCTTGCGGCCAGTCGCAAGATGGTGTCGCTGCGATTCAATTTTAAACTGATCTTGTTTTGACAAGATGTACAGAGAAGAAAACAGAACAGAGGTCAATGACAGTGAAATGGGTTGCATTTGGTGGGATCTGCATAAGAATGACAGCTGGATTTGGCACTCTGGGAAATTGACTTTCTACTACCTTATTAACACCTCTAAGGTCTTGTACCAGCCTGTAACCCCTCCCACCACTCTTTTTCACCGGGAAGATGGGACTGTTGGCTACACTAGCTGTACGAACTAAAATTCCCTGTTGTAATAATCGTTCAATTATTGGATAAACTTCTAATTCTACCTCCTGTTTTAGTGGGTACTGAGGAATTTTTGGAGCTTGCCTATCGCTTTTTAAGTTTACCATTACGGGGCTTACGTTTGCCATTAATCCAGTGTCCTGTCCGTCCTTGGTCCAAAGTGAATCTGGAATTTGGGATAACATTTGATCTATCTGAGATGGATTTCCATTTATACTGGTAGAGTGATACATTATCCTTTGGGGAGTGTCCAACATATCCCTCACCTCGTGCACAACTCTCTCTAGGATATCTAGAATTACACCATCAGTATATGACACAATATATGACACATCCCATCTTACATAACAAATCTCTTCCCATAAGGTTAGTAGGAGCCACAGCAGCCAGAATGAAAGAATGCCTGGTATGCAACGGCCCGATAGTAACTTCTGTGGATTTTGTTAAAGGATAATGTTGCACTTTACCCGTTACGCCCATTGCTGGTACTGTCTTGTTGGCTACCTGTAAATTAACGGGAGATTTTATCACTGACCTGGTCGCCCCTGTGTCTACAAGAAAAGGATATTTAGTACCAGCTACATCAACCATCATGACTGGCTCTTCCCTAGTACCTCCCGTTAACCTGACTATCTGTAGACTACAGGTATGACCTGACCCCTAGTGTTGGCTCCCACTCTCCAATAAAGCATTAACGGCACGATTGGAGCTGGTGCCTGTTGGACAGTTGCTGGTCTCTGTGCATATCCTTTATGGGGATATCCAGGTTTTCCCTGAGTTGGGGGTCCTACCCTTTTTGCCGTACAGTTTCTACTTATATGTCCAGGCTGGTTACAATTAAAACACGTTTGTGGATTGGATGAAGAAAAGGGTTGTTGTGCGAGTTGTGCAGGAGGAAGAGGTGGTGGGTATGGGTAAGGATGTTGAGGGAAAGGATATAATTGGGGATATGTAGTTTGTGGATAGTATGGGACTTGTGGTTGTGCAGGGTAAGTGAGATAGGGTTGTGTTTGCAGGGTGTGGGACAAGTGTGGGCATGTAACTGTTCAGGTGCAGGTGTGTGTGTGGGTGCAGGTGTATCTGCTGGCTGTGATGTTACTGTCATTCCTTCCAGAGCTTGAATACTGACAGCCATTAGTATCTCGCTCTGGGTCTCTCTCTTCTTTGAGATGTTTTTATCATGTTCTATGGCAGATTCTATGAGGGTATCTATTGTGACTCCCCTCCAGCCAGGCTGTGAGGTCTGAACCCGGGTTTTTAGGTTCTCTTTAAGGCCATCCATGAGTATGGTGACAATCATTCCCCTGTGGTGAATGCTATCTTTAATATCCTCTAACCCAGTGCACTGGTTGATAGCCTGCAGAGCCCGGTCACAATAATCTTCTGCAGATTCACTCTCCTTTTGTTTTATGGTAAAATTTTGTTCCAGTTAACTACTACTGGAAAATATACACCCAATTGAGTTATAATACGGGTAATGTTACCTTGGTTTACTTCATCTGTTAAGGGAACGTCACCATCCAATACACAATCCGTGATACATTTTGTCACGTCGATATTGTGTGGTAGACAGGCCCTTAACACCACCCGCCAATCTTTATTGGTGGGCTTATGAGAACTACCCAAATTTCTCAAAAATCTTTGACATTTGGCTAATTCCTTCTTGGGATCAGGGAAATCATTTATGATGGAATTTAGCTCTGCTCTTGTCCAAGGACAATGCATTACCACATCCCTGGTAGGTACAACTCCATTCGCGACCGCATTCCCATTCGGAACAGTGATTGTCCGAATGGAATGCAGACCGGCCGCATTGCTACCTTTGACCTTATTACCTGGCTGGGGGTTTAGTCTGTTGCTGCAACATATAGTATTAACAACATCCCCCATGGGCACAGAGGAGTTTAACACTTCCCATGCTGTTACAGATGGAGATGGTGGCACCACTTGAGCTTATCGTGGTGTCGCATCTAACATGTGCACAGCATGGGAAATGGCAGACATAACAATAGGCATATCATCCACATCATAAACATTTTCTTTATGGTTACTTAAGAGAGGGTACAAGTTGCTTGTTACATTTTTATGAGTTTTTTTCATGACTGTATCTGCACCTCCATCCACATAAGGTGGCGGTGGTGCACGTGAACTACTGGCAATACCTTGCGCAATGCTACCTTGCCGCATGTGCACGTCATTTTGCGGCTCGCACGCATTGCAATCCAGCGCCGCTGGTGTATTTGCTGGCAATGCACTCGCAACGCTAGTTTATGTCACTTGCACATTTTTAAGCCACGCATCCCCTTCATGCTGCCACAATTTTAAACATAATAATATAATTATTTTACTTTTTTCTCTCGAGAACGCATCAGACTGATGTGATCCCGGACATTATCCAATACATCTTTATCAAAACTACCAATCCTGGGAAACGGTCTAACATTCTTCATCGATATTTTAAGCTATACGTCACAATACCTTATTGCATAAGTACCATACTTAGTATGCATAATACGATGGGCCGATCCAAGTGGCACCTCCATTAGCAGCACATCATTGTCTAACATTTCTATTGTTTGCGTGGCTCCCATCTTGGGACAACTCCTATGTTTTTTAATACAGTAAAATAAAGACTTTAGACCTTGAACATGTGTTCCAAAGCACAAAGTATTATTCAAGTAAAGTACAGTCAGTTACACGCTGTGATCTAAGTACAATTTAGGGCAAAGAATTCTACAGACCAAAGATACAGTCATACATACGCAAGCGCTCTGGGACCAGATTCCGGCATCAGCAAGAGATCTCTGTCAATCAGCAATCAGCAGAATAGACTAGAAACCCAGGGTCAGAGCACAATATTTATACCACCCCAGAAATAGACAACACAATAGAGGAGTTTGTTGCTGATCCCATTGGTTCCCAGTGCGGGTGCATTTGTTACAGGGCATTTAACAGGTTGGTTCAAATGGACACAGAACAGCCTCTAACAGCTTGTTGCCTCCTCTATTTCCCCTGCATGCAAATCTAGGCTGTTGGTTTCACAAAATACATTTTGGTGCTTAATATCTCTACTGTCCATAATTTGAGAATTCATGTTGCGATCTTCACACTGATGATACCGGGAAGCTGTTGAGAAAGTGTGGATCAGTATAATATCAAACACGGCTTACTTATCACGTATTAAACCTTAGATACCAAAATAGTCTTTATTTCACAGCATTTGTAATAAATGAATAAAACTTGGATCTTTTACTTTACAGCTATGGAACCTTTTGTGTAAGTGTGCATTATGTAAGTATTAGGGATATGGAAAAAGATGCTAGTTAGGTTTATCTGATTTGGGGCAGATGTGCACGCATTTATGCATGAGATTCTATCTATGATGGACTTAACATATATATATATATATATATATATATATATATATACATACACATATCTCATTCCTTACTAACAGTTTCAAACTGCAATGCAAATGTGTTACCCCCAGCTGTGAAGCTGGGGCCATTCTGTCTGGGAGAGAGACTAAAACCTGTTTAGGATTCAGACAAATTCAATTGTGTAGATCAATGTCTGGGTTATATTGCAATTGCCAAAACTATACTTGTCTATATACAGGGATTCCCAATTTGTATGTAAAACACTCACAGTATTCTGGTGTATTGTCTATTCTATTTACTTTTCTCAGGAGGCTGTTTTTCTAGTTGTTTTTGGTATTTCTCTATGCAAGGTTGTCCCCAGAATGGGCCTGTCATGGCTTCTAAAAAGATTATCAAAAACATTGCCATCTGTACTTAGCTCATGAGTTGTAACTTAAAATGGCGCTGGTCGCAAAATGGCATCTTGACGATTCTTATTTTTAAGATGGAGTCTAGCTGCCATTCGCAATATGGTGTCGTGCACGCTAAGTTTTATGCAGATTCCATCTCAGCCACTAATCCAGCTTCCACAGAATGTATAGGTGTTTGTACTATATATCTTGTCCTATATCATAAAAAATGAATCTGTATATTTATGGTGATGCTTTGGAGTTATTAATCTGGACATGAATGCAGAGTTCACATAGGTGTAAGCTGTGAGCATGCTCAAAAAGAAACTTTGATCATCTTAAGCTCCACTTTGGTCAGTTATAGTGAGATCAGAACATATTGTGACTTTATATTTTGGGAGGCCAAACAGAACTAAGAAAATACAAATTCTTAGCAACAAACCTGTATGAATTATTTCAAAAAGTAGCTGATAACAGTTTATTATTGCTAATAAAATAGGACATTTTGATTTTTGTGCTTGTGGGCTCAGGTGTTCTAAATTAATGCATGATCCTTAAACTCGTTTGGCCTAATTGCAAAATCAATCTGAGATCAGCCCCCAATTACAACAACAGTTTCAGTATACTGCAATATAATTGCTTAATAATTCCTTATTTAATTATCAAAGAGGGTGAGTATTAAAGTACACATGTTTCATGTTCAGTTATATTATACTATTCTAAATATATTACTATAGAAAGGACAGAAACTAAATTGAGGTTCTTGAACTGTGGGAGTGATTAGGGATTGAACTCAGACTGATATTGCAATAAGGCTTCTCCTACTTCTTCATTTTTAACCATTTAGGAAAGAAAGTACTTTTTTAAGAGAAACTAGGTAGGTCCTTCATATTTGTCTTCTATAAATTATAGATTTTGCAACCAGGCCATACGAGTTTATGGATCATACCTTAATTTAGAACACCTGAGCCCACAAGCCCAAAAATCAAAAAGTCCTATTTTATTAGCAATAATAAACTGCTGTTAGATATTTTTTTTTTATAATTTATATAGGTTTGTTGCTAAGAATTTGTATTTGCTTAATTCTGTTTGGCCTCCCAAAATATAAAGTGACAATATGTCCCGATCTCACTATAACTGACCAGAGTTGAGCTTTAGATGATCAAAGTTTCTTTTTGAGCATGCTCACAGCTTACACCTATATAAACTCTGCATTCAATCTCTGATTTTTAACTCCAAAACATCACCATACTGTAACTATACAGTTCAAATTTTTCTACTGTAGGATTAGATATACAGTACAAACACCTACAGTATACGTCATGACTGTGATATGAATGTTTTTTGGAACCAATAAGTACTTGTGCGTATAGCTCAGTGGTAGCACATTCAACTGCAGGTTCCTGGTTTAAACTAGGACACACCTAGTTTCTCTTAAAAAATTTTTTACAACTCTAATATTTTATAACTCCTTAAAGCACAGTCAGTGGCAGATTTAACTGCGATTTTTCATATACAATTTTAGAGAAATCTAAACTTTTTTTTAAAAATAATATAGGACCTAGCTTGTTTCTGTACATGAAACATATGTGTTTTATGACTCACCCTCTTTGATAAAAGTAAGGGATAATTGAGCATTTATAAGGCAGTATTCTGGACCTGTTATTGCAAAAAGGGGTTTATCAAGCACTTTATCACACTTGAGTCTCATTTTTTACTATTGTAACATTTATTTGTAATTAATAACATTTTCCATTATATATTTTTAAACACTGCTTAATTTTGCTTTATCTTTGTACAAAGAAAAATGTAAATCTGAACTGTTTTCATTATCTGGCACTTTTTGTATTTGGATATTATTTATATTGCTTACTATGTGCTTAGTAAAGGGACATTTAATAAAATAATATTTTCTGCATACCCCTACCCCCTAAAACAACCATTTTTGTGGTGTACATGCAAATATTAATGATACCCCGAATGTAGCATGGAGGCACCGCAGCAGTTATGGTGGATAACTGCCATGGTTTCTTCATTTCCAACAGCAGAAGCAGCCACCATATATTTCTATGGTGGCTGCTAGGATGATAGATTTACCAAGGTTAGCCCCTGTGAACAAGTAAATAACTATTTCTACCTTTGACAGCTATGCCATGTTGTACTGTATGTATGTGGGAGGGGAATGGTTATTTGTCATTGTGGAGTATTACCAATTTTACAATTGATAGTGCAAAACTTATCTCTAATATCTTTCTCTAGCTGCTCTCATGGCTTGATATATTTATCCTTCATATGTGAAAACTATTGGAATTGATGTGTGTGCAGGTGTTGATATTGCAGAGATACAGTATGTAGGCACACAACAACAGATGACTCAAACATGAACTGCCTCATTTATTTAACCAGTGGTATTTGTTTACTGATAGTTAGTAAGCACAGCCTTACTCACTGTTATGTGCACACCGGTAATGCAGTGGCACTTAAGTGGTGGCGGTTCCTATAGAGCTCACCAGCCAGTGTGTACATGCTGCAAATTGGTAATGGTACAGTATGCTGGAACAGCATTATATGCAGGTATTAACCAGATCTCTCATACAAGCTAAGCTGGAGACTTTTGTCTCTAACCATGTCACTCTACTCAGTAAAGACAAGAATGCCCCTGCACATGCTCAGTAGTAAACTTTTTGGCCATCATGAGACAGGGCATAAAGCCTCCCTGGAGAACAGGAAGAAGTGAGTCTGCCATGTTGCTCATTACAATACAGATAGGTGTTTTTTTTTGCTTTTTCTATATACAATTTTTGATTCCTCTAACATCACCCTAACATTACCTATATGGGAAGCCTCAAGTAAGTTGCTTTGCAATATATTCAATATCCAACTATGGACCTGATTCAGCAGTGCATACAAGTGCACTTCTGATTGCAGATTTCCGATAATTGGGAATCTGCACGTGTGCAGGACCCATTCTGCGAGGTTGCAGAATGAGTCTTGCATAGTCGCATGCAGACCCTTGAATGCCTCTGTCTGAGTCACAGGCAGAGGAATTTAAGGGACAGTGCAGGGGCATGGTCTGCTGACGTTCCCTGAAATGGAGGCGTGTCCACCTTGTTTTCTGGGAGTGGCCAGCCCAGGAGCTGCATTGATCAATGCAGTGTCCTGGGCTCACAAGCCGACCAGCCTGAGCAAGCTGAGGCTTACTCAGCTGGTCAGAGGTTCGGCGCCATCCACCATCGAGACCATCGACCACCGATGGTTGCAATGGTGATCCCAGACTGCGACCTCCATCACAGTGCTGGGATCGCAAATGCAGCAAGAGGTGTCATACACCTCCTGTTGCATTCGCCTAATAGCAAGGATCGCAATTGCAAAGCTTCCTGCGTTCCGCTTTACAATTGTGATCCTTGCTGAATCCAGCCCTATATCAATAGTGTGGAACATTCATTATTATCTGGACATTTTACCAGAGTAGGCCTACCAGAGTTTAGTATTTCACTCTGCCTTTGTCCCTATTCCAATGAATTGTTTCCTATGCCTTTACATCCATTGGAGTATCTAATTCTGTAAACTATTAAATGTTTCACAGGTGTGTTCTATTCAGCTAACCACATATGGTCAAATATTATACATTTTATCAGTGGCAGCTACAGAGTTGGGGTTGCAGTACAGTCCAAAATTTAAATAGTGGAGTCACACCAACTGCCAAACGTTGCTAAACATCGCTGGCCGGGACTAACTGACAGTTTGTGTGGCTCCCCTATTTGAATTTTGAATTGTACTGTAGCCCCACCCTTGGAGCTGCCACTGTATTTTATATTTAATTGTTTGTATTTTATTACAACTACTTATTAAAATTGCATTTACTATAGAGTCTTATCAATATTCAAATAAGCGCCCCACATATTTCATTATTCATGCATTATGCCTTTATTATAGTATAGTATTTGAATCAATTAACTATTACATTGTCTTTAATAATTTTGCCTTTTTAAATGTGATTGAATTTAAATGCATGTGATTAAATTTAAATGCATGCTTATTTCTTTTCCTCACTGCACCACATATTCTCCAGGAATGATGAATTTTAGGTCCGTGGATACTTCAAATACTATTATTGGGCATTTCATTTCAATGCAGTAGACATAATAAAAGTTAAGATTTAAAAGATTTTTTGGGGGGAAATATTATCAAATAGTGCTCAAAAAATTATTTCCTCCTCTGTAGTTTCTGATAAATAGTATACTCTATTGAGCACCGCCACGAACTGTATGGGATTGGCAGAGATTGCCTATTTATAAGGTATTTGTGGTTATTTATTACCTGTGCGGCATCTTCTCTCCCTCTTTTCCTTAATTGCTATGTATATATTGAAAATATACGTTAAAAGTATGAAATGTCAGATGCCAAACCGATAGCCACTCCCAACGACAAAAGCACAAAATGAACTAAGAGTATGTTACCCAAAGAAGAGAAAGAGCCAGAAAATATGAAAAATTAAAATTCTGAGAATGCTATCAGGCAACTGATATTTGCAAGTGTTTGATTTCAGCCCAATATCACATAATCGGTGATCAAAGTAAGCCAGTTTGCTACAAAACAAGGAATACAGCATTAGATAGCTGTAAAAAGGATCCCAAAGGTATTTAAATTTACGTCATTCATAAAGTTGGTATTTTCCAGGTCTGGGAAATCCACATTGGAGTCAGTCTACGATGTCTACTGGGGTGTAGATGGGGATGAACAGGAAGCAGCCCACAGTAGCATCATTCACCACAGAAGCAGAATATATGGCATTGACTGAATTGGCCAAGGAGGCTCTACAGCTCAAGAAAACCTTGGGTGAACTGAATGTCATAAACATACAAGATACCATCAACACTGAATGCAACAATAGAGGTCCTATCAATTTGTCACACAACATCAAGCATCACAGAAGGTCCAAACATATTGAGATAAGACTTCACTTTATATGTGAACTTTTTGAAAATAAACTTATTGATGTAGTCCATCTTTACAGCATGGAAAATCCTGTAGATGTACTAACGAAAGGGGACACATCTCATTCACTTATGATGTTTCTAAGAAAGAGTGGACTGGAAGTCATGTGATTTGTTGATGCCTTTTCATGTATTTTTTAGAGGTTGTTATGAGAAAGCTTTATTTAAATGCTTGTGTAACATGGAGAAACTTGTAGCAAGTTCCATGCACACAGCACAAAGGATATCAAGACTAAATTCCGAATGTATTGAACATGAGTATTAGTGTGGCTGTATCTCTGCTGCACCAGTACATTAAAGAAGTCAATGAAATGCTTGCAATGTGCTATAGTGGTAAGATGTAATTAGAACAAAGGTTAATATGAGGTGGTCCATTATTTAGATGAATAGAGAGAAACCACAATGGGTTGACTCTCTGCTCGGCAATAGAAGCAGGGATCAATGCCCGTACTGAAACAGAGCTCTGTCCCCATAAGGTGCATTGCTGTTTTTATGTGGTAAGTAAGAGTGGTGCTGAGTCCCCATGAAAAGAAATATCCAGAAAATTGTTGATTTTTATTTATTAACAAATTATATAAATAAGAGCCATTTAAACTTGATTCAATATAATTTTTTTTTACAAAAATGTTAAAGCAAGTTAAAATAGCTGACCCTTGAAAAAGGTTATGTGAATACCAAAACGGGCCATCGGGATGGCCATATCCTGCTCCCATTTGTTGATAACACTCTTTCACACCATATGGATGAGTATAATTACTTTTCACTAATGATGGCTTTTTATATGATGGCGTCTTTTTGATATTCTATTAAAATAATTTTTTGGACATTAGGCTATGTGTTGGTGTGCTGGTCTCCTCAAGCTTACCATTGTTGGAGAAGTTTTGGTGCTTATACTGAATAATTTGACCTAGCACCCACATGCTTTGACTTACATCCCTTGGTATAGTCATTCCGCAGGGTGCTCCACTAGGGAAAAAAGCCACACAGGTACTCCAGGAAATATCCAGGAAGGCTAAATAAATAGCCAAATGAGGGCACTCACCGCACTAAAAAATGATGAATCAATCGGATTTATTAAAATAATGGTATTCCACCATAAATATAGTCAACGTTTTGACCCCTGGGGGTCATTATCAAGACACATCAGCAGTGACAAATATCCAGCAGTTGACAGAAGGCATACTGGTTATACCCCATGAGCTCACTTATAAAGCCTGGAGGATCAGCATTAGTTCAATTACACTAATTACAAAAGAATTCACCTGAGATACTGCGTCACACTCTACAACAGTGCATGCACATACCTGATAGCTGAGAGGGCAGGTACACACAAAACACCTCCCTATTGGCACTATAAGTGCTGTCACAATAGCAGCTAGTCACACAAAATGTGTGATACAACGAAGCTGCATTGTTAAGTAAAACACAGAACCCGGAAGTGTCTGCGCATGTCAGACACTCATTGTCATGATGGTGTAACTAGGCAACCTGTCAGGCTTGCGGGTCAGGCGGCTTCAATGTGTGTCATATCTCGGAAGTGTCAGCGCTCGCTGTGGCTGAATTGATGTAATACTGTGACTAAGCAACATATCTAGGTAGCCAATCAGATAGCAGCGCATGTATGACAATTATCATCTTGGAGATGTAACTAGGCAACCTGTAAGGCTTGCGAATCAAGCAACTTACATGCGTATCACATCACCAGAAGTATCAGCACACACTGGGGCTCAATCAGTGTAATACTGTTGCTAGGCAACATATCTAACTGGCCAATCAGGCGGCAACCAAACCTAGGAGTATACCAATAGGTGTCCTGCCATCAAGCTATTCAGGGAACCTTTCAATAAACCATAATATATGTCATAAATACTTATACACACAACAACTGCATTACTAAAATGTTGATCCATAAAACCAGACTTAAGGAGCTCATATAGTGAGTACCATAATTTTCACAGACCCACATTTCAACACAATATTATAAGGAATATAACATAATATTAAACACCATTAATCAGCACAAAAATGTGAACAAAAGAAAAATATAAAGAATTAGGGGTGAGCGGGTTCGGATTTCTGAAATCCGAACCCCCCCGAGCCCCCCCGATCCGAGTCTGATCCGAGTCAGGCTCGACTTTTCCCGCCTGACTCGGATCTGAAATCGAGGCAAAACGTCATCATCCCACCTTCCGAGTCTCGCGGGTTTTGGATCCTATATAAGGTACCCGCGTCGGCGCCATTTTCTCACTCGGCTGTGGACAGTGAAGAGGGAGGGTGGGAGTTAGGGCTGTGTAGTGTAGTGTAGTGCTGCTGTTGTCCACTACTTCAAAGTCCTTAGGGGCTGGCTGTGTTGTGCTGTGCTGCTGTTGTTAATAGGGGCTGTGTCCACTACTTCAAAGTCCATAGGGGCTGGCTGGACTGTGTTGTGCAGTCAGTTCTCCATAGGGGCTGTGTCCACTCCAAAGTCCTGTGCAGTGTCCCACTCCTAAAGGAGTGCTGTAGTGTTGTCCAGGGGGTGCTCTGTCCATCAGGGGTGCTCCCCCCAAGTGCTAAAAAAATAATATATTTTCTGTGTTTGTGAATTGTGTGCGCAGTAGCCGCACGTGCATCAACAAAGTAGTGCCAAGCGTGCGCCTGTGTCATAAGTAAAGGGCCGGCTGGCTTGACCGTTAATGGGTGCTGTAACCCCCGAAAGTACACTCCAGTCCAAACCAAAAAAAAATTATTTTCTGTGTTTGTGAATTGTGTGCGCAGTAGCCGCACGTGCATCAACAAAGTAGTGCCAAGCGTGCGCCTGAGTCATAAGTAAAGGGCCGGCTGGCTTGACCGTTAAGGGTGCTGTAACCCCCGAAAGTACACTCCAGTCCAAACCAAAAAAAAAATTATTTTCTGTGTTTGTGAATTGTGTGCGCAGTAGCCGCACGTGCATCAACAAAGTAGTGCCAAGCGTGCGCCTGTGTCATAAGTAAAGGGCCGGCTGGCTTGACCGTTAAAGGGTGCTGTATCCCCCGAAAGTACACTCCAGTCCAAACCCCAAAAAAATTATTTTCTGTGTTTGTGAATTGTGTGCGCAGTAGCCGCACGTGCATCAACAAAGTAGTGCCAAGCGTGCGCCTGTGTCATAAGTAAAGGGCTGGCTGGCTTGACCGTTAAAGGGTGCTGTAACCCCCAAAGTACACTCCAGTCCAAACCAAAAAAAAAATTATTTTCTGTGTTTGTGAATTGTGTGCGCAGTAGCCGCACGTGCATCAACAAAGTAGTGCCAAGCGTGCGCCTGTGTCATAAGTAAAGGGCCGGCTGGCTTGACCGTTAATGGGTGCTGTAACCCCCGAAAGTACACTCCAGTCCAAACCAAAAAAAAATTATTTTCTGTGTTTGTGAATTGTGTGCGCAGTAGCCGCACGTGCATCAACAAAGTAGTGCCAAGCGTGCGCCTGTGTCATAAGTAAAGGGCCGGCTGGCTTGACCGTTAAGGGTGCTGTAACCCCCGAAAGTACACTCCAGTCCATACCAAAAAAAAAATTATTTTCTGTGTTTGTGAATTGTGTGCGCAGTAGCCGCACGTGCATCAACAAAGTAGTGCCAAGCGTGCGCCTGAGTCATAAGTAAAGGGCCGGCTGGCTTGACCGTTAAGGGTGCTGTAACCCCCGAAAGTACACTCCAGTCCAAACCAAAAAAAAAATTATTTTCTGTGTTTGTGAATTGTGTGCGCAGTAGCCGCACGTGCATCAACAAAGTAGTGCCAAGCGTGCGCCTGTGTCATAAGTAAAGGGCCGGCTGGCTTGACCGTTAAAGGGTGCTGTATCCCCCGAAAGTACACTCCAGTCCAATCCCCAAAAAAATTATTTTCTGTGTTTGTGAATTGTGTGCGCAGTAGCCGCACGTGCATCAACAAAGTAGTGCCAAGCGTGCGCCTGTGTCATAAGTAAAGGGCTGGCTGGCTTGACCGTTAAAGGGTGCTGTAACCCCCAAAGTACACTCCAGTCCAAACCAAAAAAAAAATTATTTTCTGTGTTTGTGAATTGTGTGCGCAGTAGCCGCACGTGCATCAACAAAGTAGTGCCAAGCGTGCGCCTGTGTCATAAGTAAAGGGCCGGCTGGCTTGACCGTTAAAGGGTGCTGTAACCCCCGAAAGTACACTCCAGTCCAAACCAAAAAAAAAAATTATTTTCTGTGTTTGTGAATTGTGTGCGCAGTAGCCGCACGTGCATCAACAAAGTAGTGCCAAGCGAGCGCCTGTGTCATAAGTAAAGGGCCGGCTGGCTTGACCGTTAAGGGTGCTGTAACCCCCGAAAGTACACTCCAGTCCAAACCAAAAAAAAAATTATTTTCTGTGTTTGTGAATTGTGTGCGCAGTAGCCGCACGTGCATCAACAAAGTAGTGCCAAGCGTGCGCCTGTGTCATAATTAAAGGGCCGGCTGGCTTAACCATTAAAGGGTGCTGTAACCCCCAAAGTACACTCCTGTCCAAACCAAAAAAAAAAATATTTTCTGTGTTTGTGAATTGTGTGTGCAGTAGCCGCACGTGCATCAACAAAGTAGTGCCAAGCGTGCGCCTGTGTCATAAGTAAAGGGCCGGCTGGCTTGACCGTTAAGGTTGCTGTAACCCCCGAGAGTACACTCCAGTCCAAACCAAAAAAAAAATTATTTTCTGTGTTTGTGAATTGTGTGCGCAGTAGCCGCACGTGCATCAACAAAGTAGTGCCAAGCGTGCGCCTGTGTCATAAGTAAAGGGCCGGCTGGCTTGACCGTTAAAGGGTGCTGTAACCCCCGAAAGTACACTCCAGTCCAAACCAAAAAAAAAATTATTTTCTGTGTTTGTGAATTGTGTGCGCAGTAGCCGCACGTGCATCAACAAAGTAGTGCCAAGCGTGCGCCTGTGTCATAAGTAAAGGGCCGGCTGGCTTGACCGTTAAGGGTGCTGTAACCCCCGAGAGTACACTCCAGTCCAAACCAAAAAAAAAATTATTTTCTGTGTTTGTGAATTGTGTGCGCAGTAGCCGCACGTGCATCAACAAAGTAGTGCCAAGTGTGCGCCTGTGTCATAAGTAAAGGGCAAGCTGGCTTGACCGTTAAAGGGTGCTGTAACCCCCGAAAGTACACTCCAGTCCAAACCAAAAAAAAAATTATTTTCTGTGTTTGTGAATTGTGTGCGCAGTAGCCGCACGTGCATCAACAAAGTAGTGCCAAGCGTGCGCCTGTGTCATAAGTAAAGGGCCGGCTGGCTTGACCGTTAAGGGTGCTGTAACCCCCGAAAGTACACTCCAGTCCAAACCAAAAAAAAATTATTTTCTGTGTTTGTGAATTGTGTGCGCAGTAGCCGCACGTGCATCAACAAAGTAGTGCCAAGCGTGCGCCTGTGTCATAAGTAAAGGGCCGGCTGGCTTGACCGTTAAAGGATGCTGTAACCCCCGAAAGTACACTCCAGTCCAAACCAAAAAAAAAATTATTTTCTGTGTTTGTGAATTGTGTGCGCAGTAGCCGCACGTGCATCAACAAAGTAGTGCCAAGCGTGCGCCTGTGTCATAAGTAAAGGGCCGGCTGGCTTGACCGTTAAGGGTGCTGTAACCCCCGAAAGTACACTCCAGTCCAAACCAAAAAAAAAATTATTTTCTGTGTTTGTGAATTGTGTGCGCAGTAGCCGCACGTGCATCAACAAAGTAGTGCCAAGCGTGCGCCTGTGTCATAAGTAAAGGGCCGGCTGGCTTGACCGTTAAAGGGTGCTGTAACCCCCAAAGTACACTCCAGTCCAAACCAAAAAAAAAATTTTTTTCTGTGTTTGTGAATTGTGTGCGCAGTAGCCGCACGTGCATCAACAAAGTAGTGCCAAACGTGCGCCTGTGTCATAAGTAAAGGGCCGGCTGGCTTGACCGTTAAGGGTGCTGTAACCCCCGAAAGTACACTCCAGTCCAAACCAAAAAAAAAATTATTTTCTGTGTTTGTGAATTGTGTGCGCAGTAGCCACACGTGCATCAACAAAGTAGTGCCAAGCGTGCGCCTGTGTCATAAGTAAAGGGCCGGCTTGCTTGACCGTTAAGGGTGCTGTATCCCCCAAAAGTACACTCCAGTCCAAACCAAAAAAAAAATTATTTTCTGTGTTTGTGAATTGTGTGCGCAGTAGCCGCACGTGCATCAACAAAGTAGTGCCAAGCGTGCGCCTGTGTCATAAGTAAAAGGCCGGCTGGCTTGACCGTTAAGGGTGCTGTAACCCCCGAAAGTACACTCCAGTCCAAACCAAAAAAAAAATTATTTTCTGTGTTTGTGAATTGTGTGCGCAGTAGCTGCACGTGCATCAACAAAGTAGTGCCAAGCGTGCGCCTGTGTCATAAGTAAAGGGCCGGCTGGCTTGACCGTTAAAGGGTGCTGTAACCGCCAAAGTACACTCCAGTCCAAACCAAAAAAAAATTTATTTTCTGTGTTTAGCCGCACGTATATATCAAATCGATATAACATAAATGGAGGACCAAACTTTCTCCGATAAAAATAAAATAGAGAAAGATCAAGAACCACTTCCTCCTAGTGCTGAAGCTGCTGCCACTAGTCATGACATAGACGATAACATGCCATCAACGTCGTCTGCCAAGGCCGATGCCCAATTTCATAGTAGAGGGCACATACAATCCCAAATGGCAAAGTTCAGGAAAATGACCTTGAAAAAGACATTTAAATCAGCTGAAGAGAAACGTAAACTTGCCAATATGCCATTTACGACACGGAGTGGCAAGGAACGGCTAAGGTCGATCCCTAGTATGTTCATGACTAGTGGTTCAGCTTCACATGACGATGGAAGCCCTCCTCCCACTAAAAAAATCAAAAAAGTTAAGCTGGCAAAAGCACAGCGAAGAACTGTGCTTTCTAAGAAGATATCACAAATCCCCAAGGAGAGTCCAAGTGTGGTGGTGGTTGCGATGCCTGACCTTCCCAGCACTGGACGGGAAGAGGTGGCTCTTTCCACCATTTGCACGCCCCCTGCAAGTGCTGAAAAGAGCACCCACAGTCCACTTGCTGATATGCAAATTGAAGATGTCACTGTTGAAGTACAACAGGATGAGGATACTGGTGTAGCTGGCGCTGAGGAGGAAGTTGGCGAGGAGGATTCTGATGGTGATGTGGTTTGTTTAAATCAGGCTCCGGGAGAGACAGTTGTTGTCCGTGGGATGAAAAAGCCCATCACGGTCATGCCTGGGCAGAAGACCAAACATTCCACCTCTTTGGTCTGGCAATATTTCTATCGAAATCCGGACAACAACTGTCTTGCCATATGTACCATATGTAAAGGTGAAATAAGTAGGGGTAGGGACGTCAACCACCTAGGAACATCCTCCCTTATACGGCACCCGCAGCACGTTCATAAAAAGTTACTGTCAAGTTCAGAAACTTTGGCTAAGACCGTAAGCAGTCCAGGGACACCTAAATCCCGTTGTCCTGTTGTATCCAAGCGCCTGCAAACCACACCGTCAACTCCCTCCTCATCAATTTCCTCCTTAGTCAGGATCGGAAGTAGTCCTGCAGGCCATGTCACTGGCATGACTGACTCTCCTATCCGGGATTCCTCTGGAGGATCCTGCATTGCTACGCCTACTGCTGCCACTGCTGCTGTTGCTGCTGCTGGGAGTCGTTCATCATCCCAGAGAGGAAGTAGGAACACCACTACTTTTACTAAACAATTGACCCTCCAACAGTCCTTAGCGAGGAGGATGAAGTACGACAGCAGTCATCCTGAAGCAAAACGTATAACTGAGGCCTTGACTGCTATGTTGGTGTTAGACGTGCGTCCGGTATCCGCCATTAGTGCAGTGGGATTTAGACAATTGATGGAGGTAGTGTGTCCCCGGTTCCAAATCCCGTCTAGATTCCACTTCACTAGGCAGGCGATACCGAGACTGTACAGAAACGTCAGAAAAAGTGTCCTCAGTGTCCTGAAAAATGCCGTTGTACACAATGTCCACTTAACCACGGACATGTGGACAAGTGGAACAGGGCAGACTAAGGACTATATGACTGTGACAGCCCACTGGGTAGATGTATCACCTTACGCAGCAACAGCAGCAGCGTCACCAGTAGCAGCATCTCAGAAACGCCAGCTCGTTACAAGGCAGGCTACGCTGTGTATCACCGGTTTCAGTAAGAGGCACACCGCCGACAACCTCTTAGAGAAACTGAGGGAAATCATCGCCCAGTGGCTTACCCCACTTAGACTCTCCTGGGGATTTGTGATATCTGACAACGCCACCAATATTGTGCGGGCATTACATCTGGGCAAATTCCAGCACGTCCCATGTTTTGCTCACACAATAAACTTGGTGGTGCAGAATTTTCTGAAAAGCGACAGGGGCGTGCAGGAGACGCTTTGGGTGGCCCGAAAAATTTCTGGCCACTTTCGCCATTCAGCGACTGCGTGCCGAAGACTGGAGCGCCAGCAAACACTCTTGAACCTGCCCCGCCATCACCTGAAGCAAGAGGTTGTGACGCGGTGGAACTCAACCCTCTATATGCTTCAGAGGATGGAGGAGCAGCAAAAGGCCATACAAGCCTATACATCCACCTATGACATAGGCAAAGGAGGGGGTATGCACCTGACTCAAGCGCAGTGGAGAATGATTTCCGTGTTGTGCAAGGTTCTCCAGCCCTTCGAACTTGCCACACGTGAAGTCAGTTCAGACACAGCCAGCTTGAGTCAGGTCATTCCCCTCATCAGGCTTTTGCAGAAGCAGCTGGAGAAAGTGAAGGAGGAGCTAAGACGGAGCGATTCCGCTCGGCATGTGGGACTTGTGGATGAAGCCCTTCATTCGCTTTGCCAGGATTCCAGGGTGGTCAATCTGTTGAAATCAGACCACTACATTTTGGCCACCGTGCTTGATCCTAGGTTTAAAGCCTATGTGGTGTCTCTCTTTCCAGCCGACACAAGCCTGCAGAGGTGCAAAGACCTGCTGGTGAACACACTGTCAGCTGAAGCGGAACGTGACACGTCAACGGCTCCTTCTTCATTTTCTCCCGCAACTGGGGCTGCCAGGAAAAAACTTAGGTATCCTAAGCAACCCGCTGGCGGTGATGCAGGGCAGGCAGGACCAAGTTTTGACATCTGGTCCGGACTGAAGGACCTGGCAACAATTTCTGACATGTCTACTGTCACTGCATATGATACTGTCACCATTGACAGAATGGTGGAGGATTACATTGGTGACAGCATCCAAGTAGGCATGTCAGACAGTCCATACCTGTACTGGCAGGAAAAAGAGGCAATTTGGAGGCCCCTGTACAAGCTGGCTCTATTTTACCTGAGTTGCCCCCCCTCCAGTGTGTACTCCGAAAGAGTGTTTAGTGCAGCCGGGAACCTTGTCAGCGAAAGGCGTAGGAGGTTGCTTCCACAGAATGTGGAGAAGATGATGTTCATCAAAATGAATTATCAGCTCTTCCAGGGAGACCAGCCTCCAGAAGGTACAGAGGGACCTGTGGTGGTGGATTCAAGTGGGGACGAGTTAATACTTTGTGAGGATGAGGATGTACACACTGAAGAGGGTGAGGAATCGGTGGATGAGGAGGATGAGGATGACATCTTGCCTCCGTAGAGCCAGTTTGTGCAGGGACACATTAATTGCCAGCTTGTTTTGTGGGGGCCCAAACGAACCAATCATTTCAGCCACAGTTGTGTGGCAGACCCTGGCGCTGAAATGATTGATTTGTTAAAGTGTGCATGTCCTGTTTATACAACATAAGGGTGGGTGGGAGGGCCCAAGGACAATTCCATCTTGCACTTCTTTTTTTTCTTTGCATTATGTACAGTTTGGGGCCTAGTTTTTCTAACTGCCATCCTGTCTGCCACTGCAGTGTCACTCCTAGATGGGTCACGTGTTTGTGCCGCCCACTCGTGTCGCTTAGCATAGTCATCCAGCTACCTCGGTGCAACCTTTTGGACATGAAAACACTATTGTGAGGTGTGAGGTGTTCAGAATAGACTGGAAATGAGTGGAAATTAAGGTTATTGAGGTTAATAATAGCATAGGAGCAGAGAAACCAACAAATTCTGTGATTTTAGCTGTTTTTATGCTTTTTAAAAAAAAAATACAGATCCAAAACACAAAACCCAGAACCCAAAACACGGAAGGGTGGTTTTGGCAAAACCAATCCAGATCCAAAACACGAAGAAAGATCCAGATCCAAAACCAAAACACAAAACACGAAAAGTGGCCGGTGCACACCCCTATAAAGAATACACAAAAGTGAAAATAATAAAAAAATCTAAAGTATATGGGAAAAACAAAAAACAAAACACCAAAAAACAACAGATCCAAATATAGCTTAGTAACATATCCAAAATTAAAATATAGCTAGAGCCATGAATACATTGTGTTCCATACTGATATTCAATACAACTATACTGACAAGATGGAATTAAAGGCTTCAGGAAAAAACGTAATTTTAGGAATATTTTCAATGGATTATTCTCATTTAAACAGCAGGGAACTGTCGTGTTCAGATTATAAATCCATCGTGCTTCCCGTTTTCAAAGTATTAATTCCCGATCACCTCCTCTAATCAATTTTGGAACATGATCAATTAGCATGCATCGCAGGGACGAGACCTGATGTCCCCAGGGGTCGAAACGTCGACTATATTTATGGTGGAATACCATTATTTGAATAAATCTGATTGATTCATCATTTTTTAGTGCGGTGAGTGCCCTCATTTTTTCTTCGATTGCATTAGGGGTATGCTAGCCCCAGGGAGGCACCCAAGCAGGCTATCAGTAGGTTCCAGCTACCTACAGAGTGCCGGCTGTGTTGATTTTCTATCTATCTATATACACTGTTTATATTTATATACATACACACATATATATATGCGTGTGTGTAGATAATATATATATTATATAGACACTCATCATATATATATATATATATACATACATACATACTGTACATACATATAGATGCATACTGTACTGCTACTGGCCAGCAGTGATTGGGCACATGGGGGACAGAGCTTCTGCTTCTAGTGCAGAAGCTCCACACAGAAGCTGGCCAGAAGAGATGAGGTGAGGTGGGGGTGCCTCCAGCTGGACACACTGCAGCAGCCATGGCTACCAGGAGCCACGTCTGCTGCTTTCATTGAAGCTGAGGTTGCCATGCAGCTACAACGGGAGGGGATAGGTGCTGGCCACAATGATCGGGACCCAGCAGCAGCCATGACTGCCAGGAGCTGTGGCTACTGATTCTTCTTAATTCATGGCTGCTCTGCAGCCATGACAGGAAGGGGGTGCTGCCAGGTCCCAATCACTGTGTCCAGTAGTGATCAGGACATTATGCCACAGGTGCAGCAGGTCCCTCTGATATAGCTGGCTGCTGGAAGATTATCTTTCAGCAGTCGACTAGTGGGCACTTCTTACTAGTCACATCAGATGTGATCATGTCTGTTAAAGCAAAGTTTGGTGTGGTCGCTTCTGATGTGACCACACCAGGCAAGTGGTTAAACCACACTAATCCACACAAACATGCCAACTACTATAAGCGTGCATCCCATCAGCTATATAACTCCACCCAACTGTGGGGTCCAGATCACTGCGGTGATCATATATTTGTACAATGGAGTCACACACCAAGTGTAACAGTAAAAAATGTGCTGATGTGTTTTGAGCTCTTTACTGTACATAAACAACCAGACTCTTGAGTTCACACTCCAGGATCCCATTCCAAACTTTCATTGTTTGACAGTTTCATCCCATCTGCCCCATGCTCCCATAGGGAAAGGTTCCACTGTGACAGTGACTCTCATTGAAGTTGCTGGTATTTGTTACCCAATTCACTGAGTTCAGATGCGGTGTATAAATTTGTTTCCTCTGTACAATTTTGCTCAGCATCCGTCAAGGTCCGACTTGTGGTGCCATCAGCACACGAGTGTTCTCTCACTTGCTTTTTCCTATGCTCTGTGATAATGGTTAACAACTCGCTAGTAGCCTCTTCTCAATATTATACCTCCTCATCACAGCAATAAACATGAAATCCCATGACATCCTCCCAGTTTGTACATTGTATCAACATATGGACATGGGATGTGCTTCCGCCCTCTCCGTCGCTGTTTCTTATTTACAGTATTCACAAAATATGTTTAAAATTGTTGCTGTAACTCAATAGTCTGCTGCTTTTGCACCCAAAGTCAAGCATGTTGAACAGCCAGCTGGTCTCTATTACTTTCATTTTTGTCTTGTACATTTTTCAGTTTCACGTCCTGTTGCACCACTTCCTGTGTCATCACACTAAGCACAGCAGCAGCATGAGCCTCTCCTAAAACTACTCTACAAGGTACTTTCTATTCACAGGATTTAATAGCACTCACAATGATGTGACATTTACACAGTGATTGCAACAAAATTACAGATTATTGGGAAAAAATCAATTAAATATATTTAGCTTCACATTTCAACTTGGTTACAGATCAAATCAGGAGTGTACTAGAGAGCCCCTTCGCATAACCATCTGGAATCATGTTGATCTGGAAACAGATTGGAATGGTCACCGCTGCAGTCTAATTCCACGTATCCACTTGCCTACAATGAAGGACTGCACGATAACGATATCATTATGCTGTCCTTCATTATACTGTACAAACATAGGACCTAATTCAGACCTGCTCGCTAGATGCGATCGCTCGCTCCCAATGTATGCAAATACAGCTCACGCCCAGCAAGGCAGGTGATCACACGGCAAGGCATAAGCACACCCGCTATGTCTAGGCAAGCGATCACTTTGTGTATGCAGACACCCACCAGCCATTCATAAGATGCCCACTTGCGCACTTCATCTCCTGGAAGTACATGAAAACATTGGTACATCGAGCACCATCGGATGTGCTCGCAGAGCTTGAGGTTGACTATACCTGGCCGCAAGCACTGCGATCACTTCAGTGATAAATATAGCCAGGTGACATGTACTATGACACTGCCTGTTAATTATGCACACCTATGAAACAGCATTGAAACATACAGGCATGCCTGCATTCGTACCACCACTCCCCCATTTCTAGTGGCCTGCCCCTGTTACCACCCACAAACGGCCTCTCCTGTCACTCATTCAACTGGGCTATCTATGGTGGGCGAGAGAGCACTTCTTGATCTTTCGCAGTGGTTCGCGCCCGTGCATTGCAATACATATGCATGCGCAGAATGCAAATATTGGCCAGCTACTACCGATCGCATCCTAGTGAGCAGGTCTGAATCAGGTCCATAGTCACAGTCTGAGATATGATACATAGGCCCGTATTCAATTAGCCGCGATAAGTCCATTTCTGCAGAAAAGTATCGTGAGTGATGTCATTTCGCCATGCGAAAAGTTTCCTCCATATTCAGTTCCAAATGCTTTTCACCGGTGCAGAAACTCAATGCAATGGGACCTGCGAAAAAATATCGCCTAAGAATAGGTGTCGAAAAAAAAATGCAGAATTGGGGTTTTGGGTGTGCAAAGCAGCGGGAACCCCCCTGCACCCTTGGGACAGTCCCCCAAAGGTAAACTGTATCAAAAAAGTTTAAAAAAGTCTTTGGTTTTTGGGACAAAAAAGTTCAAAGTTGGAAGACAAACTTAAAAACTAGCGAAATAGACTCCAGGGGGATCCCCAAGTATGCCAAAGGTGTTTTTAAGTTTGCAGGTGCTTGCAGCAGGTGGATTTTAACCCATGAAGCCTTAAAATGTAATCATATGTCCCCATTTTAACAATACCTCCCAACAGCCAATGGAAGAGATCCCCCAGTGGCAATAGATTCTCATTGGCATTTCACTTCACCCCCAAGTGTTAATAGATCACCAGTAAGATAAGCCCCACTTACCAGTGTCCATATGTCCCCATTGTGGCACAACTACCACCTATGGTATATGGTATTCAAAACCCACACTGTAGTCCTGATTCAGAGATGGACGCTAGTGCAATAGAAACTGCGATTGTGTATGCTACTGATACAGTTCATGTTAAACTATACATAAAGCTCATACCTTTTTACACTACTTACACCTAGTTTCATGTACCCACCCCAACATTTCCCCAGTGCCAATAAACCTTTATGGGGTATTACACAGTGGTGCCAATAGATCACCCTCTTGCAGAGCGCACTGGAGCATGTTTTAGGGTGGACTAATCATTTGTCTGCCTGCTACAGCTAATTTCTGCTCTCACAAATATTAGTGTGCAGAGGGGTACTGAAACTACCCTACTTGCACTTTTATAAGCGGGTCACATTCAGGGACACAAATCATTAGAGACCACAATATCACAGTCGGGGGGTGGATGAGAAGCATAAAATCCTTTCTATATGTGTGCAGAACTGAGTTCTTCTTAAAAACACAGTGAGGCAGCTAGGGCTGGACTGGCCATCTGGTAGTTCTGGCAAATTACCAGAAGGGCTGATGGCCAGATGTGCTGGTCCGGCTAGTGCCACTGGTTACAGTCTTGTGTGTTTTGTTGCCAAACTCTCGAACCAGAAGGCAGCCGCCCACCCACAGCCTTTGAGAGAGATGGCTCCCTTATCATTTTAAGATGGATCCGGTCGCAAGCCAATGGGAGCTTGAGGACCAGCAGCCAATCAGCAGTGGCTGCCAGTCTGCAAGCTCCCATTGACTCTTGACTGGCTCCATCTTAAAATGATAAGGGATCCATCTCTCTCAAAGGCTGTAGGTGGTTGCCTGCTGGTGCGGGAGTTTGCCAACTAATCCAGACAAGGCTGCTGGAGGGACACAGGCTGACAATTTGAGGGGGGTAAACAAATAACCTGCTGGTGATATATATTTTGCAACTATCTACTATGGTGCCACTTCTCATTTTGTAAAAAAATGTAGGGATTATGAAAAAATAGGCATTCTCTCTCCTACTAAAACTTGCTTTTAAAATCAGTTTTATTAAGTATTAAAAAACTTATATAAACTTCAAAATGAAAGGTGTTTGTAATAACATATTGGGGACCATGCTGCACAATATGGTTGTTTGGCGCTCCCACATACAGGGCCGGTTTGTTGGCACCAGGGGCCAATGATTGGATTAAAAAAGAAGCAGGCTCTCCTAAAATTTATGATAATCTAATTTAGAAAGCTCAACTAGATTCTCTGCTCTGATTAGGTTTTTATCATTTAGTATGGACATTTGGAGCACCTGCCCTATTTGGTTAAAAAAACAGACTGCCGTACACTATCCATACATTTCCATGGTTTTCAACATTTTTAGGGACATCAGATGTGACATACATATTGATATTTCTCCCACACTAATGTTTTGAGGTTGAGGTCCCCCATCAATGGTGAGATTGGTTTGTACAGATGTTAGTTTATATTCTGTTCCTGGTTCCTAATGTGTTCCAGTTGGCTGGTCTCTTGGAAAAGACCACGACAACCTGCATAGAACATTGATGGTTATCAATGGCAACTATCACTGTTGAGATATATGCAAATCCAATGGGGGGCATGTGTATGGGGCATTACTGTGTGGCATGATGTTATAAGTAGGGGTGAGCGGGTTCGGATTTCTGAAATCCGAACCCCCCCGAGCCCCCCCGATCCGAGTCCGATCCGAATCAGGCTCGACTTTTCCCGCCTGACTCGGATCTGAAATCGAGGCAAAACGTCATCTTCCCGCCTTCCGAGTCTCGCGGGTTTTGGATCCTATATAAGGTACACACGTCGGCGCCATTTTCTCACTCGGCTGTGGACAGTGAAGAGGGAGGGTAGGAGTTAGGGCTGTGTAGTGTAGTGTAGTGTAGTGCTGCTGTTGTCCACTACTTCAAAGTCCATAGGGGCTGGCTGTGTTGTGCTGTGCTGCTGTTGTTAATAGGGGCTGTGTCCACTACTTCAAAGTCCATAGGGGCTGGCTGGACTGTGTTGTGCAGTCAGTTCTCCATAGGGGCTGTGTCCACTCCAAAGTCCTGTGCAGTGTCCCAGTCCTAAAGGAGTGCTGTAGTGTTGTCCAGGGGGTGCTCTGTCCATCAGGGGTGCTCCCCCCAAGTGCTAAAAAAATAATATATTTTCTGTGTTTGTGAATTGTGTGCGCAGTAGCCGCACGTGCATCAACAAAGTAGTGCCAAGCGTGCGCCTGTGTCATAAGTAAAGGGCCGGCTGGCTTGACCGTTAAGGGTGCTGTAACCCCCGAAAGTACACTCCAGTCCAAACCAAAAAAAAAATTATTTTCTGTGTTTGTGAATTGTGTGCGCAGTAGCCGCACGTGCATCAACAAAGTAGTGCCAAGCGTGCGCCTGTGTCATAAGTAAAGGGCCGGCTGGCTTGACCATTAAGGGTGCTGTAACCCCCGAAAGTACACTCCAGTCCAAACCAAAAAAAAAATTATTTTCTGTGTTTGTGAATTGTGTGCGCAGTAGCCGCACGTGCATCAACAAAGTAGTGCCAAGCGTGCGCCTGTGTCATAAGTAAAGGGCCGGCTGGCTTGACCGTTAAGGGTGCTGTAACCCCCGAAAGTACACTCCAGTCCAAACCAAAAAAAATATTATTTTCTGTGTTTGTGAATTGTGTGCGCAGTAGTCGCACGTGCATCAACAAAGTAGTGCCAAGCGTGCGCCTGTGTCATAAGTAAAGGGCCGGCTGGCTTGACCGTTAAGGGTGCTGTAACCCCCGAAAGTACACTCCAGTCCAAACCAAAAAAAAAATGATTTTCTGTGTTTGTGAATTGTGTGCGCAGTAGCCGCACGTGCATCAACAAAGTAGTGCCAAGCGTGCGCCTGTGTCATAAGTAAAGGGCCGGCTGGCTTGACCGTTAAGGGTGCTGTAACCCCCGAAAGTACACTCCAGTCCAAACCAAAAAAAAAATTATTTTCTGTGTTTGTGAATTGTGTGCGCAGTAGCCGCACGTGCATCAACAAAGTAGTGCCAAGCGTGCGCCTGTGTCATAAGTAAAGGGCCGGCTGGCTTGACCGTTAAGGGTGCTGTAACCCCCGAAAGTACACTCCAGTCCAAACCAAAAAAAATATTATTTTCTGTGTTTGTGAATTGTGTGCGCAGTAGTCGCACGTGCATCAACAAAGTAGTGCCAAGCGTGCGCCTGTGTCATAAGTAAAGGGCCGGCTGGCTTGACCGTTAAGGGTGCTGTAACCCCCGAAAGTACACTCCAGTCCAAACCAAAAAAAAAATTATTTTCTGTGTTTGTGAATTGTGTGCGCAGTAGCCGCACGTGCATCAACAAAGTAGTGCCAAGCGTGCGCCTGTGTCATAAGTAAAGGGCCGGCTGGCTTGACCGTTAAGGGTGCTGTAACCCCCGAAAGTACACTCCAGTCCAAACCAAAAAAAATATTATTTTCTGTGTTTGTGAATTGTGTGCGCAGTAGTCGCACGTGCATCAACAAAGTAGTGCCAAGCGTGCGCCTGTGTCATAAGTAAAGGGCCGGCTGGCTTGACCGTTAAAGGGTGCTGTAACCCCCAAGTACACTCCAGTCCAAACCAAAAAAAAAATTATTTTCTGTGTTTGTGAATTGTGTGCGCAGTAGCCGCACGTGCATCAACAAAGTAGTGCCAAGCGTGCGCCTGTGTCATAAGTAAAGGGCCGGCTGGCTTGACCGTTAAGGGTGCTGTAACCCCCGAAAGTACACTCCAGTCCAAACCAAAAAAAAAATTATTTTCTGTGTTTGTGAATTGTGTGCGCAGTAGCCGCACGTGCATCAACAAAGTAGTGCCAAGCGTGCGCCTGTGTCATAAGTAAAGGGCCGGCTGGCTTGACCGTTAAAGGGTGCTGTAACCCCCGAAAGTACACTCCAGTCCTAACCAAAAAAAAATTATTTTCTGTGTTTGTGAATTGTGTGCGCAGTAGCCGCACGTGCATCAACAAAGTAGTGCCAAGAGTGCGCCTGTGTCATAAGTAAAGGGCCGGCTGGCTTGACCGTTAAGGGTGCTGTAACTCCCGAAAGTACACTCCAGTCCAAACCAAAAAAAAAAATATTTTCTGTGTTTGTGAATTGTGTGCGCAGTAGCCGCACGTGCATCAACAAAGTAGTGCCAAGCGTGCGCCTGTGTCATAAGTAAAGGGCCGGCTGGCTTGACCGTTAAAGGGTGCTGTAACCCCCAAGTACACTCCAGTCCAAACCAAAAAAAAAATTATTTTCTGTGTTTGTGAATTGTGTGCGCAGTAGCCGCACGTGCATCAACAAAGTAGTGCCAAGCGTGCGCCTGTGTCATAAGTAAAGGGCCGGCTGGCTTGACCGTTAAGGGTGCTGTAACCCCCGAAAGTACACTCCAGTCCAAACCAAAAAAAAATTATTTTCTGTGTTTGTGAATTGTGTGCGCAGTAGCCGCACATGCATCAACAAAGTAGTGCCAAGCGTGCGCCTGTGTCATAAGTAAAGGGCCGGCTGGCTTGACCGTTAAGGGTGCTGTAACCCCCGAAAGTACACTCCAGTCCAAACCAAAAAAAATATTATTTTCTGTGTTTGTGAATTGTGTGCGCAGTAGTCGCACGTGCATCAACAAAGTAGTGCCAAGCGTGCGCCTGTGTCATAAGTAAAGGGCCGGCTGGCTTGACCGTTAAAGGGTGCTGTAACCCCCAAGTACACTCCAGTCCAAACCAAAAAAAAAATTATTTTCTGTGTTTGTGAATTGTGTGCGCAGTAGCCGCACGTGCATCAACAAAGTAGTGCCAAGCGTGCGCCTGTGTCATAAGTAAAGGGCCGGCTGGCTTGACCGTTAAAGGGTGCTGTAACCCCCGAAAGTACACTCCAGGCCAAACCAAAAAAAAATTATTTTCTGTGTTTGTGAATTGTGTGCGCAGTAGCCGCACGTGCATCAACAAAGTAGTGCCAAGAGTGCGCCTGTGTCATAAGTAAAGGGCCGGCTGGCTTGACCGTTAAAGGGTGCTGTAACCCACAAAGTACACTCCAGTCCAAACCAAAAAAAAAATTATTTTCTGTGTTTAGCCGCACGTATATATCAAATCGATATAACATAAATGGAGGACCAAACTTTCTCCGATAAAAATAAAATAGAGAAAGATCAAGAACCACTTCCTCCTAGTGCTGAAGCTGCTGCCACTAGTCATGACATAGACGATAACATGCCATCAACGTCGTCTGCCAAGGCCGATGCCCAATGTCATAGTAGAGGGCACATACAATCCCAAATGGCAAAGTTCAGGAAAATGACCTTGAAAAAGACATTTAAATCAGCTGAAGAGAAACGTAAACTTGCCAATATGCCATTTACGACACGGAGTGGCAAGGAACGGCTAAGGTCGATCCCTAGTATGTTCATGACTAGTGGTTCAGCTTCACATGACGATGGAAGCCCTCCTCCCACTAAAAAAATCAAAAGAGTTAAGCTGGCAAAAGCACAGCGAAGAACTGTGCTTTCTAAGAAGATATCACAAATCCCCAAGGAGAGTCCAAGTGTGGTGGTGGTTGCGATGCCTGACCTTCCCAGCACTGGACGGGAAGAGGTGGCTCTTTCCACCATTTGCATGCCCCCTGCAAGTGCTGAAAGGAGCACCCACAGTCCACTTGCTGATATGCAAATTGAAGATGTCACTGTTGAAGTACAACAGGATGAGGATACTGGTGTAGCTGGCGCTGAGGAGGAAGTTGGCGAGGAGGATTCTGATGGTGATGTGGTTTGTTTAAATCAGGCTCCGGGGGAGACAGTTGTTGTCCGTGGGATGAAAAAGCCCATCACGGTCATGCCTGGGCAGAAGACCAAACATTCCACCTCTTTGGTCTGGCAATATTTCTATCCAAATCCGGACAACAACTGTCTTGCCATATGTACCATATGTAAAGGTGAAATAAGTAGGGGTAGGGACGTCAACCACCTAGGAACATCCTCCCTTATACGGCACCTGCAGCGCGTTCATAAAAAGTTACTGTCAAGTTCAGAAACTTTGGCTAAGACCGTAAGCAGTCCAGGGACACCTAAATCCCGTTGTCCTGTTGTATCCAAGCGCCTGCAAACCACACCGTCAACTCCCTCCTCGTCAATTTCCTCCTTAGTCAGGATCGGAAGTAGTCCTGCAGGCCATGTCACTGGCATGACTGACTCTCCTATCCGGGATTCCTCTGGAGGATCCTGCATTGCTACGCCTACTGCTGCCGCTGCTGCTGTTGCTGCTGCTGGGAGTCGTTCATCATCCCAGAGAGGAAGTAGGAACACCACTACTTTTACTAAACAATTGACCCTCCAACAGTCCTTAGCGAGGAGGATGAAGTACGACAGCAGTCATCCTGAAGCAAAACGTATAACTGAGGCCTTGACTGCTATGTTGGTGTTAGACGTGCGTCCGGTATCCGCCATTAGTGCAGTGGGATTTAGACAATTGATGGAGGTAGTGTGTCCCCGGTTCCAAATACCGTCTAGATTCCACTTCACTAGGCAGGCGATACCGAGACTGTACAGAAACGTCAGAAAAAGTGTCCTCAGTGTCCTGAAAAATGCCGTTGTACACAATGTCCACTTAACCACGGACATGTGGACAAGTGGAACAGGGCAGACTAAGGACTATATGACTGTGACAGCCCACTGGGTAGATGTATCACCTTACGCAGCAACAGCAGCAGCGTCACCAGTAGCAGCATCTCAGAAACGCCAGCTCGTTACAAGGCAGGCTACGCTGTGTATCACCGGTTTCAGTAAGAGGCACACCGCCGACAACCTCTTAGAGAAACTGAGGGAAATCATCGCCCAGTGGCTTACCCCACTTAGACTCTCCTGGGGATTTGTGATATCTGACAACGCCACCAATATTGTGCGGGCATTACATCTGGGCAAATTCCAGCACGTCCCATGTTTTGCTCACACAATAAACTTGGTGGTGCAGAATTTTCTGAAAAGCGACAGGGGCGTGCAGGAGACGCTTTGGGTGGCCCGAAAAATTTCTGGCCACTTTCGCCATTCAGCGACTGCGTGCCGAAGACTGGAGCGCCAGCAAACACTCTTGAACCTGCCCCGCCATCACCTGAAGCAAGAGGTTGTGACACGGTGGAACTCAACCCTCTATATGCTTCAGAGGATGGAGGAGCAGCAAAAGGCCATACAAGCCTATACATCCACCTATGACATAGGCAAAGGAGGGGGTATGCACCTGACTCAAGCGCAGTGGAGAATGATTTCCGTGTTGTGCAAGGTTCTCCAGCCCTTCGAACTTGCCACACGTGAAGTCAGTTCAGACACTGCCAGCTTGAGTCAGGTCATTCCCCTCATCAGGCTTTTGCAGAAGCAGCTGGAGAAAGTGAAGGAGGAGCTAAGACGGAGCGATTCCGCTCGGCATGTGGGACTTGTGGATGAAGCCCTTCATTCGCTTTGCCAGGATTCCAGGGTGGTCAATCTGTTGAAATCAGACCACTACATTTTGGCCACCGTGCTCGATCCTAGGTTTAAAGCCTATGTGGTGTCTCTCTTTCCGGCCGACACAAGCCTGCAGAGGTGCAAAGACCTGCTGGTGAACACACTGTCAGCTGAAGCGGAACGTGACACGTCAACAGCTCCTTCTTCATTTTCTCCTGCAACTGGGGCTGCCAGGAAAAAACTTAGGTATCCTAAGCAACCCGCTGGCGGTGATGCAGGACAGGCAGGACCAAGTTTGGACATCTGGTCCGGACTGAAGGACCTGGCAACAATTTCTGACATGTCTACTGTCACTGCATATGATACTGTCACCATTGACAGAATGGTGGAGGATTACATCGGTGACAGCATCCAAGTAGGCATGGCAGACAGTCCATACCTGTACTGGCAGGAAAAAGAGGCAATTTGGAGGCCCCTGTACAAACTGGCTCTATTTTACCTGAGTTGCCCCCCCTCCAGTGTGTACTCCGAAAGAGTGTTTAGTGCAGCCGGGAACCTTGTCAGCGAAAGGCGTAGGAGGTTGCTTCCACAGAATGTGGAGAAGATGATGTTCATCAAAATGAATTATCAGCTCTTCCAGGGAGACCAGCCTCCAGAAGGTACAGAGGGACCTGTGGTGGTGGATTCAAGTGGGGACGAGTTAATACTTTGTGAGGATGAGGATGTACACACTGAAGAGGGTGAGGAATCGGTGGATGAGGAGGATGAGGATGACATCTTGCCTCCATAGAGCCAGTTTGTGCAGGGACACATTAATTGCCAGCTTGTTTTGTGGGGGCCCAAACGAACCAATCATTTCAGCCACAGTTGTGTGGCAGACCCTGGCGCTGAAATGATTGGTTTGTTAAAGTGTGCATGTCCTGTTTATACAACATAAGGGTGGGTGGGAGGGCCCAAGGACAATTCCATCTTGCACCTCTTTTTTTTCTTTGCATTATGTACAGTTTGGGGCCTAGTTTTTCAAACTGCCATCCTGTCTGCCACTGCAGTTTCATGCCTAGATGGGTCACGTGTTTGTGCCGCCCACTCGTGTCGCTTAGCATAGTCATCCAGCTACCTCGGTGCAACGTTTTGGACATAAAAACACTATTGTGAGGTGTGAGGTGTTCAGAATAGACTGGAAATGAGTGGAAATTAAGGTTATTGAGGTTAATAATAGCATAGGAGCAGAAAAACCTACAAATTCTGTGATTTTAGCTGTTTTTATGCTTTTTTAAAAAAAAATACAGATCCAAAACACAAAACCCAGAACCCAAAACACGGAAGGGTGGTTTTGGCAAAACCAATCCAGATCCAAAACACGAAGAAAGATCCAGATCCAAAACCAAAACACAAAACACGAAAAGTGGCCGGTGCACACCCCTAGTTATAAGGGGCATTATTGTGTGTGACATAACGTGTATGGGGCATTACTGTGTGTGGCATAATCTGGAAGAGGCATTACTGTGGCATACTGTGTTATAAGCGGCATTACTGTATGGCAAAATGTGTAAGGGGCATTACTGTGTGTCATAATGTTATAAGGAGCATTACTGTGTCACATAATGTATAAGGTACACTACTACAATGTGGAATAATGTGTTATAATGGGCACTACTATTGTGTTGCATAATGTGTATAAGTAGTATTACTGTGTGGCATAACATTAATAGGCTTAGTGTGGCATAATGTGAATGTGCTCTGTGGTGTAAGGTGAATGAGCACTACTAGGCAGTGTATTGTGACTAAGGGAAACTACTGTGCAGTGTAATGTGACAAAGGGGCACAACTGTGTGTCATAATTTGAATTGGGGGGACTATTGAGTGGTCATGCCCCTTCCCAGCGAAGCCACAATTGTTTTTTTTGGGCACACGCTCTTCCTGCTTCTAATATGGATGGGAGCACCAATGCTCTTTATGTGCACAGGGCACTGAAATGTGTAGAAACAGCTCTGCTTTGGTGTGCACAGATGTGTCCTACTCTGTGTTCAGCACCCCTGCCCTTAAAAAATCCTACAGTAAATGCTATCTATTCCTCTACAACTACTAAGCTAGGGCTTGATCAATTGGGAAAATGTCATCCCTTTTTCTTTGTTTGTGACCTACATGTAGTGCCAGCTTAACTTAACAGAATTTAACAGAACTATGTATAAATTTCCTGCAGTATGAGCTCTGTAGGGTGTGTATTTTAATACAGAGAATGATGCACACTTGTATGTTGTTCTAATATCAATTATATTTGTAAGAGCATAGACTAAAGCTGGCCACACACTAGACCAACTTACATCCAACCAGCCAACTTGTTGATTGGTTGGAATGAAAATCTGGTAATGTATGGGAGTAAATAATGATCAGCAATTTGCTCCTTAATGCCAGAAAACAGATGAAAATGGTAATTCAAACAAGTTTGTTAAATGTTTGATCTAAACTATTTGTTTAAACAACAGTTTTGGTCCATTTTCCAGTGTTTGGGAGCAAATTGCTGATTGTATTCCTTACCAGATTTTCATTCCAACCAATCAACTAGTTGGCTGGTTGGACAGATAATCTTTGGATGTGTGGCCAGCTTAAGTAGTGAGAGGAGTCAGGATAGTAGGGGGGAGTCTGTGCCAGGAGCCAGATGCTGATGCGAGGTGGGCCTGTGTGCTTTAAATTCCAAGGCATATTTTTAGTCCCAGTCCTGCCCTAGAAGAAGCATGTGTTTCGCACTGTGGGCCTGATTCAGACACGGTCACAAGGCTGCAATCGCACGCAGCCGTCCGCAGCCAAAGTATGCAAATCCTGCTATCACTAGCAAGACATTAGCACGCTCACTATGTTTTGCCGTGCGTTCGCGGTATGAAGTTAGACGCCCACCAGCCTGACACAAGATGCCCAATTTTCCCTTAGTAACATAAAGTACATCATCTCATCGGTAACATTGGCTGACCTTGGACCCATACGCACCACTTGTGACTGACCATACCGTACCGCAAGCACTGCAAGTGCTGTGTGTTTAATTCAGCCATGTGATGTGTATGCTGATGATGCGTCTTAATTATGCATGCCCCTGAAATGGCATTCCAACGCACAGACATGGCTGCATTCGCACTACCACACCCCCATTACCATCAACCACCCCCTGTCACCACCCACAAATGGCACATCCTGTCTGTGTACTGGGTGTGATTGCTTCCCAATCGAAGTGATTGGTTCACGCACATGCACTGCATCTTGTATGCATGCGCAGCTTGCAAACATCGGCAGGCTGCATGCGAACGCTGCCTTGCGACCGGGTCTGGATCGGGCCCTGTGTTTTTAAGAGTAAATCAATGAGACAGTGTCAGGGAAAGCACAGCTGGTGCCAGTTAACTGGTAAAACACCACTCAACAAAGCTTAAATGACAAAGAGCATAATATGTCAATTTGCTCAAATTGGTCTACTGATGTTCTTGGAACACATAATGAAGCATGCACTGTATGATTGGTCTGCTGTCGGATTAATTATGATTTGATAAATTGAATTTAAATTCCAGAATCATTGTTGAAACCCACACTCCATTTGTCATTTTAGCATTAATAAAGAGTAACTGATATTTAAATTGTCAAATATGCAAAATATAGCAGCACAGGTTTGGCCTGTATAACTCTACTTTTTTAAATATAGTACAACACTCAAAATAAGTACAACACTATACAAAACACAGAAAAGGGGGGATACATATGAAGATGACAGAGTGAAGCAGACTTCTGTTCCTTCTGTATTCTTCCTGTAAATCATCATGCTGCTCATACAGTCACGATGAAAGTGCACAGTGATTGGTTAGGGGCATCATATTTTTTTCCCAATTAAGTCAATGAAAATGGAAAGTAGTGATTATGATAATGAAGAGTTCTAATAGGGGATGATATGGTGCCTTAAGTTATCAGGGGGCTTTGGTTCTTAGATTTTAAAGGAGTAAAAATAATGCTGTCATACAAATTAGGAGACAATAAGAATTTTACAAATTAACCAATGTTTGTTATTGTTTTGAGTGTTGCCAGTTTAATAAGGTGTTGGCTATTGCCCTTTTAAGTTTAGCTGGTCTTATGCAGCCAATGAATGTTCATGGGGAGTGGTCTAGTGGTAGTTAATGGAGTGATATATGGAAATCTGTCTGTTTGTTCCAGTTTTTTCCTAGGACAGAAAAGTACATTTGTTATATATTATCTGCTATTCTATCTCCTGCATTCCCACTTCATTCTCAATTTCCAGTTCTTTATTATCATCCTCTCTTTCACTCCCTTCCTGTCATTGCTCCTATCCCTTTCATTCCCACTTACTTCTCCTTTTGTATTTTCACTCCTGTTATTATGCATCATGCCCCGCCCCCGCCACTCTTCCAGTTCCCCTGCCTGGCTGGCTACCTACCTTCTTCCACGAAGCTCCGCAGATGCAGGCTCTCCCCTCAGCTCATGCTGTCTCTGCACGCGGTGGCTGAGAGTTATCAAATAGGTAGGGCCAGGGCTGTGGCTGTGGCCACCGGGCCTGCTCTTGTCTCAGCAGTAGGGAAGCAGGCAGCTTTTCCCACTGCTCCTGCCTCCCACTCCAGTATCAGATGAGGCTGCTGTAGCCCAGGCTGGACTAAGACCGGTGACGCAGCCTTTGCTATGATGACAGGTGGAGCCACAGCTGAGCAGCTTGCCGCTGGCTCCGCCTCCATGTTAGTGTATCAGCAGCAGACAGCGCTTGTGGAAGGGCACACCTCCACATGTTAGCATCAAGGTAATGCATCCTCTGCATCTTTAACTCACCCCACATTTTTGGCTGGAGCATGTAGGTGTACACAGGCAGATACCCTGATGACCATATGAATTGCGGTGTTAGGCCAGGAGGGGCAGGCCATTGGTGCTGGTGGTGGCAATGGGGCCTTTCCCATGTATGTACAGCTCAGCAGTCATGTCTACAGCGGGCTTGGTTGCAACCTAGGCGGCTGTCCAACCATGCCACCTCGGTTCCACCTCCATCACTATCAGTAGCTTCTGCATTGTCAGCTTATTCCCAGGCTCATGGAGGCACTGGCAGCTCTTCGTACACTGGCATCTTTAGCTGGTGCATTGACTGGTATTACCCCTTTTTTGAAGTTGGGGTATTGCCAAGCGCTCACTGTGGTTACTTATGTAAGCTAGTATTAGTTCAAAGTGCAGGGGCAGCAAATCTTGGAGAAAGATTCCCTATGTCCTTCTCTACGTATAATGATAATGGTAGATATATAAATTCTATATCTTCAAGATTGCACCTGAGAATCAAAATGTATTTACTTAACAGAAAGAAATAAGGAAATTACTAACATATGTTTAAAACTAAATCCCTTTATTGAGTCACAGTGCTCAGTGGGAAAGGAGGGAGATGGGAGAAGGGGGGGATAGTGGGAAGAGAATAGGTAAGGGAAGATTCTATTAGGCTGAATAAATCTGATAGTAAAAACAGAAGGGGAGGGGGTATGTCAGTGGGGGTACCATTCTAGGGGATAGGCATTCCTAATCCCCTTAAAATGATTTGGTATTGAAAGGTGTGCAAATGTCCTAGTCACTGTAATAAATGTACAGTCCCGGTGAGGCCTCACCTACTTGCTGTCACTATCCAGTGCAAGAATTTCTCTGTGGAGGATGGTGAGCCGAGGGGTTCGGGTGACTAGGGGAGTGACTAGACTAGATCTCCTAGTTGCGACCAAACCCAGGTTTGGCTAGACCTGCCCAGAGGCACGGAGTCTAACTCACTTGGTGGTTTTCTCCAGTGACCCCTCCAATTGGGATTTGGTTTTCAGCTGCACCAAGTGAGCAGGTCGCGGCCAACTGGACAGGTACCTGGGAATGGCAGAAGACTGGAAACTATAATAAATGCAATAGCACTGGAGGTGAATGGAATGATTGAACTCTGGAAATGGAACTGAATGCTATAACACAGGCATGGACTGGAAACAGTTAAATATGCAGAAAAACACAGACATATACTGGAGATTGCACAGACAAGAGCAGAGTGGACTCAGGGAATATATGGGAATGCTGGAAATGATTGGCAGAGACAAGACACTGAGCAAAGAACACAGACAAATACTGGGTACTATAAATGTAGGTCCTGGCTGCACAGACAAGATGCAAAGAGAAGTCAGGCATACACTAGGAGAGTGCTAAATGCAAGTGCAGATTTGCACTGACAAGACACAGGGCAGATTGACACAGACATGTGCTGGGATGTCCAGCTGTGAGCTAATTAATACCAGCAGGTAATCTGACACCTCAGTGACACAAGGAAGCTGCAATACTAGCAGCACATATACAAAGACACACAGACATAGAAAACAAAACAGTCTGGATACTGGGAGAGAACTACTCTCAGACTATGAATAGCTTGGAAGCTAATACAGGAAACTGGAGAACTGTGAACAGACTGAAGTAACTCTTTGAAAGATTAGCACAGAGCAACACTGGTATCACTGGAACAGAGAAGAAGAAGTTGAACAGCAACCTCCTGGAGTTCTGGAGGCAGATTTATACCCAGGGGTAGCAGATTACTGGAGCACAGCATCAGCTGACTGAAATCATGCTACCATAGGTAAGGAGTACTGTCACATATGAGGATCTGTCATGGTGGCACCCATGATGGGAACTCCGATCCCCTGCACACACAGCCGACCATGGAAGCTCACCAAAAGCACCTAAGGCAGAATACTCAGACCACATCCATCACTGCACCAGATGTCTGACCGCAAGGAAGTCAGGGGAAGCCGGCAAGGAGGTGAGAGAGGCCGATCCTAGGCTGAAGCCTGACACTTGTGTCTTCTGTCTTTTTTCTTCTCTTCTTTCCTCCAGTACTCGGCTCCTGGTCGTGTGTTGCTACGGACCATATTTTGGTGGACACAGTATGCGCATTTATTAGAGATGTGCGCAGACCCTTATATTTTAGTATTGGTTCTAAATAATCACCACCCTAAAGTGTTTTGGTTTAGTTTTGGATTCCGTAAAAATCGATTAAAATCAATTAAAAAAACCCTGATAAAAACAGCTTTAATCATGTAATTTGGGGCTGTTTACATGCAATCCAAAACCCATGTACTGTTTTTAAATCAGAGTTTCAAACTGACAGCAGACCCAAGCCAAAACTCTGTTCCACTCTGAACCCCAAATTCCTAGCTGTGACTTGATTAGACTCAGAACCCCTTAGTTCAGGTTTCAGATGTGTTTGTATATCATGAAAACAGAACCGTATAGTTTTAATATTTATACGTTATTATAGAAAAGGGGGGACAGCTGCCAGCACAAACAATTGAATTGTGCCCATAGGCTTCACATGAAAAAGACAAACACATAGGCCCTGATAGGAAAAAAAACAAATACAATGGCACTGATAGGAGAAAAATAAAAACCAATGGCTCCCATCAAAATAAATAAAACATATAAGCTTTGCATGAAAAACATCCCAAACACATTAGCACCGATAAGAGAAAAATAAAACCCAATGGCCTTCACAAGACTTAAAAAATTAAACATATAGGCTTCACATGAAAAAACACAAAAACACATAGGACCCACTAGGAAAAAAATGTACATTAACATCAATAGGAGAAAAATAAAACACAATGGTGACCAAAGAAAAAAATAAAACTTATAACCTTTGCATAAAAGAAACAAATACATTGTCCCAATCACACTGTGCTTCCCTTCCCATCCACACTATGTTCCCCTTCCCTCATCCCACCCCATGCTCTACTTCCCTTATACCACTCACACTGTGCTCCCCATCCCATACCGTGCTCACCTTCCCTTATCCCACCTAATGGGGTGCTCCTCATCCCACACCATGCTCCCCTTCCCTTATCCCCCACACACTGTGTTCCCCATCCCACACTTTGCTCTCCTTCCCTTATCCCACACACACTGTGCTACCCATCCCACACCATGCTCTCATTCCCTTATCCTACCCACACTGTACTCCCCATCACACACCATGCTCTCCTTCCCTTATCCCTCCCACATTGTGCTCCCCTTCTCTTATCACACCCACACTGTGCTCCTCTTCTCTTATCCCACCTACACTGTGCTCACTTCCCTTATCCCATCCATACTGTGCTCTCCTTTCCTTATACCACCCACACTGTGCTCCCCTTTCCTTATCCCACCCACACTGTGCTCACCATCATACACTGTGCTCTCCTGCCCTTATCTCACCTATACTCTGCTCCCCATCCAATATATTGCTTCCCCCTATCCTACATAGTGCTTTTTCTTCACCCATCCCACATAGTGCTTTTCCCCCTTCCCATATGGTATTATATTTAATTTCCCGCTCTATGTCCACATGGATAGTAGGGAATGACGTTGGACAGCAATTGATGATGTCAGGTTACAAATACTGAAGGGGATCTATCCACTACCCTTCTCTCAGTGCTTTTCCCTCCCCCATCCCATATAGTGGGTTTCCCCTCACCTACATCCTACATAGTGCTATACCCTCCCCCATCCCACATAGTGCATTCCCCTCCCCCACATCCTACATAGTGCTATACCCTCCCCCATCCCACAAAGTGCTTTCCCTGCCCCTCATCCCACATAGTGCTTTCCCCTCCCTCACATCCCACATAGAGGGGTATTTAATATGAAGCGTTAACTTCACTATCGAAGTTAACGTTTCATATCGGAGTTTTTTTCTGCGTTAAGGTATGGTGCGCGCTCCCGCTTATCCCCGTATTCAGTATAAAATGAACGAAAACGGGAAACTCCGAAGTTGGATTTGCGTAAAGTTACGAATTTTTCCTTAAAATAATTGTAAGACCCCCTAAAGTTGTAAAAACATGGGGGAACACTATGGGTACCCCCGTTTTAGCCTTTAATTGAAAGTCGGGGATTTAAATAGCCGCATCAGGTGTTTTTTTCCCGACATTGAAGAAGTGATGCAGAAGAGCACTTAGGTTATTTTTTTCGTTTTTTTAAGTGGTCCCATCAAATTTGGGGTACATGAAAATGGGTACTAGCATATTTTGGTGTCCCTAAAGTAATTTTGTAAAACTTCTGCATTTGTGCACCTGCCGCTATAATTCTATTCTAGAAAACATCTGCCGCATACTTGCAGAATAGCCCTGAACCTATTTCCCTATTGTTTAACAATTTTTTACCATTTTTTTTTGCACCCCAATTTTTAAATTAATTTTTTTGGGTGTCCCTATTTTTTTTTTACTTTTATGACACAGTTCTTTTTTAAATGTCATTCTCAGGGGTGCAGGCTATTTTTTTAAGCCTGCACCCCTAAACCCCAATTCTGCACTTTTTTTCGACACCTATTCAATGGTGAAAAGTTATCACCGTTTTTTATCAAAGACTTCTCAAAACTGCGATAAGTCTTTGAAATAGGGTGTAAAAGTAAAACCTGCGATAATGATGTCATAATTGCTATATTAACGCAAAAACAATGTTATCGCACCCATATTGAATACCCCTGATCGTGTTTTACCCTGACCTCCATCCCACATAGTGCTTTTTCCTCTCCCACAGAGTGCTTTTCCCTCTCCAACAGAGTGCTTTCCCCTCTCCCACATAGTGCTTTCCCCTGCCTCCATCCCACATAGTGCTTTTCCCTCTCCCACATACTGTAGTGCTTTCCCCTGCCCTCCATCCCACATAGTGCTTTCCCCTCTCCCACATAGTGCTTTCCCTCCCCTCCATCCCACATAGTGCTTTCCCCTCTCCCACATAGTGCTTTCCCCTGCCCTCCACCCCACATTGTACTTTTTCCTCTCCCACATAGAGCTTTCCCCTGCCCTCCATCCCACATTGTACTTTCCCCTCTCCCACATAGAGCTTTCCTTGCCCTCCATCCCACATAGTGCTTTCCCTCTACCACATAGTGCTTTTCCCTTCCCTCCATCACACACAGTGCTTTTCCCTCTCCCGCATACTGTAGTGCTTTCCCTCTACCACATAGTGCTTTTCCCTGCCCTCCATCACACACAGTGCTTTTCCCTCTCCCGCATAGAGCTTTCCCTGCCCTCCATCCCACATAGTGCTTTCCCTCTCCCACATAGTGCTTTTCCCTGCCCTCCATCACACATAGGACTTCATTCAGAGTCGGTCGTAGCGGCCGCACAGTTGTATGGGCTACGGCCGCAAAATCCGATCTTACGGCTAGTCGATCATAAACAAAGTGACGCCCATTCGTTAGCACTGCACCTCCTCTAGCTACCAACTGATCTGATCGAACGAATGAGACAGTCGTGGTCAGGCACTGTCAGTCGCTGTATGCTAATTATGTTGTGATGGTTGTGGCCGTATGTGTTGTATTGATGTCACATGTCATGTTTACATGGACTATCGAACAGCTTGTTATTAGCTTGTTGTCAATTATCTAATTAAGAGTGTTTAAATCTTGCTATTCTTTTTATTCATTTTTTTATCATGTATCAATAAACTTTAATGTTTTTTTTGTGGGTGTTTTCCCCGTTCTCGTTTTTTTTCAAAATTTCCAAAACAAAGTAATATTTATTATCTGTGAATGTACTGTTACTAATTGTGTTAACTTTAAAAATGCATGTGCATTTTGCGTTAGGATCATTTGCACTCTTATGTTTGCAATTGCACACTGCGTGTTTTATCCAATCAAATCTGACCTTATTTTCCAGGTCACATGATTAAAGGATTGGCCAATAGTGTTTTTTTTTAGGAAACGGAGTAAATATTTTAGCCAATCATCTTTCTTAATCCCTATGTATATTTAATGTTTTCTGTAAAATCAGCCATTGCCATCATGAGAGCTGCAGCCTTTAACCATCGGGAATTGATGATCCTTGTAAATATTATGGACAGGCGGCTCCAATTTCCAACCGCATAAAGCATGCGGCCTATGCGGAGGTGAGGAGAGCCCTTCGCAGTGCGGGATTTAGGCGCAATATAGCGCAACTAGAGAGGCGGTGGTCGGATTTGCGCCGCCAGTCGCCAGTCCTTTTGGGAAATTTGCGGGCGTGATTACGCAGACGTAAGTATGCGTTTGTGTAATTATTGGACGGTTAAAAATGTCTGTTCCTTTTCCAATTCTTTTATTAAATGTAAACAAACCCTCCTGTATGTTGTCCCTATTGTCCTGAATGTGTAAAGTGCACTTGTATTGTGTAGGCGAAAGTGAAAACTAAACTTTAAATTTTAGAAACACAGTGGAGACAGAGAAGGGCCCGCAGATTTGGCCGCAATGCAGGTCCCAACCTGCAGCCCTCCCCCTCACCTTCCCCATCCGCTCAGCCCAGCCCTCCCTCCCCACCACCATACTCCCCCAGTAACCCTCCCTCACTCTTCCAAAACTCCCCTAGTATTCCTCCCTCCCCTGCCCACTCATCCCAATTTACCACTCCTGTGCCTAAGTCCTCATCCCAAATATCCCCTCCTTTTGATGTTTTCCACTCCATTTCCCCTCCCACCATTCCACCAACTCCAAATTTCTCCCCATCTCCATTTCCAGCACCATCTCCATCGGGTGCTTCATTGCCATGCACTGATGGTATGTGTTTTTAATATATATATTTTTTTATTTATTTTTGTGGAGTGTTGTTGTTATCCATGTTTTTTTTTTAAATAATTTGGCTGTGTGTTTGTTTTTATTTTTACAGTATGGGTGTCATAATCATTGCACAGTAATCCTGTTCTTCAATATTTTGTGCTTATGTTTTGTGCCTGGGCCCTTTTTTTTGGGGGGGTGCCCAAAAATGTATGCCTTTTGCGGTTTACAAAATGCTTTTTATTTGGTGTAAAAATTGATTACATTTGTATTTGTATTTTAGATTTAAAAAAAAATGTCACAGAACTTGGTAAGGTGATAGGAACCAGACTAACCTTGTTAATGTTGTTACACTGTGTTTAAAATGTACTAAGATGTAACTTCATTAGGAAAAGTGATGTTAGCCATAGCAAACAAACACATTGTAGTTTTGGATTATCAAGAACATTCTAGAAGTGAATACGTGCAGTGTGTTTTAAGGATATGGTCATCATGACTTAAGAATACACCTCCCAGTTGTTTATAAATCATCCTAGGTTTTTTTTGGTTATGCCACATAGTTAGGGTTTGAAAGTGTTTTTACACCATAAAAGTTTCTACATAATAATAATGTTGTGTGGAGGAAACTTTAGAACACACCCTAACATCATTGTGTCTACCCACTGTTTGGGACATTGAATAATGTTTAATGTTAAAATGTGGGTCATTTTTTATATGTTTTTAACCTACAAATACATATTTCTGTCCACAGATCTAACCAACAACTTGTGGACATTCGTGAGGAGCTCACTAGAACAAGTGGCCATCTGTTGGAGTCCTACTGCTGCCTACAGTGGATTGTGGGGAGTCTGGAGCGGTTTTTTTTTCTCTTTGTACATTTATATTTTTTGTTATTTCCAGTAAAGTTTTTGTTTGAAAAACATTTGTCCTCTTTTTTTCTTTAAAATTAAATGGTGTAATTCTGCATTTCAAATACTTTGTGAACAAAGCTGGGTGCCTTTCCATAGTGTAACTAATACAAAAATGTTTATGTAAACCTTAAGAACATTTGCTTTAATGTTTTTTATTTTTTTTGTTTGGGGTTGCCCTCCATTATCCACCTCAAAATGGCTTTCAAAATACATTTACACCAAACCTTTTTTTTTGTTAAAACATTTATTAAATAAAAAACATGTTGCCAACATGCTTTTAATTGTAAAAAGCATTTCATCACAGAATCAAACAAAAAAATGGCCTCAGGGTTTTCAAAAATAAAATGTCTGGCTTAGTCAGACATAAACAATAAAAGCAAAAATCAAACAAAATATTTCTTTTTTAACAGACAATTTTTAACAAAAAAAACAAAATTAACTAAACATGTGGTGGTATATCCGGAAAAATTATGTTAGTTGTCCAATTACAGTACAGGGTATTGCCAATGGGTTCCATTAGTTTTTCAGTTTTGGAAAGTGTTGTGATTTTGGAGCAAAAAAACAAAGAACAAAATTAGGTTCACCTTAAAATACATTTGCTCTAACTGTAAAATTTAAAATTATTTTAAAAATTATTACCTAAAAATATCTGGAAACAACAGAATCACGTCTGCCCCCCCCCCCCGACAGCATCACAGCACCTTCCTCCGGGGGGCCGTCCTCTGGCAAGGCATCCTCTGGCTGCTTGGGTACTCGACTCCTTATTGCAATGTTGTGTAAAATACCACACAGGACCACAATGCGAGAAACCATATCCAGCAAGTACATGAGTGCACCACAAGAGTGATGGAGACACCGGAACCGGCCCTTTAAAAGGCCGATACAGCGATCCACCACCTGCCTGGTGGCAGTAAACGCGGCATTATATTGAGTTTGTGGTCCTGGTGTGGGATTCAAATAAGGAGTCAGCAGCCAGGGTGTGCAAGGATATCCACTGTCACCTGATGGAAATGGGACACCAAAAGATCCATAAATTATCAATGAAAACATGTTTACACTATTACTATAGCTACATACTGGATTTATAAATACCAAGAAGCCATGCGTCACCAGCTTGCAGTGTGCTTAATTTTGGCCAAGTCCCTGAATGCTGGATCACGTAAGCATCATGGCTGCAGCCTGGAAATTTGGCATTCAGGGAGAGGATCTGGAGGGAGGCATCACATAGCACCATTACATTTAGCGAATGGAAATGTTTATGGCTCCTATAGATTTGATCCCTGCATGCAGGGGGCTGAAGTGCTATGTGAGTGCCATCGACTACCCCTATGACGTGTGGAAAGCCTGCAATCTCAAAAAAGTTCTGCTTTACCACATCAAGGGCTTCCGTATCCAAAGGCATACTAATAAAATGTGCTATATGATTGAAGAATGCATCTAGCACATGCCTCAGGATCCGTGAAAATGAGGGCTGGGAGAGGCCACCCACCAGCCCCACAGTGGTTTGGAAGGACCCTGAGGCGCAGAAATTTAACACCGTCAAGAACTGTGTAAGTGGTGTGATTGCTGTTGGAATGTGAATCTGATTTTCTAGATCATTCTTTATTATTGAAATAGTGTCTAGGATAATATTTGGAGGCAGGTGATAAGTGGTTACAACCACATCATCAGGCATTCCAAAAAGGGTGACACGTGTTCTATATATCTTGGCCCTTGCATGCCTCCTATGCCTACACCCAGGAGGAGGCTGAGGAAGGTTGGTGGGGGGCAACATGGCCACTATTAGCTGGCCCACATCGCTCTGTAAAGTTACAATTCAAAAAAAATAGTGTTTGTGAGAATGAATTTTCAATATTTTTCCAAAAATACTTAGCTTAGTAATAATGGTGCATATTCTTACAGGGTCGGGCTGTGCCATCTTCGGGTACCCCTACAGGTGTTGTTTGTGTATGGGTTTTTATTTTATGGAAGACAAAGAAAATAATATTTTATGCAAAAATCACCACTATTACTACTATTATTGTTAAAACAATCCTTAACTTTGAAATTGGGCAATATTAAATTTTGAAAACATAATTATTTTTTTAACAATAAAAACCACAAATGCATTATTAAATGTAAAAAAGACTGCAAAAAACACTTCATTATTAAATATAACAAACTTTTAGGTTTGTAAAAATAGACACTTACCTGAATCAAGTACAAACTGGACTGTTAAACACCTAAAACAAAACAATAGAACATGACAATAATTGTTTGAATTTCTTTTTTTTGGTTTTAAATAACATCCAAAAAACAAACAGCTTGCAGAAGGCTGGCAAAGAATCTGCAAAGAACGTTGTTATTTTGTTCCTCAAAAAACACGGCCACCCAAAAACACAAAGTAACCGGGTTTGGGAAATGTATGGACAAACCAAAATTAAAAAATAACCCACCACCCAAAAAAAAAAACCAAACCCACCACCCAAAAAAAAAAAAAGGCACAAATAAATAAACCCACCACCAAAAAACCTAAATAAAAACAAATTAAAAAAACACCACTCCAAAAACACACACAAGCACCACTCCAAAAACACACACAAGCACCACTCAAACAACTCCAAACACTGTAACCACTAGCAATCCCTTCCTGCACCACAAATCACTCCAACTACAACCCACAAGTAAGGCCAAAAATAACACAATGAGTGAATCATGCAGGCAAGGTGTGCATTGTACATAGGCAAATAGGGACGCACGGGTAACCAATCCAGGGATGCGCTCACATCTAGCCCAACCCATGCAGTGATTACAGAATGCAGGCAAGGTGTGCATTGTACGTAGGCAAATAGGGATGCATGGGTAACCAATCCAGGGATGCACTCACATCTAGCCCAACCCATGCAGTGATTACAGAATGCAGGCAAGGTGTGCATTGTAGGTAGGCAAATAGGGAAGCATGGGTAACCAATCCAGGGATGCGCTCTCATCTAGCCCAACCCACACAGTGATTACAGAATGCAGGCAAGGTGTGCATTGTACGTAGGCAAATACGGATGCACGGGTAACCAATCCAGGGATGCGCTCACATATATAAAATAGTCTTCACAAGCACTTTTCTTCATGCTCTCTCACAAGTTTGGAAAATGGCAAGCAAGGAGCATGGTGGGCAGAGGCCAAATGAGGCAGGTAAGTGTTAAACACATTTTGAGAAAAACACAAGAACATTTCATATTTTCCAAAAATGCATTTTTTATTTAATCTAAATGTAAAAATATTGTAGGTGCTGGGAATCCAATACCACCACTAGAGGAGGAGGAGGCAGGGCCAAGCAGGCCAAGGCAAAGAAATCCTCCATTTTCAAGGATAGAGCTTGAGACATTGGTGACCATGACAATGGATAACCTTGTCCATGCCCCAAGAAATATGGGGGCTGGAGCCAAAGACAGGATTTGGGAGGAGATATCCAGGGCTGTTAATGCTGTGGGGACAACCCACAGAACCATGAAAGTCGTGAAAAAATGGTAAGAAAATGATATTGTGAGTGTACTGAAGTCAAAAGCGAGATCTTAATTAAATAAACTAACCCTTAAAAAATGCAAAATCACATTGTCAGATGGACTGATTTCAAGTACCAGTTGAGAGGAAGCTACGGAGTAGGGTGGACCATGCTGCGGGGACAGGTGGTGGTCCCATCCCTGAGGAGCTGACCTTGACGAGGTTGGAGACGTTGGCTCAGGGATGTGTGACGGAAGAGGAGATAGTCGGCGTGTCCACTATGGACACTGACATGGCCAACTTCAATGCTCCACATGTGCAAGAATGTAAATATTTTATGAAAGCAATAAAGTATAAAGCTCAAACGTGTATGCGTTTTTTTATTTTAAAAAAATACTAATGTTTTTTTTATTTCCAGACTCAGAGGAGGTAGTGCCTGCTCCTGAGGTCAGGTCTGGGTCCAGCACAGAAGGAGACTCTGCAGGGGAGGATCCAAGTACTCCATCTGGGGACCCTGTTTAGTCTTCTCCAGGGCAACCATCGGAATGAGCAGTGCCTCTCCTCACCAGGTTGGTCTCCCAAACTGAGGAGAACAGATGTGTTCTTCTGATGATGAAGACCACTCTGGTGAGGGTGGCGGTGGCCCTGGAGACCATTGCTGGGGCCATAGATCGTTGGGCCAATACCCAGGAGCAGGCAAACCTACCTGCCATGGAGTGAGACTCCCTTCCTCCCAGGACCACCACCTCTGGCAGCCCAACAGCCACCCCCGCAAGTATGGAGAGCCCTATGCCTGGGCCTGAGGAAATCCCATCTACCTCTGGCCAGGCCAGTCGGCGTGTTACACGCCAGTCGGCTGTCCGTAGCTTACCTCTTCCTCTGAGCTGGCCCAAACAACGCAAATAGCCCTGGATATCTCCTCCCTCACCTCTTGTCCAGTCCCCATATTTCTTGTCACCAATGTCTCAAGCTCTTTATTTTTTTTCATTTATTTTTAGAATTGTGGTTTTTATTTTTATTTATATGCAAATGTTGCCCTAACAATTGTAAGTAAAACTGTGATTAAAGGCTAATTTCCTAAAAATAAAAAAATGTTATTACAAAATGTCTAAATTTAACTATATCAATGTAAACATGGTTTAAAAAGTATGGTATCTGAAAAGGCTGCTACACAAAACACAATGCTAGATGTTTTAAAAAATGGCCGAACAAAATAAGTTTAAAAAGCACAAATAAACATTTGTGTTACGAATTCCCTAATGCACACGCAAGTGAAATCATTTACAAGGTAATTAGTAGTGTTTATAGTTCCAATGCACCAATCTTAGCTTCTTGGTTTGTGTGGTTCCAATTAGAAACATCACAAGTAACATCGGATTAACGATTGTACTGTTGTGGCTTACGGACGCTTCTTGCCTACTTTAGCCTGGACGATCATCCTGTTCATAGAGTGACGTTGTCATGCATCCGCAATTCATTGTCGTACGAAGCAGATAATTTATGCACTCCCCTAAAACACCTGGAAATGCTGAAGAATGCCTCCGTTTGCTGACCACCACCACCGTATACACCCACAAATAGACTTTCCTGTCAATCAACTTTAGCAATCCACTACTGTTTCGGAAGCCCTACGACTGACAGTATTTTGCATCGGTACAGCTTGTACGCACATGCACACAGCTAGCCATGCGCAGGCGCAGAAAGAAAAACATCGGATGCATACAACCGTGCGGCCACTACTACCGACTCTGAATGAGGTCCATAGTGCTTTCCCTGCCCTCCATCACACATAGTGCTTTTCCCTCTCCCACATAGAGCTTTCCCTGCCCTCCATCACACATAGTGCTTTCCCTCTCCCACATAGTGCTTTTCCCTGCCCTCCATCACACATAGTGCTTTCCATCTCCCACATAGTGCTTTCCCCTGCCTCCATCCCACATAGTGCTTTTCCCTCTCCCACATACTGTAGTGCTTTACCCTGCCCTCCATCCCACATAGTGCTTTTCCCTCTACCACATAGTGCTTTCCCCTGCCCTCCATCCCACATAGTGATTTTCCCTCTCCCAGATGATGCTTTCTCCTGCCCTCCATCCTACATAGTGCTTTTCCCTCTCCCACATACTGTAGTGCTATCCCCTGCCCTCCATCACACATAGTGCTTTTCCCTCTCCCACATAATGCTTTACCCTGCCCTCCATCCCACATAGTGCTTTTCCCTCTCCCACATAGTGCTTTACCCTGCCCTTCATCTCACATAGTGCTTTTCCCTCTCCCAGATGGTGCTTTCCACTGCCCTCCATTCCACATAGTGCTTTTCCCTCTCTCACATAGTGCTTTCCTCTCTCCCACATAGTGCTTTCCCCTGCCTCCATCCCACATAGTGCTTTTCCCTCTCCCACATAGTGCTTTCCCCTGCCTCCATCTCACATAGTGCTTTTCCCTCTCCCACATAGTGCTTTCCCCTGCCTCCATCCCACATAGTGCTTTTCCGTCTGAACATTCCACAGAGTGTCCCCCTATCCCACAAAGTGCTTTCCCCTGCCCCCACTCCCACACCCCAGGGTCTTCTCAGGCAGGGTAAACTTACCTGTAACACTGGCAGGAAAGTGAACGGCACCCACCCACCAGGGCTGTCTTCTGGCTGTTCTGCACTGTGTATATATATATATATATATATATATATATGATGAATATGCAGTCCTCTATTAAAGGGTGGTGTCTTATTTTCTAGGGAAAAGATGGGGAGGTTAGTTACCTAGAATGTGTGAAAATTAGCTGGTACTCACTGATCTGACTTCATTGTCCAGGTTTAACCCTTGCGGTATTAGGGTTTTTAAATTAACCATCCATCTCAGTTTTTCTTTGTTTATCTTTTTTGTGCAATTTCCTCCTCTCCAGTTTTTTACCACTAGCTGGATTCCTAAAAACCACATGTTGTTGGGATTTTGATTGTGAGCATGTTTAAAGTAGTTGGAGAAGCTATGTGTTTCTATACCTTTATGTATGTTTCTTATATGTTCAGAGATATGTATTTTCAGTTTTCTTGTTGTCCTACCTACATATTGGAAACCGCACAGGCAGGTTACCAGATAGATGACTCGTTCACTATTACACATTATATGGTTACGGATTTTATATTCTTCTTGGGTTGTGTTGAAAAGAATGTTTTTTGTTTCTTTGTTGTGATTGGAATTAATCTACATCCTTGAAAGGATCCGCAGTGTAAGAAACCTGGGGTAGGTTTGTGATCTGTAAGGGTTGTTTGTATAAGTTGTAGTTTTTTATGTGATAATGTTGCAGTTTTTGTCTGAGGTTACTAAGATAACTGAACAATAGACACTGCCCCCAGCTATATGCATAAAATAGTATTATCCCCACCCCTATCCCCACGGGAACTAGTCTTCCTATGCACATCAGTGACGTCACTCACTACTACATATACTGCCCTCTTTCAAGATGGTGCCACAATCGCTCCCTAAAGAAGGCCTGATGGCTAAGATGCATAGGAGCCACATGCCAATGGACCCACCACACATATCGACCACCACCTGTCTCCTCACCAACAGGTGAGTAGAGCACGCAGTTCACACGAGGGTCACTGTCTCTCCGGCCCCGCGATATCGCATCACCAGAAGTGACCAAAGCCCCGGCTCACATTGCGGGGACCAAGCCAGTGCACGCGCATACTGTGTCCACCAGAATATGGTCCGTATCAACACACAACCAGGAGCCGAGTACTGAAGGAAAGAAGAGAAGAAAAAAAGACAGGTGATGCAAGTAGGTGAGGACTCACCAGGACTGTACATTTATTACAGTGACTAGGGCATTTGCACACCTTTCAATACCAAATAATTTAAAGGGGATTAGGGATGCCTATCCCCTAGACTGGTACCTCCACTGACATACCCCCTCCCTCTCTTTTTGTACTATCAGATTTATTCAGCATAATAACATTCTCCCTTACATATTCTCTTCCCACTATCCCTCCATCCCTTCTCCTTCCTTTCCCGCTGAGCACTGTGACTCAATATAGGGATTTAGTTTTAAACATATATTAGTAATTTCCTTATTTTTTTCTGTTAAGTATATACATTTTGATTCACAGGCGCAATCTTGAAGATATATAATTTATATATCTACCATTATCATTATACGTATAGAAGGACATAGGAAAATCCTTCAACAAGATCTGCTGTCCCTGCACTTTGAACTACCTTAATACTAGCCTACATAAGTAACCACATAGTGATTGCTTGGCAGTACCCCCACTTCAAAAATTGCTAAACGATTCCTGTGCCCAGCTTCTACAATTCATTTGGTTACTAGACATTTGCAACAACAGAGTCATTAGGGCGGACCAAATATTTACAGAATTAGGCAACAAAACTGACCTACAAATTATTAGCAAGAAATTCTGTGACATATTTCTAACTTTAGAAAAATTGATTATTAAAGAATCAAACTTATGGTGGGACACCAAGACTTTAAAATAGTATACTACTGATAATCTTATACCAAAAGGTTTAGAGATAAAAAAACACCCAACAGAGGATATTTAGTTTATCATGAAATGGAAAGACATACTTCAACAATGCTCCCGTAATCTTATCAATCTCATCATTGACACACAAGATGAGTTAGCAAAATAGGGAAATGAGATCCAAGCCTTATGCAACAAATTAGATTCTTACAAGGGGAAGGAGGAATTTATTAATATAGAAAAATTAACACAGAATAGACAAAAATAACTTGAAGACAAGATCATACTAACCAAAACCACCAAAATAGTAAGAGACAAGGCGGGGAAACAACAGGCAGTGAAACACAAAAAAACTGTCACACATAAGCCTCCATCCCCACAAAGACCCAGGGCTTCACAACCCAATAACAACAGAACTAGGGATGTGCAGGCTCGGTTCTACTCGGTTCCATTCAGATTTTTTTACCGAATCTTATTGGCTATCCAAAACTCGTGACAGCTGAAACCCAATAAGATTCGGGAAAAAAACCCGAACGGAACCGAGTAGAACCGAGCCTGCACATCCCTAAACAGAACCGTCACTAATAAAAAAATAACCACTCCTATCTACAAAAAATTACGTTTAACGTACCAACAATATATGACCAAATTACACTCAGAAGAAACAAATGCTGACAACATACATTTATTAGGACTTAAACATACTGATGGAATAATTCCCACAGATACAGATAACGAAACATCCTTCAATACAACTTTTTCAACATATAGCATTAATGAAGATATAGATTATGACCACATATCCAGACAATAAATTGAGAGAGGCATAGAATTGCATTTAGAAAAAGTAGGACAGTCAGAGCCCCAAACAGTGTCATCTTCGGAAAACAAAGATCAAAATCAGGATACTACCACAAAAGCATGGGGCACACAGTTTTTAGAGATCAAAGCAGGCCTACAGGCTTGTGTAGAGCCAAAAAATGTCCAAAACAAAAGGAAACTGGATGCACTAGAAGAGAATATAGAGGAGACAAAGGCAAAATACAAAAGACACAGGAACAGGAATCTTTAATTTGAATAGTGTAATTCTAAGCCAAGACCATATCTCACTCCTAAACAAAGGTCTAAAATTTGCACCTAATAAGGGCCTAAACAAATTTGAAACTTATCTAGATCTCCATGGTTTTACATGGAAACCAACTTTAGCCAAATATTACAATAAAAATCTAATCACAAGGAAAGAGTCCCCATCCCAGAAAACAACGTACAAACACACAAATCTTGGGCCATCATCTTCCTTACCCTGCACATTCGAAAGGACCTTTGATAGAAACATTTGAAATATTGGTCACAAAAGACATATAAGCCATAAATATGAAACTCTAACCAAGGAATGTAAACCTATCAAAAAAGGAAATGGCTGCCCTCTCAGAATTAACCAAAAACAACAAGTTAGTTGTTAATCCAGCAGACAAAGGAGGGGGAGTAGTCTTACTGGCCAAAAAAGACTATCTGGATGAATGTACAAGGATTGTACACAGCCTTACTAAGAGATCCCACTACCCAATACATAAATCTTTTAAAAGACCTGTTAGAGGAAGGTATAAATAAGTGTATTCCAAATAAGCAGGAACACAAATTTATCAATAATGTGCATCCAGTAATACCGGTAATATACTATCTTCCAAAAATGCATAAGAGTACCACAAAGCCACCCAGACAGGCAATCATTTCAGAGATAAACTCCTTAACTTTAATTTTGTCACAATACTCAACACTTTTTACAACCTCACATACATGCCCAAAAATCACACATACAGTACGTGACACTACAGACATTTTACAATCTTTACAAACAATTGACTGGTCAAAAGAATACTGGCTATGCACAAGTGATGTGACATCACTGTATACAGTCATAGAACATCACCAGGGAATAGAAGATACAGAACACTACTTACAGCAAGAGAAAAACATGACAGATCTTCAAACCAAGTTTATCACCAACTGTATAGAATTTTTTCTAAGACATAATTACTTTAGGTTCGAAGGACCTTGCCATCTGGTCAGAACATGAGTTTGGGTCAAACTTTGTCCTATGGTGTCATTATATAGACAATGCCCATTTCATATGGCAAAGGAGATGAGGCTCATTTACTACAATTCTTAGAGAACCTTAACAATAATGACAATAATGACAAAAACCTCTCCTTCAAAACTAACTACAGCAAAACATCAGTTAATGTAATCAGTGGGTTAAATAGTTAATTTCTACATAAGTATATAAGTTATAAGTTGTAATACACATCCATATACCCCTTGCTAGGCCTCTTGAGGTTTGAAATGAGATTGTCTTATTACAGTTGCTATTTTTCCATAAAATGGTCAAATGACCTTTTGGGGTCAAAGAAGACATAAATATTGAGGTCTAGCTCTACCTGTCATTTCTATTGCAACTAGAAGTATAATGAGCCATTCATAGCTTCTATGTTCTTATCAGTTAGCTCCATTCCATCGTAAGCTGTGTAGAGATGCTAAGCATTATGGGTAATTAGCAGTGATGTCCAGACTCTACACACAAAGGAACTTGGAAACAGTTCATCTCTATACATACATTAGGATACGTCATTACTGTATTTCTTTGTCTGGTAGTATACATCTTAGTGCTTACAGAGCATGTGCAAGAGAGATAAGTTTGGTCAATGCTATGCTGGACAAATGAGTGCTTTATACCTAGCACTGTATGTAATTGATATGGGCTTAATATCCGGAAAGCCTACACCCCCGACTAGGGTATATAAATCAGAGGTACACAAAGGACCCATTAGCTTGTGGTAGACTTGAGACAGCAGTAGAGTGCTGCCAATGTATATTGAATATCTAGGTGTTATTGAATAAATGATGGGCTCCCCAGAGAGAAGAAAATGAAGTACATCTTATGCTGATGATGATTTACCGGTGTCATCTGAATACATAGACAAAAGTTGAGTATACAGTATACTTTGTCTGTTGTTTGTTAATTATTTGTTTGTTACTTGTAAATAAGGTGCGTTCATTTGTACTCACTCAAATTGGTCACATGTGTACTATTTCATTTCGATCAGAACAAAACCCACTGTTATGCTCTTGGTGTCGAGAAGTGGGATCAGAAGGGTTAAATAATTTGTGACCAATTGTTTGATTCTGTTAAAAAAAAGTGCAAAATTATGTTTTGCTTTTTCTCTGCTGACCTGTATATTGCATTGTGTATGTCCTCTGTCTCATTCCTATGAGAAAGAAGATTGTGATGTAGCTTAAATCACATTGTATGTTGTTTTGTCTTTTCCTTTAAAAAAAAAAGAAAATTGAGAAAAATGCTTTGCAAATTTTTGAAACGTGAAAATTGTAAAAGATAGAGTACAGAAAAAGTTGGTAAAATTTCAGAAATGTGTTAAAAAATCTCGGATTAATCCAACATGTTTGGGGTCGCCCATACAAAGTTGTTGTGATTTGGGATTTTTAAAAGCAAATGATTTTGCATCAGATGATGAAGTTTTGCAGTTACATTTTTCTGAGGATTCTGCCAGTCTGCCTTTGACAAATTCCATAGGGAGGGGGAGAGAATCCCCACACAAAAGAGTTAAAATGTCAACTGGTGATTTACAGACATCTTGCATAGAAATTAGTAAGCTTGAAATACAAAGAGAAGTGTGTGAAGTTACGCAGAAAGAACTTAAGACAGAAATTAAACAATGTATTCACACTACAGAAAATGTGTTTGATCAGAGCAGTTATTCTGTTAGGAAAATTTCTGGTGATTTCACAAAATGTGATCAAAATGTTGAAATCCATGAATGCAGGGAATATGTCCAAAAATCAGAATCAAATTTGAATGCAGATGAGGTTTCTGATAACATGCCATTGGTTAGTGATACTCTTGAGGTGAATGATGGTATGCATGTATTGCCTAAGACTGTCCAGCTTGCCATTCACTGTGAACTGATTGCAAAAAAGATGTGTTTGCATGGCCATTCAGAGGGGTGTTGCTAAGTGAAGGTGTGGTGATGATGCCTTTTGCCTTGCCCAATGAGACATAGGCATTGCCCAAAGCCAAGGGGTGGGAAATGGGCAGGATTTCAGCTAATGACCATGCCCCTGAGACTGAAGACTTCCCCCATGACAACATTAAATTTACATGGCATGATCAACATGTCATTGTTGAATTTAAAGATGCAAAGAGTGAACAAGATGTGTTTTCTGATGAAACATCCATTGCAAATGATGTTCATGGTTTACTTGCTCATTGTGAAGGAGGGGTTGGTGGGTACACACTGACTAACCACAAGGGGCATACATGCATTACAGACAAACTGACTGTGGGTTTGTGTAGTGACAAAGTTGCAGAGTTTGTGTTTGGTAATGAAATTCGCATCCCAGTATATTTCCTTACAAAGCCTTACAAGCCAAAGGTTTTGAAGCAGCTGAAAGACACACAGTTGCTAACGACAATGGCAGAAACTCTCATGCTAATTAAGGAGTTTTAAGCACTACTTGCTGGCAAGTGAAATTTAAACCAATGTTTGAACTGTTCATATTGGATTTCTCTATGATCACAGCTCCATAGTTGTGGAAAGATTTCCAAGACAGAGAGCATTATTGGTTCATGGACTATGGTGCTATCTGCACCCACACAGGACTGTTGTGGATTTGTGCTGAACCAAAGCAGCTATCTTTACAAGCTGACAGCTGAAAGACAGAAGAAGGGGCTAGCGAACTTGTTGCATCTATGACTATTTTCCAAGTCACTGACAAGACTGGATGCCCTGTAAGTCTTCACACTGAGAAATGGACATTTGACACAAAGTCTATATGTGCTGCTGTCTAAAGCTGGAAGATCGACGTGGGACATGCTGATACACACACCTACAGCTTCAATGGTGTGTGCACAAGTGAACTGAGCACAGAACATGGTGTGCAATTCACCGCAAAGACAGCACTGAAGGTGCTAGAACTGTTAAGCCATGACGGAGCTGATGCTGCAATCGAGCAAGCTCAAATCAAAGGGATTCCTTATATCCAAACCATGGTCAGAGACATTGCAAAAACCTGTTACATTTGCCAACAGGTGGGAATGTGGCCTACCTTGCTTGCTACTGATAAAGGCCTCATATACTATGAAATGACTGCACAAGTCTGGCAATTTGAATTCATCGTTTGCCACCAAGAAGATGGAGGACGAGTGCTGTACTGAACTGCTACAGAACACTGTCATTCAGGAGTGAAGTTGTCTCAAGCAGAGTGATACAAGATAAGAGACTTTCCTGGAGATGTGACACAGACTGACTTGTTGATATTATGGGATGTCTGAGAAGATTCAAGCAGAAAAAGATGCCCATTTTACTGACACAACATGGTACGATTAGTATGATTGAATGAATGGATGTGTTGTTTTGGAAACAGGAGTGTTCATATATAAACAATGTTGGGGTTTTAGAGCAGGCTGTATACAGTACACATATTTTGATAACCGGAGGGTGGTAAAAGGTTGAACTTTTAAAGTAAGATATCTGGTACACAGACACAAATATTTATGATAAGATTGTTATGAAATGTTGAGTAGGAAGATATATAGAGACAGGTGTTAGAGATAATTGCAGCAGGATAAGTAAATGCTTATTTTGTGTTGTTGTTATGGTTTATCTCACACTGTTTCTTTGTTTAAGCCAACAGGTTGCTAGTTGGAACAGAAGGTGAGAGAACGTCGCTGGAGGTGTGCCTGAGATGATGATGGCCTGAGAGTGATTTCTCATACAGGAGAGAGAGTCCAGGAAGACAACAGAGTTATAAGATCTGACAGCACAACCATTACATACATCTATGTGTATTCTGCAAAACTGAACTTGTACCTTATATTGGTTGGATCCACAATCAGCAATATTCACAAGACTTTTTCAAGATTCCATTGAACTGAACTTTGCTTTACTTTACTAATGTTAATTATCTTATAAGTAGCTGATATATTTGATATAATCATATGTATTCTTCACTGTGTTATTAGAATTTTCACATGATATAAAGGAATATATATATGTAGAGAGTTAGAAATTAAACAAGAGTTCAGTGATGCTTATTGACAGATTCTGCAATACAGCGAGAGTGGTCAAGTCCTGAATGGAAATGTTGCTTTAGTGTGATTTTATATTACTTGTTATATGTAATCATAGTATTAACCTTGTTATATTATATGTTGTTACATTGTGTGTAAGTACAAGTAGTGAAAGTACAATGGAGGTTTAGATTATGCAATGTGGATCATGTTCCTTATATTTGATATGTAGAAATCAGGGTGGAATGTAATCAGTGGGTTAAATAGTTAATTTCTACATAAGTATATAAGTTATAAGTTGTAATACACATCCATATACCCCTTGCTAGGTCTCTTGAGGGTTGAAATGAGATTGTCTTATTACAGTTGCTGTTTTTCCATAGAATGGTCAAATGACCTTTTGGGGTCAAAGAAGACATAAATATTGAGGCCTAGCTCTACCTGTCATTTCTATTGCAACTAGAAGTATAATGAGCCATTCATAGCTTCTATGTTCTTATCAGTTAGCTACATTCCATCATAAGCTGTGTAGAGATGCTAAGCATTATGGGTAATTAGCAGTGATGTCCAGACTCTACACACAAAGGAACTTGGAAACAGTTCATCTCCATACATACATTAGGATACGTCATTACTGTATTTCTTTGTCTGGTAGTATACATCTTAGTGCTTACAGAGCATGTGCAAGAGAGATAAGTTTGGTCAATGCTATGCTGGACCAATGAGTGCTTGATAACTAGCACTGTATGTAATTGATATGGGCTTAATATCCGGAAAGCCAACACCCCATACTAGGGTATATAAATCAGAGGTACACAAAGGACCCATTAGCTCGTGGTAGACTTGAGAATGCAGTAGAGTGCTGCCAATGTATATTGATTATCTGGGCGTTATTGAATAAATGATGGGCTCCCCAGAGAGAAGAAGATGAAGTACATCTTATGCTGATGATGATTTACCGGTGTCATCTGAATACATAGACAAAAGTTGAGTATACAGTATACTTTGTCTGTTTTTTGTTAATTGTTTGTTTGTTACTTGTAAATAAAGTGTGTTCATTTGTACTCACTCATATTAGTCATATGTGTACTATTTCATTTCGATCAGAACGAAACCCACCGTTATGCAGTTAACTTTTAAGATATCACAATTTTCATAGAAAATAACCAGATCTGCACCAAAACTTACCAGAAAAAAGTTGATGTTAACAGCTATATTCTCTCAAATAGTGGACACCACCCGAACTGGCTAAATAATATTCCCACTGGTCAATTCAAAAGGATAAGGAGAAATTGTAGCAAAATTAATGGATTACCATACACAAGGCAAAAATATGGAACAACAGTTCATAGAGAAAGGTTATAAGAAAGATAAGATACACAGTGCCTTCAAAACAGCAGAAAACACTGACAGGAATGAGTTATTAAACTATAAAGAGTAAACAATGCAAACCAAAGGATCAAACACACTTTTCATCACACAATATATTAAAAACCATAGACATCTCAACAATATACTTAGGAGACATTGGCACATCTTGCTGGAAGTTGAGACCCTCAATTATTTACTTCCAAACAGAACAAGAGTAATTTAAAGAAAAGCCCCCAGCTTCAGACAAAAACTGGTACATAATCACATAAAAGAAAGACAACTTATACAAACAACCCTTACAGGTCACAAATCTACTACAGGTTTCTTCCACTGCAGATCCTGTCGAGGATGTAGATTAAATCCAGTCACAACAAAGAAGCAAAGACATTCTCTTCAACACAAACCCAAGAAGAATATAATATCTGTGACCACAAAACGTGTAATAGTGAAGGAGTCATCTATCTGATAACCTGCCTGTGCGGTTACCAATATGTAGGTAGGACAACAAGAAAACTGAAAATACATATCTCTGGACATATAAGAAACATACGTAAAGGTATAGAAACACACAGCTTCTCCAACCACTTTAAACACGCTCACAATCAAAATCCCAACAACATGTGGCTTTTAGGAATCAAGCTAGTGGTAAAAAACTGGAGAGGAGGAAATTACGCAAAAAATATAAACAAAGAAGAACTGAGATGGATGGTTAATTTAAAAACCCTAGCACCGCAGGGGTTAAACCTAGACAATGAAGTCAGATCAGTGATTACCAGCTGTCACACATTCTAGGTAATTAACCTCCCAATCTTTACCCTAGAAAATAAGACATCACCCATTGAATGAAGACTGCAATTTCATCATATATATACAGCATATATATATATATATATATATATATATATATACATACATTATCAATATTGTTTCTCTATTATCTATTCTATTTATTTTTATTTATTTGTATTATTATCTCTAATTCTTTAAATATATATTTTTTTGTAATTAATTTTCATTTCATTTAATTTATTTAAATGTAATCAGTGACATACTATAGAGTATATTCCATTGACAAGTTAAATATAAATATGTTAATTATCTCTATAAGATCTATAACTAGATATATCCTTTTCCCTATCTATATACTACATAGTTACTAAGATAACTGAACAATAGACACTGTCCCCAGCTATATGCATAAAGTAGCATGATCCCTGCTCCTATCCCCATGGGAACCAGTCTTCCTATACCCATCAGTGACGTCACTCACTATTACATAATATACTGCCCTCTTTCAAGATAGTGCCACAATCACTCCCTAAAGAAGGCCTGATGGAGTTGAGTGTGCAGTTCACACGAGGGCAGCCGTCTCTCCAAGCCCATGATATCTTGCGATATCACGTTACCGGAAGTGACCAAAGCCCTGGCTCATACTGCGTGGACCAAGCCAGTGCATGCACATACTGAGTCCACCAGAATACGGTCCAGATCAACACACGACCAGGAGCCAAGTTTTGGAGGAAAGAAGAGAAGAAAAGAAAACAGAAGACGCAAGTAGATGAGGCCTCACCAGGACTGTACATTTATTACAGTGACTGGGACATTTGCACACCTTTCAATACTATCAGATTTATTCAGCCTAATAACATCATCCCTTACCTATTCTCTTCCCACTATCCCCCCTCCCATTTCCCTCCTTTCCCGATGAGCACTGTGACTCAATAAAGGGATTTAGTTTTAAACATATATTATTAATTTCCTTATTTCTTTCTGTTAACTGTATACATTTTTGATTCACAGGTGCAATCTGGAAGCTATATCATTTATATATCTACCATTTTCTTCCGGGTACCACCCCTGGATGTCCAGCTGCCAGTGGTGGATCTAATGAAGATGACATACCGCATACACCTTGCTCGTTTGTTGCGCTGGTTACAGCTAGATCCCCATAGGGAGATGGCAGAGTTTTAGTTTTGGGGTTTTTACAACAGTTTCCGCTTGCTAATTTATGGCTCTATTTGTCATAGTTCCCCAAAAAATGTTAACTCTGCGTTGGAGCTGCCACACACTGGGCTTGCAAAAGTCATTAAAGAGGTGGAACTGTGAAGGATGGCAGGTCCTTTCCTGATTCCACTTTTGACGGTACCTAGTTTTCTCTCCTGTGGGCGTCATCTCCAAGAAGGAACCGGGTAAATTTCAGCTCATTCAGCACCTGTCTTACCCACATGGATACTCGGTCAATTGCGCTATTCCTTCAGAATTGTGTCATGTGCAGTATCAGTCCTTTGACTAGGCTTTGTAACTGGTGCAGGCATCTGGCCCTGGATCCTTGTTGGCTAAGATTGATGTGGTACCGGCTTTCAGCCTATTGCCCCTACACCCGGATTATTTTAGATTCATGGGTTATCACCTGCAGGAAGGTTTCTACATAGATAAATGTTCCTGCATTGGTGTGTTGTTGGTGGCACAGGGGAGGCCAGGGTGGCTCACTACCTTGAAGATTTCATGTGCATTGGTCCAGCTGATTCGCTCGCTGTGGTAACCTTCTACTTTCACTGCAGACATTGTTTGCCTTTTCTTGGGGTCCCCATTGCGAGCTAGACAATGGAAGGGCCTGTGACACAGCTCTCCTTCCTGGGTATCATGATCGATACCTTGGCGGGTTGCTGTTGTCTTCCCAGGTCCATTTAGACAAGTTGCGTTGGTCGATCATGTTTGCATTAGGAGTGGGTAAACTCACCCTGCCACAGGTGCAGTCTATGCTGTAGTTTTTTCAACTTTGCCTGCAGGGTAATTCCCATGGGGAGGATCTTCTGCCAGAGATTGAAAAGGTCTATTGCAGGCATCCTCCACCCCCAGTATTTGTACGTTTATCAGCCGAAATCAAGCGCCACTTGCGAGTTTGGAATGTGTTCCTTTCCCAGTTCAATGGAGTGTGTCTCTGTCCTGCCCCATCCTGCGGTAACACTCAGTTGCAACTTTTTACTGATGCTGTTAGCCCAACTGGCTTGTGGCTTATCTCAATGGTTTGTGATGAGCTGCACCATAAATGTTGACGTGGACTGCATAGGGATTCACTAAGAACATGCTGTTCTTTGAGTTTTTCCCTATTGTGGTTGCTTTAGAACTCTACAGTAGGAGGACCGCTTGAGGAATGCTAGTATAATTTTTGGTGCGACAACATGGGGATGTAGTGCATGCGATTAACAGTTTGGGATTGCGGATGCACTGTCATGGTTCGACTGACTTTGGTTTTGGGAATTAGCCCCTCAGTATGATTTGTCCAGTGACCTATGTCCTCCTCATGTTTGGCAGATCATCAGGCCAGCTTGGAGCAATTAGCTTTGAGGGCCATTGCCCCCAGGACTTTGCACTGTTATCAGGCGGGGTTGGCTGGAATGGGAGTGTTTCTGGGTTTTGGTGGTGCAGGCACATAAGAGCTTGCAGCAAGTCATGGTGGCTTTTGTTTGGGATCTGTATTCGCAGGGTGCACTCGCTCGCTGTGTTACAGGGTACTTTAGTGGGCGATTTGTATTTTCTCTCTGTTATATGATAGGCCCGACCCCTTCATAATTTTGGGGGCCTGGAGGGGTTGTTTCACAATCCGGTAAAAGTGATCCTCTGTGGAGGACGATGAGGCGGGGGGTTCAGGTGACTATCGGAGTGACTGAGGCTAGGTCTCCTATTTGCGGCCGAACCCAGGTTTGGCTAGACCTGCTCAGAGGCGCGGAGTCTAACTCACTTGGTGGTTTTCTCCAGTGACCCCTCCAATTGGGATTTGGTTTTCCGCTGCACCAAGTGAGCAAGTCGCGGCCCTCTGGACAGGTACCTGGGAATGGCAGAAGACCGGAAACTATATTAAGTTATTGCTAGAACACTGGAGATACACTGGAACACAATTAGAAATCCTGATCACCGGCTTGCATTAGATTACTTAGAAAGTACTGAGAATCACTAAGAAATCCAGGAGCTGACTAGTTCAGCAGCTCAGGGAGATGTGGACACAGGCAGGTACTGGAGTTTGCTAAATATGCAGGAAAGCACAAACATATACTGGGGATTGCACATACAAGAGTAGAGTGGACTCAAGGAATATATTAAGAATGCTAGAAATGTGGTACTGGACAAAGGCCAAATACTGGGAGAGCTAGAAATGCTGGTACTGGGCAAAATACTGGGAATAATTATATATGCAGGTGCATATTGCACAGACAAGACATATAGAGAAGATAGGCATACACTGGGATAGTGCTAACTGCATGTGCAGATTTGCACTGACAAGACACAGATCAGATTGACACAGACATGTGCTGGGAGGACCAGCTGTGAGCTAATTAATACCAGCAGGTAATCTGACACTTCAGTGATACAGGGTAATAGCCACAGGAAAGCTGCAATACAATTAGCAGCACATATACAAAGACACACAGGGAATGGACATGAAACACTGAAGTACTTGTGAGAAAGCTAAAGTCTCAGAGTAAGGTTTAGCATGGAAGCTAATACAGGAAACTGGGAAACTGTGAGCTGGCTGAAGCAACAGTGGGAGTAACACAGGCACTTGGAATAACAAAGTTGAACAGCGTCTTTCTGGAGTTCTGGAGGTGGATTTATACCCAGGGGTAGCAGATGACTGGAGCACAGCATCAGCTGACTGAAATCATTCTACCATAGGTTAGGAGTACTGTCACATGAGAGGAACTGTCATGGCGGCGCCCATGATGGGAACTCCGATCCCCAGCACACACAGCCGACCATGGAAGCTTGCAAAAAACACCTAAGGCAGAATACTCAGCCCACATCCATCACTGCACCAGACGTCTGACCGCAAGGTAGTCAGGGGAAGCTGGCAAGGAGGTGAGAGAGGCCGATCCCAGGCTGAACCCTGACAGTACCCCCTCCTTTTAGGGTGGGCACCGAACACCCATAAAGGCTCAACTGGAACTCCTCAGAATGACACAAAAAATATATTTGAAAAACACAGGAAACTTGAAAATCTTGATTGAAGATACAATAAGAACTGGAAAATTTAGAAGAACAAGGTTCCCAATAACAGATGGATTCTGAGACTAATAATTGGATGAAATAGTCAACTTGGTCCAAGAAAGGTTGGTCACCAGGAAGTCATCGATTCTTCTTCTTTTTCCGAGACTTTTTTGAACCACTTGAAGAAGAAGAAGACTTAAGTTGCAATGTGTCTTTCATGGGAACTACCGAAATAGTTTTTTCATCGTACTCAGGATCATAGTCAGAATCTGAGTTATAATTCAACATCCTTATGCCTCCTTGAGTCTTATCCTTCTGGACAAGTTGTTTTTGTACTGGATCTTTTTGAGAAGGACTCAAAGAAATGCATCTGATCGTAATAGCAGAGGGTGGTACCCCAGAACTGGAGACTTTGTTGAGATGAGTATCCTCGAGAGAACTGTGTGATGTTCTGGGTTGTTTGTGGACCTGGGGTGGTAGCAGGAGCGAACACAGAAGCATATTTGAAAATAAAAATAGGATTTTTAATAAGTGCTTGAGTAGACATATAATGGCAGTAAATAAAAGTCCAGGAATATATAAATGTGCACAAGAGTTCTGTGGTGGGAGTAAAAGGGTTAATGTCCAAGTAGAAACAATTAGAGCTGTCCAGGTGTGCAGGTAGTGAAACTGAAAATAATCAAACCAGGTATGCAGGTAGTGAACTGAAAATAAACAAGCCAGGTATACAGGTAGTGAACTGAAGCGCAGGATGTCAGCAGGCTCAGGCACTCAGGTATGGGCAAGGGTGATGGAGGAAGTGGGGTAGTCCAGTGGGAGCTAGGAGCTGACAGGCAGACTGGCAGACAGCGAATTCACAGGAACAGGAAAGCACAGAGAACTCCCTCTCAGCTAGGCTGAGATACACGTTGCACTGGAAAAGAAGGAAGGCACTGACCCTTCCTAAATACCCCATGCCATGCTGTTACTGGCCGGAGGGAACATGTGACTCACCAGGATTGGCCAGCCACATCACATGGCCAGAAGGCAAGATGGTGGCGCCCATGCCAAACGGAATGGAGACGTCATCAGGCCTTACCAGCGCAGAGTGACAACAGGCCCGCACAACAATGCACGCAGCCAAAGCCCTCCGCCAGACACCAGCTCTGCCACCAGACAGCCCGCACCACAATGACCTCACAGGTAACACTTGCCTAGCGCCATGCTGAAATACCCTGGCCGTGACAGTACCCCCCTTTTGGGGTGGCCTCAGGACAGTCACTAGGCTTCTCCGGATGGGCAGAATGGAATCTCCAGATGAGTGTGGGAGCGTGGACATCACGAGCATCGGTCCAGCAATGTTCCTCTAGACCGTAACCTTTCCAGTCCAGCAAATACTGTAGATGACCTCTGCGTAGACGAGAGTCCAAGATCTGGGCGACCTCAAACTCAACTCCTCTCTTCGTCTGGACTCGAGGAGAAGCAGGTAGAGCACTATGGAATTTATTCAGGACCAGGGGCTTCAATAAGGAAATATGGAAGGAATTAGGGATTTTTAGGTATGGGGTAACTGTAGACGATAGGCCACTGGATTAATGACTTCTGTTATGGAGAAGGGACTGATGAAGCGTTTTGCAAATTTCATGGAAGGAACCCTCAGACGAAGATTCCGGGTGGATAACCAGACCTAGCTTCCAACTTGCATGTGTGGAACTATTCTACGCTTCTTATTGGCCTGGGTCTTATAGCGAGAGGATGCCTTCAACAAATCAGACCGTACTTGAGTCCAGATGGCAGCAAAACTCTGCACTGTGTCCTCCATGGCCGGAACATCAAAAACAGGCAGGCTTCGGAATTCGGGAACACGAGGATGAAGGCCATATACAACCTGAAATGGCGTTTGGTTAGTTGACGAGTGGTAGGAAGCATTATGTGCAAACTCAGCCCACGGCAGCAAGGCAGCCCAATTGTCCTGGGAAGATGACATAAAAATTCTTAAGAAAGTCTCTAGATCTTGATTAACTCTCTCGGTGGAGCCGTTGCTTTGTGGATGGTAGGCCGTGGAAAAGTTTAACTTCACTTGAAGAACAGAACACAAAGTCCTAAAGAATTTTGCAGTAAACTGCACACCACGGTCAGAGACAATTTCTGCAGGAAGGTCATGTAGACGAAATATGTGTTGGACAAACAACTGTGCCAGGTCAGGGGCAGAAGGTAACTTCTTCAACGGTATATAGTGGACCATCTTAGAAAATTGGTCTATTACAACCCAGATAGTGTTGAAACCTTGAGAGACTGGCAGGTCTGTGACAAAATCCATGGAGAGATGCATCCATGGACGAGATGGAGTAGGTAATGGAAGCAATTCCCCAGCTGGAGCTTGTCGTGATGATTTATGCTTGGCACAGGAAGAGCAGGAAGAGATAAACTCCATTATATCTGCCTTCATAGAAGGCCACCAATAGTGTCTTTTCAGGAACTCCAAGGTCTTCCGAGTGCCAGAGTGCCCTGCGAATCGAGAGGAATGTGCAAAAGTGAGAAGCTGCTTCCTTAATTCCGGGGCCACAAATGATTTTCCCGTAGGAGGCTGAAGTTGTAATGCGGCGAAAATTCTTGATTCCAAGACAGGGGTATTGATTTGATTTTCAGATTGATCATCACAGAGGAGAGATCTCGAGAGGGCATCAGCCTTCTGATTAAGTGCTCCAGACCGGAAGGTCAGGGTGAACTGAAACCTGGCAAAGAATATTGCCCAGCGGGCCAAACGAGGACTCACACATTGGAGATTTTGAGAAATAGGTGATTTCTATGGTCCGTAAATACAGTAAATGGAAACTTGGCGCCTTCTAGCAAATATCTCCATTCCTTCAACGCCAACTTTACCGCTAGTAGTTCTTGCTCACCTATGGCGTAGTTCCTTTCGGCAGGTGAGAATTTTTTAGAAATGAACCCACACGGATGGACTCGGTTGTCCTCATAACGTTGAGACAAAACTGCTCCAACAGCTTCAGATGATGCGTCTACTTCCAACAAAAAAGGCCTGTCCAGATCTGGTTGTCGAAGAACTGGTGCTGAGATAAAGGCCTGTTTTAGAAGATGAAAGGCAGACTCTGCCTCAGGTGACCATTGGGCAGGATTAGCACCTTTGCGGGTCAAGGCTGTAATGGGAGCCAGCAGGGTAGAAAATCCCTTAATGAAGCGTCTATAATAATTGGTGAAGCCCAATAATCTCTGGATGGTCTTCAGTGTCTGAGGTCGGGTCCAATCCAGAATTGCTTGTACCTACTTGGGGTCCATTTCTAAACTGGAGCCAGATATTACATAGCCGAGAAAAGGTACACTGGGCACTCCAAAGATGCACTTCTCCAGTTTGCAGTAAAGGTGGTTTTCTCTCAAATGGGTCAGAACTTCTTTAACATGTTCTTGATGTTTAGCCACAGAGGGTGAAAAAATCAGTATGTCATCCAGATAGACAACAACTGAAACATATAACAGATCCCGGAAAATCTCATTAACAAAACTTTGAAAGACAGCAGGGGTGTTACACAATCCAAAAGGCATTACTAAATACTCAAAATGTCCATCTCTGGTATTAAAAGCGGTCTTCCATTCATCGCCAGCTCGGATACGAATGAGGTTGTAAGCCCCTCTTAGATTTAATTTAGAAAAAATGACAGAACCCTTGACCCTATCAAACAACTCAGTAATCAGGTGAAGAGGGTATCTTTTCTTTACAGTAATGTCATTAAGGCCTCGATAATTGATACATGGTCTTAGACCACCGTCCTTCTTGCCAACAAAGAAAAACCCAGCTACGGCAGGTGAAGTAGAAGGGTGAATGAACCCCTTTGCCGGGTTGTCCCGGATGTACTCAGTCATGGCTTGAGTCGCAGGCAAAGACAGCGGATAGGTACGACCATGAGGTGGTATCTTATCAGGTATCAATTCAATTGGACAGTCCCATTCCCTATGAGGGGGTAACATATTTGCTTGTTGTTCAGAGAAAACATCGGTGAACATCTGATATTCCTTGGGTATGGCAGAAGAAACTAATGGAACTGTCTTTCTCACAGGTCGAATTTTTGGAAGACAGGATTTCTGACAGTCCATACCCCATGACAGAATCTGCATAGAACTCCAATCAATCCTGGGATTATGTTGACGTAACCAGGGTAGACCAAGAACAATTTCTTGAGAGGCCTCTGATATCACCAGGAATTTTAAAGACTCAGAATGAAGTGCCCCAATTCGGACCAATACTGGTTGAGTCTCTTTGGTGACTATCCCGTTAGTTAGAGTGCGTCCGTCTATAGAGGTCAGAGAGATGGCATGGTTGAGAGACAAACAAGGAATCTGAAATTTATCTATGAAACTAGACGTTATGAAATTTCCGGCTGCTCCCGAGTTGAGTAGAGCAGTAGCAAAGACAGGTTTGGGTTTAAGATCCAAGGCTAGGGTAATCGTGAAATCTTAAATTTTTGGAGACGGGTTCATAACTCCTAACTTGATGTCTCCAGGGTCAGTTATGATTTGGCATTTCCCAGTTTACGGGGGCAGGAGATCAGCAGGTGACCGGACTCTCCGCAATACAGACAGAGGTTCTTTTGCATTCATCTCTGACGTTCTTCTTTGGAGAGGTGTGTATGATTCACCTGCATAGGCTCCTCTTCAGTAGGAGAAGGAATGGGATGGGTAGAAATGGAGGGGGTAAATGACCTTTGCCGGTCAGTTCTGTTTTTTTCAGCCTGACGTTCCCTGAAGCGTAGGTCAACTTTGATACACAATGAAATCATGTAGTTCAGATTAGTTGGAAGCTCTCGAGTGACTAGATCATCCTTTAGTTGGTCTGACAACCCATGCCAGAAGGTTGAGGTGAGGGCTTCCTCATTCCATTTGAGCTCTGATGCTAAAATTTGAAATTGCACGGCATATTGACTGACAGGACGGACCCCTTGTCTCAGTGTCATGATGTTTGATGATGCTGATACAGTACGCCCAGGTTCATCGAAAATCATCCTGAAGGATGACACAAAGCCTACATAATTATCCAGCAGCGGATCTGAGCGCTCCCAGAGTGGGGAAGCCCATTCCAAGGCCTGGCCGGATAACAGAGAGACTATATAAGCTACTTTAGTTCTTGCAGTTAGAAAGTTGTCAGGCTGCAGGGTAAAATGTATGTCACACTGATTTAGGAATCCTCGGCAGAGTTTAGGATTGCCGTCAAATTTATTTGGTAAGGGAAGATGTAAGCGGGGAGATGATCTGCCTCCTGTATTCCCAGACACTGATGCGGATGTAGATGCTGGTACTTCAGGGGTAGAAAAGGAAGTTTGCAAACTATGCTGTCACTTGGACATCTCTTGCAGAAATTGAGCCATCTGATGCTGCATGTTTTCCAGATTTTCTAAATGACCAGAAATGCACCAGAACAAATCCACTCCTGACTCCTGATCCATGGACGGCTCCATGGGCCAGTGCAAACTGTGATGTTCTGGGTTGTTTGTGGACCCGGAGTGGTAGCAGGAGCGATCACAGAAGCAGATTTGAAAATAAAACTATGATTATTAATAAGTGCTTGAGTAGACATATAATGGCAGTAAATAAAAGTCCAGGAATATATAAATGTGCACAAGAGTTCTGTGGTGGGAGTAAAAGGGTTAATGTCCAAGTAGAAACAATTAGAGCTGTCCAGGTGTGCAGGTAGTGAAACTGAAAATAATCAAACCAGGTATGCAGGTAGTGAACTGAAAATAAACAAGCCAGGTATACAGGTAGTGAACTGAAGCGCAGGATGTCAACAGGCTCAGGCACTCAGGTATGGGCAAGGGTGATGGAGGAAGCGGGGTAGTCCAGTGGGAGCTAGGAGCTGACAGGCAGACTGGCAGACAGCGAATTCACAGGAACAGGAAAGCACAGAGAACTCCCTCTCAGCTAGGCTGAGATACACATTGCACTGGCAAAGAAGGAAGGCACTGACCCTTCCTAAATACCCCATGCCGTGGTGTTATTGGCCGGAGGGAACATGTGACTCACCAGGATTGGCCAGCAGCATCACATGGCCAGAAGGCAAGATGGCGGCGCCCATGCCAAATGGAATGGAGACACCATCAGGCCTTACCAGCGCAGACTGACAACAGGCCCGCACAACAACGCGCGCAGCCAAAGCCCCCCGCCAGACACCAGCTCCGCCACCAGACAGCCCACGCCACAATGACCTCACAGGTAACACTCGCCTAGCGCCATGCTGAAATACCCTGGCCGTGACAAACTGTAAGGATAAGTTGGACCAAATTCTTTAATGACTGCAGCAGTAAAGGCTACTAAATCTAACAGCATCGGATCCTTTGAATCATAAATAGGCTCAACCCAGTCCCAAGCTTTACCTCGGAAAGATGAAATTATAAATTTTACTACATTAGTAGGCTTGATTTCAGACCATGGCGAGGATTTCATAATAGCGATGAAATGATCCACCAAGGCATAATACTGCGTTATATCTCCATGAAAAAGAATGGGCATAGAAACATCAGATGGATCCTGAGGGATACCCATAGATATAGTGGTAGCGTCATTTTGTGAACCTCTTAACTGATGGGGCACTAAAACATTTGACTTTGACACAACACTAGAAGATTCTTCCTTGAGTAAAGAACCGGAGATCTTTCCTTGGGATACAGATTTTGAAATCCCTTTTTGAGATGTAAAACTTGAGACTTTCCCCTGGACTATGAGACTTGATACCCCCTGCTAGGGTACATAACTAGAAACCTCCTCTGGAGGTATGATGCTTGACCCCCCATCTTGGGGAGTAACACTTGGAAACCCTTGTTCTTGGGGTACAGGACTTGAGACCCCCTCCTGGGGTAAGACACTTGAACTCTTCTTCGGAAATGTAATACTCAAAATCCCCCCCTGGGGGATGGCACTAGGAATCCCATCCTGGGGTGAGACACTTGAAGTCCCCTCCAGGGGAATAGCACCATGAACCCCATCTTGGGGCATTACACTGGGAACCCCATCCTGGGGTAAGGCACTTCCACTCCTGGAGTATAACACTGGGAACCCCATCTTGGGATGAGGCACTTGAATTCCCCTCCTGGGGTATAACACTGGGAACCCCATCTTGGGATGAGGCACTTGAAATCCCCTCCTGGGGTTTAACACTGGGAATCCCATCTTAGGATGAGGCACTTGAAATCCCCTCCTGGGGTATAACACTGGGAATCCCATCTTGAGGTACAACACTTAGAACCCCATCCTGGGGTGAGACACTTGAGGTCCCATCTTGGAGAATAACACTTGAAATTCCCCCTTGGGGCACAACACTGGGAACCCCATCCTGGGGTGAGACACTTGAAATCCCCTCCTGGGGTGAGGAAACTGAAACCCACTCTTGGGGTGCGAGGTTTGAAACCCCCTCCTGGGGTGAAGAACTTGAAATAAGGACTTTCTCTTTAAACATAACACTTGAAATCCCCTCGTGGGTATAACACTGGAAACCCCATCCTGGGGTAGGATACTTGGACCCTTGACCTGGGGTGTAGAACTTGAAACAAGAACTTTCTCTTGAAACGTAACACTGAAAATCCCCTCCTGGGGTATTACACTGGGAACCCCATCCTGGGGTGAGACACTTGAAGTCCCCTCTAGGGGAAGGACACTAGGAACCCTCTCTCTGGGTAAGAGGCTTGAAACCCCCTCCTGGGATAAAGAACTTGAAATGAGGATTTCCTCTTGGGGCTTGAAATCCCTTCTTGGGGTATAACACTAGAAACACCCTCCTGGGGGATAGCATTTGAGGCCCCTTCGTGGGAAACAAGATTTGAAACCTTCTTTTGGGGTGATAGACTCAAGGCCCCATCCTGGAGTACAGAACTTGACACTCCCTGTTGGAGTATGGGACCTAAAACCCCCTTCTGGGGAAGCTGACTTGGCTTTTCCTTTCGGGGTATGCAATATGAAACCCCCTTTTGGGATGCAAGAACACAGACTTCCTCCTGGGGTGAGTGGCTCAGAACCCCCTCTTGAGGTATGGAACTTGAGACCCTTTCTTGGTGAGTAACACTTGAAATTACGGTCCACTCCTGGGGCATAACACTCAAAATGAAGGCCTCCCCTTGAGGCATGAAACTCGAAATGAAGGCCCTCTCCTGGGGCGTGAAACTCGAAACGAAGGCCTCCTCTTGAGGCGTTTAACTCGAAACGAAGGCAACCTCCTGGGGCATGAAACTCAAAATGAAGACCCCTCCCTGGGGCGTGAAACTTGAAATGAAAGCCCCCTCTTGGGGTACGACACTTGTTACCCCCTTCTGGGGTGATAGATTTGAAACCCCCTCCTGGGGCATGAAACTTGAAACAAAGGCCCCCTTCTGGGGCATGGAACTTGAGACCCCCTCTTGGGGTACGAGACTTGGGACCCCCTCCTGGGATGCGAGACTTGGGACCCCCACCTGGGGTGTGAGACTTGGGACCCCCTCCTGGGGTGCGAGACTTGGGACCTCCACTTGGGGTAAGGAAGTTGAGACCCCTCCTGGGGCTACTGACTGGAGTCCCGTATTGGGAAAAACAGAATCCGGACTGGGACCGATGGAAATGGAATCCGGGCCTTGACCAGTAGCAATGGAATGAGTAGTGTCCCTGACTTTAGAAGGTTGAAATATCCTCCCAATATTTCTTAGACGAGGGTTGAAGCATCTTGTAGCAGGGCCCCAATCGAAAACTTGAACTTTCTTTTGCTTAGAGGACATCACCTCCTAATCTGTAACTGAAGAAACGGGAATCGCTGATGGATGATGGGGGGAACTGAAAACGCAGACATTAGGAGTCACACACTTGTCCCCACTTCTCAGTGGGCGCAGAGTACAGTCCTTAAGAAAGTGATCGTCATAACCACAATATAAACACAGATGCAGTTCCCGGCATCGCTGATGTTCAACCTCAGTAAGTTTAGGGCGCAGGTAACTTTGATGCTTTACTTTAGTTTGCTTGGAAAAGCTGTTAGTCAAGTCAGGAGTAGCAGTAGAAAGCTTGGAAATAACTTGAAAATTTTGGGATGGAGATTTTGTAGTTGTTCTAGAAGCTAGCAGAAACTCTTGAAAGGTTCAGGGTCATGAATAACTGAAAATTGGGGAACCAGAGGACCCTTGAGAGGTTCACTAGCTTGCACAGAAAATTTTTCATCTGTAGGGGTAATTGCAACTTCGGAACGGAACGGTGGAGAATTCACTGGCGGAACTTGTGGTGTGTCTGGGGACAAAGCAGCTAGAACTGAATGAATAACCATCATTTGACTAGAGAGTTCTTGCAGCTGCTGTCTGACAGATTGCAAAGCTGTCTCCTGTGCAGACACACGAAAGAGTAAATCCTGAAAACCTGCTTCAACCTGGAACCCGGCGGCTTGCATATTAGGCTGTTCAAACTGTCACAATCCGGTGAAAGTGATCCTCTGTGGAGGACGGTGAGCCGGGGGGTTCAGATGACTATCGGAGTGACTGAGGCTAGGTCTCCTATTTGTGGCCGAACCCAGGTTTGGCTAGACCTGCCCCGAGGTGCGGAGTCTAACTCACTTGGTGGTTTTCTCCAGTGACCCCTCCAATTGGGATTTGGTTTTCCGCTGCACCAAGTGAGCAGGTCGCGGCCCTCTGGACAGGTACCTGGGAATGGCAGAAGACCGGAAACTATATTAAGTTATTGCTAGAACACTGGAGATACACTGGAACACAATTAGAAATCCTGATCACCGGCTTGCATTAGATTACTGAGAAAGTACTGAGAATCACTAAGAAATCCAGGAGCTGACTAGTTCAGCAGCTCAGGGAGATGTGGACACAGGCAGGTACTGGAGTTTGCTAAATATGCAGGAAAGCACAAACATATACTGGGGATTGCACATACAAGAGTAGAATGGACTCAAGGAATATGTTGAGAATGCTAGAAATGTGGTACTGGACAAAGGCCAAATACTGGGAGAGCTAGAAATGTTGGTACTGGGCAAAATACTGGGAATAATTATATATGCAGGTGCAGATTGCACAGACAAGACATATAGAGACGATAGGCATACACTGGGAGAGTGCTAACTGCAAGTGCAGATTTGCACTGACAAGACACAGAGCAGATTGACACAAACATGTGCTGGGAGGACCAGCTGTGAGCTAATTAATATCAGCAGGTAATCTGACACTTCAGTGATACAGGGTAATAGCCACAGGAAAGCTGCAATAGAATTAGCAGCACATATACAAAGACACACAGGGAAGGGACATGAAACACTGAAGTACTTGTGAGAAAGCTAAAGTCTCAGAGTAAGGTTTAGCATGGAAGCTAATACAGGAAACTGGGAAACTGTGAGCAGGCTGAAGCAACATTGGGAGTAACACAGGCACTTGGAATAACGAAGTTGAACAGCGTCTTTCTGGAGTTCTGGAGGCGGATTTATACCCAGGGGTAGCAGATTACTGGAGCACAGCATCAGCTGACTGAAATCATGCTACCATAGGTTAGGAGTACTGTCACATGAGAGGAACTGTCATGGCGGCGCCCATGATGGGAACTCCGATCCCCAGCACACACAGCCGACCATGGAAGCTCACAAAAAACACCTAAGGCAGAATACTCAGCCCACACCCATCACTGCACCAGACGTCTGACCGCAAGGAAGTCAGGGGAAGCTGGCAAGGAGGTGAGAGAGGCCGATCCTAGGCTGAACCCTGACAGGTTGGTCCAGGTTGACCCCTACAGCGGTTGACTGCAGGAGTCCCACTGATATTTACATGTTGCTGTACTTGGTGGCTGTGGCCCCTTCAGTTTGTTTTTCATCTTTTAAATGCTTGCTGTTACAATAAGGTTTTGCCATATTGCTTCTTGGAGCATTTTGGGTATGCAAATTAGTTGCCCCCTCTAAGAGGGCTTACCCACCACTCATTATTGCGGATATAATTGTATGCCCAGATGTGATGTTATGCCATATATGGTACTCCAGGATGGTCCAGGCTGGTAGAGGGCACTGGCTTTCACTTCAACCCTATCCCATTCTTGCAGTATGTCCGTTGGCGCTGGCACGAGCCTTTGAGCAAATGCATGTTGAACGGGATGGGGCATGGTTGATCCACGAGGATGGATCCCCGGTTATGAAATACCAGTTTTGTCGTGTTTTGAAGCTTTGTTTGGCATTTTCAGGGCTCGAGCTTGGTGAGTTTGGTACTCTCTCATTTAGAATAGGAGCTGCTACATCTGCGGCTTCTGCTGGCTTATCCGACAGGGATATCCAATGCCTTAGTTGGTGGTTTTTTGCTGTGTTCCAATTATATATTCATCTGGGTTTAGCTATTTTTGCTCCAACGTAGCTCACCGGTGGCCTAACCACTCGCCGACCTACTGCGGGAGTCTATGAGGATTTTTTTATTTTCCCCTGGGGACCCAATTGGCTTCTGAATTATATGATATGGCGTGATTGTTATTTTACTCAGGGTTTTTTTATGTTTTTTGCCTCAAGTCTGGTTAGCTATGTTGTTCTCCTCCCCCTTTGGCCCCTCTTTGTTACATTTCCATGTCTTGTCGATATGGAGTGTCTGTGATTCGACTGCTTTGTTTGTGTTTTTTTCTTTCCATGTTATAAAGTGCTGAATCTGGGTGGGAATGATTTGGGTCAACGCACTGCATTGGATTTGCACTTTATCTTCATTAGATCCATTTGATAGCAGAGCCCTGCCTTCCTACAAGTTGTTGTTGTCCTTCATTGTCCATAGGAGTGTTTGGAGGTATGCTGGTTCTGGTGCGTGGTTGGATGTGGCTAGGAGGAAGGTCAATACTGCAATGGTGAGGTACATATTGGAGAATGGTGGTGGTGTAGTGGAACATGTGTCGATTGCATTATGGGATGCACATTTGTTTCGTGGAGATATTCATGGAGATGGCATGCAATTTAGTCCTGTGGTTTGGCTATTTTTTTCTGTGAGGCTTTTTCTGCTGGTTGAGTTGTTTCTGGTTACAAGGTTGAGTTATGGTGGTGGCGCATCAGTTTAGGCCTTGCTTTTCGTAAAAGAACAGCACTTGGAGTTTGTTTATGTTAATAGTTAGGCTTAGTGGGTGAACTCTCCTTGAAGGTGACAGCCAAGGCGTCAGACCAATTGTCCTGGACAGGAAATGGCTATACCACCTGGAAGGGTGGTTGAAGTTAAAGGAGAGTTGATCACCAATGCTTGGCTTGTGTGTGTGTTTGTTTGAGCTTTTTGGTTGTTATTGTCCTGTGCGTTCTTTTTGTACCATCACCATTATTATTATTATTAACTTATAGTCTAAAATATAATTTCTTGTCAAAAAATAAATTGACAACATTTTTAAACTCCAACACTGTTGTCTGTGTCTTTATTTTTAGAAGTTAAGTTACATTGTATTTAAGAAAGTTATTATATGGTAACATGATAATACACGTTAGTGAGTTTAGTAAACCCGAAGGCTGTCAATTAAGCATGTGGGACATTAAACCACAAGTGTTTTGAGTGTTGCCAGTTTAATAAGGTTTTGGCTATTGCCTCTTGAAGTTTAGCTGGTCTTATGAAGCCAATGAATATTCATGGGGAGTGGTCTAGGGGTATTTAATAGAGTGATGTATGGAAATCTGACTCATTGTTCCAGTTTTTCCCACCCACCCTCCCTCCCTCTTTTTGATTTGTTTGTTGAATGTCTGATGGTTGGTTTGTGGTTGAGGAAAAGATCGGCGGTTGGAGTTAGTTTATGTTAATACTGAGGCTTAGTGAGTGTCGCTCTCCTTGAAGAGGAGTAAAGCGACAGCCAATTGTCCTGGACGGGAAATGGCTATACCACCTGGATGGGTGGTTGAAGGGAAAGGAGAGTTGATCAGCAATGCTTGGCTTTGCTTGAGCTGTTTGGTTGTTATTGTCCTGTGCATTCTTTTTGTGCTGTCACCATTATTATTAACTTATTCTTTAAAATTGAATGACTTATCAAAAATAAATTGTCAAAATTTTTAAACGCCAACACTGTTGTCTGTGTCTTTATCTTTAGAAGTTAAGTTACATTGTATTTAAGAAGGTTATTATATGGTAACACAATAATACACGTTAGTGAGTTTATGAGCGATAAAATTAAACAGATGGTTCTCATAGAAAAACATAAGAAAAAATATTTTCAAACAACTAGTCAAAATATCTCAGAACTAATTTTTTATACATTTGCCAAATAACATACATTTATTCATAACCTTGGATACATCCACAAAAAATAAATAAAATAAACAGTTTTATATGGTACAGAGCAAATGACTCATACCTCTATCTCTATAGTGCAATAGAAAAGAAAAGCATAGTGATATACCACAATAAAACGGACTCTTTAACAGTCAAAGCCTGTAGGTGAGCATCATCTCTGAGTCCCAGAGACATCTGGATTGTATTATATTGCGTTCCGTGTTATCTGTGAAATATAACTTTGGTCCTAAAGTGGTTCGAAACTTCAAGTAAACCATAGTAAGTTTTATTTCTAGTCCCCGTTAGGATTTTGTAGAATGTCTCACAGCAGTATATCAGGTGAATGGTGGTTTTGTGGGAATAAAAACTATTCTGTGATTCTTATAAATCTTAAACCCTGCATTCAATCTTTGAATATATTCCCAGCCTGAAAACTAAGACAAAAATGATCTGTTTTAACAGCAGAAAAAGAACTCCAGACTTCTTTCTTTCTTTCTTTCTTTCTTTCTTTCTTTCTTTCTTTCTTTCTTTCTTTCTTTCTTTCTTTCTTTCTTTCTTTCTTTCTTTCCCAAGATTTATGAAAGTGATGTTGCTTATACATTAGGCATTATGTGAATTTGTCACCTGTATTCTTTAGATGCCTGGTTGAGTGGCACATCTGAGGGTAGGATATAGAGATCTGTGTGGGTGGGAGGCTTTTGTCTCCACGTAAGGCACTAGGTGACAGACCTCTGTTAAGGTGACAAGGAAAGTGGCATTGAGCAAACTCTTTTTACTGTATATATGATATGGTGAGAATTCAGAGTGCACTAGTGTCACACAAATACAACCGTATACTTTCCTTTTAAATCATACAAACTGAATCTTGTGTGTCAATGACATTCCTCGGGATAGATGATTTTTTTCAACATGAAAATCAAAAGATTGTGTAGAAATATGGTGTAATGTTTAGCAGTATGATTTTAAGGAAAGTGTATGGTTTTATTTGTGTGACACTAGTGCACTCTGAGGGCCTGATTCAGAGCCGGACGCTCTGACCAGAGAGCTCGCTATGAATCAAGTCCCTCCTCCATTAAAATGGAGCATCCTCCTGGACGCTCGTATAGCTGTGGGTCACCACCCACAGCATATACGAGCATCCAAAAAGATGGTCGCGATGGTCTTGACCATCGTGACCATCGGACTTGCGATGGAGACCCTGCGGTAGGGTCTCCCTGCCACAAGCCCTGGAGTGATTTTGGCTCTATCAGAGCCAAAATCACTCCCACTGACATCACTAGTGATGTCAGTGGGGCCGGCTTCAGACGGTAGGTGTTCCCATGGGAACGCCTCCATCTAGCAGGCACGCCCCTGGCACGCCCACCAAAGGGGGCGTGCTGTCAATCAACATCGACAGCATGCCCCCTTTGGTGCGGACCCGGAGCGACAGCTTGGCTGTCGCAGTCCGGGTCTCGCACATGCGCATGACAGAGCTCCCTCCGTCGTGCGCATGCGCAGTGGGGAACATCGACCCTCTTGCGAGCGTACTGCCGCTTGCGAGTGGGTCTGAATGACCCCCTGAATTTTCACCATATCATATATTTTGCTAAATTAAGATTGTAGGAGAAGGGTACTATCTACTGATTCTTCAGTCTGCTGCCATTTTGCACCCAGGGTATGTTAGTATTTTTTTTTATATAGATTCTTTGTACTGTATGTTCTGTGTTCCTTGCCCATTTCCCTCTAGCTTACTCACACTTTTGCACCTGTGCACCCAAGCGTGCACGCAATCTTAAGTGAGAACCATGATCTGAGGCCATCCTGCCTGTTACCAAGGCACTTGGACATTATCTAGAAAAAAAAAACACACGGGACCACCCAGGCAGATGCCTCAGGTGAGTGAACAACTTGGGTTCCGTTGATTTTACATAAGACTGTGAAGAGTAACAGATATTTATAATACTCCAGCTGTCATTTTATCAGTTGAAAACAAATTGGGCCATATTCCCAATATGCAACATTTATTACAAATAGTTCATTAATTGATATTGGCCAATGTTTTTATCCATTTGTAGTTCTTGCAAAATATTGATTCTTTATTAAGCATAAGTAAAACTTTAAGAACCTCTCTTACACAATAGAAATGACTATTAAGAAAAATATAATTTGCTTGGAGGTGCCCTAAGCTTCCTCACCTTTTGCAGAATGTTTGGAACTTGATTAGTCTGCTTTTGAATACTGATTTCTTTCCTTCACAAAGTATTTTCTCCTTCCTCTAAATATCCATTCTGCAACCAATTACCAAAACAAATTAATTAGACATATAATTTCTGCTTTATTTTTATGATCACTTTGTAAAAATGAGCTAAAACACTGTATTGATATAGAGCATGCAGTAACACAATGACAAGCACTGGAGTAACATGCAACTACTGTAACAAAAGAAAAGCAGATGTACAGTATGAACTAACAAAGTTTAATATACATCATACAGGTACATATACAATATAAAAAGCAAGGCCAATAAACAATAAACAGCAAACACTTCACCCAGCAGGAGATAAAGGGCCTGATTCACTTTGGATTGCAATATTGCGTACGCACACAGTTCAACTGCGATAGCATGCTAATACATTGTAATCGCAATGCAAACTCAGCACAAAATAAGGACACCCACTTTACATTGCACTCATCCGTAGTACTTAGCAGAATAGCAAAATCATTGGTACAATCGATTACCATCGCAACCTCACACAAACTTGCACAAACTCTGACCTTACTCAGGAATTGCTAACAACCATGCACGCTATGAGACCTCACTTTACCCTTGCACCCCATATCATATATTGAAAGTGATAGTACAATCTCACACTCAAAAATTGTATAAATTGTATCAGGGAATCCAGGGGCATTTTAAGAGAGGAGGGGGCCCATGTGCAGACTCAGTAGGGGCCCTCTCCTCTCTTCAGCGGTGCTGCGGTAGCGGCGGGTGCAGTAGATTCAGACTAAGTGCAGGATCTAATGGGCATGCGCAGGTCTCCAGGAAAATGGCACCCACTCCATTTTCCCAGGGATAGCAGTACTGCGCACCAATGGGGCCACCACCCCATTGGTGCGCACCATTTTCCCAGTGGTTTTTGCTGTTTTGCTGTGCCAGCCCGGCGCTGCAGAGCAGCATTCTGGAGACAACAGACAGGTAATTATTAGACTATAATGGGTGCAGTGTATGGGCCCTCCCATCTAACATTACTACACTTTTCATTCTAAAATAGGATTTCATCCTAGCTAATGTATCAATTGTTTTTGCAAACAATGTAAATGGAGGGCAAATTCTGCAGATCCACAAAGATCTCTTTATGTAGCAGCACTTATTATATAAGTGCTGCTACATAAATGCTCAATGCTGCTGCTCAACTCATCTTCCTCTCCAAATGCTCTACATCTGCCTCCCCTCTCCTACAAGCCCTCCACTGGCTCCCCTTCCCTTTTAGAAGCCAATTCAAGGTTCTCACACTTGCTTGCAAAGCCCTCACCCACTCCTCTCCCATTTAAATCTCTGACCTCATCTCCCTCCACTCTCCTGGCCACCCCCTTCGCTCAACCAATGCACGCCGCCTCTCATGCCAACTGATTACTTCTTCCCACTCCCGCCTCCAAGATTTTGCCCGTGCTGCTCCCCACCTTTGGAACTCTCTCCCTCTCCCTATCAGACTCTCCTCCTCTTTACAATCCTTCCAAGGGGTCCTCAAGACCCACTACTTCATCAAAGCCTTCCAGCTCCCATCCTAACTTGCTGCAACATGCTCCTTCCTCCGTTTACCATATCTGTGTCACACCTGTTTGTCTGCCCCTCCCCTTTAGAATGTAAGCTCTTACGAGCAGGGCCTCTACCCTCTTGTGCTTCTCCTTACTTTACTTTCACCTACTACTTACCCCCCACCATGGCACCTAACACTTGGTTGCTTACGCTCTGTTGCATATCTAGGTGTTATGGTCACTTATATATCAATGTATATTATCCATGTCCTTGTCCTATTTTTTACTGTAAGTCCGTTTTCAAATTATTTGTTTATGTACTTTGTAAGGTGCTGCGGAACACTTGTGGCGCCATATATATAAACGATAATAATAATTATAATATAATATGGGATGCCTTCCTTTTTGATTATTCTCTTTTACCACCATTAATGCCAATTCAGGAGTAAAAGGCATACAGTATCATTCAAAAGATGTTATTTGGCTTACCAGCTTAATATTAACCAAAAACTACTTATAACAGGGCATATTTATCATTATTATTTTTACTAAAATATTGTGAAAATGGGTGTTTTCACAACTTCACATTATTTTAGTATCACCTTTATGTTCTAAAGGGCAAATGTAGGAGAAATCACAAAATTCTCTTCCAAGCCCTAATTATCAGTTTTTTTTTGTAGTAAGCAGATCACATTTCCTATAATTGATCTGCTCAGATTTACTAAAGTTAAATTGTAAAAAAAATAGCAGAGAGATATAGCCACCTGGAGATCTTGTTATTAAGGCATTAATAAGGCATCATTTCACCAACTCCTGCTCTGCTCTGACAGGCAGAACAGAGCTGGGAGCCAGCACCTGTGATCAGCCTTGTGTGTCTAAATAGCCCACAAGCTGATCACAGTAGAAAAAAAATAGAAAAAACACTTACTGTTAATCCCTCTCTCTGATTTTCTTTTTTTATAGTTATAACTGCCTCTCTGTTCATATAATCATGAATCAATCAAATAAATTAATCAATGGCATGCTTTACCTGGCTTCCACACTACATGTTTGCCAGGCTCAAGTTTCTGTTTTTTATTTCTTTATACTGTAGTTATAACTACTTATCTGTTCATATAATCAATCAATGTTTTACCTGGCTTCCACTACATAAATTGTATTAAATATTCTACCTCTATTCCTCTGATCTAGTTCTTAATTTAAAGAAAACATTATGTAGCATTAGACAGTTTTATATTATGCCATCCTATCTGCCACTACAGTACCACTGTTTCCTAGATGTGTTATATTCTTTTAAACTGCGATGTGTTTGTGCTGCTGCCCTGTCGAACAGTTTAGCCAGTCAGCTCACTACAGCCTTTTGCCAATATTGGTGAAAACAAATTTGTGAGCTATGAGGTGGTCACAATTGACTGGAAATGTCTGAAAAATAATGTCATTGAGGTTAATAATACTGTTGGAACAAAAATAGCCTTTATTACATGATTTTAGCTGTCTTTATACAAAAAAAAAATCCAGATTCAATTGACTGTTAGTAAACTAGTCCCTAAGGGGACTAGTTTTGCATAGTGGAAGTGTCCCAATGAAGTATTGATCTATAAAGTACCCTTCTCAGCACCTGAGATACTCTCCTGTTTTCAATACTCCACTGGGGCAGGGACTGAAGTGAATGGCCAAATATTGTCTGTAAAGCGCTGCGGAATACATTTGCGCTATACATATAACTGGTAATAACAATTAAAAAGGTGCTGATGCAAAGTTAGTAGTAAACCAGCTTACATAGCATATTTTGCAAGATTGCACACTGTGTATGGTCAGATAGCAACTGCAACTGATAGATGCCTATGAAGACCTGCACGCATTTTGCATGCATCAAATCTCATGTCCAGAATGGCATTCGACTGCAGATCGAGAGGTCCCTGGTTCAAATCCGGGTGCCCCCTTTACCGGGAGAGAGCTAATCCTGATCTCAGAGGGTGTCCTGCCCAGGGCATTAGAAAAGTTATCAGGGTTAGTTGAAGTGCTCTGCATTCATGGATCCACAGAAAAGTTTTCCTGAGTGCGAGTGAGCCTCACCATAAAGTTGGTCACCATAGTTGGTTCTAAGCTCCCCTATCCTATCATTCTGGAATGCAATTTACCAGGATTTGTTGAGCTTGTGAAGGAACAACAGAGAAAACGCCAAAGTAAAGTCTCATATTTACACAGACCCAGCTGGAATAATCACTGGCGCACAGGATGGCTTTAAAACTCCCACAAATTTGATGCTCCTGGCTCCTGATGCTGGATTAGCTAGCCAGGTGACAGGCTGGGTGTGGTGGTTAGCATTAGGATGCCAGGTCCTGGAGCGTCCACAGACATTAGTGCAAGGAGTGCTGAGACATTTACTTTTATATTGTTTTCTGTTATGTGCCTGTGGGTGTCCAGGCCTATGCTCATGTATGCTGAGGTGCAGTGTCTGCTACCATTAAAAAGACACTGCTTTACCAAGTACCTGCCTGGCTAGAGTCCTCATTTCAATACCCCATGTTACAGCACATATAAGCCTACTAGGAGGCATATATTTTGCATCTACTATGTTGGAAAGTACACACTTATTATTGTAGTAAAGCAGGTGCATATGTTACTGATAAAGTGGTGTAACTATCTTGAGATGTGCACTGCTCTGCCTATGTGCAGAAATATGATATAGTTACATGCACATTTTTTTTAGAAATGTACTCCAATTTTTCTACAACCTCTGCATCACTTCCAAAGTCTTCATCCTTCACTGGTGGCTAAACTGTACAATGCAGACACCAAATCTCAAGTATCCTACTGAAGTCATGGCAACAGATATTCTCGCAAAACATTTACTAGCAAAGCAACACTATGTAGTCAAGAACTAAAGTCCTGTGTACCAAACTCTAGTTGTTGAGATGGGTGTGCAATGTTAGGTTGACAGTTCTCATATCGACAAGCATCAGGTAAACATGAGAATGTTGACATGGTTGAAATGTCAACATGCAACATGTTGACATGCTTAGCATTGACATTCATTATGTGTACATGGAGTGAGATGTCAACATGATTTAATGTTGACCTATTGTTCCTGTTGGGCCAGCTTTAACTTACCTATTCCAGGCAGCAGCTGTATCTTCTGTGTCATCTTCTGGGTCCCAGAGGTGACATGTGCAGCACTTCCAGCATAGATGTGGGTTGAGCGGTGGTTCTAGTAATTATTTCTCTTCTAACCCTAATGAATAACCTTATCCCTCCCCCTAGTGCCTATCCCTAACCTCCCCTTATATACCTTTACCCTAACTTCCCCCCACAGCCTAACCCTAACCCTTCCAGGGGCACCTAACCATTGGTATTCTGAAAATATCGACATTAATACATGTCAACATTGCAAAGATGTTGACAAGTTAACCCATGTCGACATTTTGATTGCCGACTTGGTCACTGTCAGCCATGTGACCAGATCACTTTGAGATGTTGGAATATAGCTATAGTCTTTATAATAAACATCACTTATTATGCTCAAAGCATATAGTGTTATGTTCCATTTTATTAGTATTTTTATTTTTTTCTCCCACTAAGGCAGAACTAGCCAAAATATAGATCACAATCTACCAGTAGCTCGCGGAGCTCCTGCCAGTAGATTGCGACCAACTTAGTTACAGCAACTGGGAATGCTGGCCTCTGAAGCAATCAGAGGCTAAAGAAGCCTCTGATTGCTTCAGAGGCCAGTGTTCCATTGATGCAGTGCGCAGGTGACGTCACGACATCACCCGTGTTGTGAAGAGCCTGCGTACCTGCTGGATCCAGGTAGATACAGGCGGCAGGATTGACAGCAGGAGCCCTGATAGCGTGGAGCGGTGCCAGCATGAAGTCAGGTAAGTACTGCACAGGGGTGTGGGATCTATTCTGCACAGGGAGGGGGAACTAGTACTTGGGGCACTGTATAAGGGGCACTACTTTAGGTAGTACTGCACAAGGGGCACTTCTGTGGGCATTGCATAAAAGGCACTACTACAGGTGGCATTGCAGAAGGGGCACTACCACGGGGGGCATTGCAGAAGGGGCACTACTATGGGGGGCATTGTATAAGAGGCACTACTACTGGGGGCACTGCATAATGGGCACTACTACAGTGGGCACTGCATAAGGGGTACTACAGGGGCACTGCATAAGGTGCACTACTTTAGGGAGCACTGCATAAGGTGCACTACTTTAGGGAGCACTGCATAAGGGTGTACTACTACAGTGGGCATTGCATAAGGGGAGCTACTACTGGGGGCATTGCATAAGGGGCACTGCTACTGGGGGCATTGCATAAGGGGCACTGCTACCGTGGACATTGTATAAGGGGCACTACTGTGGGCAATGTGTAGAAGGGGCACTACTGTGTCATAATGTAAATAAAGGACACTACTACAGTATGTGGTGTAATGTGAATAAGATTGTGCTGCTGTGTGGCATCATTTGAACTATAGATACTATGTGCGATTTTGGCAGTACCGGATTCTGCCACTTGCAGCAAGGTCAAGCCCTTTCTTGCATGCCATGCCCCCTTTTTCAGGCTCTGTAGATTACGAAAAAAAAAGTAGATCACAGAGTCTGGCCACCCCTGCACTAAGGTCTAGATGTACTAAAACTTCTGAAAATGAGAAGTGGGAGTGTTGCTCATTAGCAAACAGAGTCTAGCTATCATTTATCTAGTATTCTAAAAAATGATAGCTAGAGTATGTTTGGTTACTTGGGCAATACTGTAGCTCCACTCGCTGTTTAGACATATAGTAAATCTAAATCTAGCAAGTGTATGTTTCTTTGCTCTTTTCTTAAGCTTTTCTACTCCAAGTAAAGATGTAAAATGCAACAATGTGAAGTAAAAGTTCAATTTTGAACAAAAGGATATCTAAAGATTCAAGCATGGTGAGGGCATCAGTGCCCTGTATTTTCCAGTTTATTTTTTGCTACAAATTTACGTCTTCATAAGTGTAATATAAATATTTTTTTTTGCTTTCAAATTAACAAACCTGATGCATGTAATAAGACTCTCCCATCATTCTCTAGATATATAAGACCTAAAGTTAAATTATGTCTTTGCTCTTTTCACCGAATAGACCCACAATGGTGAAAAAATAGGTGCCGAGTAGAGTACTGTTCCAGGGATGTTGGAAGTTCCAAAAACTTGAATGTTGGCATACTAATATGCATGTGAAAGGTAGATAAACAGGTCAATCTACCCACGAAGAAGAAGAACTTAGCTTCAGGGGAACAAAATGCATATATATCAAAGTGATTATTTAGTTTGTTTTAAGGACTCCTTGTTTTGTTTAGGTTTGTTTGTTTTTTAATCATATGTATTACACGATTTCAATTAGCAGATCTGACCAAAGCAACTTTAATCTATCTTTAAGATGTATCCAAATCATAGATCATTTGATGGCTATTATAGAAACAGATTCTATTTTAAATTGCCTGTATTCAAAATAGATAAAATTTATTGGCTAGTATTCATTGCACATACCATACTGGTGGTTAGTATAATTTAAATGCCTAGGAGCAGTGGCATCACAAGGGGGGTGCGAGCCGCACCCAGGTGTCACCCACCTGGTGCAAAGTGCAGCACTCGGCTCCTGTCACAGTGAGGGAGCCTGCACACAGAGCAGTCCACACCTCCTCCACCACCACCCCCAAGTGATAAGAATGGTGAACGGGGGTTTTAATGGGAGGCCACGTCGCCACACCCTGCCAGCGAGGGCATGTCCCTGTTTGTTTGCGCGCGGCTTTGCTGTGAGCACTCTAGAATTCCCCGCACCAGGTGTCAGTGCGGGGAGGGACGCCACTGCCTAGGAGCTTTGATGTCTATTGTACAATACTGACCCATTCAGATGGACACTAAACAATGCAATGCCTAGATTAAAATTTACTCCTTTTGCTTATTGAAAGAAAAGAAAATATTTCATACCTGTATAATGCTATCAGGGGTTTGGGTATGTATGATTTGCACAATGTTGCTTTTATTCAGTTCTACTACCACGAATCCGTACAGTACATGCATAACCTTAGACCTTTTTGACTGAAAAAATAAATTTAGCTGCTCTGATTACTTTGGCACCTTTAAGAATAATTTTTCATACTCACTGTGATGTCCTGTTGCACTGAAGCTTGCTGTAACTGTAAGCAATCAGGTCTGTTTGACAATTTTCTGTATGGGTGTCTATGACATTTTTGTTAGGATATAAAATATATACTAAGTGCACCATAACATTGTTTGAGGAATTTACATTAAACAAATATACTTTGCAGTATTTTATGCCCTAACAAAATGAATAATAATAGTTACATAATGATAATAATAATAATAATAATAATAATAATAATAATAATAATAATAATACATGTAATACTACAGGGATATGGGAGACTCAACTAATACTACTACTACTACTACTACTAATAATAATAATAATAATAGTAATAATATAAACCTAGAATAGTGGTAATTATTCCTTAGTGAACTCTTGACAGAATAATATTAGGACATTATATCTCAAATATTCTGTACTGTGTAAAATACAAATTTCACTCATGATTATATACCCCACATATATAGGGCAGAATAATCCTTTCCTTGGACTGAACATATAAAACACAGAAAGTATGTGATAAATTCTGAAATAGTTTCATTGCAAGGCTACCTTTAAGGAATTGATTTTGCAAATGGAAAAGGCAAGAAGGATAACCTGACTCTCTTGGTTTTCTAATATATGTGTTTATATTCCCAGGGCAAGTAGACTTTAAAATACAGTTTAGCCTTGCCTGTCACCTGGTAATATATATTTTGGAAACAGAGCCTGCAATGATTTCTGCATCATCCTCCAAGCATTTGTAAGTAAAATCAATATATACCAAGTGAAGTCTGCCCTTTTATCATTATGACAAAATAGTAGGGTTATTACGCAAAAATAAAATAAGTATTTAAAAACATAAATATCACAGATTTTTAGCCTTTAATCACTTAACTGCCTAATATTTCTTCTAAAAATCTCCCCAAAATTGTTGATTTCTTTTATTATGAAATGATGTAAACAGTAGATAATTAGACCTGATTCTGTAAAATTATTTAACAAATTATTATTATTGTTTATTTATGGGGCGCCACAAGTGTTCCGCAGCGCCTTACAAAGTACATAAACAAATAGATTGATTTAATGTGACTTACAGTACAATACAATACATTACTGGACTTGGATAATATACATTGCTACATTCGTGACCATAACACCCAGATAAGCAACAATGAAAAGCAACCAAGTGTTAGGTGCCCTGGTAGAGAATAAGAAGTAGATGAAGGTAGAGTAAGGAGAAGCACAAGAGGGTAGAGGGCCCTGCTAATAGGAACTTACATTCTAAGGGGGAGGGACAGACAAACAGGGGTGAAACAGATGGGGTAGGCAGGGAGGAAGGAGTATGTAGCAGCAAGTAAAGATGAGAGCTGTAAGGCTTTGATGAAATAGTCGGTCTTGAGAGCCCGTTTGAAATATTGAAGAGGGTGGACAGGAGAGTGAAGGGAGATGAGATCAGAGATGTAAATGGGAGAGGAATGTGTGAGTGCTTTGTAAGTGAGAACCTTAAATTGGGTTCTAAAAGGGAAGGGGAGCCAATGGAGAGCTTGTAGGAGAGGGGAGACAGATGCAGATTATGCTGAACAAATATGCTGATTTGTTAATAAAATAATACTGAATGAAGTTTAAATTGCTACTGTTTATGCAATTTGCTGTAAAAAAAACATCGACTTTGGAGACATTTAAAAAAACAAAACATAAATACCCTACTCCTATACTCACAAACGTTTCACAGGCTACACTGGAGGTATAGGAGGCAGGGTACTCTCCAAATTTGGCTTTCAAGGGGATTTTCTATGCTCCATTTCTGCCCTCTATGAATATACCACAGCACAAATTTTTAGCAATGGTTTCATTTAAGTTTTTTTCCCAATTTCCAATGGCTCCAGGCAGGGGTGCCCTTTTTCTCCTTTAATTTTAGTATTGGCAATTGAGCCTCTAGCTCAAACACACACCGTTTATCTCCTGACCTCCTGGGCTCTCAATATATTGCCTTTTTGCTGATGAAGTCCTTTTATGCGTCACTGAGCCAGAGACCTTATGGTCCGCTCTTCAGTCTATCTTGGTATGCTATAGTGATGCCTTGTATTACAAACTTTGGTCCTGACTCAGAGGTGCTCGCTATTTGCGAGTGCTCCCTCTGAATCAGGGCGGATTATTTCTAAAAAAAATCAGCCTCCAGGCCGCTCTCACTCGCTCCGGGACTCACTCGCTCCGGGAATCGCACACGCGCAGTGCGCGCTGCCCGACCATCGTCCCACTAGCATGCGCTCGCGAGCGGGTCTGAATCAGGACCTTAATACTACCAAAACTTAGGGCTCGATCCAATTAGGTGCGAATTGCAAGTAGCGAGTTTCTTTAAACTCGCCCACTTTTCCGCAAAGCGCACTCCAGAGAATTCTACAGTCCAATTAAAAATACCTATTTGCACTGCTCGCAGCGGAGGGGTGTGAATTGACTGCCAATGAGATTTGCGAGAAATGCATGAAAATGTGGGGAGATCATCCTGGACCCCCCAAAATTGATAATTTCGTTAGCAGGACTGTATAGATGGCTGTTTGTGGCCATTAGGAAGTTACTGTAGGTTTTGAAATGGTGTCAAATGGCTGTTTTGTGCTTTTTTTTAAAAAATGCAAGAAAATTATAAAAAACAAACTCTTTTCATTTAATCTCAAACAAATTAAATGAAAAATGTAAAAAAAAAGTTGTAAAAAGGGTGATTTTGGGGTACTTTGAGGGCACATTGATACATTTTTAAAAAAATTATAAAAACAAATATCTTTCAACTAAAAAAACATTGTAATTAACTTTGGGGTGCCTAAACTAACGAAAAAGTTGATTTTGGGGTAATTTGAGGACATTTTTTTTTACCCTAAAACATGACAAGTAATTTTTTAAATAATTAAGCTAATTTAAAACTTCCAAATGCCTACCTAATCATTAGGGGGTGTCCAAGAGGTTTAGCACAGGGTCCTGACATTTTAACCTTAAAATAAAGAATTTCCTTTCCATCGCTCACCCTCAGGGAGGTGCGAGTGGAAAGTTGTAAATTCTGACTGATTCAGTGCGAGTTGCTAATTGGATTGCAAAATTAATTTGCTACGTGAATTAGAAGTGAAAATCACAACTCGCACCTCGCAATTCACACCAAATTGAATTGACCCCTTAAGGTGCTTATCCACTAGACAATTAAAATGAGCAATTGATCCTAAGGAGGGTAAAGACCCTGCCTTGTGCCCTATTTATAGGCCAATCTCACTTCTAAACATTGATTTGAAGATTTTTGCTAAATTCCTAGCCAACTGGTTGAAGATATTCTTACCCAAATTGATCCATGATGACCAGGTTGGTTTTGTCTCAGGTCGCGAGGTTAGAGACAACACAACTAAAGTTATCAATTTAATACACCAAGCCTCTCGCTCGCCCGCTCAGTCCATTATCTTATCGACTGACGCAGAGAAGGCTTTCGACAGGGTTGACAGGGAGTTTATGTCAGGTCTTTAACTGCATATTGGATTAGGGCCTACATGTCTGCAGAGAATTTTGGCCTTATATGATGCTCCCACAGCAAGAATTAGGATAAACGGGTCTCTCTCTGATTCATTTGCTATTTCAAATGGTACAAGACAGGGGTGCCCTCTTTCTCCACTTTTATTTGTTCTTTGTATGGAAGCTCTAGCTAGGGCAATACGGAGTAATGTAAATATTTCTGGTATCCGCATTGGTGGTCAGGAATATAAACTGGCACTCTTTGCGGATGACCTTTTTGCATTACTTACTAACCCAGCTATTTCTCTCCCGAACCTTATTTCAGAATTCCAAAAATTTGGTATGTTTTCAAATTTTAAGATTATTCTAAATCTGTGGCAATGAGCCTGACTGCACCCCCGTCCTTGGTAAATTCCTTGAAACAATCCTTCTCCTTTGTTTGGCACCCCACTAGACTTAAATATCTTGGAGTCTATCTGACTAAAGATCTGTCCCAACTGTTTTCAAACAATTTTATCCCATTGATGCAAGCTATCCATTCTGATCTGACTAGATGGCGCACCACTCGTTTATCCTGGATCGGCAGGATTAATGTGCTAAAAATGAATTCATTACCCAAAATGTAATACTTAATGCAATCCCTTCCAATCCATATCCCTCCAACATGGTTTAAGGAAATGGGACGCCTTATTTGTAGGTTTGTCTGGAACATTTCCACACCACGTTTTAAACACGCTATCCTATACCGCCGTAAACAAGATGGAAGTTTGCAGCTCCCTCACATCACTAGCTATTATCAGGCCATAATGCTTAATTGTGTTCTCGAATGGACCTGAGCAGGAGGTTTCAAGCAGTGGATCATGTTGAAGGAAAGCAGTCTGGCTCAGCCTATAGAAATTGTCCCATGGCTTCCTAAACTACCAACTATTAGACATCCCACTATAACACCCACATTACGCTCTTGGCAGAAAATGCGATGTCTCTCCCATATCTCATCTATTGTTTCCCCTCTCACTTCCTTTCTTGGGAATCTTGATTTTCTCCCTTGGCTCTCCACACTGTCCTTTAAAAATTGGTCGAGTGAAGGCCATTTTAGACTGGGTCAGATGGTTTGTTTGTCAGGGATGCGTCCGTTTACAGAACTCCAGGAATTATGGCATTTCCCCCAATCCGAATTCTGGAAATACCTCCAAGTACGGCATTTTATTACCTCCTCATGCAAGCTGACTGAACTCACTAGAACACTCACTTTGTTTGAATCCTTATGTTCCTCCTCTCAAACTCCATCTCACACTATATCCACATTATACTCACTAATTATTAGAAATTTGTTTAAACTACCCCCTCAATTTACTACAGTGTGGGAAAAAGAACTCCAGGATGAGATCCAGGACATAGACTGGGAGATTGTCTTTAATAACACCTTTGCTAGTTCTTCTTGTATTGCCACTCTTGAAACTCTTTGCAAAGTTGTATCACGTTAGTATAGATATCCAGTACTTTTAAATAAAATGTATCCTCAGGTCCCCAAAACCTGTTGGAGATGTAATTCTGCACCAGGTAGCCTTCTCCACATTTGTGGAACTGCCCCTCCCTGGCCCCTTTCTGGTTGAATGTATTTGAGTGTTCTAAAATAATCTTGGGAGGAGAGGTCCCTAGAGATCCTGGTTTATGGCTTTTAAATATAACCCCATCTTCTACAGCTTCCTTTAAGAATTCCTTATTGAGACACTTAAATAATGATGCTAAAGCAGTCATCCCTGTTTTGTGGAAATCCTCCTCCCCTCCCTCCATTAGAGACTGGTTTAGGAGGATAGATTATTATATGGATATGGAGGACATAGTATCTTTTTCTAAGGGTAGACCTACCAACTTTACTGCTCTGTGGTCCCCTTGGCTTTTGTTCAAAGGCTCTACGCAATATTCAATGTTTAATAACTCAAACTCTGCACCTGTATCTGTCTTCTTGATCTCAAAACCACCCATTTGAGGCTATGATAGATTACCCCCCTCGTCCACCTGCTAATATTCCGCTCAATTTCCTTTTTCCCCTCTGACCTTCCTTTCCCCACACTCCCCTCTATATTGTTCTATATATTTTCTTTTATATATTTTGTTAATTTATTTTATTTTATTTTATTGTATATTTTTTATATGATTTTTCCATATTATATTTTGATTCCGATTATACTATTTGAAATGGAAACACCATTTGTAAACATTTATATTTACATGTCTTTTTCCCTGTATTCCATCTAAAATGATTGATCTTCTTTCAATAAAAGCAATTTGCATTAAAAAAAATGAGCGATTGAACGAATATGATATCGATATCGTTCGAAAGGCTGAAAGGCTGTAGAGGAATCTGCTAGGCTCTGTACCGAAGTAGAGAGGGCATCTACCCATGGAGGTACCGGTATTTGCCTGTACCTGTTGAGGCAACCCCATAGGGGGAATTACTGTTGGGTCTGTCAGGCGGTTCACAATAGTAGCTGGCACCTAAGTCAGGGATGCTCAAGGAGGCTCCTGGGCAAGGGCAGAAGATGTACCTCAGTGGCAAATGCAGGATTTCTAGGGGGGGTTTCCAAATGCTTGATTTTAGAGTGAGTGTGGCCTGTCCGTCAAGAGGGCATAATTAGCACTTATCCAACTTAAGGGGTCTATTTACTAGGCAGTGTTAGGAGAAGTGAAAAGTAATAAGTGATAAGGTGCCAGCCAATCAGCTTCTATCTGCCATCTCACAGGCTGTGTTTGAAAAATGACAGTTAGGAGCTGATTGGCTGGCACCTTATCACTTTTCACTTCTCCTAACACTGCTTAGTAAATAGACCCCTTAATATGTTACTTACAAAGTATATTGTGTTGCATAATTCCAGCATATTCAGGACCAGCGATCACAGTGAGCCATTAGATGCGGCAGTAAGTCCATCCTATCTGAGCAGAATGTTTTTCATTCAGATGTGCGCACCATTCCTGAGCATTGGAGCAAGTCCGGGAGTCTGAGGGAGCAGCAGAAGAACTTAGCACTGCCCTGGACATATATATACACATATCGGTCTCCTTAAGTACTGGATAGTATATTATTATACAGTATTAATTATTAACCCTATTGATGGTCTATAGCAGTGCACCCCTAACAGTGCATGTTTTCCACATCTCCTAGTTGGTGCACAGGTATATTTTTTACTGGCTGACGCATTTTAAAAGATCCACAGTTGGTGCTAAAAATTTCATTTGTGATACTGAGAAGAACATGCAGCTCTAGTAACATTCTATTATATTACTATTTCTATTGTGGTCATGGTGTTTGCTGTACCTGGTATAATATAGGGGTGTGCACCGGCCACTTTTCGTGTTTTGTGTTTTGGTTTTGGATCTGGATCTTTCTTCGTGTTTTGGATCTGGATTGGTTTTGCCAAAACCACCCTTCCGTGTTTTGGGTTCTGGGTTTTGTGTTTTGGATCTGTATTTTTTTTTAAAAAAGCATAAAAACAGCTAAAATCACAGAATTTGTAGGTTTTTCTGCTCCTATGCTATTATTAACCTCAATAACCTTAATTTCCACTCATTTCCAGTCTATTCTGAATACCTCACACCTCACAATAGTGTTTTTATGTCCAAAAGGTTGCACCGAGGTAGCTGGATGACTATGCTAAGCGACACGAGTGGGCGGCACAAACACGTGACCCATCTAGGCGTGAAACTGCAGTGGCAGACAGGATGGCATTGAAAAACTAGGCCCCAAACTGTACATAATGCAAAGAAAAAAAAGAGGTGCAAGATGGAATTGTCCATGGGCCCTCCCACCCACCCTTATGTTGTATAAACAGGACATGCACACTTTAACAAACCAATCATTTCAGCGCCAGGGTCTGCCACACAACTGTGGATGAAATGATTGGTTCGTTTGGGCCCCCACAAAACAAGCTGGCAATTAATCTGTCCCTGCACAAACTGGCTCTACGGAGGCAAGAAGTCGTCCTCATCCTCCTCATCCACAGATTCCTCACCCTCTTCAGTGTTATGTACATCCTCATCCTCACAGAGTATTAATTCGTCCCTGCTGGAACCACAGGTCCCTCTGTACGTTCTGGAGGCTGGTCTCCCTGGAAGAGTTGATCATTCATTTTATGAACATCATCTTCTCCACATTTTGTGGAAGCAACCTCCTACGCCTTTCGCTAACAAGGTTCCCGGCTGCACTAAACACTCTTTCGGAGTACACACTGGAGGGGGGGCAACTCAGGTAAAATAGAGCCAGTTTGTACAGGGACCTCCAAATTGCTTCTTTTTCCTGCCAGTACAGGTACGGACTGTCTGACATGCCTACTTGGATGCTGTCACCGATGTAATCCTTTAACAGACAGACGCACGCTTGTCGCTGCTGCTTTGAGGATTCAAGTGCGGCTACAGCCCACACAATTCACAAAGACAGAAAAAAAAAAAGAATATTTTTATTGTTTGTGGAGCACACTTTGAGGGTTACACCACCCTCTAACAGACAGACGCACGCTTGTCGCTGCTGCTTTGAGGATGCAAGTGCGGCTACAGCCCACACAATTCACAAAGACAGAAAAAAGAAGAAGAATTTTTTTATTCTTTGTGTAGCACACTTGGAGGGTGTCACCACCCTTTAACAGACAGACGCACGCTTGTCGCTGCTGCTTTAAGGATGCAGGTGCGGCTACAGCCCACACATTTCACAAAGACCGAAAAAAAAATAACAATATTTTAATTGTTTGTGTAGCACACTTTGAGGGTGTCACCACCCTTTAACAGACAGACGCACGCTTGTCGCTGCTGCTTTAAGGATGCAGGTGCGGTTACAGCCCACACAATTCACAAAGACAGAAAAAAGAAGAATATTTTTATTGTTTGTGTAGCACACTTTGAGGGTGTCACCACCCTTTAACAGACAGACGCACGCTTGTCGCTGCTGCTTTAAGGATGCAGGTGCGGCTACAGCCCACACAATTCACAAAGACAGAAAAAAGAAGAATATTTTTATTGTTTGTGTAGCACACTTTGAGGGTGTCACCACCCTTTAACAGACAGACGCACGCTTGTCGCTGCTGCTTTAAGGATGCAGGTGCGGCTACAGCCCACACAATTCACAAAGACAGAAAAAATAACAATATTTTAATTGTTTGTGTAGCACACTTTGAGGGTGTCACCACCCTTTAACAGACAGATGCACGCTTGTCGCTGCTGCTTTGAGGATGCAAGTGTGGCTACATCGCACACAAGTCACAAACACATTAAAAAAAATTTTTTGATTTTTTGGAGCACTTTGAGAGTTACAACACCCTTTAACAGACAGACGCACGCTTGTCGCTGCTGCTTTGAGGATGCAAGTGCGGCTACAGCCCACACAATTCACAAAGACAGAAAAAAAAAGAACAATATTTTAATTGTTTGTGTAGCACACTTTGAGGGTGTCACCACCCTTTAACAGACAGACGCACGCTTGTCGCTGCTGCTTTAAGGATGCAGGTGCGGCTACAGCCCACACAATTCACAAAGACAGAAAAAAGAAGAATATTTTTATTGTTTGTGTAGCACACTTTGAGGGTGTCACCACCCTTTAACAGACAGACGCACGCTTGTCGCTGCTGCTTTGAGGATGCAAGTGCGGCTACATCGCACACAAGTCACAAACACATAAAAAAAATATTTTTTTATTTTTTGGAGCACTTTGAGAGTTACACCACCCTTTAACAGACAGACGCACGCTTGTCGCTGCTGCTTTAAGGATGCAGGTGCGGCTACAGCCCACACATTTCACAAAGACCGAAAAAAAAGAACAATATTTTAATTGTTTGTGTAGAACACTTTAAGGGTGTCACCACCCTTTAACAGACAGACGCACGCTTGTCGCTGCTGCTTTAAGGATGCAGGTGCGGCTACAGCCCACACATTTCACAAAGACAGAAAAAAAAAGAACAATATTTTAATTGTTTGTGTAGCACACTTTGAGGGTGTCACCACCCTTTAACAGACAGACGCACGCTTGTCGCTGCTGCTTTAAGGATGCAGGTGCGGCTACAGCCCACACAATTCACAAAGACAGAAAAAAGAAGAATATTTTTATTGTTTGTGTAGCACACTTTGAGGGTGTCACCACCCTTTAACAGACAGACGCACGCTTGTCGCTGCTGCTTTAAGGATGCAGGTGCGGCTACAGCCCACACAATTCACAAAGACAGAAAAAATAACAATATTTTAATTGTTTGTGTAGCACACTTTGAGGGTGTCACCACCCTTTAACAGACAGACGCACGCTTGTCGCTGCTGCTTTGAGGATGCAAGTGTGGCTACATCGCACACAAGTCACAAACACATTAAAAAAAAATTTTGATTTTTTGGAGCACTTTGAGAGTTACAACACCCTTTAACAGACAGACGCACGCTTGTCGCTGCTGCTTTGAGGATGCAAGTGCGGCTACAGCCCACACAATTCACAAAGACAGAAAAAAAAAGAACAATATTTTAATTGTTTGTGTAGCACACTTTGAGGGTGTCACCACCCTTTAACAGACAGACGCACGCTTGTCGCTGCTGCTTTAAGGATGCAGGTGCGGCTACAGCCCACACAATTCACAAAGACAGAAAAAAGAAGAATATTTTTATTGTTTGTGTAGCACACTTTGAGGGTGTCACCACCCTTTAACAGACAGACGCACGCTTGTCGCTGCTGCTTTGAGGATGCAAGTGCGGCTACATCGCACACAAGTCACAAACACATAAAAAAAATAGTTTTTTATTTTTTGGAGCACTTTGAGAGTTACACCACCCTTTAACAGACAGACGCACGCTTGTCGCTGCTGCTTTAAGGATGCAGGTGCGGCTACAGCCCACACATTTCACAAAGACCGAAAAAAAAGAACAATATTTTAATTGTTTGTGTAGAACACTTTGAGGGTGTCACCACCCTTTAACAGACAGACGCACGCTTGTCGCTGCTGCTTTAAGGATGCAGGTGCGGCTACAGCCCACACATTTCACAAAGACAGAAAAAAAAAGAACAATATTTTAATTGTTTGTGTAGCACACTTTGAGGGTGTCACCACCCTTTAACAGACAGACGCACGCTTGTCGCTGCTGCTTTGAGGATGCAGGTGGAATCTAGACGGGATTTGGAACCGAGGACACACTACCTCCATCAATTGTCTAAATCCCACTGCACTAATGTCGGATACCGGACGCACGTCTAACACCAACATAGCAGTCAAGGCCTCAGTTATACGTTTTGCTTCAGGATGACTGCTGTCGTACTTCATCCTCATCGCTAGGGACTGTTGGAGGGTCAATTGTTTAGTAAAAGTAGTGATGTTCCTACTTCCTCTCTGGGATGATGAACAACTCCCAGCAGCAGCAACAGCACTAGTAGGAAGTGGTTCTTGATCTTTCCCTATTTTATTTTTATCAGAGAAAGTTTGGTCCTCCATTTATGCTATATTGATATATATACGTGCGGCTAAAGCGCACACAAACACAGAAAATATTTTTTTATTTTTGCTGGAGAGTAGTGCACTTTGTGGGTTACACCACCCTTTAAGAAATGAGCCAGCCGGCTCTTTACTTATGGGACACAGGCGCACGCTTGGCGCTGCTCCTTTGTTGATGCACGTGCAGCCACAGTGCACACAAGTCACAAACACAGAAAATATATATTTTTTTGGTTTGGAGTGTACTTTGGGGGTTGCAGAACCCTTTAACGGTCAAGCCAGCCGGCCCTTTACTTATGACACAGGCGCACGCTTGGCACTACTTTGTTGATGCACGTGCGGCTACTGCGCACACAATTCACAAACACAGAAAATAATTTTTTTTTTGGTTTGGACTGGAGTGTACTTTCGGGGGTTACAGCACCCTTTAACGGTCAAGCCAGCCGGCCCTTTACTTATGACACAGGCGCACACTTGGCACTACTTTGTTGATGCACGTGCGGCTACTGCGCACACAATTCACAAACACAGAAAATAATTTTTTTTCGGTTTGGACTGGAGTGTACTTTGGGGGTTACAGCACCCTTTAACGGTCAAGCCAGCCGGCCCTTTACTTATGACACAGGCGCACGTTTGGCACTACTTTGTTGATGCACGTGCGGCTACTGCGCACACAATTCACAAACACAGAAAATAATTTTTTTTTTGGTTTGGACTGGAGTGTACTTTCGGGGGTTACAGCACCCTTAACGGTCAAGCCAGCCGGCCCTTTACTTATGACACAGGCGCACGCTTGGCACTACTTTGTTGATGCACGTGCGGCTACTGCGCACACAATTCACAAACACAGAAAATATTTTTTTTTTTGGTTTGGACTGGAGTGTACTTTCGGGGGTTACAGCACCCTTAACGGTCAAGCCAGCCGGCCCTTTACTTATGACACAGGCGCACGCTTGGCACTACTTTGTTGATGCACGTGCGGCTACTGCGCACACAATTCACAAACACAGAAAATAATTTTTTTTTTGGTTTGGACTGGAGTGTACTTTCGGGGGTTACAGCACCCTTAACGGTCAAGCCAGCCGGCCCTTTACTTATGACACAGGCGCACGCTTGGCACTACTTTGTTGATGCACGTGCGGCTACTGCGCACACAATTCACAAACACAGAAAATAATTTTTTTTTTGGTTTGGACTGGAGTGTACTTTCGGGGGTTACAGCACCCTTAACGGTCAAGCCAGCCGGCCCTTTACTTATGACACAGGCGCACGCTTGGCACTACTTTGTTGATGCACGTGCGGCTACTGCGCACACAATTCACAAACACAGAAAATAATTTTTTTTTGGTTTGGACTGGAGTGTACTTTCGGGGGTTACAGCACCCTTTAACGGTCAAGCCAGCCGGCCCTTTACTTATGACACAGGCGCACGCTTGGCACTACTTTGTTGATGCACGTGCGGCTACTGCGCACACAATTCACAAACACAGAAAATATATTATTTTTTTAGCACTTGGGGGGAGCACCCCTGATGGACAGAGCACCCCCTGGACAACACTACAGCACCTCTTTAGGACTGGGACACTGCACAGGACTTTGGAGTGGACACAGCCCCTATGGAGAACTGACTGCACAACACAGTCCAGCCAGCCCCTATGGACTTTGAAGTAGTGGATACAGCCCCTATTAACAACAGCAGCACAGCACAACACAGCCAGCCCCTATGGACTTTGAAGTAGTGGACAACAGCAGCACTACACTACACTACACTACACAGCCCTAACTCCCACCCTCCCTCTTCACTGTCCACAGCCGAGTGAGAAAATGGCGCCGACGTGGGTACCTTATATAGGATCCAAAACCCGCGAGACTCGGAAGGCGGGATGATGACGTTTTGCCTCGATTTCAGATCCGAGTCAGGCGGGAAAAGTCGAGCCTGATTCGGATCGGACTCGGATCGGGGGGGCTCGGGGGGGTTCGGATTTCAGAAATCCGAACCCGCTCACCCCTAGTATAATATAACATGTTGTAAATAGTCCGTCTTGGACAACATCCTCCTCATCCAAGTTTGCTGCACAGGATTTGCATGAGAGCAATGTAGGTGCAGTCGCTTGCTTGCTACTTTTGCCTTTGATAGACTTAGTCGCAGAGTATACACTAATATGCGACAGCACCAAATACAAATGGGTATGCAGACGCTATTATGCGACAGTGTATACAAATGGGTATGCAGTATAGTGATCCTGCCTATGTTTAATTAAACTGCAGGAGAGCACAGCACAGAATATGGTACTGTCTAGAGTGCAACCAAACAGTATGTGACAGCATTCACATTTATAATATAGTAGACCCTGAATACACTGGTATGATAGGAATATAGTGAGAGGAAAGGGAAAGACATAGGCTGACAGATTAGAAAAATCATACAGACAGACAGCGCTAGCAAAAGTCACATTCTATGCAGAAAAATACTAACTGCAAAAAGACACTACATTCAACTACTCAGACGCAATGTCTGGTAGGCTATAGTACTACATAACCTGACTCCTAGGAGAGGTATGTAGGGGGACCGGACCCAGTGTTTTTCAGAGAGAGCTGTCACTGAGCCTGCAGAAAATGGCCTCTGGAGACCTCTGAGGGGGCAGGGTCTGAGGAGGAGAGCTGCTCAGATTGTCCAGACCATGGTGGAATGAGCTTGGGGAGGAGCCACTGTAATAGGGAAAGCTGACCTCCCCTGGCTGATTTTTGACCACCTGGATGCTGGATTCCTGCACCATATGTACCCTGGTGGTCTAGTGGATCATGCGGTTGAGGCCAGTGTTCACTCTAAGCACCTCTGGTCTATCCACTGAGACTGGAGGTAAGACTGCCCAGCCACGGGCTGCTGCAAGCGATAACCCGCCTTACCTGTCCCCTGTGTTCGAGTTGCAGTCTGGGGTCCTCCGCAAGGCCGTCTAGAAATGTCCCCGGGAGCCCCGCCAAAGTACCAAGCAATGCTATGGAGTTGTGGTGCCCAGAGGGGTGATGGAGTGGCAGCTCAGACATCCTAAGGAGAGTCTGATGCTGCACACTCAGTAATGTAGATAAATAAAATTAGAAATAATAAAAATAAAGCTTTGGGCTTCATAAGGCAACCCACTGTTATAAAAGGTGATCCAAGCTCCTGCTGGACACCAAGCAAAATGATTTTCCTCAAGGGCGGGGTTTAGGGGGGAGAGATCATTGCATCCTGGCAGTTGAAAGCTTAACTGTGGCATCCGGTCCTTTTCCACCATCTACACCCCATAGTATCCCTGTGGATCCTGAAGAAGAAGTATATTTATATGTATAGGTGTAGGCATGGCATGTGCTGGGTGCTACTCACTGTTTTCAGTGGCGTTTCTGTCCACTTCATTTCCACTCACCAGTTGCCCAGCAATACATTTTATGGTGCATTTCCGCTTTCAATAGAGTGGTGGCCTGTGAATAAGATTTGTTAAAAAATGATAGACTAGTCTTTAAGAAGAAGCAGAGTTGGAATATTAGGTGATAGCTGGAGATACAGTAGGCTGGGTCAAGAGATGGCTTCATGACAATGGGAGTGATGACCGTATGTTTGAATGGAGAAGGGAAGATGGGTAAAGTTGTGGGCTAGTTGAGATAGTGGAAGAGATGGGTTGAGCAGGGTTGAGGGGATAAGTTGAGGGTGAAGAATAAGAAAGGAGTGAGAGAACCTTAGAGTTCATGACAGGAGAGAAGGTGTAGAGGGTGGCAGGTGGATTGGACGTCGAGAATGTGGAATGTCTGTGTAGTAGGAAGAAGATGATCAGCTATGATTAGTTATGATCATTCAGTTATCATCATTTTGTGGATGATACAGATTTGTTACCGTCCATGTTGGTCCGCATTACTGATTTCCTTTGGCCATATCATCATGGCTGTCATTTAGCCACCACAAACTTAATGTTACATAAACAGAATTACAGTAATACTATTTCCACCAACCAATATTAGTTACTGACTGGCATATCTATTTCGGTTGATAGCACAACAATTAACCTTTCTCCTCAAGTTCGCTACCTAGGTGTCATCCTTGACTCTGATTTGTCCTTTATACACCACATTTAATCTGTTCAAATCATGTTACATACATCTAAGAAACATAGGGCCTGATTCAGACCCACTCGCGAGCGGCTGTCCGCTCGCAAGTGGGTCGATGGTCTGCACTGAGCATGCACACGACGGAGGGAGCTCCGTCGTGCGCATGCGCCAGACACGACGAGCGAAGGACTTTCCTTCGCTCGTTGTGTCCGATCAAAGGGGGCGTGCTGTCAATGTTGATTGACAGCACGCCCCCTTTGGTGGGCGTGCCGGGGGCGTGCCTCCCTGACGGGGGCGTTCCCACGGGAACGCCTCCCGTCAGAAGCCGGCCCACTGACATCACTAGTGATGTCAGTGGGAGTGATTTTGGCTCTGATAGAGCCAAAATCACTCCGGAGCTTGCGGTTGAAAACCTCAACCGCAGGCTCCGGCTCGCAATTTCGATGGTCGCGATGGTCACGACCATCGCGGCCATCAAAATGCACGCTCGTATAGCCTGTGGGTGGTGACCCACAGCTATACGAGCGTCCAGGAGGACGCTCCATGAAAATGGAGCCCGGCCCTCATGCAGAGCGTGCGCTCTGCTCAGAGCGTACGGCTCTGAATGAGGGCCATAGAGAGAATATGCCCATCTCTCACACAAGACAAAGCAAAACTCTAATGCACTCACTATCTCCCACATTCATTATTGCTATCGTTTTCTTAGTGGTCTTTCCCTAAACAGACTTGTATGCCTACAGTTTTTTTTGAAGGCTGAGGCTAGACTGATATTCCTTGCAAAATGTTAATCTTTTGCTGCTCCACTCTGTAAGTCCTTAAATTGGTTGCCTGTTTTTACTGAATTCAATATAAAATACTTCTACTTACAAATAAGGCTATTAACCAAACCTCACCCATACATCTCTTTGCTTATCTCGAAATACTTCCCAGATCAACCCATTCTCTCTGCATCTCTTATCCACACTCATTACCTGCTCCCAATCATGGTTATAAGAAGGGCCAGCCTGAGACGATTTTTGAAGGTAAGCAAAAAAAATTGTTCTGTGCCCCAACAGGTACTAAGTGTGCACCCAAAAAAAAAGGGGGCATGGTCCCATGGGAAAAACCATGCCTGGTGGTTACACACTCAGTGTGTGCAGGCAGTGCCAAACTCCCCAGAGCCTCTATGCTGTATCTACTGTGTGTGTATGTTATATATATAAAGAGAGGCTCTGGGAGTGTGGTGCTGGCGCTGCCTGTATTCAATGAGTGAACACCAAGCATTCCAGGAACCAGCACCCAGGAGGGACTCCCAAATGCATATTTTACTTACATTACTGTTGGAGCTGCTGATGGCCATGGCTATGCCCGTAGTCTCCGAGTCCTTAGGTCCAGGACTCCTCTTCAACGCTGGCTGCAAGTATCCAGGCTGGGCAGCCCCAGCCTTCTTTGTGCACTGTGAGTGCGACCTGACGTCATGATGTCATGTCACCTTGCCAACCTACCCATAGATACCGAGGGAGCTGGAGCCGCAACGCGGCTGTAGCCCACCTCTAGTAATAGAATGGCAGGCAGCTGTGTCACAGTGACACAGTCTGCCATCCACCAGCCTGACCTGTATATGTCGCTGGCCACAGCCGGGTCAGGACACTCTCCTGTATGTTGGACCCTACTCGGCTGCGTAACCAGCATATGGGTAAAACCATCCCTGGTTATAAGACTTTCTTCGAACTGCATCCACTGTGTGAAATTCCTTTATATGCACAACAATTTCTTCTAGCCTCCAAACCTTTAAGGGTTCCCTGAAACCTCAACTCTTCAGACAAGCTTATCAAATTCCAGAACCAACCACTTAGCTTCCATAAGCTATTCTACTAATTACCTGCCCTCTATACAGTCCACACATAGCTTTACAAATGTTCTTTTTCTACACTTACACATCTCGCAGACCCAAGGCCAAAATTGCTGTGTAACTGGCTCATACAGTCCATCAAGAACCTCTGCAATCTGGCTGGATCAAATTTGCAATATTTAGTACTTACCCTTGTTTATCAAATGCTAGATTGTTAGCTTTCAAGCAGGCCCATATTACCTTTTACCTGTCATTACCCAGTCTTTTTTATTATTGTTTTATTTTGTTCCCAACTGTAAAGGCCAACAGAATATGCTGACGCTGTATTAGTTAATGTCACTAAACAAGTAAGTAAATTAGAAGGCTGACAATTAAGTATGAGGGACATTAAACCACAAGTGTTTTGAGTGTTGCCAGTTTAATAAGATGTTGGCTATTGCTACTTTAAATTTTAGCTGGTCTTCTGCAGCCAATGAATGTTCATGGGGAGTGGTCATGGGGTATTTAATGGTGTGATGTATGGATATCTGTCTCTTTGTTCCACTTTTTATCCAGGAACAGGAAGTGCATTTTGCAGTGTAATTCTCCTTTTTATAATCTTAGTGCTTTCTTCTCTGTTTTTTGTATCTCCTGCTGTTCTTTATTCTTCTCCTTTCCTTCACTCTCTACCTGTCATTGCTTCTATCCTTTTCCTAACCCTCCATTCTCATACTTTTCCTGGCTACTTTATATTGTGCACCATGTCCTGCCCCCGCTGCCCTTCTGGTCCCCCCACCCGTCTGGCTGCCTACCTCCTGACACAGAGCTCTGCAGATGCAGGCTTTCTCCAGGTTCCCCTACATGCCACTGCTCTGCCATCCAGTTGACAGAGCAGTGGCTGTGGCTGTGGCCGTTGCCCCAGCATGTCCTTCACCAGTAGGAAGGTGGGCGGCACTTCCCACCACTCCTGCCTCACTCACCAGTGCCCAGGATAGGTCGGGGGCTGCGGCCGTTGCTATGGAAGCAAGTGGAGCTGTGGCTAAGCATGTTGCCGCTGGCCCCGACTCTGTGTGCAATTGCTACCACCACTGATCAAGTGTATAATAGACCCGGTCGTTGGTGGGCGCGTTGGCTCATTTTCGGCCTGTGGGGGCCGGGGCTTTGCCGTGAGCCGCTGACAGCATATTGATGAGGGGGGTACTGCTGCTGCATGCTCTAGACATGGTAGGCAGCCCTCCTCAGTGCCCCCTGCTGCCTCAATGTTGTCTGGCATCCCATCTCTGTTTGGGACCCTGGGACTCCCTCTGTCAGTCAGGCAGTCCTGCTGCCACATCTGATGCAGTCCCTGCTTCTACAACTGGCCCCATGGTTTTGACTGGATCGCGTAGAGGTGCTTGGGCGGTTTGTAAGATTAGGCCCCCGCTGTCCGTCACGAAGTTATGCCAGGGGTTCAATCCATCGATGCCTGTGTCGGTGTTTGGCCTTTTCCCCCTGCATAGAGCTTGGCGGTCATGTATTCAGCAGGCTCGGTTGCTCCCTAGCGGCTGTCCACCTGTGTCTCCTCGGTTCCACCTACATTGCACCAGTAGCCCCTGCGTTGTTGGCAAATTGTTCAGACTCTAGTAAGACATTGTCCATGCTAGGTACGCTGGCATTTTTGGTTGGGGCATTCACTCTTTTGTTGTCAGCAGTGTTGGTCTCTCCTGGTCCATCTACTCTGCAGTCTTCATCTCTGCTGCCTTCTCAGGTTCCTGCACAGCTGCACCCTTTGGCTGCCCAGCTCCTCTCTGCACTGGGCATCCAGACCCCCATTTTTCCCATCTCCTCTGGTTTCTCCTACACCTTTGTCTGCTATGTCTTTTGCAGCCCCTATGTCTGCTGGTGTTGGTGCTGTTCCCACAGGTACCCCTTCAACTGCCATGTTGGAAGAGCGGACTGTGGCAAACAATATGTCAGCTGCTGGCCCCTGCTCTGGTCCTCCCAGTGAGTCCGTTGCACCTGCTCATAAGGGTGGTAAGCGGGTGTCTTCTTCATTCTCTTCGTCCAGTTCGGACACAGATAGCTTGAGGGATAGAGGTAGGAAACAATCACATCACCGCCGCTGTTACCGCCATCGGTCCAGGCAATCACATTCCTCCAGTGAGGACAGTTTGGTTTCCCCGGGGGCATCTAAGGGTGGAGTGGTGCACTGTGATAATATGGCATTACTTAGAGGTCTGCATTAGAGTATTCGTGATGGGATTCACAAGAGTAAATAAGTTAATGTTTTTTGCCCTTATGGCAAAGCTAAACAGTATTTCAGGGCAGATTAGCAACACGGGGGTATGGGGAGGAGGTGTATTGCTCATATCATAATTTGCAGGCGGGTTTCTTTATATTTGTGGTGTGCTATCTGGAATCCTGCCCTCAAAAACTCTGGAATATCATTGGGTATTTCCACTTGATGCATTCTATGCTTCATTCTGTGAGTAACTCCTCCTGGAGGACATATGATGAGGAATTCTGGTGTAAGCAGTCAGGATCCTCAATGATTGATTTTGGCTAGAGGTGACTCAGATGGCCCCATTGAACTCATAGCACTGTCCTGTGTTGCGCAACCCCCCCATTTCTCAACACACGACAGTGCTATGACTTCAATGGTTTTAGCTGCATGGCAGGAGCTCTTTGCAGGTTCTGGCATGCATGTCTTCAAGGTGGGGAACCTTATACTGCAAAGGATTGCTTCCCTGTCACATCTAGTAACACCCCTGGCTGTCCAACTGCTGGTGGAGGTTCTAAGTAAGGCAACATCCCCTATATGCCTTGTTCATATGTTGCACTGCCTGTGGCTCTATCTCCATAGGGAGTTGGCTGGATTTTTGTTTTGGGGTTTTTTCATGATGGGTTTCTGGCCCTGTTTCTCCTGGTTTGTGTCAGAGCTGCCGCATATAGTTCTTGCAAAAGTTGTGAAAGAGGTAGAGCTGGGAAGGATGGCAGGTCCTTTCCCGACCCCCTCCTCCTTTGGTGGGCCTGGTTCTCTCTCCTGTGGGTGTCGTCCCCATGAAGGAGTCAAATAAATTTAGGCTCATTCAGCACCTGTCTTCCACGCATGGATCCTCGGTTGATGACGCTATTCCTTCAGAGTTGTGTCATGTGCAGTATTAGTCCTTTGGCCAGGCTTTGGAACTGGTTCAGGCATCTGGCCCAGCATCCTTGCTCTCTAAAGGTGCCCACACACATAGCGACATTTTACACGATTTGGCCGATTTCGACGAATCGTGACGACGAATCGGGTAAAAAAAGTACGAATCGTGAATTTATACTCATGAGCATGATGCCGATGCGCGTCCCCGCTCGTCGTATATCGCATCTTCTGATCTGCCGTGCTGTAGGGCAGATTAGCCAATCTGGGATACAATGCATTGGCTGCAAGATAGATCTTTAGTCAGATTGGACATTTTTAACTCCAAATCGTGATCACGACGGCAAGGGAGCTCCCGTGAAAGTTCATGAGGAAATTGGCCATAAAATCGTATCATGAGCACATCGGTATATGTGTGGGCACCTTAAGATTGATGTGGAATCAGCTTTCTGCCTATTGCCCCTGGATTCTTTTTGATTCATGGGTTTATTTTCACCTGCAGGATGGTTTCTACATAGAAAAATGCTTGCCTATGGGCTGTTCCATATCATGCGCCTCTTTTGAGCGTTTCAGTACATTCCTGCATTGGTGTGTTATTGCTGGCACAGGGGAAGATGTGGTTGCTCACTACCTTGACAATTTCCTGTGCATTGGTCCAGCTGATTCCCCTTGCTGTGGTAACCTTCTACTTTCAATGCAGTCATTGTTTGCCTTCTTTGCAAGTGAGACAATGGAAGGGCCTGTGATGCAGATTTCCTTCCTGGGTATCAAGATCAATACCTTGGTGGGTTGCTGTCATCTTCCCCAGGACAAATTAGACAAGTTACACAGGTCGATCATGGTTGCATTAGGAGTGGGTAAACTCACCCTGCATCAGGTGCAGTCCATGCTGTGGTTTTTTCACCTTTGCCTGCAGGGTCATTCCCATGGAGAGGATATTCTGGTGGAGATTGAAAAGGTCTATTGCAGGCGTCCCCTGCCTTCCTTATTTTGTACATTTATCGGCAGAGAACAAGCGCCACTTGTGAGTTTGGAATGTGTTCCTTTCCCAGTTCAATGGAGTGTGTCTCTGTCCTGCCCCATCCTGCAGTAACACTCAGCTGCAACTATTTACTGATGCTGCCAGCACAACTGTCTTGTAGCTTACCTCAATGGTTCATGGTGTGCTGCACCTTGGCCGTTGACATAGGCTGCGTAGGGGTTCACTAAGAACATGCTGTTGCTTGAGCTGTTCCCCAATGTGGTTGCTTTAGAACTCTAGGAGGACCACTTGAGGAACGCTAGTATAATTTTTGGTGCCACATCCTTGGTGTAGTTCATGCGATTAACCATCAGATTTCGTCCTCTGTTCCGGTTGTTCATTTGATAGCAAGACTTGTTCTGCGTTACCTGCTGCTTAATGTTCATTTTGTTGCCAAGCATGTGCACAATGTACAGATTGGGATTGCGGATGCACCGTCGCGGTTTGGCTGGCTTCAGGCCAATTTGTCAGGTGACCCGTGTCCTCCTTTTGTTTGGCAGATCATCAGGCTGACAAGGAGAAATTAGCTTTGAAGGCCATTGCCCCAGGACTTATCAGGCGGGTTGGCTGGAATGGGAGTGTTTCTGAGTTTTGTTGGCTCAGGCACGTAAGAGTTTGCAGCAAGTCATGCTGGCTTTTGTTTGGGATCTATATTCGCAGATGCACTGGCTCACTGTGTTACGGCATACTTTAGCGGGCGTGTTGTTTTTCTCTGGGTTATATGACTGGCCCGACCCCTCCAGGTCCTTCATAATTTCGGGGGTCTGGAGGTGTTTGTGCAGGTCGACCCTTACAGCAGTTACTGCAAGCGTCCCATTGATATTTACATGTTGCTTTACTTGGTGGCTGCTGTCCCTTTAGTTTGTTTTTCAGCTTTTAAATGCTTGCTGTTACAATTATGTTTTGCCATGTCGCTTCATGGAGCATTTTTTGACTGTGAAGTAGTTGTCCCCTCTAGGAGGGCTGACCCACCACTCACTATTGTGGACATAATTGTATGCCCAGACACGATGTTATGCCTTATATTTTGCTCCAAGATGGACCAGGCTTGTAGAGGGTATATTTCACTTCAACCATATCCAATTCCTGCAGTATAGCAAGAAAAAATTGGGAGTCCTCAGACACAGGCACTCTAATTATAGCAGACCAAGTCAATCCTTGATGTATATTTTTAGATAGGATATGTCCCAGTCTTCATTTTTTCTGTTATCCCTCAATGTTTCAGAGGTACATGTAAACAAGAAAGAAAAGAAAGGGGTACAATGGGTCGCTCCTTATTCAGATAGTATAATTAACACTCAAGCAAGGAAAAATTGTTCCTATCACGCACCCGACTCACATGAATAAGTGGGTGGGTGAATGTATACAAGGTATATTTAGTCTTCCAACTTCAAACACCATCTATTTCAAGATAGCTGCAAACCTTAAGTTAGAATTATAGTTGGTGAGCGTACCATACTCACGTGAGATAAACGGTGTTCTTTCCCATGAAGGTATCTTTTCACAATCATAGAAATGGATCCAAGCCTACGGCGCCCACTCCGAACTTACTCCTGATTCATCTCGGATGAATATATCTACAAATATACATCAAGGATTGACTTGGTCTGCTATAATTGGAGCGCCTGTGTCTGAGGACTCCCAGTTTTTTCTTGCTATATATAGTATATCTAGTGTTGGGTGGACAATAGGAGTCTTTGTTGATATCGGCTTCTTGAATTGTGCTTTGAAGTGGGTCTTATGATTGTTTGATCTAGCATTCTTGCAGTTTGTCGAGGGACGCTGGTGTGTGCCTTTGAGCAAATGCATGGCGAACGGGATGGGGCAAGGTTAATGCACGAGGATGGATCCCCGGTTACAAAATACGAGTTTTGTCATGTTTTCAAGCATTGTTTGGCATTTTTAGGGTTCGAGCCAGTGGAGTTTGGTACTCACTCATTTAGAATAGGAGCGGCTTCTGCTGGCTTATCCGACGGGGATATACAATCCCTTGGTCGGTGGCATTCTGATGCATTCTTTCTGCTGGTTGAGGTGTTTCTGGTTACAGGGTTGGATTATGGTGGCGGCGCATCAGTTTAGGCTTCACTTGGTGGAAAAGAACGGCACTTGGAGTTCGTTTATGTTAATAGTAGGCTTAGTGGGTGCACTCTCCTTGAAGTGGTGTAAGGTGACAGCCAATTGTCCTGGACGGGAAATGGCTATACCACCTGGATGGGTGGTTGAAGGTAAAAGAGAGTTGATCACCGATGCTTAGCTTGTGTGTGTTTGTTTGAGTTTTTTGGTTGTAATTGTCCTGTGAGTTCTTTTTGTGCCATGACCATTATTATTATTAACTTATAGTCTAAAATGTAATGACTTGTCATAAAATAAATTGACAAAAATTTTAAACGCCAACACTGTTGTCTGTGTCTTTATTTTTAGAAATTAAGTTACTGTACATTTTATTTAAGAAGGTTATTATATGGTAACACGATAATACACGTTAGTGAGTTTAGTAAGCCCAAAGGCTGACAATTGAGCATGTGGGACATTAAACCACAAGCGTTTTGAGTTTTGCCAGTTTAATAAGGTGTTGGTTATTGCCCCTTTAAGTTTAGCTGGTCTTATGCAGCTAATGAATGTTCATGGGGAGTGGTCATGGGGTATTTAATGGAGTGATGTATGGAAATCACTCCACCCTCCCTCCATATTTTTGTTTAGTTTGTTGAATTTCTGATGGTTTGGTTTGTGGTTGCGGAAAAGGACGGCACTTGGAGTTAGTTTATGTTAACAGTTAGGCTTAGTGGGTGCGCTCTCCTTGAAGTAGAGTAAGGCGACAGCCAATTGTCCTGGACGGGAAATGGCTATACCACCTGGACGGGTGGTTGAAGGTAAAGGAGAGTTGATCACTAATGCTTGGCTTGTGTATGTGTTTGTCTAAAATTTAATGACTTGTCAAAAAATAAATTGACAAAATTTTTAAAGGCCAATGCATTGCCTGTGTCTTTATTTTTAGAAGTTAAGTTACATTGTATTTAAGAATGTTATTATATGGTACCACGATAATACACGTTAGTGAGTTTAATAAGAAACTATATAATTTCCTCTTTAATCACATTCCATTGTACAATGCCTCACACTTACAGAAAGAGCATCTTATCTTATATAACTACAGCGAAAAATGTTTCTGATTTCTTTTTTTATAGTTGCCTTTTGTTATTCATCCAGGACTTGTCTGACAAGGACACGCAGAATAGGAAACACAGCTATTTTTTCTGAGCACTCATAAAAGTTTGCAATACTGCTGTATTGTAAATCAGAGTGGTTTTAGATGTATCCTGAACATTTTCAGCTAAAAGTAAAATAATAAAATCACACTTTGTGTAGTTTCTGGACAACAGTACATTTATCACTTCAGAAATCAAATGTTTATGCTCTCTTGGGACTGCATTTACCTTGTAAACAAACTATGGCACACGCCTGGGGCAAGAATGTTACAGGGATAGCATAAACATGCTTTAATTTTATAGATTTCTTTTCCTTCTATAGAGCAGCATGAGCATGTTGTAGGGGAGAAACACAAGTAATGATCAGAACGATCATTTTAATAACAAAAAAAGAGTTGAAAAAATATAACAAAATAAATGTCATTTTTATGGATCCGTCCCTATGGGCCTGATAGTGAGTCACACTTAGGTTGTCTGTAGTTAAGAATATCTGCACTGTGCAGGGCCGTAACTCGGAGTGTGCAATCGGTAATACTGCACAGAGCTAGGGCTCTAAGGCGGCAATATCGCTGCCCCATGGCCCTTGCTTCTGGCTAACAGGGTGTCTGGATCAGAACCTGCAGCCAGTAACTCTGTGCTATTCACACTGATCTCCAATTATAAGGCTGTCCATAGGTGGTAACCAGTGGCAGCTCCAGAGGTGGAGCTGCAGCACAGTCCTAACTTCAAATAAGGGAACCACACCAACTACCATTCCAAATCCTGCCAAATATAGATGGCTCAAACTCACTGGCAGATGGAATGGCTCCCCTATTTGAATTTTGGACTGCGCAGCAGCCCCACCTCTGGAGCCACCACTGGTGGTAACCATGCTTACTGACATTTTGGTTGCTCCCTCTGGGAGGGGGCAGTCAGGTCAGCACATTGGGTTGGCATGACGTGGCATATGGGGGGCATGGTGGTGACATGACACAGCATTGGAGGCAGAGCAGGGGGCATGACCACGTAATCGCATCATTGTGGCCCCTTTCATGTTACACAATGCAGAGATTACTGGCATTGTGAAGTGAATTGCATCATTGGCCACCTGCTGTTGTAGTGTTATGTGTGGGGAAGCAGTGGGGTCTGGGGGTATGCGGGGGGGTGGCAGCAGGTCAGGAGACTTGCAAGCTTTTCCCGGTGGCTAGGAATGCCATCTCATTTTTTGGAGCCTCCTGGCCCTTCTGGAAGAGTAGGCAAGTATGGGTAACTGTGTGTGTGTGTATACAGTCTAATGTAGAAATGTATGCAAAGTTCCGATGCAATTATGAATCAAGCGCAAACTTCTTTTTGATGGATCTTCTGCACCCAGCGTGGCCTTATGTAACTCAAATGATAATGTTGACTGTTGCTCTTTGCTGTGGCTCTTTAAAGTGGCAGTGTGACCGCACGCTATGCACAATTCTTAATACCTGCGAGCAGCTCTGCTATTTTGGTGTCACCCCCTCAGATGGTGTCACGGAGCAGTGCTGCAGCAGCAGTGATGGATGACGTGTGCATACATGGCTGGCCAGAGCGCTAAACCAACACACACTGGGGGAGTGACCTCATGGGCACAAGGCCACGCCTTTTTTCACAGGCATGAAAGAAGAGTTAATTAGGTGCCGTACCGGGTGTCACCACTCATGGTTTAGCCACTGTCTGCGGAAACACAAATGTGTTTTTCAAGCACACAATAATGTCACAGATGCGTGCAACTCAGAATCAGGCCTATGTCTTTCATATAGCTTCCACCAGTTTTAATAAGTAGCAGCCTATGGGCCTGATTCAGAGCCGCTCGCTGCTGCCGTTTTTATTTTTTTGTCTCCGACCACTCACAAAGCTGTGGGTGACCACCCACAGCTTGTGCAAGTGGGCTGGAGACAGTTGCGATTATCACAACCATCGTGCTTGCGACGAGACCCTGGGGAAGGGTCTAGCTGCCGCAAGCCTGAGTGGACTTCCTGGTCTAATAGAGCAGGAAGTCCACTACTGACATCACTAGTGATGTCAGTAACCCCACCTACAAATGCCAGGCGTTCCTAAGGGAATGCCTTATCCGGCCACGCCCCCTACCCGCCCACAAAACAGGGCGAGCTGTCAATCGACATCGACAGCCGCCCCGCCTCGTTGAGAGCCCCGTAGTGACTGAACTTTAGTCGCTCAGCAGGGCTTATGCACGCGCACGCCGGAAACGGGGCATGCGCGGTGGGGAACCATTGAGCCGTTTGTGAGCGGCTCTGAATCGGGCCCTATATGCACAGTAACTACTGTAATTTGGAGTATATTAACTCCCATCAAGGTTTTTTTAAAGAATTGTATAACTAAAATAAGATTTTGAAATGTGCTCTGCAAAATTAAATATAATTGAAGTTTCTGATTTATTTCATTAAAAATTTTAATATATTTAGTATTTTGCTTCTCATAGCTTTAAGTTTTGTAAGTTTCTGCAGATTTTATTTACTGTATATAGAGATCATTTTGATGGTGGTAATGTCTCTTTATATGCAACAGTGGAAACAGCGACATAAAATAAATACTTTTAGACCTTATTAATTACAAACCGTTGAGCTTGCGCACTAAAGGACTGCCATCCCAATAAGCATCTAATTGTGATCTGACTATGGGCCTGTTTCTGAGTCACATGCAATGCCGATGTTCACAGATTTGAACGATATTTTTGCTACTGCGCATGTGCAAAAATCCCTAAAAACCTGTATGGATATGCATATGCATTACACTATGTGGACTCACAGAGGCGCTGTTGCTATTGAGATGCACGTTATCAGAAATGTACTGGAAATGTGCTGGGCAGTAACTGGGAGGTGGCTATTCAGGCGCATATAAATTGTACGTCTTATGGAAGTGCTATGGGAGTATTGCGGGTGTGTTGCTGTAGTGATTGCGAACACAGATGCTTAATTGCTCACATTGGAGGCCATATTCAGATGCAAAATATGCAGGCCCCTATTTACTGACGAGTTTTATCACCAAAAACGAGTGATACATTTCACTGTGTATGATAAATGGTGCTCCAGCCAATCAGCTCCCAATTCTCATTTGTCTAACAGTTGACAGTTGGGAGCTGATTGGCTGGAGCACCATTTATCATACAAAGTGAAATTTATCACTCATTTTGGTGATAAAACTCGTTAGTAAATGAGGCCTGCAGTTTCCATAGTGCTGGTGCAAGTTTCAATGGTGCGACCGATAGTGGTGTCTTAAGATACACCTAGCAGTAATACAAGGTCTGTATACGCTCAAAGTGGGCATATACTAGCATTAGCATAAAGTCATAGGCGCAACTAGGGAAAAAGACATTAAAGTAGTCAAAGCAGCATGCGTGTACAGGCAGTGTCAGGCCACATTCTGCCTTACACTTATATCTGCAGGATTGTTCCAGTTATAGTAAATAATGTCTGGGACACCTATAGAGATGGCTTACAGATCTTTCTCCCACCAGTGTTGTTAACTATGATAGTACACTGATTATTCAATTGTGCTGTGGGCTGTGCATAGTGTGCCAGTGCTGAGCCCCAAGGACTGCACACTGAGGCAGCAGAATATATCCGCCAGAGGGCAGTTTAAGCCCCGATAGACAAAACAAATAAATGCAATGTCCAATACAAAACCATTTGCAGCTGCCTATTGGTCTACAGTGTCATGCACCCTGAGAATGTACATGCTACACCAGAAACAATTAAACGGGACATTTTTCTTTCACTTTTCAATTCTTACCTATAATGACTGACCTACCTACCTCATGTGTGGGATACTTAAGAGATAAATCCATAAAACAGAATGCTTGTGTTTGTTTTCTTATTTTGAAAAACTATTATTTATTGCACAAAAGAAGAGCATGCAGGAGGTACTGTAGACACATGGCTATGACAACTTGTACGAGGATCTTACAACTGGAAATGAACAGAGAACAGCTCAAAGTCCACTAATAATAAACATTATAAAGATTTACCAGTATGATGAATTAGTAGATAAAGATGGTGGAAGAGATGAGCAAAGTAGAAAGCAATAATAATAAAATGAACACAGGGCCTGATTCAGCAAGGATCGCAACTGCTAATACGCACGCAATCGGATGATTGTTGCGTACTGCACATGCGTATTCATCGCAGTGCGCGTGCGCGAACCGGCCACTGTGATCAGGACTGCGATTGCAGTGACTGTGCATACCCATCGCAGATTGATTGACAGGACGTGCCGTTTGGGGGTGGTGACGGGTGGGTGGTCGGTGAAACGCAGGTGTGCTAGTGCGTTTGAATGCCATTGCATGGGTGTGCATAAATTATCCACTGTAATGCCGTACACAGTCTGAGGCCTCATAGCGAGCGCTGAAGTTAGCAATTTCTGAGTAAGGTCTGACCTTATGCAAGTGTGCGTGAGGCTACGATGGTACTCAATTGTACCGATGTTTTCACAGTCTTGCTAACATTACGGATGTGTGTAAGGTAAAGTGGGCGTTCTTATGTTGTGTTGCAACAGTATAGTGATCGCAATGGATTAGCATACTATCGCAGTTGAACTGCGTCCGTAATCGCTATTGCAATCGCAGTTGCAATCGGTAGTGAATCAGGGACCCAATTCAGACCCACTCATTAGGTAGCATTCGCACGCAGCATGCCAATTGTTTGCATTCTGCGCATGTGTACGCATCATAATGCGCGTGCGCGAACCAGTGCAAGCTATCAGGAAGCTTATGCTCGCTGCGCATAGACAGCCCTGCTGAATGAGTGACAGGAGAAGCTGTTTGTGGGTGGTGACAGGGGCTGGCCACTAGAAATGGGGGAGTGGAGGTGTGAACACAGGCGTGCCTGAGAATCTATTAACTCTGTTTCAGAGGCATGCATAATTAAGAGGCAGCGTCATAGTACACTTCACTTGGTTGTATTTCACACTGAAGTGCTCGCAGTGCTTGCGGTAGGATATAGTCAACCACAAGTGCTGCATTCACTCCCGTTGGTCCTCGATGTACCTATGGTTGCATACTTTTCCTGGAGAAGACTTGCGCAAGTGTGCGTCTTATGACAGGCAGGTGGGCGTCTGCATACACAGAGCGATCGCATGCCAAGAAATAGTGGGTGTGCTAATGCCTTGGCATGCGATCGCTTGCCTTGATGAAATTTGCATACACAACTAGCGTGCGAACGAATCTAGTGAGCAGGTCTGAATCGAGCCCAAGGCCCACAGTTGTTATGGGGAGGGGGAACATGTGGAAAACAATTAAATGGACAAAGCAGGGAAGAGTGGGAGGGGAGGAGGGGAGGGAGTTGTTTGCCTTTCAAATACTAATGCATAGGAAGTATTACCTATGACATCTATATAAATTGCAATGTTAAAACTTTTGCCTAATAACATCTAATTCTCTTTTCTATGAAAACACTCTATCCAGATGCATTCATATGCACAGTGTGTCTCTCTAATACATATTCTGCTGGCGTATGCTCTCAGACACAAACTGCCATCACTGCTGACTAAGGGCCTGATTCAGCTTTGGGAATAGAGTAACATATAGCAAGTAACTGTGAACCAGGACAAACCATGTTGTAATGCAAGGGGTGCAAATACACACATTTTATTTTGCATGCTGGGTAAATACTTGCTGCTTTTGCATGTAGCCTACAAATACTGCACAGCTTTATTTTTACACTGCAATTTAGATGTCAATTTGGACACCCCCCTCTCAAATCTAAATCTCTGTACATTTTAAATCGGCCCACCTGCAGTGTAGCATGGTTTCACCGAGATGGTCAGTTATGGATCTGTTTCAGACCCGGTCGCTAAATTGCGCTCGCTCTGAGCAATTTTCACCCATCTGCGCATATGTATAATTTGCAGTGCACGTGCGCAAGCCAATCTTTGCAATCTGATTTAGGTTGCTCGTAAGCCACTATCAGGTCGCTGCTTTGAGTGACAGATAGTGCCGTTTGTGGGTGGTAACAGGAGAAGGTGCTTGTGAAAGGGGGAGTGGATGTGCGAAAGCAGGGATGTCGGTCCACCAAAACGCCGTTTATAGGCATGCATAATTAGTAACGTAGCGTCAATGTACTTGTCACCTGCATATATTTCAGGCCGCACTGATCGCAGTGCTTGCGGCGGGGAAAGGCTACCTCAAGGGCTGCGAGACGCTCCAATGGCTCTCGATGTTACCGATTAATCCTACAATTCCTGGAGATGACGTGTGTTGCAAGTGGAAAGGGGGCGTCTTTAAACACTAGCGAACGCTCATTGCCATAGCTCGCTAAGACATAGAGGGCGTCTTACGCGATGCAGTGCGAGCGTTTAATTTAAATATCCAGCCCCTTTTTGCCTGTGAGCATCCGCATTTTGCGAGCAGGTCTGAATGAGTTCCTATATCTTATAGTGCGTACACACGGTACTATTAAAATGCACGATATGAACGATAATGATACCGATCATATCATTATCGTTCATATCATTCATTTTTCGGTGTCTCCAACCCACCAACAACCTGCGATGCACAGGTACATATGGACGATAAATATATTGTCCATCGACCGTGTATGCAGGCCAACCTGGTCGATATCTACCAGGTTACTATAGAGACCTGCGATCATTGAATCAGGCCTTAAATCACTGCACAAGAAATGTTTACATGCATCAATTAAGCACTAATCTATTACATTGTGCCACTTTTTGATATACATGTTGCAGATTGATAATCTTGAATTTGAACTCCTTTAACTAAATTCTGTTACTTGATTGTATTAACATTGAAGTCTATTAGCTTTGTATATGTGCAAAATTCTAGATAGAAAACATGGTTTATCTATACAATAGATATTAAAAAGGACCATAGGGGTTAATAATTGTAGGCAAGGGTTAAACTGGGCCGGAATGGGGCAGTCTCCATTCCTTCAGTTCTATTTGAAGGCGAAACCAGTTCCGCCTTCTCCACCCCACCTTACCCAGCCAGTCAGCCCTGCGCCGCAGGGAGTTGACAGGCACACGCAGCCGGGGGCTAGAGTTCACACCTGAGCTTCAGCTTCCGGCTCCCGCAGTGAGCACTATGAGAGAGATCATGGCATCTCTCCCATATTTCCGAGAAGCAGCCAGCTGGACGGCAGCGGACGCAGGAGTGGGACTTGAGGTAAGTATTGTGTGTCACTGTTTCTTTTTGTGTAAGGGTCACTGCTAATGGGGGCATTACCTCTGGAGGCACTACTACTTGGGGCATTACTACTGGGGGTAATACTGGGGGCACTAGTACTAAGGGCACTAATACTGGGGGCATTGCATAGGGGGCACTGCAAAGGGGGCACCACCCCTGGGGGCACTGCATAAGGGACACTAATACTGGGGGAATTACCACTAGGGGCACTACTAGGGGGGGCATTACTACGGGGGGCATTACTTTGGGCACTACTACAGGGGGCACTACTACTGGGGGCATTGATACTGTGGGCATTACTACTGGGGGCACTAGTACAGGGTAAATTACTACTGGTGCACTAGTAATGGGAGCATTACCACTAGAGGCACAACTGATGGGGGCATTGCATAGGGGGCACTGCATAAGGGGCACCACTCCTGGGGGCACTGCATAAGGGGCACCACTACTGTGGGCTCTGCATAAGGGGCACTAGAACTGTGGGCACTGCATAAGGGGCAGTGCCATAGCTAGTGCTCCTGGTGCCCAGTTCAGACCACGCCCCCTCCACATGACATCACATGGATGGGCATTGCCTGCACCCAGTGCTGGGAGCGGGTGATTACAGCAATGACCGGAGTATCCTCTGGATGCTGCGGGGTGCTGTAAGGGCAGCATTGTGACCATATGGAGTGTCCTAAGGATACTCCAGGTGGCACTGCTGCAGAGATTCTTTCAGCATGGTGCCATTACAGGCACCCTGAGAGCCAGTTGAAGGAGCTGTGGGTGAGTGGCGGTGCCGCACACAGAGCATTGCACTCTGTGCGGCCACACTGCTCACACTCCCCTAGTTACAGCCCTGATAAGGGGCACCACTACAGGGGGCATTGCATAAGGGGCACCACTACAGTGGGCATTGCATAAGGTGCACTACTGCTGTGGTCATTATGTGTAAGGGGCACAACTGCTGTGGGCATTGTACAAGGGGCACTACTACTGTGGGCATTATGTGTATAAGGGGCATTAATGTGGGCATTGTGTAAAAGAGGCTCTATTGTGTGTCATAACATGAATAAGGGGCACTGCTAAGTGATGTAATGTGAATCAGGGGCACTATGTGCAGTGTAATGTGAATAAGATTGTGCTACTATGTGGCATAATTTGAAATGGGGATACTATTGTGTGACCACGTCCCTTTCTTTTGAGACCACACCCCTTTTCTGTGAAGCACATCTACAGCATGCGCTGTCCCCATTCAAAAAAGCACCGAGGATGTGAGGGGGTGAGTTCCACCACGACTGTAGGACCGCTTTAAGCACTGATTGTAGGCAAATATGGAAGTAGAAAGTGTCACTCTTTCCCCACAATTGCTTTCTCTTTGCATGACTATCTACCTGGGGGAGTGTCAGAGGAGGAGTTGGAATGAAGACATAGGGTTTGATTGAGATGCAGTGGTGATGTCAGATGGAAGCGGCTGATGTTTTCAGTCTGCGCATGTGTTCAAGTCACACTGTGCATGTGTCCCAACAGTTAACAGAGGGTAGCTAGCCAGTCACAGGTTAGTCACAGTCAGTGACTGCATCCAAAGATGGAGTTGCACAGACCCTTGTGGCCATGTTCAGATAGAGAAATTGCACCTCCATAAGGCCAGTGCAAACTCTGATGGTGCTTCCTAATGTGTACAGCAGTGGATTAGTGCTGCAAATCTCAGTAGGAAGCTCATTGGCTGCATAAAATGACCCAGCCATGGAAGAACACCATTGTTTTTCTTATGAAATTCTGCATCTGTTTCATATGCCACATGAATACATTCCCAAATAAAAAATTAGAGTTGCTTCCAAGATGACCAACTTCAAGATGGCCGCCATACTAGTGGCATACCCTGAAAAGACTTCCTCCACTCCCATATCATATGTGTAAACACTGGATTAATATTTTCTTACTCATTTCCTTTTTCTAAGGGTATTTCCTGTATATTGCGATATGGTTTTACATTAAGCAAGGTAAGCCCAGAAATAACAAATTTAGGGCCTGATTCAGACCCACTCGCGAGCGGCTGTCTGCTCGCAAGTGGGTCGATGTTCTTCACTGAGCATGCGCACGACGGAGGGAGCTCCGTCGTGCGCATGTGCCAGACGCGACGAGCGAAGGAAAGTCCTTCGCTCATTGTGTCTGATCAAAGGGGGCGTGCTGTCGATGTTGATTGACAGCACGCCCCCTTTGGTGGGCGTGCCAGAGGCGTGCCTCCCTGATGGGGGCGTTCCTACGGGAACGCCTCCCGTCAGAAGCCGGCCCACTGACATTACTAGTGATGTCAGTGGGAGTGATTTTGGCTCTGATAGAGCCAAAATCACTCCGGAGCTTGCGGTTGAAAACCTCAACCGCAGGCTCCTGCTCGCAGTTTCGATGGTCGCAATGGTCACGACCATCGCGGCCATCAAAATGCACGCTCGTATAGGCTGTGGGTGGTGACCCACAGCTATACGAGCGTCCAGGAGGACGCTCCATTTTCGTGGAGGGCGGCCCTCATTCAGAGCGTGCGCTCTGCTCAGAGTGTACGGCTCTGAATGAGGGCCTTAGTTCACATAAGCCCCTATATACTACAATCTGCATTTCAAAAGTGGTTGTACTGTTATATTTTCGCCTAAATTCACATTGTAAATTTAGAAAATATCACAGGAATGTTTCAAAAATGGGTGTGGATTAACAGATAGACAGTAAAAAGGTTGACAGTGTCTAGAAAGACAGCAAATATTAGACAGTCAATAGGTCGACTGGGACAAAAGGTCGACGGAATAAAGGTTGACACACTAAAGATCGACATGTAAGAAGGTCGACAGGAACAAATAGTCATCATGGTCAATGGTCGGCATGCACAAAAATGATCGACGTATGATTTTTTATTGTTTTTTGGCACTAGTCTTTACCCTAACCCTAATGTTTCCATTGGTGCCTAACCCTAACACTCCCTACTGGTATCTAACCCTAACCATCGGTGTAGGTGCCTGACCCTAACCGTCCATTCTAGTGCCTAACCCTAACCTCCCAGTAAGTGCCTAACCCTTCCTCCTGGTGCCTAACCCTAGCCGTCGGTTTAAGTGCCTAACCCTTAAAAAAACAAATAAGTGTCGACTATTTTTACGTTGACCATTTTCATGTTGACCTCTTGTCGACCATTTGTATCCATCAACCTTCTTACATGTCAACCTTTAATGTGTCTACCTTTTGTCCCAGTAGAACTATTGATTGTCTAACATCTGGTGTCTATCTAGACATTGTCGACTATTTTACTGTCTATCTATAGTCCGGAACCCATCAAAAATCACTTGCAAGGACAGAGCTTGCGATAAAGCTCTATCCCTATGAATCCCCTCCATGCATTTCTCACTTTACTTTTTATGTAAAAAATAAAGTGAGGTGTCCGCGCATGTGCCGCCGGCTCACCAACACCTCTCCGCGACTGCGATCACCCCCACAATCCCTTCCCCCCATATTCCTGTCCAGCTTCCAAGTACCTGCCCAGTGATCAGTGAAACCGGTGTTGTCCTCTTGGAATCTGTTCAGCTGGTCTCTGGGCTCCAGCACTGGGACCCTGGTCAGCTGCTCTAAGTTGCCCAGAGGACCTCACCTGAACACCAGCCAGCGGTCCCTGGATGAAGGTAAGTTTTTTTTTTTATTATTTTTTAACTATTTAGAGCAGAAAGCTTACCACAGGGGCCGCTGTCAGAGCAGAGGAGGAGTCAGGGCAACAGGAGTTTCCCCATTATTTTTTCACAATTTATTAAATAAGTAAATCTGAGCAGATCACATTTCCTATTACAAGTATGGGAAATGCAATCTGCTTACTAAAATATCTGGATTGAAGAGCTTGGAGTAGTTTTTCATGAAAACTGTTCCAAAAGCACTTTAATACATTAATGTGATGCTGAAATTGCATGAAAATGTGTGAGAAAACATCCCTTTTCACATGTTTTTAGTACAAATAATATTGACAAATAGGGCCCAAATTTGCCCTTTCCCTTGGACATTGTGCACATTGTAAATGAGGCTGAATATTATTTTTTTTTATCATGCTTCCCGAGGCAACCAGTGTAAGGTTCTGTAGTAATCAGTATTAAAGAGCCTATTCATCATCGATAAATGGCCTGGTAACCATGCATATTTTAGTTAACGGCCATTCATCATCAGGGGTCCAAAATAGATCACCTGATATTCAGCAAACTCTGAAAACTGAAAGTTTTTGGGATTTGCTTCCGAAAACTAGCACCATCTTCAGATAGCGATTGTTCTCAGATCCCTGCTCCTTCCTATGGGAAGAAGTTCCAGGGATGCGAAGAGGGATCCGAGCGGATCCCTCCACCACCTTCTCACTACCTCACCGGCAGCTTTGAGCATGCGTGACCCTGGGTCACGCATATGTAGCTATCCTGATGGGGAAGAGGTAGGTAAAGCAGCTACTTCTGTAGCTGCGATACTAAATGAGGGAACAGCTGCTTTTTGGAGCAGCTCTACCCGCAACGTAGAATTGATGAATTGATCCGGTGCAAAGTTTTCCCCGCTGCGAGCTGGATACTTAAGTATCCCTCACAGCAAGATCATTACTTTATCATTGGGGGCCATATGCAGTGGCGTCACTGTGAGGGAGCCAGCCGACAATGCACACTGGGCAGTCCGCACCTCCGGCACCCCCCCTCCCCCAATAATAAGCATGGTGATGGGACCACAGGGGTTCGTACGTGAGGCCACATCTCCTTCCAGCATCGCCACGCTCTGTCCGCAAGGCCACGACTCCTTCCCGAGTGACTTTGTCGGTCGGTATGCTAACCCTCTCCCTACCGTAACTCTAACCCTCCCTCTCCTGTGCCTAACCCTAACCTCCCCCCCTAGTGTCTGACCCTAACCCTCCCCCTAGTGCCTATCCCTAACCACTAACCCTAATGCTAACCCTCCCCCTAACCCTGCTTCTTAACTTTGGGATTCCGGCGGTCGGGATGCCGGTATCGGGTTTCTGGTGCAAGCATTCTGACCACCGTAATCCCCTCCGTCGATATTTTAACCGCATCCCTATAAAATAGGTATTTGTTTTAGCTTTAGATGCTTTCTCTTGCCTTGAAACTGAGGACCTCATTCAGAGTTGGTCGTTGCGGCCGCACGGTCGTACGCCACCGATGTTCGCTATACTGTGCATGCGTAAAGTTCGCAATGCGCATGCGCAAACTAGCCGCTATGATCAGAAATTTCTCTCTCCTTGAACACAGCCAGGTCGGTAGTTTGAGTGACAGATTGAGGCATTTGTGGGTGGTAACAGGGGAAGGTGCTTGAAAACGGGGGAGTGGCGATCCGAACACAGGCATGCCTAATTATGCGAACGGCATTTTATGGGAGTGCATACGGATTATGGGAGTGCACACTTAACAAAGTAGCGTCATGGCACATGTGACCTGGGAGGTTTTTACACTGACATGATCGTAGAGCTTAAGAGAGGGTATGGTCAACCTTAAACTCTACGACCAGTTCCGATGGTTCCCGATGGTCTCGATTAATCCTTATTTGCCCGGAGATGACGTGCAATGCGTACGAGAAGGGGGCGTATTTTTTTGTCTTCCGACCGCTTCCTCCCCTTGGTCGGCCAACTACCGATCCGAACTTAGGGACGCAACTTGCGAGGGAATCATTTGCATATCCGGCCCCTTTTTCCGTACGACTGTGCGGCCGCTTCGACCGACTCTGAATGAGGTCCTGAATCACAACTGAGCTTGGGTGCAAAGGAAATACTGGTAGTAAGTAAGTAAGTAAGTAAACAGTTTTGAATCTTTAATACCAGTGTGCACCTATTAATGTTATACTGTAGATGCATTTGTGCAAAGAAAAAACTTTTGAACACTTGCACTTTTATAAGTGGCCTTTAACGTCGGACAGTTTCATAACATGTAGCATTTTCAGATAGAACTTCACACAAGAAGAACTCTGGCCCTAGGCATAGATTCATATGGCAGTCTATGCAACTGCTAAGGGACCCAGCTGCACAGGGAGTCTTGTCCCAGTAAACCAAATTGTACCTTAAAGCACAAACGTAATGACTTAATAATACAATTATCCTGGCAGTTCTATGATTTGGAAAGTAATGAGGATACAATGACTGTAGACATCATTTTGGACTAGTGTCCCAGATTGCTACTAATGTAACTATAGTCAGTGGCAAACGCAGGATTTCTAGAGGGGGGTTTCCAAATGCTTGATTTTAGAGTAAGTTTTGACAGTCCATTACGAGGGCATAATTTGCACTTAACCGGATTTAACCAGCTTTAATATGTACTGGATAACAGTATTAGTAATTAACCCTATAGATGGTCTATAGCAGTGCAACCCTAACAGTGCATGTTTCCAGATCTCCTACTTGGTGCACAGGTATATTTATTACTGGCTGATACATGTCAGCCACATTAATGGCTGGCACTGATGGTGCTAATTATTTCATTTGTGATACTGAGAAGAACATGCAGCAATAGGAAAATTCTATTATATTACTATTGCTATTGTGGTCATGGTGTGGGCTGAGGAGGGGGGTTTCCAGGCAACCAGAAACACCCCCTGCGTTTGCCTATGATAGTACTCTGCCCTATAAGATATTTTACATTTTTCTATGGGTTCTAGAGATAACTATGTATGGCCTTTATCAGACAAGAACAAGCAAAACATACCAGGAAAATGCAAATGATAATAAATATTGTCTATTTTTCTAAATCTAGTTTGTGTTAAATGTATTTTATTTTGTGATTTTAGTTTCAAGCACTGGCAGTATAACGGAAAGCTACACAAGATGATCTATTCTTAGACAGATGTGCAGAGAAGCCTAATGACAGTGATTATGTCCCACTTTCCTGTTGCTGTAGCTCAGTCTCCCCTGTGACTACTATTATGAGACCTTATGTCTGATAGAATCATGGCTGCGTTAGCAAAAATCCTTATTCAAATACCCTGAGGTATTGTAGACTAATAAATGTTTTGTCACCTGTGATATATTGTTGTATATGTATATAAAAACAATATAAGTAGTTTATAACATAACAATCTCAGCCAAGAGTTAAAGTTTCCACTATTCCACAGCTAAGATAAAAAGCTGAATTTCCATGTATGTCACGTTTATATTTTTCAATTTTAATGATGTACAAAATGAAAAATAATGGGGGAGATTCAGCATTGCACATAAGATTCCTGATACTCGGGAATCAGCATGTGCGCAGGACCCGCTCTGCAGATGGGCAGAACGGGTCCTGTGTGTTTGGATGCAGATCGGCAGCAGATTGACAGTTTGCTACTGTTTAGGGAGGAGGTGGGCGTGGCGACGGCCATCATTGGGGGGAGGGAAGAGGCCAGGATCTTTGTCGGCAGACAGAGATTTCCTGGCCCCTTTCACTCATCTACAATGGCCAGCCTGTGTGACACCATGGTTCCTCAGCCAGCCATGGATCATGAAGATCATCTGATGCTGTGTCCGTGGATGCAGATCAGATCATTAATGCATGCAGGAGGCATGACACCTCCTGCTGTATTATTAACATAATTGCAAAGTGCTTGCGTACAAGCATTTACTATTAGTCGATTAGTTTTGCGATTTGCAAAACAAATTCAATTTGAGTCGGTTTTGAAGAGTGATTTGCTGTTTGATTTGGCAAGTTCATGTCCAAATCGAACGGCAAATCACCCTTCAAATCACTATTCAAATCTCCGACACAACGAACTGCTTCATGCTTTCACTTTCAGCATGAGCAGTTCGTTGTCACACAGATACATGCAGACATCAGTGAGATGCTGCATGTATCTGGCTGGAAAAAGTGTCGAAATAGTTAAATAAAAAAATAAAAAAAGTGAGGTCACCCCCTAAATCAGAACCAGCCCTGGACTTTGGCAACCCTGTTCTGGTTGACTAAGTACAGGGAAAAAATGACGTAGGGTCTCCCTGTACTTAGTACAACCAGCACAGGGCTATGGGAAGCAGAGCTGGTTCTGGATTTACAGGGAAAAATTAGCGTAGGGTCTTCCTGTAAGATCCAGAACCAGCCCTGGACCCTTTCTAATGGGGGGTCTGATGCCACAGCCAGGGGAGCCCTATCACCGGGCCCCCCAGCCGCAGCATCAGCCCTGACCATTAGTCAGCCCAGGCCAGGGATCCCTGGGGAGTTGGAGACCCCTTCAAAAAAAAGGGGTCTCCCTCTCCAGGGCTGGGTGGGCCCTGCAAGCCTGCAGTTCTATTTTTATTATTTTAACCCATGGATGCCTACTGGAAAAGTGGTACACTGGAGGTAGGATAGGTGAGTATTGTGTGAGTGTGTGTATGTATGTATTAAAGTTATACTTTGTAAGATGTGTGTGTGTTTCTTGGGACATTTCTTTACAGGTGAACTACAAGTCCCAGTGGGCCCTTAATGCCCCGCATCCTGGTACTTTTGGGTCTCCAAGTACCAGCATGCAGGGGAGGCTTGCTGGGACCTGCAGTTCTACTGGAAAGACAATGTTTATTTATATCTCTTTTTACACCACACTGTCACAATCAACCCGCCACCCACCCCCGCTGGAAAGGGTCCAGGGCTGGTTCTGGATCTTACAAGTAAACCCTACGCAATTTTTTCCATGTAAATCCAGAACCAGCTCTGCTTCCCATAGCCCTAATGGTGCCGGGGCCTGAGGGGCGGGGCCGCTGAGGCTGCCATGGAGAGAAAGCATGGTCTTCCCTCTCCTGGCAGCCCGTCCTGCAGGCTGCCAGACCCTGTGAATTCCCAGCGGCGGGCGCCTATCTACACATCCACTTCCCCACCCCTGGAGAAGGCAATATAAACATGCACACGCACATAGAGGCAGGCTGCGGCAGCTGGATCTGGCGCCGGCAACATCACTGGCCGGCCCACGCAACTGCTCCGCCTCCAGTCTTCAATGTCTCCTGTCCCGTGCTGATGGCTTGGGCTGCAGGGACGTCGGCCTCAGTCTACTCTTGGATTCCGCTGCCGTGTTTGGGGCATAGCCAGCCAGTGGCCACTCAGCCCACCCTTCTTCATCTGACCCCCCTCCCCGGGATTTTGCTGCTTAGTACAGTGTAAAAATAAAATAAAAAATGCTTGACAGAGCCTTTGCTCCGCCTCCAGTCCCTCTGCTGCCCACCTCCGGCCTCCTCCCAGACTTCACACACCTGGTGGCAGATACGATGCTGCACTGCCAGGCTGCTGGCGCCCAGTAGCAAACTGCCCCTGTGCTCAGTGTGCTGCAGCACAAGGTAGGCACCAGCATCATGCAACATATTAAGGGGCCCATTTATTAAGGATCGCATTTTGCAATGCGATCAGGGCATGCAGTACCGCCCATGATCGCATCATACCGGCCGAATGTATGACCCGGCACATGAAGGGAGACGGGCTCCGAAAGAGCCCATCCCTGCGATGTGGCCGGAGTGCATTCCGGGCAGCTGCGCATGCGCAGTCCCACGGACTGCACATGAGCGGCGTCCAATGCCGGCTGAAATGCGGGTAAGTGCCCATAGGATACAGCGGCTAATGCTATCTTCAGATGGCGTTAGCTGCTGGGGTCAATATCGGGAATGTTTTGCATTCCCGATATTGATACATTTGGCAGCATCGCATCCCCCATAGAAACCAATGGGGGAGGCGGCTGCCGGTGGCAATGGAGGGATTGCAGCAGGTATCGGAGATACCTGCTGCGGTCCCTCCTTCATACATCCGGGGGATACTAAGTATTTGAGGTAAACCCCCGAAAACAGGTGTTTTCGGGGAATTTACCTCAAATGCACTTTGATAAATGGGCCCCTAAGTCTGTTATGTATATATATATATATCTCTCTCTCTTTCTCTCTCTCATATATATATATATATATATATATATATACATAAATATTAGGGGTGTGCACCGGCCACTTTTCGTGTTTTGTGTTTTGGTTTTGGATCTGGATCTTTCTTCGTGTTTTGGATCTGGATTGGTTTTGCCAAAACCACCCTTCCGTGTTTTGGGTTCTGGGTTTTGTGTTTTGGATCTGTATTTTTTTGAAAAAAAGCATAAAAACAGCTAAAATCACAGAATTTGTGGGTTTTTCTGCTCCTATGCTATTATTAACCTCAATAACCGTAATTTCCACTCATTTCCAGTCTATTCTGAACACCTCACACCTCACAATAGTGTTTTTATATCCAAAAGGTTGCACCGAGGTAGCTGGATGACCATGCTAAGAGATACGAGTGGGCGGCAAAAACACGTGGTCCATCTAGGAGTGGCACTGCAGTGGCAGACAGGATGGCAGTTTGAAAAACTAGGCCCCAAACTATACATAATGCAAAGAAAAAAAAGAGGTGCAAGATGGAATTGTCCTTGGGCCCTCCCACCCACCCTTATGTTGTATAAATAGGACATGCACACTTTAACAAACCAAACATTTCAGCACCATGGTCTGCCACATGACTGTGGCTGAAATGATTGGTTCGTTTGGGTCCCCACAAAACAAGCTGGCAATTAATCTGTCCCTGCACAAACTGGCTCTACGGAGGCAAGATGTCGTCCTCATCCTCCTCATCCACCGATTCCTCACCCTCTTCAGTGTTGTGTACATCCTCATCCTCACAGAGTATTAATTCGTCCCCACTGGAATCCACAACCACAGGTCCCTCTGTACGTTCTGGAGGCTGGTCTCCCTGGAAGAGATGATAATTCATTTTATGAACATCATCTTCTCCACATTTTGTGGAAGCAACCTCCTACGCCTTTCGCTGACAAGGTTCCCGGCTGCACTAAACACTCTTTCGGAGTACACACTGGAGGGGGGGCAACTCAGGTAAAATAGAGCCAGTTTGTACAGGGACCTCCACATTGCTTCTTTTTCCTGACAGTACAGGTATGGACTGTCTGACATGCCTACTTGGATGCTGTCACCGATGTAATCCTTTAACAGACAGACGCAAGCTTGTCGCTGCTGCTTTGAGGATGCAAGTGCGGCTACAGCCCACACAATTCACAAAGACAGAAAAAAAAAGAAGAATATTTTTATTGTTTGTGGAGCGCACTTTGAGGGTTACACCACCCTTTAACAGACAGACGCACGCTTGTCGCTGCTGCTTTGAGGATGCAAGTGCGGCTACAGCCCACACAATTCACAAAGACAGTAAAAAAAGATGAATATTTTTATTGTTTGTGTAGCACACTTTGAGGGTGTCACCACCCTTTAACAGACAGACGCACGCTTGTCGCTGCTGCTTTGAGGATGCAGGTGGAATCTAGACGGGATTTGGAACCGGGGACACACTACCTGTATCAATTGTCTAAATCCCACTGCACTAATGGCGGATACCGGATGCACGTCTAACACCAACATAGCAGTCAAGGCCTCAGTTATACGTTTTGCTTCAGGATGACTGCTGTCGTACTTCATCCTCATCGCTAGGGACTGTTGGAGGGTCAATTGTTTAGTAAAAGTAGTGATGTTCCTACTTCCTCTCTGGGATGATGAACAACTCCCAGCAGCAGCAACAGCACTAGGAGGAAGTGGTTCTTGATCTATCCCTATTTTATTTTTATCGGAGAAAGTTTGGTCCTCCATTTATGTTATATTGATATATACATGTGGCTAAAGTGCACACAAACACAGAAAATATTTTTTTATTTTTGCTGGAGAGTAGTGCACTTTGTGGGTTACACCACCCTTTAACAAATGAGCAAGCCGGCTCTTTACTTATGGGACACAGGCGCACGCTTGTCGCTGCTGCTTTGAGGATGCAAGTGCGGCTACAGCCCACACAATTCACAAAGACAGAAAAAAAAAGAAGAATATTTTTATTGTTTGTGTAGCACACTTTGAGGGTGTCACCACCCTTTAACAGACAGACACACGCTTGTCGCTGCTGCTTTAAGGATGCAGGTGCGGCTACAGCCCACACATTTCACAAAGACAGAAAAAAAAAGAAGAATATTTTTATTGTTTGTGGAGCGCACTTTGAGGGTTACACCACCCTTTAACAGACAGACGCACGCTTGTCGCTGCTGCTTTGAGGATGCAAGTGTGGCTACAGCCCACACAATTCACAAAGACAGAAAAAAGAAGAAGAATATTTTTATTGTTTGTGGAGCGCACTTTGAGGGTTACACCATCCTTTAACAGACAGACGCACGCTTGTCGCTGCTGCTTTGAGGATGCAGGTGGAATCTAGACGGGATTTGGAACCGGGGACACACTACCTGTATCAATTGTCTAAATCCCACTGCACTAATGGCGGATACCGGATGCACGTCTAACACCAACATAGCAGTCAAGGCCTCAGTTATACGTTTTGCTTCAGGATGACTGCTGTCGTACTTCATCCTCATCGCTAGGGACTGTTGGAGGGTCAATTGTTTAGTAAAAGTAGTGATGTTCCTACTTCCTCTCTGGGATGATGAACAACTCCCAGCAGCAGCAACAGCACTAGGAGGAAGTGGTTCTTGATCTTTCCCTATTTTATTTTTATCGGAGAAAGTTTGGTCCTCCATTTATGTTATATTGATATATACGTGTGGCTAAAGTGCACACAAACACAGAAAATATTTTTTTATTTTTGCTGGAGAGTAGTGCACTTTGTGGGTTTCACCACCCTTTAAGAAATGAGCCAGCCGGCTCTTTACTTATGGGACACAGGCGCACGCTTGGCGCTGCTCCTTTGTTGATGCACGTGCAGCCACAGCGCACACAATTCACAAACACAGAAAATAATTTTTTTTTTGGTTTGGACTGGAGTGTACTTTGGGGGTTGCAGCACCCTTTAACGGTCAAGCCAGCTGGCCCTTTACTTATGACACAGGCGCATGCTTGGCACTACATTGTTGATGCACGTGCGGCTACTGCGCACACAATTCACAAACACAGAAAATATTTTTTTTTTAGTTTGGACTGGAGTGTACTTTGGGAGTTACAGCACCCTTTAACGGTCAAGCCAGCCGGCCCTTTACTTATGACACAGGCGCACGCTTGGCGCTGCTCCTTTGCTGATGCACGTGCAGCCACAGCGCACACAATTCACAAACACAGAAAATAATTTTTTTTTTGGTTTGGACTGGAGTGTACTTTGGGGGTTGCAGCACCCTTTAACGGTCAAGCCAGCCGGCCCTTTACTTATGACACAGGCGCACACTTGGCACTACTTTGTTGATGCACGTGCGGCTACTGCGCACACAATTCACAAACACAGAAAATAATTTTTTTTTTGGTTTGGACTGGAGTGTACTTTGGGGGTTACAGCACCCTTTAACGGTCAAGCCAGCCGGCCCTTTACTTATGACACAGGCGCACGCTTGGCACTACTTTGTTGATGCACGTGCGGCTACTGCGCACACAATTCACAAACACACAAAAAATATTATTTTTTTAGCACTTGGGGGGAGCACCCCTGATGGACAGAGCACCCCCTGGACAACACTACAGCACCCCTTTAGGACTGGGACACTGCACAGGACTTTGGAGTGGACACAGCCCCTATGGAGAACTGACTGCACAACACAGTCCAGCCAGCCCCTATGGACTTTGAAGTAGTGGACACAGCCCCTATTAATAACAGCAGCACAGCACAACACAGCCAGCCCCTATGGACTTTGAAGTAGTGGACAACAGCAGCACAGCGCAGCACAGCACAGCACAGCACAACACTACTCTGCACTACACTACACTACACTACACAGCCCAGCCAGCCCTAACTCCAACCCTCCCTCTTCACTGTCCACAGCCGAGTGAGAAAATGGCGCCGACGCGGGTACCTTATATAGGATCCAATACCCGCGAGACCCGGAAGGTGGGATGATGACGTTTTGCCTTGATTTCAGATGCGAGTCAGGCGGGAAAAGTCGAGCCTGACTCGGATCGGCCTCGGATCGGGGGGCTCGGGGGGGTTCGGATATCAGAAATCCGAACCCGCTCTCCCCTAATATATATATATATATGTGTGTGTGTGCGTGTGTATATATACCCCGAACAAGATGTAGTCAGCATCCCGGCATGCAGGAAATCGACGGGCAAAATACTGGTGCCGAAATCCCGACAGCATCAGGATCCCGACCGCCGGCATCAAGAAGGTATGTATCAGGCCTTAGGGGGAGGGTTGAGGTGCAGGGTTAGGGTGAGGCACTTGGGGGAGGGTTAGGTTTAGGTTGCGGAGAGGGGGAGGTTAGGCACTTGGGGGGATGTTAATTTTAGGCACTGGGGAGGGAGTGTTAGGTTGTGGGGAGGGGAAAGTTAGGTTTAGGCACTAGGGGGGAGGTTACTGAGAAGGGAGGGTCTGAATGACCCCCTAATTACAGGGATACCCTACGTCATTTTTTCCCTGTACTTAATCAACCAGAACAGGGTTGCCAAAGTCCGGGGCTAGTTGTGTTTTGAGGGGTGATCTCAAGTCAATTTTTTTCTTAATTTAACTCTTTAATTGCTTTTTCCAGCCAGATACATGCAGGTATCTCACTGATGTCTACATGTATCTGTATGAATCCAACCTGCTCATGCTCAAATTGAAAGCATGACGCAGGTCTATTGTATTGGGGATTTGAAGAGTGATTTGAAGTCCGATTTTGAGGAGGATTTCAAATCGAATGATAGTAAATAAGGGTTTTGTGTGTTGGGCTATGTAAAAGTACCAATGTTTTTTTCATTTTCGATTTTACATGCGATTTGGCCTTTAGTATATACTCAAAACCAAAATCGAATCCAAATCAAATGAAAATCGCACCTCAAGTCACTCAAAATGCCAAATCGACCTTTAGTAAATTTACCCCTAAGTCTACCTATAAAACATTAAAATACAGTATGGTCATCTGGTCTAAAATTCAGCAACTGTCCACACAGATCATTATTATTTCATTGTATTACAGTGATATTGACTCCAGATTCCAAGGGCGGGATTCTATTAGCCCCATTAACTGAACGGATGTCAATTGATCACCGGCCCTAATTCAATTAGCCACGCTTGTCGTGGATTTCTTTTCGGGTCTCCTGAGACCTGAAAAAAAATCCCTATTAACTGTGCAGTTATCAGGGGATACAGTAATTGCCAGTTAACACACAAGTCTGTCAACTTATCACAAATCCTAATTGAGTTCCTCCCTATGTATGATTTAATATACAGTGGAACATACTTAAATATAATTCTCAATATGTTTGTATTGTACTAGTCAGTATGTATTTAGAGAGGCCTTGTCACCTTTCAGAGAATGCCTTTTCTACAAGTTGGGAGAAGTGAGTGCAGTGTTTAAGTAAAAAATAAATTCATTGTGTGTAAGACAGCACAGAAACACCCTGCATCACCTGTTTAACCAGGGGATGCAATGATAGGGGCAGGGCTGCCATCAGAAATCATGGGGCCCAGTACAATGAAACAGACAGGGCCCCTCCACATTCTCATCCCACCACAAAAAAGTAACTGACTCGATGGATGCAGGGGTGCAACATGGAGCCCTGGTGCCCAGACCAAGCACATGCTATGATGTCACCCCTCTCCCCAACATTACTGAACCATATTGTAACTGGCTGTTAATTTGATGCACCTCCAGAGTCTGGAGACAGTTACCCATATACATATGTACTGGTGCAGGTAGTATGTGGTGAGTTGGCAGCAGGCCAAATGACTCAGAACCTGCTGGAACTAGCTGCAGGTGGCCGAGGGGGACAGTTATGACAGTTACAGAGGGTCTCTCCTGAGGTAATGGACAGTTAGGGCATCCTGAGGTAACCTTCTAAGAGAGAAGAACTATGTACAGGCAATTACCATCACCTGGAGCTGTCCACACCGAGTGACCCATGGCAGTATAGTAGCTATACCCCCATGGCATTCCATACCTTCCAGTGTCAGCAGTCGGGGAAGGTGGAGCTGGAGGTGGACCAGGCTGGTCCTGTGAGATTGACCTCCCCAGGGTGCAGCACAGTACGTGACATGCCAGCTGAGGGGATGAGATGGTGGGAAAGCAAGACTCCCTGCAGAGGCAGACACCTGCTACAGAACACCAAGAGAAAGCATCAGAGTGAGGTTTGTAATAAATCACAGCTCTGCACCTCCTTCTCAACCTCCAATTGATGGCCCTCATTAACCCTTTAGCTGGGTACACATTTGCTGATGTGTGTACCCAGCGATGCAACCCCCAACCGCACAATATATTGGGCAGTTGGTACACACTGCACAATGCAGTGACTGACTGCCTGATGGTCAATGGAACAACCCCGATGGACGATCAGCAGGAGCACTCATGGTCGCACATAGTGGGTACACACTGGCTGATGTGGACGATATGTTGGCCCGATCCATGGGTTCGGACGACATATTGTGTAGTGTGTAGTGTACCCAGCTTTAGTCTATGGCTGTGTATAGCTATTGAATACAGGGATTTCACCTTCTATTCCCCAAAAGACTAAAACCAGTGCCATGGTGCAAAAGCTATCAAGTAAACCCACATCACAGCAGGCAGGAAAGACTATGCATCATTAAGGGGTCGATTCAGACCCGGACGCTAAGCCACGATCGCTCGCATCCAAAAGGGGCCGGGTATACAAATTCAGTTATCGCACTATCTGGCGTAAGGACACCCTCTATGTCTTAGAGAGCGACGGCAGAGTGAGCACACGCTGGTGTAAAGACGCCTACTTTTCCTTCTTAGCACATGTCATCACCAGGAAGTGTCTGATTAATCAGTAACATCGAGAGAGCCATCAGAGCTGCATGCAGCTCTTGAGGTAGACCCTACCCCACCGCAAGCACTGCGATCACTGCAGGTTGAAATACAAACAAGTGACATGTACAATGACGCTTCCATGCTAATTATGGATGCCCATTAAATGCCATTTTGATGCCCAGACACGCCTGTGTTGATACCACCACTCCCCCGTTCACAAGCACCTTCCCCTGTTACCACCCACAAACAGCGCTATCTGTCACTCAAAGTAGCACTCAGTCTGTGTACAACGAGTGCACAATTCCCGATCTTAGTGACTGGTTTGCGCATGCGCACTGCGACGCATGCGCAGACGGATGACAATCGGAGCGAGCGATTGTGGCTTAGCGTCCGGGTCTGAATTGGCCCCTAAGTTCTCAGCCATTAATAATTCCTAGTCTGCAAAATAGGAGCTGTTAGTGAGAGAGACATTATGGATAATATGATTTCTTTTTATTGTTACAAGAGACCCTTAAATGCTAGTTCCTTAAGTAATTTAACACCTCCCAGCTAGATGAAGTCAGAGGAGCAAAGTTACATAGTATTCTGCAAGAATATATTAAGCTAATAGCACTAGAAAAAAGGATTTAAATTCTCTTTTACAATTTTGATTTGAACTCCTCAATTAGTTTGCAGGTTAACAAGGCAGAGTTCGTTGAGATAATTTGCAGTACCTCAGGAGACCTTATTGTGACACAGATTATATTCTTTGCAGCTAACTAAAGCTGGGTACACACCTAAAACATATGCAGTGGCGTCACAAGGGGGGTGCGGGGTGTGCGGTCCGCACCGGGGTGTCACTCGCCGAGGGGTGACACCAAAGTGCAGACTCCCCCTCAATGACAGGAGTCGGATGCTGCACTGTATCATTAAGTGCAGCACTCAGCTCCTGTCACTGAGGGAGCCGGCCGGCACTGCAATCAGGGACCTCCTACACCCTCCTTCCCCAGCAAGTAATAGTCATGACGGGGTTCGGGCCACGTGTCCACGACCTCTTCTCGTGTGACCACCTGCAGATATATCTGCCACGGGTGTGCAGCAGAGCCAACACAATATGTCTATGAACAACGTCGATCACAGACATACACACTGGCCAATCAATTGATCAGCCAATATATCTGCCATGTGTACTGTTCACCATCTGTAAAGAAAGCGCTGAACCTAATTATTGACAATTATCTACATGCTTAAGGTAAACGTTACTTAGACAGAGGAGTGTTTTGTGAATTACATCTACTGAAATAATATTGTAAATTGCCATTTGCTGGTTGTTACCCATTGTGTGAAATTATCTGTTTAATGAATTGCAATTCTTATCTGAAACCAAACTGGTGCCCATCTTTGCCTGTACCCCCTTGTTACATCTCGAAACCAAGAAAGAGAACCAAGACACTCATTCAATTCTGGTAAAGTTGGAAGACACCATCCCATACAATACTCTAACCAAAACAAAATACCTCTCGAGGTATCATATATTTACTAAAGTGTGGGTTTTTAGAAGTGTTGTTGCCCATAGCAACCAATCAGATTCTAGCCATTATCTTCTAGAAAGTGTTAGATAAATGATAAGTAGAATCTTATTAGTTGCTATGGGCAACAACTCCACTTCTAAAAACCCACACTTTAGTAAATATTGTGAATGTCCATGCAACAAGGTGACCTACTTTAGATGGGTAACTACAGTAACAATTGATTTTTATAACTATTGCTATTACAGAGTCATGGGGATCTATTAAAGACTACTCACATTTTGGTTTTAAAAAGTATAATTTTTTATTGCAGCATTTCGAAATGCAAATAAATGATTTTTCGGACTATTTATAAAAAAAAGTCCTGAAGGAACAGCAGGTATGTCTTAAGCATCTAATGTGTGCTCCTTCACTCATGTCCTGTAATACAGAATTTAGCGGTTATTTCAATTATGCCGCACTTACAGTACCGTCAAACTTGCAGATTCTTACTCGCAACACTATAGTGTTGTGTACAAATATCTATTAGTCCAGGTAGAGATTGGGCCGCGACGGGGCGAGTTTCAGGGCCGTTGGTGGAGTTTCCATGACGTTTCTACGGCAACTCATCCCTCATGTCTAATTTGATTAACCCCACAAAATGCAAAAACATGTTTTGCAAGATATACTGTTGCTGCTGTTTTGTTGCTAAGTAATGTTTTCATTGTGGAACCTCAGGCAATATAGACCAGTTGAAAATGTAGTCAATAGAAGGGGAAACTATAATGCTCACCAAGGATATGAGCAGCTACATATGGAACTGGAAAGTTCTTTTATGTTGCCTCATCAGCAAGAAGGTGGTAGGCTATAAGAACAGCTACAGTACATGTAACAGGAAGACTGTGGAGTCCTTGTAGATAATGAGACTCCTCGGAGACATGGAGGAGCAGCTGAAACAGTAGCAAGAATAAACAATTGCAGACACTAATGAAAATGCTACAGTATGTCACATTTCTATACAACTATAGATATTGACATGTGATAAGTTTATTGTTACATTGTTTACCATTATATTGTCTATGTTGCCTGCTAAAATTGCACTGAAGAATATTTAGCATGATATTAATCAGAGTTCATACTTATCACATACTGTACAACCACTTTCTCTTATAAATACCAGTAACATACTTACATCTATATCACAGACATATACTGTATAACAACAGCTCCACCACAACATACAGTACAGTCCACAATATGAGCATACAGTAACACACAGAGCATAACACACATCTCACTACACTTTCATCACATGACCTCGAAACTCAGTGGTCTGGGGTTATGGCCCGGACCTCTTGCTCATCATTCTCTGAACAACAACCCTATTTCCAAAACCTTTCAATTTCCTAATTTGTAATTTGAAGTCCTCAGTTATTTAGGTTCTAGTTTGTTATTAACAATATGTTTTAATTGTTAACATTTTTAAGATACAAAATTGATTATTTACAAAACTGAGTATAATAAGCGAGAAAGCGTGTCTGTCTGTATGTCTGTCTGTCCTTTATGCACAACCAGAGTTTTGGGCATAGCTCCACCAAATTTGGCATGGTAGTGTAGTTTGACCAGGATTAGTTTTTCGTCTAGGTTTGAACTTCGTCAGGGCCACACACTGTCACACAATCCCTAAAAATGGGGACACTCTTAAATTAGTTTCCAGAGCTTAAATTACTCAGTTTCCAAAACAGATTATAATAAGTGAGAAAGCGTGTCTGTCTGTTTGTCCTTTATGCACAGCCAGAGTTTTGGACCTAGCACCAGCAAATTTGGCATGGTGGTGTAGTTTGACCAGGTTTAGGCCTTTGCCCAGGTTTGAACTTTGTCAGGGCCACACACTGTCACACAACCCTTAAAAATGGGGACACTCTTAAATTACTTTTCCAGGACTAGCTCCAGTGGAAATTGGCAGTTTGCCAAAACCTGTGAGAAAACTACAAAAGTATCCTTTTAACCTCACAGTCTGAGCAAACTTTATGATTCCTGCAAGTTCATATTAAATCCAGAGCTTCTGTGTTTGCATGCATGTGGGACACATAGCAAGATCTTAAAGGCAATACATTTGCTCCCACACAGACCCCATTCAGGTTATGTCACACAGAGCCCATTCAGGTTATGCCACACAATAGTACCCCTTATACATATTATTCAATGCAGTAGTAGTATATATTATATATTGTGCCACACAGTAATGCTCCTTACAAATTATACCTTACAGAAATGCCCTTTATGCCACATAGTAGTAGTCACCCATAAAACACATTATTCCACATAATTGTAGTGCCCCTTACACATTATGCCCACCCCCCAGGAACCCCATGTCCAGGGGCAGATTGGGAATTGAAAGTGGCCCTGAAATAAATTCCAAAAGTGGCCTATGTGTGCATGAAAAAGTGAGTGTGGCCTTGCAGCAAGGGTTGTGGCTGTGTGAATGCTATACCTGCAAGCTACTCCTCTTGTTTTTATCATGATGGGGGAATGCCCATCGCTCTGGGCATGCCCACCCCGGTAACAAGGAACCTGGACAGGCAGTGTCTTAAGTCAGTATTCACTATTTATGCAGGAGATCACATGGTCCAGAAGGAAGCTGCCTGTTAGCGCAGGAATAAAGCCAATGTCATCATCATGCAACAGAGGTTCTCACCAGTACCATCCCCATGTATCTCAACAGCCCCATCCCCTTGTCACTCTCCAATACTATCCACCTGGGTCTCTCCAATACATCCCACTGTCCAGCTCTAGATCCTCTTTGTACCCAGGGCAATCTTCTTTTTGCCCAGCACCATCTTCTCTGTGCCCCAGTGACAACCCTCTCCCCAACACAGCACTCTCCCACAGCACAGCAAAACCCTCTCACCTCACAGCACTCCTCACAGCCCCCATCAGCACAGTCTCCCTCATATGACAGCCCCCTTCATAGCACAGCTCCTCACAGCACAGCTTCCCACAACACAGCCCCTCACACACAGCCCCCCTCAGCACAGTCTCCCTCATATGACAGCCACTTCACAGTACAGCTCCTCACAGCACAGCTTCCCCTATACAGATGAGACTGAGAGATATTTATAGCTCTTTCCAGACTCCATTTCCCTATGATCAGCCCAGCACCGACCTGTCATGTCACCTGACAACATGCATGCAGCGCATGATCACCCAGTCCTCCCAGCTGCCAGCCCAGCCCCATTGGCAATGGCTATTGTCATTGTTCTTCCCCGGCCAGGTATCATCTCTTCATGATTTTAAATAATCCCCTGACCTCCGGTGGCAAGCCTAGCTTCCACTGCTACCACCAGGCACCATTGACTGCAACCTGCCCAATTGTCTCCTCTCCAGTCTCCCCTCCTCAGACTGTTAACTTCAGACTCAGAGCCTAGCAAGTTGCAGGCTGTGAAATTAAACTTAAACTTCACAGCTTGGGGAGGGGAGAGTGGAGAGGAGATGATTGGACTGAGTGCTGACAGACTGCCTAGGTGGTCCCCAGCCTGGCAACTTATCCCACTTGGCCATGCTAGCTGCCCCATCACCCACGGACACACACACTTTCAATTCCCTTGATGATGCCAACCATTGGCTGGGTGGGGTTTTAATAGGCTGGCCTCTCTTCCTGCAATAGAGGCTCAGCCGTGGGCCTCGGGGAAATATTGACAGACATCCGGGGCCAGGCTATCTATGTCACTGGGTGTTATAGAGCCGGTGGGCTGGGTGATGCAAATCAGGGGACGGGGCCTCATTTGAAAAGTGGCCCCACAAGAAATCAGCCCACCAAGAAGTGAGGGCACGGGTGAGCAGAGGGTTAAAGGCAGTGGCATAACACACAGCCGCCAGCGCTGGCGGCTGTGTGTTTGTTTTAATTAGCAGTCAATGAGAGTCACACAGACTCTCACTGACTGCTGCGCCCACTGCTGGAGCTGGGTTGGAGCTCACTCATGAGCTCCATCCTTCCGGCTCCTGCAGTGGGTGATGGAAGAGACGTCATGGCGTCATGACGTCTAGCCTATTATGCAGAGTGGCCCGGCCAGACATGAGGATTGAGGATCGGATGGTGGCAGCGGGAGCAGGAGTCAGAGCGGAGATTCAGGTAAGTGTTTTTTATTTAAGTTTGTGTGTGTCTGCGGGGGACACAACTACTGGGGTTTACTACTGGGGGGAGGACTACTATTGGGGCACTGCATCAGGGGGAGACTACTACTGGGGACACTGCATCGAGTGGGGGACTACTACTGAGGGCACTGTATTGGGGGGGGAATTCTACTGGGGGTACTGCATGGGGGTGACCACTTCTGGAGGGAGGACTACTACTGAGGGCACTGCATAAGGGGGGACTACTACTGGGGCACTATATAAAGGGCACTACTGGGGGTACTGCATAGGAGGACTACTACTCGGGGCATTATATAATGGGCACTGCATAGGGGGGCTTACTACTGGGGGCACTATATAAGGGGCTTATTACAGGGGGTACCACTGATGGCCCTGGGTAACTGCATAGGGGGATCACTACTGGGGGCCTGCATAAGGGGGACCACTCCTGAGGACACTGTACAAGGGGCACTGTATAGGGGGGATAACTACTGGGTGCCAGCATAAGAAGGGACACTGCATAGGGGGATCACTACTGGGGGCCTGCATAAGAAAGGGCACTACTGGGGGCCTGCATCGGGGGACCACTACAGGGGGCACTGTATAAGGGGCACTGCATAGGGGGGATCACTACTGGGGGTCTGCATAAGAAGGGACACTACTGGGGGCCTGCGTAGGGGGGACCACTACAGGGGACACTGTATAATGTGCACTGCATAGGGGGATCACTGCTGGGGGTCTGCATAAGAAGGGGCACTACTGGGGGCCTGCATAGGGGGGACCACAACAGGGGGCACTATATAAGGGGCACTGCATAGGGGGGATCACTACTGGGGGCCTGCATAAAGGGGACCACTACTGGGGCACTGTATAAGGGGAACTAATGGGGGACCACTACTGGGGGTACTGTATAAGGAGCACTACTGCAGGCTTGCATAAGGGGGACAACTACTGGGGGCTCTGCATTGGGGGAACTGTACAAGGGATACTGCATTAAGGTGCATATGAAAAGAAATGTTCCCAGAGTGATGTGTGTGACTGTATATCTATTATACTGTATATAAAAATAAAATATTGGTGTGTTTCCACAGTCTCCCTAAATGTTTTACCTCTTTCATTTCTTCCTTTCCTTCACTATACCTGATATTACTCTTTTGCAGAGCAGGTGGTATCAGGTTGCAGAGCAGGTGGTATTGGGTTGCAGAGCAGGTGGTATCAGGTTGCAGAGCAGTAGCAAGACATTGAACGTAGGGCCTGATTCAGACCGGCTCACTAAGATGCGTTCGCACGCAGCCAGATGATTGTTTGCATTCTGCACATGCGTGCGCATCACAGTGCACATGCGTGAATCAGTGCGAATGATCAGGAAGTGTTCTCTCGCTGCGCATAGACAGCTCAGCTGAATGAGTGACGGCAGATGCTGTTTGTGAGTGGTGACAGGGGCTGGCCGCTAAAAACGGGGGAGTGGAGGTGCGAACGCAGGCGTCCCTGATCGTCTTATTGCCATTTCAGAGGCATGCATAATTAAGAGGCAGCATCATAGTACATGTCACTTGGCTGAAATCTACACTGAAGCACTTGCAGTGCTTGCGGCAGGGTATGGTCAACCACAAGTTTTGCGATCACATCCGATGGTACTCGATGTTACCGATGGTTGCAAGTGGTGTGCAAGTGGGCATCTTAAGACATGCTGGTGGGCGTCTGCATACACAATGCGATCGCACGCTAAGACATAGTGGGCATGCCTTGCCATGTGATCGCCTGCCTTGCTGAATTTGCATACGCATCTAGCGAGCGAACACATCTAGAAAGCGGGTCTGAATAGTGCCCTTAGTGACATTAAGCAAAATGTAAAAATAGTTGCCATCACATGGATACTTTGCTTTGTGGCTATGACTGCATCAAATATTAAAAAAAATACTAATATTGAAATAAAACTTGTACATAAATAATTATCAAAACTTTTTAAAAAACTATAATCCTAAAATATAAACTATGATTGAATCACAAATTGGATTATTAACACTAAAATTTATTTTGAATTACATATTCTTTTAAAAAAAAATTTGGAATAAAATACCTTACAAAACTGAGCTATACCTAAACCTATTACCTAAACATTAATAAATTACAGCCTATGGCCCTCATTCAGAGCCGCACGCAAGCGGGCGCACGTACGTTAGGCGTACGTACAAAAATATTTAAATTCAATGGCTCGCTCGTATTTTCGTTCGCATCTAAAATTCCTCCCTAAACTCTGACGACCCCTCCTCTAACTAACGAGCGTACGAAATAGCGAGCGTACATCCCCGAAATGGCTTGAAAGGAACGCACGCACAAGTATAAACAGGAAGTGGCCTTGTCAGATGTCGATTACCTGCTCCTTTATTCTGCCTACCTCCATCAATCGTATCATGCCAATCAATGTATCAATTAGCTTAATTGTTTGTTTTTTTTCAACACAATGCAAGAAACTTTACTCTTGTCTGTGTTTGTGTTTACCCGCAGAATACGTACGGATGAAACATTCGCTTTTATTGTTTAAAAAACATGTGAACCACAATTAAACAATTGTACTATTGCTGTGTATCCCCGCATATTTCCCTGGGTTCATTTCTTTATTTAAATTTGCTTACGCATGTCACTGCATCAAGCCTATCCTAACTCTCCAGAGATTTCTGGCCCTGTCGAACACATGACTCATACACTAACCAATAAAATTGCTCCTGTTAATTTCCAAAATACATTAGCCAATCAGAAAATTTTTACACACTTTATCAAAAATGATTTTTAAGAAAAACACCATTGCCATCATGAGAGCCTCCGCATTCACCAGGCGTGAGCTGCTGGTGCTTACGGAGGTCATGGATCGCCGGATCACCAGCCAGCCAGAACCCATGACCAACCGGCAGAAGCGCTCCGCGTATGCGGAGGTACGGTCCCGCCTGCGGTCCTTCGGATCACGCCGCAACATCGGGCAGCTGGAGCGCAGGTGGTCCGACCTGCAACGGCGAACGCCCCGCTTGCTGGCATGCTTTCGCATGCAGATCCTGGCAAGTAAGTGTTATGTATTGTGGTTTTAATGTTTGTGTTTGTGGGGCAAACTGCGTGTGCATGTTTTCCTGTCTGTTCTATTTATTATTTGTACTCATATCTGCGTGTGCATGTTTTCCTGTCTGTTCTATTTATTATTTGTACTCATATCTGCGTGTGCATGTTTTCCTGTCTGTTCTATTTATTATTTGTACTCATATCTGCGTGTGCATGTTTTCCTGTCTGTTCTATTTATTATTTGTACTCATATCTGCGTGTGCATGTTTTCCTGTCTGTTCTATTTATTATTTGTACTCATATCTGCGTGTGCATGTTTTCCTGTCTGTTCTATTTATTATTTGTACTCATATCTGCGTGTGCATGTTTTCCTGTCTGTTCTATTTATTATTTGTACTCATATCTGCGTGTGCATGTTTTCCTGTCTGTTCTATTTATTATTTGTACTCATATCTGCGTGTGCATGTTTTCCTGTCTGTTCTATTTATTATTTGTACTCATATCTGCGTGTGCATGTTTTCCTGTCTGTTCTATTTATTATTTGTACTCATATCTGCGTCTGCATGTTTTCCCTCTTTTTATGAATTTTTAATTCTACTGCTATTTTTTTTGGTTTTATTTCTTTTTTCTTTTTTTTTTTTTGTTTGTTTGCCCGGATTTGTCCATAAACTAAACGCAATTTATTTGACATATTTTAGGGGGACAGCCAAGACTCCGCCGTCAACGTCGGCGTTCCCGCCCACTCTCCCCAACCCCCAGCCAACACTCCACCCCAAATCTTTCGCCTATTCCCCACTCCTCCCCATCCTTCCCAGACCCTCTCCCGGAAATGTCGGGCCTCCTTCCCCTCCGTCCCACTTCCCCCTCTCCTCCACCCACCCCTCTTCCAATTACCCCCTCCCCGGAGTCCAGCATAACTCCGCCCCATTCTTTGGGGAATGACGGATCCTCCGAGGAGGATCATGGAGGTTTTGCCGGAGCTCCCGATTTGTTTCCCGGTATGTTTTTTATTATTTTTTTTTAAAGCACAAACTGGTTGTATGTAATCATGTGTCGTGCCTTTCTTCGTGTTTTTGTGGCTTGACTTTTGTTGATTGTGAAGGTTTGCCTTTACCTCTTCCTGGTGATTTAAGCATACACATATCATACCTGTGGGAATTTGTACCTAGGCCTTGTATTTTTGCCAGCCCACCCTTTTTATTTATGTTTTTGGGTTTAGGAGTGATTTGTTTTTTTTTTTATGTTTTTCTGTGGAGTCCCTATTGTTGTATTAACCCACACACTTTTCTCACCCACAGAGGAACAGAGGCGTCGGCAAGAGGTGGCGGATGTTGTGGGGCAGATGCGCCACCATGTAATCGGCCTTCTGGTGGCCCTCGACCGGCTGTCTGGCCTCCTTCGGCATTAGTTTTTTTTTTGTTGTTGTATTTGCCAAATAAATTTTTAAAGACAAATATACGTTGTGGCTCATTTTTAAAAACCAAAACCAAGATAGTTTAGCCTGACATAAGTTCCTGCAAGGATTTCCCTTTTTAAAAGTTAGATTGTGTTTTGTCTTTGTATGTCAAACAGACACCAGAAACACATAACAGTAACAATGTAATTTCCCTTTTTGGGTGTAGTGTCAATTTCAGATTTCTACATTTTCCAGGTTCCTACTTGGTGCGCAAGCTGCTTAGGCCAATCTTACAAATCCCAAGGTTGGGCCAGGCTTCCTTTTGGTGTGGATTGGAAAGCTGAAAACATATTTCAGTTTTGCTCAACTGGCGTCAGTACTGGTTTACCCCTTAGTCAAATGTAACTTGTGTTAACCTGGTTACACTTGCTGTTAACGTCCCAAAAAAGGAAGACCATTTCACTCTTCAAACATTTATTCACCACATAACAGAGAAAACAAAGTGGTCACTCCCAAAAAAAATACACAGTGATAAATTCAAATACAACACATACCAAGAAAAAAATAAATAAAAACACAAAATCAAGAACTGGTTGACGAAGGACCATGCCAACATGATTCCACAAACATGGCGTTGCGATATGGGTTCCAGAATATATGCCCAAAAGGACCAGATCCAGGTTTGGTAAGGGTAGCAGGAAGTAGTGAGCGTTGGAGTGCCAAAGATTATGTGAACAAACAGAAGATGGTGAGAAAATTAAAAATAAATTAGATGTTTGCCAAAAAAAACAAACACATTAGGTATAAACACTGGAGTTTTGAACAAACTTACCTAAAAAATCTGGCCACCACATCATCGCGTATGGCCCCCCCACATACTGACCTTCGACCAACCTCGGGGGGGCCATCCTCAGGTAAGGCATCCTCTGGCTGCATTGGGACACCACTCCTTATGGCAATGTTGTGAAATATCCCACACAGGACCACAATTTTAGACACCATATCCGGCACATACATGAGCTCGCCACCAGAGCGGTGGAGGCATCTGAATCAGCCTTTTAAAAGGCCGATACAGCACTCCACCACTTGCCTGGTGGCTGTAAGTGCGGAATTATACGCACTTTGTGGCCCTGGTGTGGGAGCCAAATAAGGAGTGAGCAGCCAGGACATGCAAGGGTATCCACTGTCTCCTGTGAACAAAAATAGACCACATCAGGAACACTGTGTATCAAGCTTAACATTGTTATGTACTAAAGGTCTCCACTTACCCAGAAGCCACGCATCACCAGCTTGTAGGTTGGTTAATTTGTGCCATATCCCTGATTGCCGGATGACGAAGGAGTCATGTGCACTTCCTGGTAATTTAGCATTCAGGGACAGGATCTGGAGGGAGGCATCACATACCACCATTACATTCAGGGAGTGATAGTGTTTCCTGTTTCTAAATATTGCCTCCAGCCGTGCTGGAGGCTGAAGTGGTATGTGAGTACCATCCACAACCCCTATGATGTGTGGGAAGCCAGCTATTTGGTAAAAATTGGCCTTGGCCACACTAAGGGCACCCATATCCAAAGGCATTTTAATAAAATGATGGAGGTGCTTGAAAAGTGCCTCCATCACTGCCCTCAGGATCCGGGAAAAGGAGGATTGGGAGATGCCCGCCACTATTCCCACCGTTGTTTGAAACGATCCTGAGGCACAGAAATGTAACACCGCCATAAATTGCGTCAGTGGTGGTATTGCTGTTGGACTGTCAATTTGCCACTCAAGATCACTTTCTATTAATGAGAGAGTGTCTATGATGATTTTGGGAGGTAGACGGTAGCGTCTTAAAACCTCATCATCGGGCATTCCAAAAAGGGTGACACGTGTTCGAAATATCTGGGGCCTTGCATGCCTACGATGCCTACGCCTGGGACGAGTTTGAGGTTGGTCGTCTTCCGGGAGCAGGGCCAGAACAATTCGCCCCAGATCTACCTGAAATTCAAAGTTTACAATGTAAGGCTTTTGACCCACCCCAAAAGTAAGAAAAAACAACTTAGCTTTCTGATACCATCCATAGCTGCTTACATGCCGGGGTATTGTCATGATACGTATAAACTGTAAAAAAGGCAACAATGAGACTTCAAAAATTTAGAGGGTGTTTTTTTTGTTTAAAAATTGTTGCAAGCCAACACAGAAAATAGCGGAAAAACACATTTGGCCATCGATGAAAACTACATTGCACACCGTACGTCAAATAGGGTTCAAATGGACCCAAAAAATGGAAAAGGGAAAAGCAAAACTGGATTATATGATGAATAAGCCGTCAAAAATGCGGTAAATTATTCGCAAATGCAAGTCACTACACCAACAGTCAAAAATGCGGTAAATTATTCGCAAATGCAAGTCACTACACCAACAGTCAAAAATGCGGTAAATTATTCGCAAATGCAAGTCACTACACCAACAGTCAAAAATGCGGTAAATTATTCGCAAATGCAAGTCACTACACCAACAGTCAAAAATGCGGTAAATTATTCGCAAATGCAAGTCACTACACCAACAGTCAAAAATGCAGTAATTCATTCGCAAATGCAAGGCGCTACACCAACAGTCAAAAATGCCGTAATTCATTCGCAAATGCAAGACAAAAAATGGACTTACCCAACTCGAATATATAAGATGTCCTCAAAAAACTTCTTTGGGTCCGAAAACAAAAAAAAACTAAAAAAGATGAAATGAGTGTTAAACAAATTAACTAACCACAAAACAGAAGAATACACCAATTGGCCACAAATTTGAATGCACAAAACTTACCAAATCAGGAAAGGATGTTGAAAAAATGAAAAAAATGCGAACGGAAAAACCAAAGAAATGTAGCAAAAACAAACAAAAAAACAACTCTCCAAAATCCTCCAAACGCAACCAACCAACCAAATCCAAACCACTTAACCGACAACACTCCAACAACCCCACCTCGAATCCACACACACCAAGCCATAAATAGTGTTTATTTTCCCGCACAAATTAAGGATGAATCATAGGGACGCACAATCAATGATGCGGCCGCAAACTAACGACGCATGTATAAATACGTCACGAAATCACATAGAATTTCTGGATGATTTCATGCTGGAAGCAGAGACATGGCTTCAAACCAGGGAAACAATGGTCAAAATTGCGGCGGTAAGGCCTTCATGCATTTTGTGTCAATGAGTATTTTAAAACATAATATTGTGCAAGTTGTGAAGTGGCTAAATCTGCATATTTACCCAAATAGGTGAGGAGGATGACATGGAAGAGACTGCTGGCCCCAGTCAACCTGCCAAAGCTGCAAAAAAAAAAAGGCAGCCACATTTCACAAGCAAGGAGATGGAGGTTTTGATCCAGAAGTGCGTTGACATCCTGCCCCAGGCAGCCAGGAATATGAGCCAAAGCCAGAAGTGGAGAATGTGGGAGGAGGTCGCCGTTGCTGTCAATAGGGTGGGTGATTATGTCCGTCTAGCCCGGGATGTCAAACGGCGGTAAGTAAACACTTTCCCATCCTATAAACAAACCCCATTGTAAAAAAAAGGATAATGGTTCCAAATTCATTCCACAGATGGGCAGACTTCAAATATCGTCTAAAACAAAAACTTGCCGACAGGGCTAGGCATGCAAGGGGGACAGGTGGGGGTCCCACCCCTGTGTCATTGGAGTTGACAGACTTAGAAGAGATGGCACAGGGGTGTGTGCAGGCTGTGGAGGTGTTTGGCGTGTCCAACATGGATACGGACATGCCAGACTTTGCGGCTCCTCATGTTGGCCAAGGTAAGTCTTGTGATGTCACCAACTCAGAAATGCTATTGTGCCAATATGTAGATTCTAATGTGAGTCTTTTCTCCAATTTCCTAACAGAGACAGAGGCGGATGAGTCTGCTCCAGAGGGAAGCCTTGGCCGCAGAATTTCTGCTGACTCTGCAGGGGAGGAACCAGTACATCCGGCTGAGGACCCTGCAGAAGCCAGTCCAGGGCGTGCCCCCTCGCAGGCAGTGGGCCTCCTCACAGAACTCAATTTTAAATCGGATTGCCATACGGAGATTCTGCAGAGGATGGACGCCAGTCTGATACGGGTGGCTGAGGCCCTGGAGCAAAATGCTGCGGCCAACGTGACCATTGCTCAGGCCCTGGCGGAAAATACCAGGGCCAACATCCGCATCGCCGATGCCCTGGAGCAGCTCGTTCGCCAGCACATGGTGGAGCCGACCTCCCTTCCTGCCGGAACATCCAGATCCTCTACCTCTGGCACAACATCAGGCAATCCTCCAAATGTGCCTAGCCCTGTGCCTAGTCCAGAGGCCACAACATCTGCCTCTGGACAGGCCAGCCCGATGGCATCCCGGACCCGGTCTGGCGCCCACCCTCACCCAGCCAAACGGGCGAGAAAACGGTGACAGCAATGGCGACTTTTCCCACTTTCCTTCTGTGCTTGGCTCATATTCCTTTCTGGTCAAAACTTCCCTCTCCTTTCTTGTGAAATGTTTTTAAATTTTGTATTTACGCTTATGTTAGTAGTTATGTTTTGTTTTTTTTTTGATCAAATATCTTGGCCACAAAAAAAGGCAATACAATATTATGCCAATTTGTTTGTGTGTAAACAATAAATTAAAAACAAAACACTGACATTGTATTGTGACATTATTGTACAAATGGGTTACATTTAATCCTGGCCTTAAACGCAAAAACTGACCCTCTTTTTTAAAAAAAAAGGCCTCTTTAAATAACGTTTAAAAAAACACATAGCGATGCAAATTCCACAGTAAACCAAAAAAAAGGGGAGCTAATTAAAAGATGATGACATTATTGTTACAATAGGCCATAACCACCAAATTGTGGCCAAAATAAAAGCCCAAAAATGTACGCTAATTGATTATGTAATCATGACATTAGCAGCTCTGATTTCCACCTGCGTACGCTTTTGTGCTATCCCAATAAACTGCTTTCCAAACACATACCAAGCCGGATTTCAATCCAACACTAATTACTTTACTGACCAGCCACGATTAATCGCTGCACCATCGTGGAGTCCCGGGACGGAGGAGAAGGCCATCGCCAATGTGGTCGAGTAATCCTGACCCTAAGCTGTGCGAGCATTTTGAAGGGAAAGCGGATGTTTCAGTGACGTATGAGACGGTCCGAACACATTTGACGTTCGCATCTGCTAATGTATGTACGCCCCAAAAACGCCTCGCCACGCCTGCATTTTTTCATCTCCACCCCCGTCAACACCCAAAAACGCCCTGTTCTGTCAATCACATTTGACATGTCACTTCCTGTACGCTATTTTAGGAACGAGAGAAAAAAAGCTCGCAATCTGCCGTACGCACATGCGCGGTGTAACACCGACGCATGCACGGTTAGTCAACATCGGAACGCAACAAGCGTACTGTTGTTAACGTGCGGCTCTGAATGAGGGCCTATAACTTCACATAAATACATCAAACAAAATAATGGCCCTCATTTAGAGCCGTACGCTCTGAGCAGAGCGCACGCTCTGAATGAGGGCCGGCCTCCATGAAAATGGAGCGTCCTTCTGGACGCTCGTATAGCTGTGGGTCACCACCCACAGGCTATACGAGCGTGCATTTTGATGGCTGCGATGGTCGAGACCATCGCGACCATCGAAATTGCGAGCCGGAACCTGCGGTTGAGGTTTTCAACCGCAAGCTCCGGAGTGATTTTGGCTCTATCAGAGCCAAAATCACTCCCACTGACATGTCAGTGGTCCGGCTTCTGACGGGAGGCGTTCCCGTGGGAACGCCCCCTTCAGGGAGGCACGCCCCCGGCATGCCTACCAAAGGGGGCGTGCTGTCAATCAACATTGACAGCACGCCCCCTTTGATCGGACACAACGAGCGAAGGACTTTCCTTCACTCGTCGCGTCTGGCGCATGCGCGCGACGGAGCTCCCTCCATCATGCGCATGCTCAGTCCAGAACATCGACCCACTTGCGAGCGGACAGCCGCTCGCGAGTGGGTCTGAATCAGGCCCAATATTTGCACATTAGTGGGAAACTAGTAAAAACTTCAATGAAGTGGGAAAACTTCAGAAGCAGTAATCTATCTTTAAATCCATAGGCGCAATAAGTGGGCCCCCAGCTGTTCACATCAAAGCAAGGCATGCCACAGTTTTGCTATTTGCTCATGCTAAAACTGTTGCAGGGCATGCTGGGATGTGTAGTTCAATAGCAGCTTAAGGGCTGCTTATTGCCCAACCCTGCATCTAAACAATACTGAAATTATATCCAAAACTTAATTCAAACCTGAAATTAGGCACTGTTGTGTCCCATTTAATGATGTGCGGCTCATTTTTTTATGACTCGCATGGTGCACTTTGAAAAAAGTGTGATTCCTGCACAGGGCTGACTCGAGCGGAGCAGCCACACAGGGGTGCCAACCCATAGGGGTTGCAGTCCAACCACCACCGGGATCCACTATTATAAAACATTTAATCAGTGGTGCCTTCTAAACAGGTCCAGCGCTAGGTGTCTCGGCACCCTGCGCCGTCCCGTGTTCCCCCCGCCCCTTCCCTCACTGCCCCCTCCCCTTGTGCTTACATTATTCAAAGCAACCATTGGTGTGGAGGGTTGGACTTTCCTACTGCCGGACCCCGATGCCCCGTGTGACCGCACAGCCCGGAACATACCTGGAGCTGGCCCTGCTTCTAAACACAGTGCGAGGCCGCTATGCTGAGAGGCTCTTCTCATCCACTGGGCACCATTAATCTTCATTTGAGGGAGACAATGTAAAGTGCCCTGTCCCCTGTGCACTGCAGTTAGGGTAGCACAGGTATACAACTGCAATCCTCCATCATCTGCCCGACCCTCAGGCTGGCATGCGGACCACCTGGCTGCTGGCAGGAATGGGCTGATCCAGTTGAACTGCCATCCATTCATCTATGTAGTTATTTATTTGCCCGCTGGCTGCCAATGCCACAGGTATGAAGGGGGTATGCTGGTGTGCGGAAATGTAGCAGTCAGACCAGGCGGTGGCTCTACATAAATTAAAACCCCATATCAGTTACCACCATAGCATAGGTCTAAACCTTTTAATAAAACCTCTTAACCAAAATAATGACACACACACAGGAGTTGACATTTCCAATTTTAGGTCAGATTTATTTAAAATGAATTCAATTAAGTTTTATTATTTTCAGGTTGCTGATTAATGTTAGTATGTTGATGGACCAAGAACTGGTGACATACAATAATAAGACATAACACCCACCATTCAAACAAATCCAATCATTGGTGTTCAACTCTGCGCAATCACTTAACACACCAGGAAGGGCTTGTGTTAAATCGTAGTAGGGATATTGGATTGGCCATCATAAAAACATAGCACCCACTACTCTAAATAACAAATCAAAAACATGCAACCATTCTACTGCCAGCTTGCAAACCATAAAAAACAAGAAAACAGAAAAAAATCATGGTGGGAATGAGAGATTTCAGAAGAAAAGAGGAAGTGCTGTAACAAAGAACAGCTTATAAATAACAACAATCAACCCCCACTTTACTTAAATGGTTAACAAACCTCGCAATCAATCATCTGACACCTCAAACAAATTAACACGCACAAGTCCTTAAATGGTTGAGGGATATGACCTATTTCAGACCCTCCTAGGGGTCTAATTATGCTCAGCCAGAGTTACCTGACTTTCACCTCAAAAATGTGCTGCAGTTTGCAGAAGAATTAAAACAATAAAAGAAGCAAGGAACCTGTATGATGGGAGCCATTAGACTAGGGGTTACAGTGGGGGAGGAATCAGATGAATATATACAGTATGGGGTGACATTACATTGCATGGAGGAGAATGCTGCATGTGTTGTATAAGGCTTTGGGGTGTGACATTATTTGAGGCATGGAGAGGGGTCTGTGTGACTTAATATGGAGAGTGGAAACATGTCTTGTGTCAGCCTGGGGGGGGGGAGGATGCATGTGATAAGAATCTTATGCCATAAATCTATTTTGCTTAATTTTTTTCCTATAGGGGTCAATGTATTTTTTGTTACTGATGGGACAGTAGTTGGATTGGGGGGTGCTCCAAAAATTATTGTACAGGGTGTTAGTACACTTGTTCCCTCTTCACTCTGTGTTGAGAGTAAAGATGGCCACACATCTAAAGATTATCTGTCCAAACAGCCAACTAGTTGATTGGTTGGAATGAAAATCTGGTAAGGAATACAATCAGCAATTTTCTCCCAAACGTTGGAAAATGGACCAAAACTGTTGTTTGAACAAATAAGTTGGTCTAGTGTGTGGCCAGCTTAAGACTTCTCCATGTGAAATCTGGAGGGCAGGCCATAGAGGGAGGAGCGGAGCAGAGTGGCACACCTTGTACTATATTGCAGTGCACAACCCTCCCTCCCCTCAGCAGCATGATGCCCCCACCCTCTGTACTAATCGTGCCCCACCCTATGTATGCTTATGAAGGCACCACTGAAGACAAGCTTTATGTTAGGGGTAGCATTCACTCATCCTGCTACGACACTGGCTGATTACTATACTGCACACTGTTTAGTCTCTGCATGACCTTTTGCCCACTTGCAACATTTCACATGAAGTACAGGTTGAGTCTCCCATATCCAAATATTCCGAAATACGGAATATTCCGAAATACGGAATAATTTTGGCATGACTGAGATAATGAAACCTTTGATTTTTGATGGTTCAATGTACACAAACTTTGTCTAAGGCACAAATTATTAAAAATATTGTATAAAATTACCTTCAGGCTGTGTGTATAAGGTGTATATGAAAAATAAATGAATTTCATGGATGTACCCAAACTTTGCTTGAGCCACAAAATTATTGAAAATATTGTATAAAATTACCTGCAGGCTGTGTGTATAAGGTGTATATAACACATAAATGCACTCTGTGTGTATATCGGGGTCCCATTCCCAAGATATTTCATTATTATATGCAAATATTCCAAAATACGGAATATTCCGTTATCCAAAATACCCCTGGTCCCTAGCATTTTGGATATGGGAGACTCAACCTGTAATACAGTATGTTTGTCCTTGCACAATAAATTTGTTCCGTGCTGGAAAATATAAGTCATGCCTCTTACTATGTCCCAATCTTGCTTGATTTCAAAAATATTTTGTTAGTGATGCTATCTGTGGATATCTGGCTTACAGTTTACTTTATTAATTAATAACTTAACCACAATTCCATGTGTATATAAATGTTTTATAAGCTTTCATACTAGTAAATAAAAACATAGGCATGCCTCCAGCTATTTTGATAGTAAGAGGCTTTCATGTGCCAGATAAAGTCAGCCTCACACCTGTTTGTTTTTTCAATAATTCACATGAAACAAAAACATAACACTCAGTAAATGGAAGGGGCAGAATGTGAGCTGCTATTTTCAGGATATGAAGGAATTTGTGACCATAAAAGTTACACAGAGGGAAGTAGTGACACTGAGAGCAAATGCAAAAAGGGTGCATGTATAAATGTTTAATCTCTTCTTTTAAGATCTGGAATAGCTTGGCAGTGACGTCAAATTTTTTATAAATTAGTAACATAAAAAAATGTATACTCAATTATATCTAAGGGTAATATGTCAGATGATGGGGGTAGGGGAGGGGAATTCAAGTAGTGATTTTTAAAGTATTTTTGGGTGGTTTTGAAATTATCAACCCAAAACCGCCTAAAATCTTGGACCTCTCAGGGAGCCCAAACATATGTTCTCTGCACCTGTGGGTGCCTTGGCCAATGCTACTTTATACAGTAGGTGGGCAGCTAATATGGTATCAACTTTCATTTTTTTATGCATTTATAGAAGGGGGCAACATTATTATTTATCATTAGAAAGGGGGCAAACCAATTATATATCAATAAAAATGTGGCATTTTATATATCATTATTAATGTGGCACATATATTGCATATAATAAAAAGAGTATACATACTAATTTTAATTATTAAGGGGGCGCATTAATTTTTATTATCTATAGGGCTACATTTGTTTCTAAAACCCTGATAGTCTATCAGCCAAGGGTACTAGAAATGCTGGAGTACTTAGCATTGGCCCAGGCATCCCTAGGTTTGAACACCCCTCCTTCTGTTTGCTAGTAACACCATTCCCATTTCCCCTAGGTGATTTTAATCAACAGATGTCCTGCATTGCTGTCTACAGATTAGTGGTCAATATTATGGTAAGTCCTTGACACATTTATATAATGTGATAGTATTAACTATGATAAGAACTTATCTGATGAGAATCGTATTGACACAGTGGATGGGCTCATATGTTTGGCCAAATATGTGCTAATAAATCATAAAATGTAGAGCCTATCAAATATGTTTTGTCTATTAGTGCTTTTAGTTCTTAGAGTGGGCACCTGCATTTTCTTGCATGGCACTACAAGTCTCAGCATGGTAGCACTATGTATAAAATTAGGGTTTGAACTGAAGTCCAAATCACCCCCCCCCATTCCAAATACATAAGTAATGCATTATTAATGATCATATTTCTTTTCATGGATACATCTTTCTAAAATGTAAACAATATATTATTTACATATTGTAAATCATTTATTGAAGCATTGGATAACATGACAATAAGTCTATGATGGGCATAAAATATAGGTATAATTTTACTAATTGGCAAATGTCGGTGGTTCCTATCCTGTCCTTCCTGTAGTCCTCGCTTTATTCTTCAGTGTGGCTTCTTGTGTCCTACATTGAGAGGCAGAGCTCTTCAAAACCAGATTTAGTGATTAATATGGGATAAGAAACTCTACAAGCACAAACTTTTACAGTGCAGAATACAATATAGTTTCTATATACCCATTACAGTATGTGGTATTTGTATGGGTGCACATGAAAAATAGAAAAGATTGGGAAGGCAAAGTTGGAATCAAAATCCTTCACTTGACCCTGAAGTCAGGGCAACAGGTTGTGACGATGTGACCATTTTGGTTTTTAGTGAAGGAAGAGCATTAGAGTGAATGAAAAATTCATAGGCAAGCAAGAATCAGAATATCCATGCACACTCACTAGAACCTACCTGTTGTCTATATAATGCCATTCACTGAAGCAAACACCTTCCCCGTGAACAGAAGAAAACTTGTAAGGGTGTAATTAAAAAAAGAAAGACACCAAAGCAAGTGGTACTGTTTCAGTCATGCTGTCCTGGATGTGGACCTTTGAGACATGTACTATACACAAATTCAGGCCTGGTATGGTAGTACAACTATTGGGGTTAATTAGGATGTTCTGGCCCAGTAGGATCAAATCTGTGAACCACTGCTCCCACACATTTATCTAACTCTAATATACTCCCTGATAGCTGTCTGTAGCTGTTTAGTTTACTGGGGAACTGCTTGTAATTTATAATCCCTACAACTCTTCTCTTAGGCAAAAGGGGCCCATACACCACCAATGGATCAGCATGTTCCTGAGATCCTGCTACATGGCATTGCAGGATCTGTGAAATCCAACATCAATGAAATTGAACATGGTGAATTTCACCGATCCTCCGACAGATCAAGGAACATAGATGGCAGCCGGTCGGCATTTCCAACCGGCAGATCGGCGTTTCTGATCCCATCGCTGGATCCGTCGATACGTCAGTAGGTGTATGGGGGCCTTTAACCATGTTATTGTGTGGTGCTACTAATAATGAGTAATGCTAGAGCAAGATTGGGTATTTCCCTTTTAATACACACTAGCATCCTTGTGTTGTTGCAATGTGCATGTTTGAGAATTGGATCAAAATACAATTCACCTAGACATGACTGATCAGTTTTAGATACATTGTTTGCACTACCTGCAACTACCTTTGGCTAGAGATTAATTTGCAATTCCCACACATATCAAGAGATTCAATTAAAACACAGACTGCCGTGTACCAGGACTTGGCCACAATATTAATACAACTTGAAGCCAAATTAATGCATGATTTGCAGACAATCTCTTTTTTTGCTGACTTACTCTGTTAAAGCGCAACTTTTCTGTGTTTTGAAGAAGAAGGATGTAATAAACAGTCAGTTTTTATTATTCTAATAGCAAATTGGATAGCTCCCATAAAGGCAATAAATAGCTGGATTGTTTTATCTTATCCATCTGTTTTCAATTCACTGTTTATTCCATCTTCAGCAATTTCTTATCATCATTTATGCACATTTGTTACAACTGAATTAATGAGTGTACTGGAGCTAAAAAAATAATAATAATATCTCTTTCTATGCAACTATTAAGTTTGTTGATAAAGATACAATATTACAGTTGTATAACACATGAATTATCTGCTTCACAGACTTGACAAAAAGATGTTGATTTATTTAGTTACAATAATGTAATTATTGCAATTTAATAGTTGAATTCTTCATAAGTAAATGTTTCTTATCATTCATTATTGATGTTATAAGTGTAATTTTTATATTTAATAAAGTTTGATTCAAACATATAATTAAAAAAATCTAATATTGTTTTAAGAATTAACATTATTAATTTAATGATAGGTCTAAAGATTTTTCTGTAAAAGCCCATAGATATTAGAATTATATATCGCAGAGTTTTCAATGATTTGTAAGACTCCATTTTTTTAAATAATTTTTTTCCACTATATAAATTAAGCACATAGGGCTTTAAATTGATTTTCTATTATAGTAATTCCCTTATCTGTGATTTTTATAAATCTAACACAGACCCATTTGGGATATTTAGCTTGATGTTGTTCAGTAATACCCCTTTCAGCCTTTCAGACTAGCAGCAAAATCTCGGGTTATTGTATCGTTAACCTGGGATGCTGCTAGGTGTGAAAGGAGCAAGGGTTGGATTCCCGGGTCAAATGACCCAGCAATCCAAACCAGGTAGCTTGCAGGGTTTAAAACGAGTTACCCGGAAATCCATCCCGGGTAGCTTGCAGGGATACACAGGAATGACCTGTGTAACCCTAAAGTGTAATAGGATAACCTGGATGATGCCATCTCCAAGTGCAGGCAGGCCGGTTCTACTCACAGTTATGAGTAAATACCTGGAACTAACCATTTTGCAATACAAGGGGTGAAAATTAAAACAGTGTGGATTCTGTGGAGTGGCTGATTCAGATATCATACATGGGACATCTAGATGGGTCTGATAGAATATAATGGGCATGTGGAAGGGTGTGAAGCATATAAGGGGCATGTGTAAGAGTGTGATGCATATAAGGACATATGAAGAGGTCTGATGGAATATAAGGGGTATATGGATGGGTCTGATGTCATATAAGAACAAACATATTAAAAAGGGAGGCAGGGGAGGAGTGTCAAACTAAGTCTTTGCCCCGGGTAAAGCAAAATAATGCAAAATACTGTAATACAATTACTACCCCCCTCCATTTTAATGACTCACAATGACACTGCAACTCAATGTTACTCCATCTAGTTTTAATTGTTAACAAATATAAGTTCACTTCACTGTTATATTGTCTCTTGCTATAAGTAACTAGATAATGCTTATCTGAGAGGTTACGAATCTGTGTCCCTTCTCCTAACAATACAATGAAGCCTATAACACCACAAAACACATGTATCACCCCCAATCCTATCTACCTCAAAACACTAGCTCTCCAAACTATTGCAGCACCATACTCATTATTATTAGTATTAACTACTTTGATTAACTTAAACCTCTGTCCTAAGCACTCTGCATCTTTATTTCATTCTGTGTGACTGCTCCGTCCCAACTTCTCTACTCTGACAACTGCCAGTGTCATGATGCTGAAAGTACTGGGAGGAGCTGAGTGCATCTGAAAGTTGTCCATAATTGCTCAGGCTATGCTGCAATAGGGAGCCCTGGCACCCTAGACTGCAACCTATTCTGCCTAATGGTATATCAGTTACTGATCATCCTCCGTCCCTCACACCTGACCAAATCCTTTCCTCCATAATTATCCTTCCTTCACACCAGCTACATCCTCTACTCCAGTAACCTCCCTTCCTCACACCCTGACCACATCCTCTCCTCCATCATCCATCTTCCTCCACTCCCCAGTAACATCCTCCCCTCCTTCATCCTCCTCCTTCTCTCACACCCCAACCATATCATCTCCTCCATCATCCTCCTTCACTCACATACCAGCCACATCCTTTTATCCATCGCCCTTCTTCCCTCACACTCTGGGTTCATGTTCTCCTCCATTACTCTGTTCCTTCCCTTACACTTTTGCCCTATCCTGTACTCCTCCTCCATCATAATCCTTCTTCACTCACACTCCAGCCAGATCTTCTCTATCACCCTGCTATACTCACAGTGTGGCACAGTTAGTGAGTAGGTCTGCAATGTCACAGAAATACATAATGGGGTTGATCCATGGTTGTTCAAAGTCACACAAGTGCAGAAAAAATGCATGCAGAGAAAAAAGTCTTTGCTCATATGCATAGTTGGTGCAAGAGAAGAATCCTAGATCAGATGGATCTCTGTGTATGCACAACTCAACTTAGTTCACAGTTCCACCTTTACACCAATGACACGCACAAAGAATGCCCCTTTGCTATGCAGTTACACTCATACAGCCACAAATGGAGATGCGCCTGAGATGCATACCGCTCTGAATCACCTATAGTTGCTCATACTTTAGTATTCTTGATTTAGAAACATGAGCACTGTAAAAATGCAAGATCCATCGGCCTATCATCTATTTCATTTTTTTTCTCTGCTTGGCAGCAGGCAGGGCTCAGCTTGGCACCTTCCTGCTTTGTCTTTTCCCCAATTCCTGTAGGGGTTTTACACAGATTTTCTGGTGTGGAATAATTAATATGTTTCCTTCCTGTTTGTTCCTCCTCCTTTCTCCTCTGACCTTTGACTCTTCCATACTCTGCTACACCTACTTTTGTGTCATCCTGGTGACAATGCCATCCTTTGTTCTGTATCCACCCATGAGCAATTGGTGACAGTGTTTGTTTTCTAGGTCCTGGTAGCGGTTTGTCTTCTGAGGTTCTTTGAGAAGAACAGGGATCAGTGGATTCATTGGATCCAGCAGCCATGCACATCAGACAGCAGGAAGAGAAGGCCGAGGCTGGTCCATCTAAAGTTGTTGAGTGTATTAATCTCGGTGAACAAAGTGATGGCTCAGTAACATTTTGTTCTAGTACTAACAGATAATGTTATGTGCTCACTGTCACAACATTTGCAAGTGAAGCATACTGAAGGAAATGGGGAGGGCAAAGTATATTCGGTAAATGTTGCTGGCTACAGTTGTCACAGGGACAAGATGGGACTTATCTAATTTGTTTTCAAAGGAGCATGTTTGGCTGGTCAGCATCTGGAAGTTTTTATGGTTTATGGGCCTGTTTCTAAGTTGGGAATAAAAGAAAGTGCATGTACAGTAACTATGCAACTTGGTAAAACCATGTTGCCCTGCAGGTTGGGCAGATTTCAAATGACAATGAGTGAGAGGAGAGGACCCTCTGCCTTGCTGTGGTGTGCCCATTGTCTAACAACAGCGATTAGAATCCAACGAGATTGCATGTTACAGAGCCGTAGCTAAGGTAGTGCGGCTAGTGCCACAGTGCAGAGCGCAGGTGTTCTTTGGGCGACCTCCCCGAGATCACATAATGTGTATAAGGGGTACTACTGTGTTGAATAACATAGATAAGGGACAAGGGGCCTGATTCAGACCCACTCGTAAGCGGCTGTCTGCTCGCAAGTGGGTCGATGTTCTGCACTGAGCATGCGCACGACGGAGGGAGCTCCGTCGTGCGCATGCGCCAGACGCGACGAGCGAAGGAAAGTCCTTCGCTCGTTGTGTCTGATCAAAGGGGGCGTGCACGCCCCCTTTGGTGGGCGTGCCTCCCTGACGGGGGCATTCCTAAGGGAACGCCTACCGTCAGAAGCCGGCCCCCTGACATCACTAGTGATGTAAGTGGGAGTGATTTTGGCTCTGATAGAGCCAAAATCACTCCGGGCCTTGCGGTTGAAAACCTCAACCGCAGGCTCCGGCTCGCAGTTTCGATGGTCGCTATGGTCACGACCATCGCGGCCATCAAACTGCACGCTCGTATAGGCTGTGGGTGGTGACCCACAGCTATACGAGCGTCCAGGAGGACGCTCCATTTTTATGGAGGGCGGCCCTCATTCAGAGCGTGCGCTCTGCTCAGAGCGTACGGCTCTGAATGAGGGCCTAGGAGTACTACTTTGAGATGTAATGTGAATAATGGACAATACTGTGCAGTGTAATGTAAATTGATACTTTTGTGTTGCCACACCCCTTTCCTGTGAGTCTGTCCATGTTTAAAATATGTGACATTATTTTAAATGTTATTATTGATATTTTAAATAAAATACTCTTGTAGATATTAATCAAACCAGCAGCTTTTTATTTTGCCCCTATTTTCATCTTGTCCAGCATTTGTGGGATACATGCAACAGCAGCCAGTTTTTTACCATGCATCAGGGGCGTATCTATAATGGGTGCAGGGTGTGCGGTTCATACGGGCCTTCGGGTCCAGGGGGGCCCGCACTGCACATCCTTCACTCATATTATCTAAAACCTACCTCTCCGAGGTCCCACGTCGGGTTGTCTCAGCGCTGCAAAAAACGCAGGAAAATGGCTTAATGTGCATGCATCCAGTGATTACCTGTTCTCTTCCTCACATTTGGAAGTGGTCAGCATGTTTATTCAAATCTATATACAGTACTGCACACTACCCTATACTAAACATGCTGAATTTGGTAGATATTATAACAGGTGGATCCCATGCTGCTGGTCTGCCTGTTATGGCATAATCTGCACGCTTGCATAGTCACTACTGCAGTTGAACCATACTTGCCAACTCTCCCTCATTCAAAGAACAAAAAAGGAAAGATGAGTAGTCCTGGTGCACTCTAGGAAATAATTCACCACAATAATGATATGGTAATTCTAGATTGTCCTATATAGTTAAAATTTAACCTTTAATGATAATATTCTAAAAAAAAATTGAAATTAATTGATAGGCGAAATTTTAAAATAAAGATATTAGAAGGTGAAAAAAGTATAGAAAAGTGAAATTAAAACATGATTAAATAAATTGCTATATCCAAGTGTGTGTGTGTACGTTCATTTGTCAATACCTGTTATTGGTCATATGTATTTTCAACATGAAAAAAGGAAAGAAAAAGCCTAAACTCTATTTGATACCATACATTGGTATAGGGTAGGGTAGATATCTGAGTTATTGCATAGTTTGATGTCAATGTAATCTAATAGGCAGCAACTCAAAACAAACTAGTTACCCTTGGTGTAGTATATTCCTCAATATTGGATGCCTGAATGACAGTGATATTGATTGAATGGAATCAGCTATTTGAGAGCTTACTATAGAAAGACACTGTCTGGTATTATAACATGGGTACAAATGTTGTAATCAGTCGCAGCTAGAAATCAGCAACAGTATTGAATGTTCAGGTACTCAGCAATGTTACAGTATCATATGTTACTCAAATTGTAACATCATCATGTAGATGGTGCTAGACAGGCAGTGTTAAAGCTCCAGCGTCTGTATCTGTCTGAAATGCTGGTATGTTATAATACCAGACAGTGTCTTTCTATAGTAAGCTCTCAAATAGCTGATTCCATTCAATCAATATCACTGTCATTCAGGTATCCAATATTGAGGAATATACTACACCAAGGGTAAATAGTTTGTTTTGAGTTGCTGCCTATTAGATTACATTGACATCAAACTATGCAATAACTCAGATATCTACCCTACCCTATACCAATTTATGGTATCAAATAGAGTTTAGGCTTTTTCTTTCCTTTTTTCATGTTGAAAATACATATGACCAATAACAGGTATTGGCAAGAGAACGTACACACACACACTTGGTTATAGCAATTTATTTAATCATGTTTTAATTTCACTTTTCTATACTTTTTTCACCTTCTAATATCTTTATTTTAATATTTCGCCAATCAATTAATTTCAATGTTTTCTTTAGAATATTATCATTAAAGGTTACATTTTAACTATATAGGACAATCTAGAATTACCATATCATTATTGTGGTGAATTATTTCCTAGAGTGCACCAGGAGAACTCATCTTTCCTTTTTTGTTCTTTGAATCAGTTTATGAGTTTGGTTGCACCACATCCCTAATATATATACAGATAATAGATATATATTGAACAATTTGAGAAATATATGCTCATTAATAATAGGGAATGGGACTATATCACCAGGGCCGTAGCTAGGGTATTGCGGCCGGTGCCATCGCACAGAGCACCACAGGTCAGGGGGCGCTGTTTGGGCCTGTCAAATTTCTGTTTATTATCAATCTTGCTTGTAGCTTCCTCTTATTTTATCCCCAGCATCTCCTGGCCTCTCCTATCTCTTCCCTGGCCCCTCCCCATGAAGCCATGGCCCTTTTTTGGGTGCATTATGTCGCTTTGAAATATGAGGGGGGCGCCAATGCTCTTTCTGGCACAGGGCACCAAAAAGTCTAGTTACGGCTCTGTTTATCACCCATTCTGTGCAGATCTTTCATATTTTTAAGTCAACTCTCCCTCATTGTCAGGGAGACTCCCTGAAATAGCAGCAATCTCCCTGTCTTCCTAAAGAGTCTACCAATCTCCCTCATTTCACCTTACCCCCATTATGACACTTTTATATAAAAGAAAAACAGAGATATATACATTCAAATGTGATCATTAGTTTCATTTCCCTGCATTGGTTATAAGGCACAATGATCCCTATGGTTACATGTATTTTCTAAGAAGTATCAGACTGTTTTCATCAACAAGTAGATCTTACTAACTGCTTTGGGGCTCATTTACATGTGGATGTTTATCAATTTTATGACACGCCTCACAGATGTAGCAGTAAATGCCCACTTTACCACCACGCTCATAGGTGTTGCTTTCACAATCTCCCTGAAATGCTTTTTCAAAAGTAGGCAAGTATGAGTTGAATCCCTCTCTCTTCCTCCCACTACATTAGTGGTAACCAAACAAGACTATAGCATTGGAGTTTGTGGGTGTGATGTCAGCTATCTTTATGTATTTTAAATAAGGAATAGAAATTTATGAATGAGTGTCTTTTATGAAGTGAATTATATAGCATATCAATATGAAATGCAGTGTTGTGACATCTGGTGGTAGAAAATATTACTACATGTAAAGCAAATGTAATTGTGAATTGAAACCTTTGCACTGCAATGTGTTTATATGAAGCACCACAGTGCACTACAGTCATAGTAATGTAATGTATAGGCTGCCAATGTATCAATTGCTACAATTGTAAATCATGCAAACATATAATTTATTTATCAAAAGAAGGTGCCTTGGTGCCTATGTACTAAATCTTAGTCATAGTTATACCTGTGTAACATTTAAACTGCATCTTCATGACATCCATTATTCTGTTATCAAACCTGAATGACTCCTGAGGTAGGAGTTACAGCCACGTGGTTGACACCAACACCATAACACATCCATAAACTACAAATGACAGAATTATTACAAACAAATCTTTTATCAAAGTGAATGAACTGATAATAAACCTAAGTGATAGTTACAATTAGCCATATGACACTATGGGCCAAATGTAATAGGGTGAGAGTTTAGAAAATGTGAGAGTTTAGCAGTAAACTCTCACACTTTTTAAAATTGCCCAATGTAGTCCGAGAACAGGCAAACTCACATGTTTTTACACTCAAAAACTGTCATGATTTAAACTCTCATCCAGTTGTTTTCCCATTTTGAAGATAAAACTGGAGCAATGTGAGAGATTACTGCTAAACTCTCACATTATCTAATCTCTTACCCCATTACATTTGGCCCTATGTGGCCGATATATTAAAAATTTAATTTCTCCCCATAAAGTAACATTTCTTAGCACCTTGAATCACGGTGATAAGAAATTATTTTTCAAATTAGTACAAGCGGGACACCATTAATGATAAGTTCTTGTCCCTAAGATATCCTCTTCAGAGTCCCATTATGTCATTGCAGCTGCAATATCCTTGTCTTCAAATTCAGTGCTGATCCTAATTCTTGCATGCACATCGATCATACCTATATGTATTGACTGTGCCTGGTAATCTCTGGCAAAGTCTGGGAGTCTAGAGCAGGTCAATTTCTTCCTGGATTCTGTCTTATGTTCACTTAGCAAGACTTTGATTGCTCCTGGTTGCCAGAAAGTAAATATAAAGGCTACAGGTACTAGGAAGGGGATGTAGTCATGTGACCAGCGGCCGCTGGTCACAATCCCAATGCCGGAATGCCGGCTAGGGATTTATGACAGGCATCAATATACCGACACCTGTCATAATCCCGACGCCGGAATACAGAAGGACGCGGGCCCGAACGAGGTAAGTATGGGCACCCGTCCTCTTAGCTGTGGGGGGGAGAGGGTTAGGTTTAGGGTACCCCAGGGGGACATAGGGTTAGGCACCCCCCCTGGGAAGGATTAGGGTTAGGTATATAACATACATAGGAGAGAGGAAGAGCTAGCTGCTCAGACAAGGGAAGGCTGCACAGAGAGAGGAGGGATAAAAAAAACAATCACTCTCTCCCTTGATTTCACAAATATGTCCCTTGAAGGCTATCTTAACATGGCATGAAAAAAATTTACTTTTCTAAGCTTAACACATTTAATAAAAATGCAGCTGGTTCAATGTATCCGATGATGGCATGCCATTTTCAAAGGGTTGTATAATAACGCATAGCATCCTGTATTCCCCTTTTGGTTGTTTGTGATTGGTTGAGATTAAATTCAGTCTAATGATGTTACATAATGCATCAACATTTATCTGGCAGATCATGTGCCTGTCTTATGGCACCTGTAGATGGTGTTAGCTGCCAGGGCCAAGCTTTGTATTCCGGAGTTTGGTAAATTCAGCAGTCTAGCAGCCCCCATAGAAACTTAAGGGGGCTGCTTTTGTTGTTGGTTGTTGCATCAGGCGATGCTTATATTTGCAGGTAACCCCCAAAAACAGGTGTTTTTGAGGTTGCTCCGCAAATATTATTTGAAAAATAAGTCCCAAAAATTCATACATAACAAAAATTTCAAAAAATCATATCTCAAGACCTTGAAATAAGCAACAAATTGTCACCAGTTCCAAAAGATGTTCCAGGTATTCTTATACAACAGTAGCAGCTGCTTTCAAGGGTGTTATTACCTTCATCTGGGATCCCTGATGAAGTTGAGGTTATACCATTGGAAGCACTTTCTGCGCTTGGAAAATAATACCTGAATCAACCTTTGGAACTGATTTAGGAGAAGATGTTACAATTAAATCTAAAACCATGCCCACCTCGCACCGCTGTTCGTGCGATTGGGAACAAGTTTAAACATGTTACCATCAATGCTCAGCGAAACATCGCTAATGCAAAAGTGTTTATGTAATATGTTTCTAAAGAAACTTGTTTTTCTTGTTCCAAAGTAATATTTTTTCATGTAGATTTGAAGTTGTGTCTTGGCTGGACTGTTAAAGATTAGAGTTTATCATACATTTTGTTGCCATTAGTGTATTTATTTTTATTGTTAGAATCATGAATTGAAGCACGGAAATCACTATAGCCATCTTGGTTATCTGACGTCACTTGGGGCAATTTGTTACACAATATCAGGGGCAAGTTATTACTCACTGACACTATAATATAATAAAGACCAGCTAGAACTAGAGGCAAATATAAGAAATGAAAAAAGAGGCAAAATTACAGAAAGTTAAGAAACCTTTTCTCTGGAATGAAGGCAAAAATAAAAAGACTAAGAAGATGATATCAAAATCTAAAAAAAATAAAAAGAAAGTAGACAAAACATCGTCGAGTTCTGAAGACGAGTGTTTCTGTATAATGTGTACTAAGAGTTACAATCTGTTGAAACCTGGCCAGGAGTGGGTCCAGTGTATTGCATGTAAAGGGCTGACTCATATTGCTTGTGTAAGAGGTGATGCTGTAGCATTTACTTGCACTAATTGCGACTCAGAATTCGGCAGTGAAGACGATGAGTGATGTCTGTCATTGTCATCAGACTATTTACCAAATGTGATTTTGTGATAAACGTACAAAGTTTTCTAATAAACGCTTTTTATATTAAGATTTTGTACAGATTAATTTATTGGTAACAATTTGCCTAAACCTTTGTAACAACTTCCCCCAGTCAAAGGCAGATTGTTATGATTATTTTTGTTCCGAAAAACATTTTTTTCATTGTTAATAATAATTATTGGATGTAATTTACACCCAATATAAATAAAAGAGAATACTGTTTTGCTTGTACATTTTTTTGTTTGATTGTGGTTAAAGATTTCTGTGATATTTGAATTTCTGTATTTTTGTACTGAATAGACCCACCTTCCCCTACATTATAAGTTCTTGGAATGTGCTTTTCTGACATATTTGTTTTGTATGAGCTTTTACTCTCTTTGATCAAATGTCAATAGAATAAACACAACACTGTGATATGCCTTGGGAAGTCATTAGGTGAATATAGTTCAGGTCCAAATTACTTTTATGAGATAAACATTTGTCCATGTTAGATGTGGAAATAGGAGTTCATAAGTTCCCTATAAGCGCAATTCATGTGTGTGTGGGGGGTTGCCAAAAATTTCTGACCCCAATTTCTGAGGATTACCAACCCTGGGGTGACCAGTTTGGTGCTGGTTGATGCTTTGGTAGTAGTACCCCACATGTGTGTCCTCCTGCTGTGCCATTACCACCTGGGCTGGTTGAGCCTGGTGCTGCTTAATGGAAATAGGGGGAACCCAATGCCATATATTTCTCCTGATTTTTCATGACCAGACCAGGCTAAAGGATCTAGGGATGGTTATGGGTTTAGGGGGTGGGGACATCACAATGTATTTTTTTTTACTATTTATGCACTTTTAACCCTAATAAGCATACATAGATCTTAGTGATCTGTGCATGTTTCTTTATTATATATGTTTAATCTTGTTTTTTAGGCACGATTTGCCTTCGTATAGGTGTGTGAAGAAGTGGAAAAATCTTGGGGGTTTCCAAATGCTTGGTTTTAGAGCGAGTGTGACCAGTCCATGAAGAGGGCATAATTAGCACTTAATCAGCTTTAATATGCATCATACAAAGGTTTTTGTTTTTCAGATGTGGGCACTATTCCAAGGCATTGGAGCAATTTTGGGAGTCTGGGGGAGCAGCAGAAGAATCTAGAACTGCCCTGAACATATATTTACAAATTGGTCTCTAGCAGTGCATACCTACAGTAACAGTGCACAGGTGTATTTATTACTGTCTGACACATGTTAAAAGATTCACAGGTGGTGCTACTTATTTAATTTGTGATACTGAGAGCACTAGTAAAATTCCATTATATTACTATTCTGTTGTGGTCATGGTGTGGGCTGGGGAGGGGAGTTTCCAGGCAACTGGAAACCCCCTGTGTTTGCCTATGTGAGCCACACGGGAGCAAGACAATTTTGTGCATCACCTTGGTGTTTTGTGCTTCATAAATGAGACACAGTATTGTGCATAGTGCAAAAAAAATACAGCTCAGTACACAGTACATAAAAACCACTTCGTATTTCATATGTAAGAATTCATTCTCACTTACCCTGTTTTTTTAAGTTATTTAGGGCTTCATTTCAATTATGAGAAAATAAATCTGTGCATTAAAACTTTTGGTGGAAACAAGGTGAAAGCTGTGGTGTTGCCTGGACCAATCACACAGATTATTGTTGTCAGTTTAAATAAGCAACAACAATATCTGATTGGTTGTTGTGAACAAAAAAGTTTTTCCAGCTCTTGTTTTCATAAATCACTCCAAAAGTTTTATATAATTATGAATAACAGAATATTACAATTGACAGGATGACATTATTTTTCCACTCATTTCTTGATTACTTGACGCAAATGGGAGAATCTCATTGTTTTTTTGGGTGAAGATAATTAATGGGTGCCCTACAGAGCATTTTAAGGAGGCTGCTCTTGTGCCAGAACAGAGCAACAAATGAACTGCTCCATCAGGCACCCATCAGTTAAAATGCCGCCTCCAAAAAAACGATTGAATACCCCTCAATAAGACTATTTGCATAACATATTTTCATAAAAATGTTCTTTAAACAACCACAGTATCAGGAAATTTAGTTGTACAATATTATTTTATTCTATTAATGTTTTTCAATTAAAAAACAATGTTTCAAATATTAAGAAGTCAAATAATTCACCATCTCACAGGCCATTTCATGCTACACCAAAAACTCCTTCTTCCGTGTGTCTAGGCTCCAGTTTTATGACCAGAGGGGAGAGGCATTGGGGTATTTTCTAAAAGCGTTTTGCAGAACTGAGAGTTAAACCCGCTAACTTCTTTATTTTAAGAAAAGAATCACATTGTATAATTATTTTGCCACCGGCTCTGCTTGTGTTAGTTTGCAGTCTATGATTGTGGTGCTTTAAAAGACTGATGTTTATCATGCAGTCCAATCCCGACATCCCCCCACTAAAAAATAAAAAACGGAAGAACATTATCCACTATTTGCTATTCACAGCTACACACTACAGCAGGAAGTGTCCTGAGTAAGTTTAAAAATGCATTTCACTGTGGTAGCATAGAATATTATTCCAAAGGTTATCACTGCCCTTGAACCAGCAAGGAAAGTCTATTTAAGTCCTGAGCAGCTGCATCAGTTCTCATTGCTCATCCAAGCTCTTTGGATATGATGTTATATCATAGCGCTTGCCTATGCGTGGCATATTTTCCTAATATCCTCACAAAGAGGTGGTGGAATCACCAATAACAAAACCACTGACTCTTCTAGCCCAGTTATAGTCCACTGAGGGTGGTTGGAGCCAGTTGCGTTGACTTCTAAGAGTTATTATATATGTTGAATTTCTGTAGTATCGTCATGTTAATGTGTTCAAAAACCCACTGCTGTGTTTCAGATAGAGGATCACATGTGTTCATGAATAGTCTTTTCTCAGCTGGGTTGCAGTCAATGCAGCTGTTGCTTACAGGATGAAATAATGTTTTATCCTAAGGAAAGAATAAAAAGACATATTTTAGTTTTTGTCAAGCCCAACTTAACATTACACAAGTTATATGCCTCATACAGATTGACATATTTGCATATATATATAGTATATCTATTATTATAAAATTAGAGCCTGCTACAAATTAGGTCATCATAACTTACTCACAGTTGCATCGCATGCACACCTAACATGCCTGGCTCATGCCCCAACTGTCACTGATCGCTGTGCATATTAGGTGTGACTTGTGCCACAACGTTGGAAAGAAGAGGACCAGGGGTAAAGTATAACTGGATGGGAGGGGACAGGGATGGGAGGGGGAGGGTGCGGAGAAGCCTAGGTGACCCGGGTCCATTTATATATACAGTATAATATATAATGTGGTTCAATGATGGCCACTATCTTACCATGTGTGCAGTCATCATATGACCACTCTGTACTCAATACAAGCCAATCTGCCCATTTAACATGTAAAAGGAACTTTTTTTTTCTTAGAAAAAGATCTCAGCAGACAGGAACAGTGGGCTCAGTGATTTAGCTAGTTTTAAAAATGTAAACAAGTGGGTCAAATCTATGGATTATTAAGAGTACATATTTTTGAGAAACTACTAAAGTAAAGTACTGAGTAACTGGGGGTTTGAATCAGATTTAGGAACAAACAAAAAAAGGAGCAAATAACTTGCATTGCAGGTGGGGCAGATGGAAATGTACAGAGAGATTTATAGTTGGGAAGGGAGATGTCCTAGCACAATTCTACATATCATTGTAAAAACAAAGCTGGCAAGTATTTAAAGCTACATGCAATCATAGAGCCTGATTCACTACCGATCGCAACTGTGATTACGCACACAATTGCCGGTTGTTGCGTTCTGCACATGCATATGCATCGCAGTGTGCGTGCGTGAACTGGGCACTGTGATCGGGACTGTGATTTCAGTGACTACCCAGACCCATCACAGAGTGATTGACAGGAAGTACTGTTCGGAGGTGGTGAAGGGGATTGAGCAAAACGCAGACGTGCCAGGGCATTTGAATGCCGTTACAGGGGTGTGCATAAATTAGCCACTGCTATGCCGTACACAACCCGAGTACTCATAGCATGTGATGAAGTTAGCAATTCCTATGGTCAGAGCTTGTGTAAGAGTGCGTAAGGCTTGTGATAGTACTCGGTAGTACCGATGGTTTTGCAGTCTTGCTAAAATTTACGGATGTGTGTACGGTAAAGTGGGCATCCTTACGTTGTGCTGCGATGGCATAGTGTTCACAAAGGATTAGCATATTATCGCAGTGAGACTGCATGCGTAACCGCTATTGCAATCACAGTTGTGATCGGTAGTGAATCAGACCCATAGACAGTATTTTGCCTGCATTCAAAAAAAAAGAAGAAATGCATTTTCACTCCTTGTATTGCAACATTGTTTGTTCCATCAGCAAAGTGCTCCTTCTTTGCTGTTTTTTTTTATTTATTTTTTTATTTATTTTTTCCTAACTGAGGGGGTGATTCAGCATCGGATGGAATGGTAAAGCTGCATTCAGGCAACTTTGCAATTCCATCCTTGCAAATATGCAAATGCAGCAGGAGATGGTATGACACCCACTGCTGCATTTGTGATCCCAGCACTGCGACCGAGGTAGGATCACCATCACGACCATCGGTGGTTGATGGTCGCGATGGAGGATGTCGCCGGGCCTCCGGCCAGCTGAGTGAGCCTCAGCTTACTTAGGCTGGCTGGCTTGCGAGGCCAGGAATCTGCGTCCGTCGACACAGTCCCTGGCCTTGCCACTCCCGCAAAATGGGAACGCCGGATGCCCCAACACCGTCCCTAAAAGCCTCTGCCTGTCAAGCAGACAGAGGCATTGAAGGGGCTGCATGCGATTACGCAGGATCCATTCTGTACACTCACAGAATGAATCATGCGCACGCGCAGTTTCCATTAATCAGGAATCTGCGTTCAGAATTGCACTTGCTGAATCAGCCCCTGAATCAGGCCCTAATACTTTAATGGTAATACCATTTAATGAAAGATTATTCCCTCATTCTAAAACACAATAAAGTAAAAAGAAATGAAAGTTAAATTCTTACTTATATACTCATGTTGAGTAGTACTTTTTATTCGTATTTTTAGGCTGCAGAATTCAAACCCTGAGACAAATTGAGTGTACTTACACTATATACCGAGCATTAACACATTATATAAACATAAATAATATGTTTATATATCTAGTATTAAAACATTATACTGTATAAATGTTTTATTTAGACAACAGGTCAATCCAGATTGTGTTAATATTATATTTTGTCTTAGCAAATCTCTGAGGAAGAGCTGAAATAATAATAAACATTTTAATGTGGATAGCTAATGTGCTCACCATATCACTTGGCTCTGATAATGTGTCCTTGTAATAACAATGTAAATACTTCCTGAGTAATTGGATATGATTATGCTGCAGTTAAAATGCATAACATTCTGTTTTTGTAATTTGAAGATAAATAGCATATTTGTGATAGCAATCCCCAAACCAATTTTGAACTGTCTGTTTCACTCATTATTATTGTTTACATCTACATTATTTTAGGTGTTTTTCACATTGTTGAAATCATTGGCAGGACACATTCCTGTGACTGTATATTGTTTTATGTAAAGTTAAAGTATATTGTTTTATGTGAAATTTGTTTTGTGTCAGATTTGGGTGTATTCTTTTATGTAAAATATTGGTTTAATGTAGAGAATGGTAAGCAGGGCCAGATTAATAATAGGACAGATGGATCTACAGCTCCAGGCCTCCACATAAAAATAGGCCTATCATCATCACAGTATGACGATTCCCAGCCACCAGCTTGCCACACAATCGGCTATAAGTTCTAAATATTAAAATTGTATTTCCATTTTCATCACAAAATGATGCAATTTTTATACTTTTACATATTTAGGGAGACATTGGGGCTCAGAGTATGTGGTATGTACACACTTACATAGCACTGGCTACACCCACTCAACACTGGCCACACCCACACCACACTGGCCACAGCTCCTCTGCTTCTCACAATAGGCCCTTGTTAGTCCCAGGCCCATTTGACCCTTAGGGCCATATTCAAGTAGGTGCGAAAAGCCGTTTTTGCCGTAAAAGTTTAACCGGTGATGTCATTTTGCCAGGCGGAAACTTATCCCTGTATCCAATTGTGGGGACTTTTCGCCGGTGTGGAAAGTCAATGCATTGGTATAGGCGAAAAAGATTCACCTATGAAACCAGCTGGAAAAAGTGCAGAATTGCGATTTTGGGGTGCAAAGGTGGGGAAACCACCCTGCACCCTTAGAACAGGTCCTGAAAGGTAAACTGTGTCAAAAAAATGTTATGAAAATTTTAAGAACACCCCAAAATATGACTTTGAAAAAGGGGGTGAAAAAGTACAAAGTTGGGGTACAAACTTAAACACTAGCAAAACAGACTTCGGGGGGGGGGGGGGTCTGCAAGTATGGGGGAGGATTTTTTTTGTTTAGAGTTGCTTGCTGAAGGTGCGTTTTTCTGTTTTTTTTAAAACCGCACTTTTGCGATTTTTGACCATGCATGCACCCATTTTCATGTACCCCGAATTTTCTGGGACTAGTTTGCGTTTTGCCGGGTGCCATTTTCGCCGATTTTCTAATTGAATACGGGGAAAAGACGGGGATGCGCGCAATACTTTCCGCATTGAAAACCAGCAATGACGGTGGAAACCTCACCAGGCGAAAAGATTTAGACTTTTCGCACCTAATTGAATATGCCCCTAAATCTGGTACTGATGGTAGGAGGGTGAATGCTAGTTCGGGTAAGAAATGTTTATTGCACTTGTCTATTCCCTCCCTCTGTCAGTCTGTGTTTTTTCATTAGAGTTCCACCATGTTAGAATCTAACTTATAATTTAAACATATTGGGCCAAATGTAATAGGGTGAGAGTTTAGAAAATGTGAGAGTTTAGCAGTAAAACTCTCACATTGGTTGAGTTTTATCTTCAAAATGGGAAAACATCTGAATGAGATTTAAATCGTGAGTGTTTTTTAAGTCTAAAAAAACATGCAAGTTTTCTCTGTTACTTTGTTTTTGGACTTTATTACATTGGCAAAGTTTAAAAAGTGTCAGAAACTCTCACTTTTCTAAACTCTCACCCTATTACATTTGGCCCATTATGTTATACACCTATTATCCGGCTGCCTAGATTTGCAGCTTGTCCTCACTGAAAGGTCTGCAACATGACAGGTGTTGTTAGGCACCTGACCCTCCAATTATTTCTATTCTGTGCCTTTCTTTGTGAGCATTGCAATGTTAGTGGAGGGTGAAGGTGACTAACTCTGCACATTGTGTGCTTGAAAAAGAAAAACCTGTCTCTTCTCTGCTTCCCAGTTATTCAGTCATCATTACCAGAGTTGTTTAATGATATTTGCTTTATGTAATGTGTTTATAGAATTTTTAAATAAAGTTGTGGTTGTATTAAATTCAATTATTCAGTTAACAATATCATAACCAACTATTTAATATAAAATCTTATTTATGTTTGTATTAACTCTGCTGTCAAAGCCTTTCATGTGATAAGCAACATGTCATACATTAGAGTCTATAAATATTGAAATTGGGGCCATTCGAAAATACTGAAGTATTTGAAGGTTATCAATTGGATGCCTATTGTAATTCCTTTCAGTTTAAATCTGATCATTCACCACTCCATAAATTGCTGCAACTATATAATTATTTTCTGTGTAATATTCAGAAGACTCCTTTGTAAAGTTAAAAATCCCAATTAAGGGTATTAAAGTGATTTCTTTAAATATAGATTTAGCACACACACACACACCTGATAAGCTTGTATTTTAGTTTATTTTGTATTAATTATACGTATTAGCTGAGTATTTGCTTGTGCATTTTATTAAATACAGTGGGTACTGCTGTGCTGTGTCCACTCTAGTCCCTGTGTCCAGTGACTGCTGCGGTGTTGTGTCCATCCACTCCCTGTGTCCAGTGGTTGCTGCACTGTGTCCATCCTCCCCACCTCCAGTGGTTGCTGCTGTGCTGTGTCCATTCCAGTCCCTGTGTCCAGTGGCTGCTGCTGTGTCCATCCACTCCTTGTGTCCAGTGGCTGCTGCTGTGTCCATCCACTCCTTGTGTCCAGTGTCTGCGCGGGATGCATGACGTATCGAATTTGTGATGCATCCCGCCTTTCTTCGCATGCATGCCGGCGTTAGTCAGGGACTTAGAGAGCCCTACTGGGGGCGTGGCCTAATCGTGGCGGCACGGCCGTACCTCCTTGCGCTGGGGAGGAGGGCGCTACGTGCTGGGAAGGAGGGCGCTGTGAGCCCCTCAGCCCGGTACAAAGCCAGTCGCCGCTCCTGGCATTAGTTATGCCAATGTGCATGAATAAAATCACAAAGGATTGCTGACTTGGTAAGAGCTGTTCTTTGCAAGTGAGGGACTTCTGGGTCTATGAACCAGAAGTCCCTCTGGTGTCATTCTGTGCATGCGCAGAATGACACATGCACCGCGGGGGTGCTGGGAGGGATCCACAGCACTCTTCGAATCCACAACACTCTCCAAATAGAGCCCATAGGCTTCTATAGAGTTACACCATCAGAAAATGGCGTTACCCACCGCATCCAAACTTGGTGCATATGAGAAATTAGGTCAAACTCGCATTTTGGGGGTTTGCCTGCATCTCTCCCGATGCTGCATCCTATCCTCTGTGTCCAGTGGCTGCTGCTGTGTCCATCCACTCCCTTACTAGTCTAACTGTCAAACAGTTGTGCTGCACTTTGACTCTGCAGGCCATATCCCACTGCGATATAAGCAGTGTGACTCCGTAGTTTTCATTTGCGGAAAAAGTAAAAATTTTTTTTTATGTTTATACAACCTGTGTGTGCTGTCCCCCAGTGCGTTTGTTCATGTACATATTAGCGCTGTGACTGCACGCAGTGTGAGCTGAGCTGCGAATTAAAGAAAAGTAGAAAAAAAATATTTCTTCTACTGTTTGTACTACATCTGTCATACATGCCGACTATCTGGCTGCCCCTTCCAGGAGGGAGCAGCCAGATCGGCATTACTGGGGGGGCGTGGCCAGTAAACGGGGGCGGGGGCGGCAAGATGACAAGTTTTTGCGGGCGGGGTGGAGCCACACGAGCGCTTCCTTTTTTCCCCGCCCCCGCTACACACTGCCGATATTACATGCAGTGTGAAGCGGGGGGCGGTGCCAAAATGACGCGAATCAGATCACCGCCCCCCTTCACTGCCGGGAGACTTGCGGTGAGACAGGAGGGGTCGGCGGTGGGACAGGAAGGGTCGGCGGTAGCCGGGAGACTTGCCTGCCATCCCGGGAGGTCGGGAGCGGCACCCGATTTTCGGGAGGCTCCCGACCAAATTGGGAGGGTAGGCAAGTATGCATCTGTGAGCTGTCCCACAGTGCATTGGTTCACATACATATAAAAGCGCTGTCTCCACGCAGTTCGAGCTGACCTCGAATTAAGAAAACGTAGAAAAAAATTATATTTACTATGTTTGTGTGCTGTTCCCCAGTGTGATTCTTCACGTACATATAAAAATGAGCTGAGCTGTGAATTGAGAAAAAGTGTAAAAAATATATATTTTCTATTGTTTGTACTATGGGTCTCATTCAGAGCCGGACGCTATTTGCGGACGATCATTCAGAAAAAGGGGCTGGCAATTTAAATTAAGCGCTCGCTCTTTGCGGTCTGTTGACGCCTCTATGTCTGAACGAGCGAACAAAATATGTGCTCACTATTTTGGAAAAAGCGCCCCCTGGCTGCTCGCATCCTACGTCATCTCCGCTATTTATTTGATTAATCGAGTACATCAAAAGGCGTATGAACTGCTCGCAGTGCTTGTGGTTGGATTTTCCTACCGCAATCATGCGAGCAGTTCAGGCTAAAAGACAACCAAGTGACGTGGTCAATGACGCTGCTTTGTTAATTATGCACTCCCATTAAACGCCCGTTTTGACCGTTTGGCACGCCTGCGTTCGGATCTCCACTCCCTGTTTTCAAGCACCTTCCCCTGTTACCACCCACAAACGCCTCATTCTGTCACTCAAATTAGCAGGCATTCGCTATTTTGTGAGCACACAATTTTCGACCGCACTGACTGGTTCGCGCATGCGTACTAAAACCCATACGCATGCGCAGATGTGCGAACATCGCTCGGAGCGAATGAGCAGCCGCTTACGAGTGGCTCTGAATGAGACCCAATGTCTGTGTGCTGTCCCCCAGTGCGTTTCTTCACGTGTATATAAAAGTGCTGTGTCTCTACGCAGTGTGGGCTGAGGGCCTGATTCAGAGCCGGACGCTCTGACCAGAGCGCTCGCTCTGAATCAGGGCCCTCCTCCATGAAAATGGAGCGGCCTCCAGGCCGCTCGTATAGCTGTGGGTGACCACCCACAGCATATGCGAGCAGCCAAAAAGATGGTCGCGATGGTCTTGACCATCGCGACCATCGGACTTGCGATGGAGACCCTGCGGTAGGGTCTCCCTGCCACAAGCCCTGGAGTGATTTTGGCTCTATCAGAGCCAAAATCACTCCCACTGACATCACTAGTGATGTCAGTGGGGCCGGCTTCAGACGGTAGGCATTCCCATGGGAATGCCTCCATCTGGCAGGCACGCCCCCGGCATGCCCACCAAAGGGGGCTTCCTGTCAATCAACATCGACATCACGCCCCCTTTGGTGCGAGACCCGGAGCGATGGAAAGCCCGTCGCTCCCCGGGTCTCGCGCATGCGCACGACGGAGCTCCCTCCGTCGTGCGCATGCGCAGTGGGGAACATTGACCCACTTGCGAGCATACTGCTGCTCGCGAGCGGGTCTGAATGACCCCCTGAGTGTGTTGCAGTTGGGGGCCGGTTTTTTGTTTTATTTGTTTTACTTTTATCAAAATCTATTTTTTTTGGTGTTCTAAAAAATTCAGACCATGATACAGAAGTGTTTCAGAACACTAATGGTCATTAGGTCAAGGGCCACCGTCGTAATATCTGCACAGTGTGTTGCAGTTGGTTGCAAGTTTTTTGTTTAATTTGTTTTACTTTTATCAAAATCAATTTTTTGTGTGTGTTTTAAAAAATTCAGAAGTGTTTAAGAACACTAATGGTCATTAGGTCAAGGGCCACCGTCGTAATATCTGCACAGTGTGTTGCAGTTGGTTGCAAGTTTTTTGTTTAATTTGTTTTACTTTTATCAAAATCAATTTTTTGTGTGTGTTTTAAAAAATTCAGAAGTGTTTAAGAACACTAATGGTCAGTCGGTCAAGGGTCACTGCCTTAATATTTGCACAGGGCCTGATTCAGAGCCAGGCCTGATTCAGAGCCAGGCACTCTTTCAGAGTGCTCGTTCTGAATCAGGGCGGCATTTTTTTTTGTGTGAGCCAGCCTCCTGGCCACTTGCTAAGCTGTGGGTGACCACCCACAGCTTTTGCGAGCGGCCTGGTGATGGTCGCGACCATCGCGACCGTCGGGCTTGCGACGAGACCCTTGTGGTAGGGTCTCATCCATCGCAAGCCCCAGTGAGCTTCCTGCTCTAATAGAGCCGGAAGCTCACTACTGAGGCTGCCCCCAAACGGCAGGCATTCCTTCGGGAACGCCTCCGTTTGGCCAGCCACCGACCCGCCCGCCTCAAAAACGGGGCGAGCTGTCAATCAAAATCGACAGCTGCCCCGTTTTGGTGCGAGACCCGTAGCGATGGAGCGCCCATCGCTGGCCGGGTCTCGCTCATGCACACACCGGAGCGGGCTCAGGCGTGCGCATGCACAGTGAGGGACCATTGACCTGCTTGCAAGCGCTGAGTCTGAATTAGGCCCACAGTGTGTTGCAGTTGGTGTCCACTTTTTTTTTAATTTGTTTTACTTTTATCAAACTCATTTTTGTGTGTGTATTATCCCTCATACTCAGACTGTCTGATGCACCTCATAAATGTATTACAGGGGTGTGTTACCCAATTTAGGGGGGGGAGTATTATGGACAGCAGGTCAGCCTCCTGATATTTGATATTATAAACATTCTATAACATTGTATAGTTTATATTAAACTGTCATCCTGTCTGCAACTGCAGTGCCACTCTGTTTCATATATGTGTCATGTTTGAAGTTGAACTGCCACGTGTTTGTGCCACCCACTGCCATTGCTTAGCTTAGTCAGCCAGGTAGCTTCGTGCAACCTTTTGGCCTAAACTGAATGAAAACAATATTGTGAGCTGTGAGGTGGTCAAAATTGACTGGAAATTACAGGAAATTAATGTTATTGAGGTTAATAATACTGTAGGAACATGTTATTATAGTTGTTTTTATACATTTTTGAAAAAAATACAGATCCAAAACCAAAACACATGAAGATGGTTTTGGCAAAATCAAAGCCAGACATCGAATTAGAACCAAAACACGGGGGTTGGCACCAGGGGCATAGTGAGGGTGGTCCCAGTGGAGCTCCTGCTCCGGCCAGGGTGTAGCAGATCAGATCAGACATCCGATGTGGGGGTAGATTACCTGCAGAGCGCAAAGCACATAGAGATCAGTGCCCTTTGAAAGTGAGGAGACATAGATAGACTCTGACTGGGCTGCCGGGGAATCAGGTAAGTAATTCACTTGTGGGCCCCTTTGTGATTTGGTTGTGCCCCTTTCTGTGATGGGGGTCGGCATAATGGTCTGGGAACTGGGAGAGTAGTAAACTGCCATCAGATCAGGCTGGCCAGATTAACAATGGGTCCAGTGGAGCTTCACTGCTCCAGACCCCTGCCCTTTCAGTCTCCGGCCATTCCCGCCCATGGCAAATGAAGCTCTGCCCACCGGCGGGAACCCGAAGCTCCGCCCACTTATGGGTAGCTGAAGCTCCGCCCACTCACAGGTTTACGTACTTGCAACCATTTCCCCCTGCGTCTTGAGTCAGCAGCAGGAAGTGAAATGGCTACCAGGCATATCTGCACAGCACACTGCAAGCAATAAGAAGCTCAGCTCATCTGTCAGGTATGTCTGTGACAGCCTGTCATTTTCATTTTGTATTCTTTATAGGGGAACTGTGGGGGAAAATGGCATTTTTGGGAATATGTCGCACTAAGAGCATTTCTATGGTGGCATGTGGGGTATTGTTGTGGAGGGCATGAGGGGTAGTTTTGTGGTGCATGTTGGGTATTTTTATGGGGGAGCATGTGGGGTATTTTGTGTAGCCATGTGGGGTATTTTGTGTGGGCATATGGGGTATTTCAATGGTAGCATGTGGGATATTTTTGTGAGGGCAAGTAGCAACTGATATTTTTTGTAACAAAAATCATTCTAAATTTTGTTTGTTGATCCCAATTATATGCCGCTTATATTTTTAAGTCTTTTGTACAGTATGTCTTTATTTCTCATTTAAAGAATAGTAATTTTCTTAAAAAACAGGAAGTATTTATTTCTGGTAATGAAACTACTAATTAAAAAGGTACAGTAGATAGACAGAGCACAGGACATAGGAGAAGAGTGAGAGGGAGAGCTGTATATGTGTTTGAGGGGAGGGGATCTGTGGGGGGGGTGAGTCTGTGAAAGGAGGAAAGATCTGTGTGAGGGGGATCTGTGTGTGTTTGAAGGGAGTGGTTATTGTGTGAGTGGGAGAGAGCTGTGTGAGTGGGAAGAGCTGTGTGTGTATGAAGGAGGGGCTGAGTGAGAAGAGGAGAGCTGAGCAAGGAAGAAGAGCTGTGTGTGTGGGGGGGAATATGTGTGAGGGAGGGGGAGAGCTATGTGTGTGGGGAGCTCTGATCTGATCAGGGTGGGAGAGTTCTGTGAGGAATTTATATACTGTATGTATTTATATATAAATTAATATGGAACTTTTTTGAGGTGTTATTTTGCGTAGGGCCCTGTGGGGTCTTAATCCGGCTCTGGGACTGAGCAGAAGTGAGGAGGGATGAAGTCATGAGAGATAACAAAGAGAGAGGAGGAGGCAGTACTCTCCCATCATCACCCCCGGCTTCTGATTCCACAAGCCAATAAGGGGCACTACTATGGCATAAGGTGTTTAAGAGGCACTACTGTGACATAATGTGTAAAAGCAACACTACTGTGGCATAACATGAAAAATGGGCACTATTGTGTGGCATAATGTGAATAAGGGATACTACTGTGGCATAACGTAAATAAGGGGCACTACTGTGTGGCATAACATGAATTGTGTGCATTACTGTGTAGCATAATGTGAGTAAGGTGTACTATTATGTGGTATAATATGAATAATGGGCACTGCTTTTGGCATATCTTGATTAAAACACACTACTGTGTAGTGTAATATGAATTAGTGCACCGTGTAACATGGGAATATGGTGTTTTATATGTGGCTTAATGTGAATTGGGGGCATTCTATTACAGTACATATAATGTAACATTGCTTATATTAATGTGATATTACTGTTGTATATATTTTATTAGTGGAATTACTTTAATAGGTTTAAATATATCTAGCCCTCCTTGCCCCAGTTTGGAACTGCCCCATATGTTTATTTTCCCTGTAATTTGCTGCTACATGCTGGACATGCCCCCTATCTGGTACACTTACAGGGGAGGGGGCCTGGTGGCACACACATGCTTCGGGCGCCATGGACGCTACACCTCTGGTTGGCACACATAGTTAATTAAAGTATACTGTAGTATTAATCACATCTTTAGCTGGAATGGGATTTAAATGCCCGTGGATAACCGACAGGATCAAGATTCCGAAATAGGCAGGTAAGTACTCTAACTTCCCCTGTCCCCACCTAACCCTAACCCTTCCTTAGTGGTGCCTAACCCTAACCTCCCCCCTAGTGCCTAACCCTAACCTACCCCGAAGGTACCTAACCCTAACCCCCCCTTATCACTCCATAAACCTTCGTTTGGGATGTTGTCCTCGGCGTGGGGATTATGATAAGCGTCGGTATTTCGACGTCTATCATAAATACCTAGCCGGCATTCCATCTGCCGGTCACAAGAATACATCTCCTTTAGCTTAATATTTATATGGTTGTTTTTGTTAGTTGCAAATATTGTTATTGTTCTTTGTATTGTCTATGTATCCAGATATCAGTGTGCGTATTAAGTGTACATTGGCGAGGCATACTGTATGTGCAGGGGTGGGATGGCATGAGGGCAAGGTGGCATCTGATCCCAAGGCGGGTACAATGTTAGAACTGTGGAGCAGTGGCGGGCTGGGCCAGGGGGCAGGGTGCTATGTGCCCCCCGGGCCGCAGCACCATGCGGGCAGCAGCCGTCTGGGCAGTCACGCCCCCGGCATGCCCACCAAAGGGGGCGTGCTGTCAATCACCATAGACAGCATGCCCCCTTTGGTGCGAGACCTATAACGATGGCTTGGCTGTCGTTATTCGGGTCTAGCGCATGCGCACGACAGAGCCACCTCCGTCGTGCGCATGCGCACTTGGGCAACATTGACCTGCTTGCGAGCGCGTCTGAATCAGGCTCTTAGTTTCAAACCCATCATCATTATCGGTGCAAACTTGAACCATTCTTATACTAGGTGCAAGTGATGTGTCTGGTAATAGCCATATTTATGCATACACTTGGCTCTGTCCTCTACCTTCTCACACTAAACTAAACCTCCTTGCAAAGGCCTTATTACAAGTTTACAACCCAGATACAGAACTTCAGCTGCAAGCAGAGGTGTGACTGAGTTGCCTGTAGATGTGTGTACTTGGCTCTGGAGATTGTGCAGTGTGAAAACCTGCACGTTAAGGGCCTGAAGTCAGAGATGGACGGAATTGCAGAGCCACATACAAGCAGTTGTGCAATTCCATCCATCTAAAATTCTAATGCATCAGGAGGTGTCTGTAGGTAACAGACACCTCCTGTTTCATTACAATTGGTGTCTGTAGGTAACAGACACCACCTTGCTGCATCTGCAATCCCAGCGATACAATACGAGGTGTCACAGCCTGGGAAGTATTCAAGATGGTTGCTCCTTTGGCCAGGCTACGTAAGCTGAAGCTTACAACAGCCTGGCTGGGTCCTGGTCACTTGCGAAGCTGGGAAATCTGCATGCAACGTTGCAGACCCTGGCCTCATCCCTCTTGGAAAACAGGGGCGACACCACCCCTGTTTCTGGGAACGGTGGCCAGCCATGCACCTGCTCCGCCACATAAATGCTGCAGCATGTCAATCCTGCTGCGGCTTGGGGGGTCTGCAGGACCTGTTTTGCACATACACAGAATGGGTACTGCGCATATGCAGACCCCAAAACATTGGCAATTACGCAAACCATTGGATTAGCGTACATCTTTGAATCAGGCACTAAGTCTGCAAAAATGATTTGTATTCAACTCTTCATCAACCCATATGCGAGTCTGATGCATGGGTATCATGAGATCCAGATTTTAGAACATGAAATTAGAGACTGATTAACGCATTTTGCAATCATGTCAGGCTACAGGTTTTAATGTGTGAGACTAACTTGATATTGTCATTAAATATCTTCAAAGAAATGAAAGGCATGCAGACGGGCACTGGGGAAAGGGGAGGTGACCTAATTGGGGGAGGCGTGGCCACGTGTGTGCTGGGCTGCTGTGAGGTAAGAGGGCGGGGGGAGTAGCACAAGGCCCGGGGCCCCACTGGGCCCCTCAAGAAAATAGTACCCATTCCCCCGCTTTCCTGCTTCTGCATACAGATATGGATCAAATCCAATTGAATGTAATAATAAACGTGTAGAATTCTATGCATGTTAAACATTATAATTGGCATACTATCATGCTGCTGAGAGCACAAGTTATAATATTTGGGGAAACATATTGAAATGTAAAACAGCGGATGCTTAATATTCAGTTATGATAGACTGGCTTTACAAATACATATTTAAGTAGTCTATTTTGTGTTGCAAGCAAGCCTGATGAGCAAATGACTGTACTAATTACATTTTTAAAAAAACATCAGTATATTATTTCGAGCAGTGATCATCCACTCAAACCAGCCTGACTATATCCTTGAGAGTAATTACATTTGACTTTTCTGCCTCTATTTCTTGAAGCAGCATAATTATTAAAACAGTAATTTTATTATATGTGGCGGGCAGATATCTTGTATTTTATAAACATCTTTTTAAAATAGTTTTACTAGACTTAAATATAACATTAAATATAACATTTAAGAAATAAACATTGGATATGTTGAATGTGCATGGCTTTGGTATAGTGGTTAGCACTGCTTCCTCACAGTACTGAGTTCAATTCGAAAACAGGGCTCTATCTATGTGGAGTTTGTATGTTCCCTCCTTGTTCGCATGGGTTTCCGCTAGGAGCTCCGGCTTCCTCCCACTATCCAAAAATTGTAGTTGTAGGTTAACTGGCTTGACAAAAAAAACCATTATAGTGTGTGTCTGTGAGTAAGTAAGATACAATTTAAGCACCAGTGAGTCTGGAAACAATGATGTCAGTTGCAATATTCTCTGTAGAGCTCTGCATAGCATGTGAATGCTATATAATAATAACTGCTGCCTCACAGTACTAGTACCATGGGTTCAATTTGGATCATGGTTCTATCAGTGTGGAGAGTGCATGGACTGCTGTGACAAAAGATCTGTTATTGTACATAGGGCCTGATTCAGAGATGGACACAGATCACACAGCCACTGTGTTTTTATACAAGGTTGCAGCATCATATCTACGTGAACATCGGTCATCTAAGCAGTAGCAGCTCCTACCCTCTTGGACAAGAGGAACTGCTTGTGCTGCACTGCAGTCTGGAGAGGAGACAGTCGCATGCCCCAGTGCCTGTGCAATGGATCTGACAGGCGCCAGGACCGGTGCATGTGCATAAGCAGCAGAGGGAACCCGCATGTGCAACCACTGAAGGGGCTGCCCAAAAGGTAGAGGAGTGGCTTCCTATTGGCTACTTATTGGAAGCACGTTTTCTGTTACTCGCAGCCCAGACTGGCAGCCCCAGGGGGAGAAAGCAGTTAGCACTTCCAATGGAAAGTGACTGCCAGTGAAGCCAGCGCACAGACCCACTGGCTCACTATGGTGGCGGGTTTTACTGGGGGGCTATAGTCTTGCAGCTCCTAGGTAAAATCCAACTTTGCATCTAAGTAACCCTCAGGAATTTCATGCTGCTGAAATCAGTGAAGTTGTGTCCAATGACGCAGCCACTGACTTCAGCATTTCCCGAAAACTGTGGATCGGTAGATGCCTGATCCGCAGAGAAAGTTTGTGACTGAACACTGTCCTTTTGAGCCTGCCTTCTAGACTGGCAGTGTGTCTGTCCTTCAGTCTTGCTTGAGTTTTGGTGAGTATATAACTAAAAGCACCCATTTCTTGGTTTGCTTTGTAATTAAGAATAAATCACTCGGAAACAGCAGAAAATACAGTTGGACTGTTTTATCTTTCTCATTTAGTTACAGCGCCAGGTTTTCATCATTGTATTTTTGTATATTGTAATGTGTGGGATTTTTTTTGGAGAGAAAGCAGCAGTAACATAGGAGTGCTTGAAAATGTTATAGGTGTTCAATAAGTAAAGTGTTTAATAAATAAGGTAACAAGACCTCTCACATGTCTAACTTCCTCCAGGCCAGAGCAGGTTAGACCACTGTTTCCCCTCCCGCCCCTAAAGACTGTGCTTGATATCAGTCCTACTGTCCCAACATCAGCTGTAAGATGACGGGGCTGGCGGAAACATGTTCAAGTATTGAGGTGCATAGTGTGATCAGATTTCTACATCTAAAGGGCACATCAGCAGCTGAAATTTATCGCCAAATTGTCAAGATGTACGGTTACAACGTCATGTCACTGAAACATATCTGGGTTTGGTGCACTGCCTTTGATAATGGCAGGACAGTCATTCAAGATGAGCAGTGATCAACTCGGCCAAGCACGTCCACCACAGATGACAAATGTGGCGCATTGAAAGTCTAATTAAGTGTTATTGCTGACGAACTACACATCTCAGTGTGCACTGTACAAAACAGCATTTATAAGCAACTTGGGTACAGGAAAAAGTGTTCACACTGGGTACAGAAGCAACTCACAAAAGTTCACAAAACCAATAGGATGGGATTGTCTCTCATGCACTTGATGCGGTACCATGAAGAGTGAGTGCAGTTCCTGCAGCGTATTGTTTACAGGTGATGAAACTTCGGTGCATCATGTGACATCGGAGACAAACCAAGCATCCATAACATGTAAAATACATTGTCCCCACCTTCAAAGAAATTTAAAACAACTCCATCAGCAAAAAATGTCATGATGACTGTGTTTTCAGACTTCAAGAGCATGCTTCTCCCACCAAGGGAGATACTGTGAATGCTGTCCGCCACAGTTGTGGAGGAACATTCATCGAAAACTACCTTGCTTGCTGTAAATAGGCATCGTATTGCTGCACGATAATGCCAGGCCACACTCTGCCAAACGCTTGTGTGAGTTGTTACGGCTCTACCATTGGGAGGTACTGGATCATCTTCCCTACAGCCCTGACCTGGAACCGAGTGATTTCCTTCTCTTTGAACCACTGACGCACCTGGGTGGAAGACGATTCACAACCGACAGTGAAGTTCAGTAAGCTGTCATGTACTGGCTTCAAGTGCTTGATACTGATTTCTTCTATACTGGGATAGATGTGTTGGTGTTCAATTGGAACAAATGCTTAGACAAGTTTGGGGAAAAATAATCTGTACCAAGGCCATACTATTGATTATACGTATAAGTACGAGTTAAATAGATTTACGCAATTAGAGGTCATGTAAACACCCTCGTATTTCGTGCTTACTTGTGTTTGTCTGTTATGTCAGTGACTCTGTGCCTCAGTCCTGTCTGTGTGACTTCCAACCCTGTCAGTAGCACTTGCACAAGCTACTGATGTGTCCTTATGCACCTAGCCTCAATGCGCCATACCATGCAAGATGCCTGGTGCGATTAATCTGCTCCGAGATGTGTAGTGTATAATCTTTTTCTTTAAATTTAGCATCTTATTAGCATTCACAGTTGCAGCAAAAAACACTCAAAGTGTACTACGAATGCTGATCTGCGACTTTAACCACAAAGGAATTCATTTTAAGAATGTACAAAGTCGCAGATGAAGCGCAACGTAACTTGACGTGAGAAAAAGTAACAGCCGCTGCATTGCAGCACTTCATATACAGATTCAGACTAATTTGCGCATGGATGTATAGATCAAATTGATAATCTAGCAAAGTAGTTTTGTCTCTCCTAGTTGTTATTTGTGCAAATAAGATGCATTTTTTTTTAGCAAAGAGAGGTTCGGCAATTTACAGTCTGGTCTGTATCTAAGGAGTACTGTAAGTTGCATCAGCTGTGTGTGCTAGAAGTACCAGAGCAGAAAGTGACACCCCAGTTAGAAAAGAGGAACTGCATGGGTTGTGACAGGTGCTAGAGCAAACACTAGGCATTGCATGCGACTCAGAATCAGGCCCTCTGTGTGCTGGGTGCAGCTTACTTCTCTGCAGGTAAAATTATATTTTACAGTGTGGAAAAAACATTACACCACTTTAAGTATACAGTACTATTAATCTCACTAGATAACACACTGTGACACAACTAGGGGTGTGCACCAGCCACTTTTTGTGTTTTGTGCTTTGGTTTTGGATCTGGATCTTTCTTTGTGTTTTGGATCTGGATTGGTTTTCCCAAAACCACCCTTCCGTGTTTTGGGTTCTGGGTTTTGTGTTTTGGATCTGGATTTTTTCTTAAAAAATAGAAAAAAACGCTAAAATCACATAAAATGGGCCTTTTTTTGTTTTTTTTTGTTCCTACACTATTAATAACCCCAATAACATTAATTTCCACTAATTTCCACTCTATTCTGAACACCTCACACCTCACAATATTGTTTTTAGGCCAAAAGGTTGCACCGAGGTAGCACGCCGAGGTAGCTGGATGACTAAGCGACACAAGTGGGCGGCACAAACACATAGCCCATCTAGGAGTGGCACTGCAGTGGCAGACAGGAAGCCAATCAGCGTTATGGTGCCCAATTGCATGTAGCACGGACCTGGGAGATCCATGCTACATGCATCTGTGTGATTGGCACAGAGCAATGACAGGTCCGTGAGACCCGTCTGTGCTGCTGTGGTAAAAAAAAACCTGTGTAAAAAAAGAAAAAAATGGCGTGCCCCCCACAAAAAAGAGCAACCAGCCCCGGGCACTAGTGACCCAGTGCTGGGTGTGCTTAAATACAGGGGACAAACGACATAGTTTACCCTGCGGTTCCCACCATTGACTACAATGGAGGGAGCCGTTCATTGGCTGAGAGTCGGGAGATGACCTCTCTCAGCCAATGAACACTTAGCAGCGGGGTTTCCATGGTGATACCCCGCTGCTAAGCTCTCATTCGGGAAGTACCGTTCTATAGAACGGTATTAAGTTCGTGGATCGGGTTTTCGTTTTTATTATTTTTTTGCCCAGTCCGGGGATGCCTACTTTGGAACGAAGAGGACAGAACCTCACATAGTCTTGCTGGGACTTGCAGTTCTACTTGTAAAGACAATGTTTGATATTCTTTATTTACACCACACCACACTATCAACCCGCCACCCACCGCCACCAGGGGTGGCGGGGATAGCCCCGGGCTATCAGCCTGGGCCTGGGGTGCCCTGGAGAGGATGACCCCTTTATTGGGGGGGTCCCCAGCTCTCCAGGGATCTCCGGCCTGGGCTGACTAGCGGTCAGGGCTGATGCTGCGGCTGGGGGGCCCGGTGAAAGGGCTCTCCTGGCTGTGGCATCAGCCCCCCACTAGAAAAAGTCCAGTGCTGGTTCTGGAACATACAGGGGAACCCTACTCATTTTTTCCCCTGTAGTTCCAGAACCAGGACCGGATCAGAGCCCAGAGCTGGTTGCACAGAATACGGGGGACCCCTACGTTGTTTGTCCCCCGTATTTTGGCAACCAGCACTGGTTCTGACTAGCCCGGTGCTGGTTGTGCTTAAGTACAGGGGACCCCTACGTCATTTGTCCCCTGTATTTAAGCACACCCAGCACTGGGTCACTAATGCCCGGGGCTGGTTGCTTTTTTTTGGGGGGGGGTGCACGCCATTTTTTTCTTTTTTACACAGGTTTTTTTTTTTTTTACCACAGCAGCACAGACGGGTCTCACGGACCCGTCAGTGCTCTGTGTCAATGACACAGATGCAAGTAGCACGGATCTCCTGGTCCGTGCGTGCATCTGTGTCATTGAAATACACAGCAGCACAGACGGGTCTCACTGACCGATCTGTGCTCTGTGTCACTGTCAATCACACAGATGCATGTAGCACGGATCTCACGAGTCCGTGCTACATGCAAATGAGCACCATAATGCTGATTGTCTGAGAGCCGGGACAGACGGCTGTCAGCCAATCAGCACTTTGCCCATTAAAGGCAAAGGCATTTTTTTTTAAATGGCCGCTCGAGGCAAAACCTCGAGATCCGACAGCAGATCTCGAGGTTTTGCCTCAGGAGAGGGATCCGGGGCAGAGAGGGAGATCCGAGCTTGGGCTCGGATCGCCATGGATCCCCGAAGTTCAGGTGGGTTCGGTTCTCAGGGAACCGAACCCGCTCATCCCTATACACAACCATGTGTATGCAAAATAATTTAATTAGAAAAAAGTGTCTGAATTAGCCTTATTGCTGCAGATTTTCTTTACTCTCTTAAATCAAGCATTCGGAAACCCTGCATTTTCTACTGGTGGTTGAACAGCAGTTAGCATTCACAGCTATGCTGTCATGGGTTTGTTTCCATATTACAAAAGGCAGCTGGTTATTCAGAGGGTGAATACAATATAACAAGGTTCGGATATATAAAATAAATTAATTTTATTAAATGAAATACCAATAAAATTCAATATGCATTGATCCTTATTTTCACATGTTGTATATTTAAAGTAGGGTGAGCGGGTTCGGATTTCTGAAATCCAAACCCCCCCGAGCCCCCCCGATCCGAGGCAGATCCGAGTCAGGCTCGACTTTTCCTGCCTGACTCGGATCTGAAATCGAGGCAAAACGTCATCATCCCGCCTTCCGAGTCTCGCGGGTTTTGGAACCTATATAAGGTACCCGCGTCGGCGCCATTTTTTCACTCGGCTGTGGACAGTGAAGAGGGAGGGTGGGAGTTAGGGCTGGCTGGGCTGTGTAGTGTAGTGAAGTGTTGCTGTTGTCCACTACTTCAAAGTCCATAGGGGCTGGCTGTGTTGTGCTGTGCTGCTGTTGTTAATAGGGGCTGTGTCCACTACTTCAAAGTCCATAGGGGCTGGCTGGACTGTGTTGTGCAGTCAGTTCTCCATAGGGGCTGTGTCCACTCCAAAGTCCTGTGCAGTGTCCCAGTCCTAAAGGGGTGCTGTAGTGTTGTCCAGGGGGTGCTCTGTCCATCAGGGGTGCTCCCCCCAAGTGCTAAAAAAATAATATATTTTCTGTGTTTGTGAATTGTGTGCGCAGTAGCCGCACGTGCATCAACAAAGTAGTGCCAAGCGTGCGCCTGTGTCATAAGTAAAGGGCCGGCTGGCTTGACCGTTAAAGGGTGCTGTAACCCCCAAAGTACACTCCAGTCCAAACCAAAAATAAAATTATTTTCTGTGTTTGTGAATTGTGTGCGCAGTAGCCGCACGTGCATCAACAAAGTAGTGCCAAGCGTGCGCCTGTGTCATAAGTAAAGGGCCGGCTGGCTTGACCGTTAAAGGGTGCTGTAACCACCAAAGTACACTCCAGTCCAAACCAAAAAAAAAAATATTTTCTGTGATTGTGAATTGTGTGCGCAGTAGCAGCACGTGCATCAACAAAGTAGTGCCAAGCGTGCGCCTGTGTCATAAGTAAAGGGCCGGCTGGCTTGACCATTAAAGGGTGCTGTAACCCCCAAAGTACACTCCAGTCCAAACCAAAAAAAAAATAATTTTCTGTGTTTGTGAATTGTGTGCGCAGTAGCCGCACGTGCATCAACAAAGTAGTGCCAAGCGTGCGCCTGTGTCTTAAGTAAAGGGCCGGCTGGCTTGACCGTTAAATGGTGCTGTAACCCCCAAAGTACACTCCAGTCCAAACCAAAAAAAAAAATATTTTCTGTGATTGTGAATTGTGTGCGCAGTAGCAGCACGTGCATCAACAAAGTAGTGCCAAGCGTGCGCCTGTGTCATAAGTAAAGGGCCTGCTGGCTTGACCGTTAAAGGGTGCTGTAACCCCCAAAGTACACTCCAGTCCAAACCAAAAAAAAAATAATTTTCTGTGTTTGTGAATTGTGTGCGCAGTAGCCGCACGTGCATCAACAAAGTAGTGCCAAGCGTGCGCCTGTGTCATAAGTAAAGGGCCGGCTGGCTTGACCGTTAAAGGGTGCTGTAACCCCCAAAGTACACTCCAGTCCAAACCAAAAAAAAAATAATTTTCTGTGTTTGTGAATTGTGTGCGCAGTAGCCGCACGTGCATCAACAAAGTAGTGCCAAGCGTGCGCCTGTGTCATAAGTAAAGGGCCGGCTGGCTTGACCGTTAAAGGGTGCTGTAACCCCCAAAGTACACTCCAGTCCAAACCAAAAAAAAAAATATTTTCTGTGATTGTGAATTGTGGGCGCAGTAGCAGCACGTGCATCAACAAAGTAGTGCCAAGCGTGCGCCTGTGTCATAAGTAAAGGGCCGGCTGGCTTGACCGTTAAAGGGTGCTGTAACCCCCAAAGTACACTCCAGTCCAAACCAAAAAAAAATATTTTCTGTGATTGTGAATTGTGTGCGCAGTAGCCGCACGTGCATCAACAAAGTAGTGCCAAGCGTGCGCCTGTGTCATAATTAAAGGGCCGGCTGGCTTGACCGTTAAAGGGTGCTGTAACCCCCAAAGTACACTCCAGTCCAAACCAAAAAAAAAAAATTATTTTCTGTGTTTGTGAATTGTGTGCGCAGTAGCCGCACGTGCATCAACAAAGTAGTGCCAAGCGTGCGCCTGTGTCATAAGTAAAGGGCCGGCTGGCTTGACCGTTAAAGGGTGCTGTAACCCCCAAAGTACACTCCAGTCCAAACCAAAAAAAAAATTATTTTCTGTGTTTGTGAATTGTGTGCGCAGTAGCCGCACGTGCATCAACAAAGTAGTGCCAAGCGTGCGCCTGTGTCATAAGTAAAGGGCCGGCTGGCTTGACCATTAAAGGGTGCTGTAACCCCCAAAGTACACTCCAGTCCAAACCAAAAAAAAAATAATTTTCTGTGTTTGTGAATTGTGTGCTCAGTAGCCGCACGTGCATCAACAAAGTAGTGCCAAGCGTGCGCCTGTGTCATAAGTAAAGGGCCGGCTGGCTTGACCGTTAAAGGGTGCTGTAACCCCCAAAGTACACTCCAGTCTAAACCAAAAAAAAAAATATTTTCTGTGTTTGTGACTTGTGTGCACTGTGGCTGCACGTGCATCAACAAAGGAGCAGCGCCAAGCGTGCGCCTGTGTCCCATAAGTAAAGAGCCGGCTGGCTCATTTCTTAAAGGGTGGTGTAACCCATAAAGTGCACTACTCTCCAGCAAAAATAAAAAAATATTTTCTGTGTTTGTGTGCGCTTTAGCCGCACGTATATATCAATATAACATAAATGGAGAACCAAGCTTTCTCCGATAAAAATAAAATAGGGAAAGATCAAGAACCACTTCCTCCTAGTGCTATTGCTGCTGCTGGGAGTTGTTCATCATCCCAGAGAGGAAGTAGGAACATCACTACTTTTACTAAACAATTGACCCTCCAACAGTCCCTAGCGATGAGGATGAAGTACGACAGCAGTCATCCTGAAGCAAAACGTATAACTGAGGCCTTGACTGCTATGTTGGTGTTAGACGTGCGTCCGGTATCCGCCATTAGTGCAGTGGGATTTAGACAATTGATGGAGGTAGTGTGTCCCCGGTTCCAAATCCCATCTAGATTCCACCTGCATCCTTAAAGCAGCAGCGACAAGCATGCGTCTGTCTGTTAAAGGGTGGTGACACCCTCAAAGTGTGCTACACAAACAATTAAAATATTGTTCTTTTTTTTCTGTCTTTGTGAAATGTGTGGGCTGTAGCCGCACCTGCATCCTTAAAGCAGCAGCGACAAGCGTGCGTCTGTCTGTTTAAGGGTGGTGACACCCTCAAAGTGTGCTACTCAAACAATAAAAATATTGTTCTTTTTTTTCTGTCTTTGTGAATTGTGTTGGCTGTAGCCGCACTTGCATCCTCAAAGCAGCAGCGACAAGCGTGCGTCTGTCTGTTAAAGGGTGGTGTAACTCTCAAAGTGCTCCAAGAAATAAAAAACAATTTTTTTAATGTGTTTGTGACTTGTGTGCGATGTAGCCGCACTTGCATCCTCAAAGCAGCAGCGACAAGCGTGCATCTGTCTGTTAAAGGGTGGTGACACCCTCAAAGTGTGCTACACAAACAATAAAAATATTCTTCTTCTTTTTTCTGTCTTTGTGAATTGTGTGGGCTGTAGCCGCACTTGCATCCTCAAAGCAGCAGCGACAAGCGTGCGTCTGTCTGTTAAAGGGTGGTGACACCCTCAAAGTGTGCTACACAAACAATAAAAATATTGTTCTTTTTTTTTCGCTCTTTGTGGAATGTGTGGGCTGTAGCCACACCTGCATCCTTAATGCTGCAGCGACAAGTGTGCATCTGTCTGTTAAACGATTACATCGGTGACAGCATCCAAGTAGGCATGTCAGACAGTCCGTACCTGTACTGGCAGGAAAAATAAGCAATTTGGAGGTCCCTGTACAAACTGGCTCTATTTTACCTGAGTTGCCCCCCCTCCAGTGTGTTCTCCGAAAGAGTGTTTAGTGCAGCCGGGAACCTTGTCAGCGAAAGGCGTAGGAGGTTGCTTCCACAAAATGTGGAGAAGATGATGTTCATAAATTGAATTATCAACTCTTCCAGGGAGACCAGCCTCCAGAACGTACAGAGGGACCTGTGGTTCCAGCGGGGATGAATTAATACTCTGTGAGGATGAGGATGTACACACTGAAGAGGGTGAGGAATCGGTGGATGAGGAGGATGAGGATGACATCTTGCCTCCGTAGAGCCAGTTTGTGCAGGGACAGATTAATTGCCAGCTTGTTTTGTGGGGGCCCAAACGAACCAATCATTTCAGCCACAGTTGTGTGGCAGACCCTGGCGCTGAAATTATTGGTTTGTTAAAGTGTGCATGTACTGTTTATACAACATAAGGGTGGGTGGGAGGGCCCAAGGACAATTCCATCTTGCACCTCTTTTTTTTCTTTGCATTATGTACAGTTTGGGGCCTAGTTTTTCAAACTGCCATCCTGTCTGCCACTGCAGTTTCACGCCTAGATGGGTCACGTGTTTGTGCTGCCCACTCGTGTCGCTTAGCATAGTCATCCAGCTACCTCGGTGCAACCTTTTGGACATAAAAACACTATTGTGAGGTGTTCAGAATAGACTGGAAATGAGTGGAAATTAAGGTTATTGAGGTTAATAATAGCATAGGAGCAGAAAAACCTACAAATTCTGTGATTTTAGCTGTTTTTATGCTTTTTTTCAAAAAAATACAGATCCAAAACACAAAACCCAGAACCCAAAACACGGTAGGGTGGTTTTGGCAAAACCAATCCAGATCCAAAACACGAAGAAAGATCCAGATCCAAAACCAAAACACAAAACACGAAAAGTGGCCGGTGCACACCCCTAATTTAAAGCATTGTAAGAAATATATATATATATATATATATATATATATAAATTAATGACAAATGGTCCTGTACCAGTATAGACAATAATCTCCAAACTGTGCTAATAGGAGAATTTTAATAATTCCAAGTCTTGTAATGGTTGCCAACTGCAAACAGAATCCAAGCAGCGCAGGGGTCCTGTATGATTTGGACAGGCTTTGATAGCAAAAATGTACCTGTAGTGTGTTTACAGTCTAAATCACGGTGTCACTATTCATGGCTCTCACCTGTGTAGAAGGGAGCCTGGATGTCCGTGTGAAGGCTGTGGTAGGCAGTAGTATCCCCAGTGTGGTGTAGAACGGCGCTGCACCTTTTGAAGCGCTAATTTTCAGGAGTCCAGACACAGGCGGTAATTCACTTCATGTGAGTTTAGTTCAACCTGGGAGAGGGAACCGCTCACAAGCTGTTCTAGCCTCACTGAAATAGCAGAACGCTTCGGATTTGTTAGAAGAATGGACTGCAATAGCCGATTTGATTCTGGCTGGGAGACTGTGGGGATACGGAAGACAGGTGCATATGGGGTTTGCTGGATAGCAAGTAGCTCAACCTAGGAGAGGGAGCCGATCACCTCCTTACTGCTGGGCTGCGCTGACAGAGAGCTCCGTATTAGATGAATGGGGCAGACCACATGAGTCAGATAGGCAGTAGGTCTGTAAATCCTTAGAAATAGCAGGTACCAGGACCATCTGATTTTTGGCAGGCGGTCACCCTGCATTTTCTGCTGGTGGTGCTGTCATGGGTTTGTTTCCAACCAGGGCTCTATCTGTGTGGAGTTAGTTTGTTGTGACTGGGTTTGTTGCAATGGAGCAGCGGCCGCAGCCATGGAAACTTGCCGCTGATTGGCTGAGAGTGGCCGCTGCCTGATTTATTATAGTCAATGGAGTTTACCGGAAATTACCATAAGTCAATTCGGGTGTCAGCGGGCATTGCCCACTGCCTGTCCATTGGGTTGTGAATAGTTTGTTGTTTTACGAAGACCTAGGACTTCTACTGGAAAAGAAGATTGACCTCCTGCAAGGAGTAGGCAAGAACTGCATGTAGCATATGTGCGTGTGGTTGAGTGAGTGAATTACAATATTCAGTGTGGGAGTACTGTGTTTTGTTTAATATTTTTTTAACACTGGGGATAAAGGTGCAACCGGCCTGCTGGCACTTGAAGTTCTACAACTGGCAAAGGGCAGGCTGGATGTTACCTAAAGTTCAGCTGTGAAGAACAGTATTATTACTTTAAGTAACCCATTACCTCTGCATCCACCGGCCAGGGATACATCGAAGAGCCCTCAGCTGGTCAATGCTCTGGAGGGGGACCCCATTTTGGGGGGGGGAAGTCCCCACTGTGCAGGGATTGCCAGCCCTAGGCTGATCAGTTTGGGGATGGTTTAATGCCAAGGCAGTAGGACCTCATGCTGAGTGTCCTCCTGCTGTAGCATTACAACCCTAGCTGGGACCCCACACCATTTAAAACAAAAAAAACTATTTAACTGCTTTAATACTCCACCTCTATTTACCTGTTCTGGCCTTGGGCCTCTGCTCTAGTTCTTGATTCTATTTCATTGTATAGTTTATATTAAACTGCCACCCTGTTTGCCACTACAGTCTGACTTCAGTGTGTTATATTATTTTGCAAACTGCCATGTGTTTGTGCCGCTGCTCTGTTACTTAGCTTAGCCAGTCAGCTCGATGAAGTCTTTGGCCAATATGGGTGAAAACAATATTGTGAGCTGTGGTGTGGTCAAAATTGACTGGAAATTAATTTTATTACTGTTAGGAACAAAAATAGGCCCAAATGACATTATTTTATCTGTTTATTATCAATTAAAAAAATCCAGATCCAAAACACTTGAGGGTGGTTTTGGCAAAACTAAAACACGACAATGAATTAGAACCAAAACCAAAACACAGGGGTCTGCATACATATCTAATTTAAATAGAAATGCACAATGTTTTGTTCTTAGCATTGCAAATAAAGTGAAATAATGCTGCTCAGTGGCGTAAGTTCATCCCAGACGCCCGGAGGCAAGTTACAAATTGGTACCCCCACCCCAGTCACAGCCGCTGATACTGTCATTTAGCAATTCGCATGCAGACAGGCTACAGATAGACGGAGGCAGCAGCTGATGGTCTGACATGGAACTCTCCACTAGTCTATGGTGGCTTCTCAGGTGCCGGGAACGGGTGTCATGTATTGGGCAGACATAGCGGTACACTCTGTGGGGTGGGGTGAATATGTTGTGGACAATGGAGGAGGTGCCCCTTCAAAGCTGGAGCCCGGTGGCAGGCGCCTCCTTTGTCTCCCATAGTTCTGCCCCTGATGCTACTCAAATGTATTATTTTTAGATAATAAGATTGGTGTTCCATTTTTCCATAATAAATATTTTTTTTATTTAATAACATTATTTAAAGTTTAAATATAGTATGAGTTTAATCTCCTGAGTCTCCTGTTTTAGTGTTTTTATCTGAATTAGAATTAATTTGTATGGTTATTTATTAAAGATTTTTAATCTTTGTGGTTTTAAAAGCATATATTGTTTTTGTTAGTTTTTTACTTTTCATTTACAAATAGGTTGTTCACATATAATTTAAATTCATAAGAATGTTTGTTCGGCACCTCTAGATAAAAAGAAAATGTTGGAAATCTATCCACTGGTAAAATAGATTTGGACTACTACAGCTCCACTTGAATCAATTTTGGTCTTTTTTAACATTATTATGTAAATGTAATTAACCTTACCTTTCTATAGCTCCAGTGCTGGTTACCCTTCATCCCGTGACAATCGTAAAGGGTGATGGGACTGTTACGAGAAATTGCATCAAAGCAAAATTTCCTTGTGTGAAGCGGCTCCCCGGGACGTACATCTTCCCTCCATCCGAAGGTAAATAGCTGTAAATCAACAAAAACAACATGTAGGAATAAAACAATAAAATAGTAACAGTTGTTGTAATTAGAACTGTCGATTACCAAGACAACTCTAAATAGCAAGATATGTACTGTCTAATACTAGGTTTTATAATGAGAAGCTGTACAATCAATCGCTATGGCACCAGACACTGTAGCCTGTTGCAAAATTGATAGTAGCATTTAACCACCTGGAAAAAAGGCATTTATTTGTCTACACTGTGGATAGGAATATAATATTTCAAAATATAAATGTAAGAAGTTAAAAATAGCATATTTATAAAACCATTTATAGTAATAATAAAACATGCATTCAATGAGGTTTAGTGTCTGTGCTTACATAACTAGTGTGGCTCTTGACAGATACAACCTTTAGGGACAGATTAGCATTACTGCCTCTCAGCACTGAGCAGTGGCATCACAAGGGGGGTGCGAGCAGCACCAGGGTGTCACCCGCTGTAACTAGGGTTTTTGGAGCCTAGGGCAAATTGAAAAATGGCACTCAGTCCATAACTCATAGGTTGGTCAAGGTTATCCTCAGGTCTCCCTAGAAGGAGAAAAACTTGGAGCGAGGGTAGCCCTTAAGGAGCATACCCTTTCCCCCACTTAAAAAACATTAACATGACACTGGGTTAGTTTAAATCACACAACTGTAGAAATAGGGAGGCATTTTTTTTATTTATTTTATAATATATATTTCTTTTATAACACTTACTATATTGCAAACCACTGTTTATTCATTTTTTCATGCAAAAAACATAGGAAAAGAGTGCAAACATTGCATCAATAACAAACAAGATGCATTCTGGGTAAAGTAAATCACATACATGCAAATTATCCTACCTGAATGCATTATGATTTTAAAAACTGATGCCATTATTGCACTCGACCAAATCACTCACTCACTGACGTGACATTCTTGTAATGATCTTTAGAGCGAAGACAGCCCATAAGGATCATGTCCAAACCCCCACATTGGATGAAGACAGCCCATAAAGATCATGTCCAAACCCCCACATTGGATGAAGACAGCCCATAACGATCATGTCCAATCCCCCACATTGGGGAAAGTTATAATATTCCAAACTTACATATATATATATAGAGAGAGAGAGAGAGAGAGCAGCACATTAATAAACCACCTGTACAGCAGCGATGGCTGATGGTGCCCCCCTCTGTCGGTACAGCCATGGTGTCCCTGGGCACGTGCCCTGCTCGACCCCCCTAGATACATCACTGGTGACACCAAAGTGCCTACTCCTCCTCAGTGACAGGACCTGGGTGCTGCACTCTAGCATTATGTGCAGCACTTGGCTCTTTACAAAGTGAGGGAGCTGGCACTGCAAATACACTGGTCCCCGGGGGCAGTCCGCACCTTCGGGATCCCCCAGAGAGACTAAAACAGGGGGGTTCAGGCCACCTGGCTATGCCCCCTACCCACAAGGCCATGCCCCCTTGCCACAAAGCTACACCCTTTTTACAGGCTGCAGCTTCATCTCGCGCACTAAAAGCCTCCTCGTCCCTGCATCAGGTTTCACCCAGTGGATGGATGCCACTGACACTGAGGTCATGGGTTTGATTCTCATCACATCCCTAACTGTGTGGAGTTTGTATATTTACCCCATACTTGCGTGGGTTTCCTCCTGGGTGCTCCAGTTACCTCCCACAATCCAAAAATATAATGGTAGGTTAATTATCTCTGGATAAAAAATGAACCCTAGTGTGTAAGTGTGTGTACATGTGGTAGGGAATATAGATTGTAAGATCCACTGGGCAGGGGCTGATGTGAGAGCCAAGATTTTCTCTGTAAAGCGCTGCAGAATATGGACCTCATTCAGAGGCGCTCGCAAAATGCGAGCACTCGCTCCGAATGAGGGGGCCGCATATTAAAAATGTTCCAGCCTCCTGGCCTCTCGCTAGGCTGTGGGTTACCACCCACAGCTTTAACGAGCGGCCAGGATTATGGTCCTTATGGTCAAGACCATCGTGACCATGGGGGCATGCAACGAGACCCTTGTGGTAGGGTCTTGTCTGCCACAAGCCCCAGAGAGCTTCCAGCTCTAATAGAGCCAGAAGCTCTCCCACTGACATCACTGGTGATGTCAGTGGTGCTGCCCACAAATGGCAGACGCTCGCATGGGAACACCTCCATTTGTGAAGCCACCCCCCGCCACGCCTACAAAATGGGACGAGCTGTCAATCAACATCGACAGCCGCCCCTTTTGTAGTGAGACCCAGAGTGAGAGAATTTTTTTCTCGCTCCGGGGCTTGCGCATGCGCAGTGAAGCAGCTGCGCGTGCGCAGAGGCCAACATCGACCCGTTTGCGAGCAGGTCTGAATGAGACCCTATGTGTGCAATATATAAATAACTGGTAATATATAAATAATAAATGACATGTCGACAGTGAAAATGTCAACTGCACACAGTACATATATTATTATCCAAATGCATTTTGCATTGCTATGAAACATCATTTGCATGCTTACATATTTGTGTAATACATTTTATACATCTTCTACTATGATTGCTGGTAAGGTGCTTCATTTTTGTAGTTATTGATGAAGCTGTTAAATGACCATTCCCAAAACATTCACAGGTCAAAGCTGCCATTAAATCCCTGTTATGTAAGATAAATAAGACTTTTATGCAGCAATATTCATTTTTTGTTGAATGCTTCTCTCTAGTGGAGATACTTTGAATTACACTTTTTCCAGAACTACAGTAAAATTATTAAAATATCCTGAATTATTGTTATTGAGCAGCTCTTACCTTGTGGTCTGAGAATATTGTAAACTGACAACCTAAGGGATTTTCTAGCTTTGAACTAACCATAAAAACAAATATTAAAGAATATTTATAAATAGCCATGTGCGCCGACCCCTGTGTTTTCGTTTTGGATCTGTATCTCCTCGTGTTTTGGATCTGGATTTGGTTTTGCCAAACCCACCCATTGCATGTTTTGGTTATGGATCTGTGTTTTTTCTAAAAATATCATAAAAAAAGCTAAAATCACATATTTTGGGCCTGTTTTTGTTCCTACAGTATTATTAATCTCAATAACATTTATTTCCAGTCATTTCCAGTAAAATTTTGACCACCTCACAGCTCACGATATTGATTTAATCTAGTTTAGGGCCAAAAGGTTGCATCCAGCTATCTGGTTTACTAAGCTAAGCGACAGTAGTGGTGACACTAACATGTGGCAGTTCAGCTGCCAACATAGCACAGAGTGGCATTGCAGTGGTAGGGATGTGATAATATAGTTTAATAAACTATACGACCCCTAGGAAGTTTAAAAACCAAGACTGTTTTCCTTAACTAGGTCAAAGGCCTGACGGAGTAGGAATATGTTTATTGACTGAAGACAGGGAAAGGACGGAAGGATTGATTAGTTTTTAATTTATTTATATTAATGTTTTGATTCTTAAAAAATTATGAGGGAAGATCAATGTAGGATCAAGATCTTCAGTTCCTAAAACACATCAATGATCTGGAGGAGGTTTTTTAATTTTTAAACATCTAAAAGAAATGAGGTGGCCTTGCTGGTGGAGGTGCTGCTACAACACCTGCAGAGTCACAAATACATGGATGATAAACTGCGGTCTGGCCGGCAGTGTCACGAAACAATAATAGCGCAGCTAAGTTGAAAATGCACACACAAAAAAAATATTTAGATTTTTTATTTTTTGTGGATTGATCATATTAATTTTATTTAAAAAAAATTTTCTAACACTGGGGAAGAGCACCCCTGAACAAGGCAGCAGCCCATTGATGAACAACACAGATAGCACCCCTTCTTTATGGACAACAAAGCTACCCTACCGAGTGTGGACAGACCACCTGCAGAGTAAAAAAAAAAAGTGGACGATAAACTGCGGTCTGGCCGGCAGTGTTACTAAACAATAATTTTTCATAATATTAATTTTATTTCACTTTTATTGTTTTAACACTGGGGAAGAGCACCCCTGAACTAGAGACTTGCGCCGACCTCCGTGTTTTGGTTTTGGATCAGTATCTCCTCTTGTTTGGGATCTGGATTGTTTTTTCCAAAACCGCCTTTGCGTGTTTTGTTTTTTTGGTTTTGGAACTGGATTTTTTTTTTTTAAACCATTAGAACAGCTAAAATCACATAATTAGGGCCTGTTTTTGTTCCTACAGTATTAACCTCAAAAACATTTATTTACAGTCATTTCCAATCAATTTTGACCACCTCACAATATTGATTTTTTCATCTAGTTTAGGGCCAAAAGGTTGCATCCAGCTGGCTGGCTGACTAAGCTAAACTACAACAGTGGGCGGCACTAACATGTGGCAGTTCAGCTTCCAACACGAATACAGTGTGTTATACAGTGTGGGTTAGATACACCAATAGTGCACATACTGTGACAGCAGTGTCGGCAGTGCAGGGTGCTGTCTGTGTCCTCAATGCGAGAGTGCCAGTGGTGTCCTCAATGTGGAAGTGCCGGCAGTGTTGGCAGTGTGGTGGTGTTGGTAGAGTGGGGTCCAGGCAGTGTCTTGAGTGCATAGTGCCGGCAGTGCCAGCAGAGCAAGGGTGCCAGCGGTGTGCAGGAGTGCTGGCAGTGATGGCTGTGCAGGGATGCCCTCGGTGTGGGAATAGCGGCAGTGCAGAGTCGCTGACGGCATCCTCAATATGTGGGGCAGTAGTGCGGGGGTGCTGGCAATGTCCTTAGTGCAGGGTGCTGGTGGTGCTGCCAAAGTGGGGTGCCAGCGGTGTCCTCAGTGCATGTGTGCTGACAGTGTTGGCAGTGCAGGGGTGCCGGTGGTGTCCTCAGTGTGGGAGTGCCGGCAGTGTGGGGTTGCTGGCGGTGGCCTCAGTACGTGGGGAGTGTGGGGGAGCTGGCAGTGTCCTCAGTGCAGAGTGTCAGCAAAGTGGGGGTGCCAGTGGTGTGCTGACATTGCCGGCAGTGCAGGGGTGCCGGTGGTGTCCTCAGTGTGGGAGTGCCGGCAGTGTAGGGTCGCTGACGGTGTACTAAGTACGTGGGGCAGCAGTGTAGGGGTGCTGGCAGTGTCCTCAGTGCAGAGTGTCGGCAAAGCGGGGGTGCCAGCGGTATCCTCATTGCATGTGTGCTGACAGTGTCAGCAGTGCAGGGGTGCCTGTGGTGTCCTCAGTGTTTGAGTGCTGGAAGTGTCGGCAAGGTGGGGGTCGCTGACGGTGTCCTCACGTGGGGCAGCAGTGCATGGTTGCTGGCAGGGTGCCAGTGGTGTTGGCATAGCAGGGGTGCCAGGTGTGTCCTCAGTTTGGGGATCCTGATGGTGTTGGCACTGCATGGGTGCTGCTGGTGTCCTCAATGCAGGGTGCCAGCAGTGTCAGCAGCAGGGTTGTCGGCAGCGGGGGATGCTGCCAGTGGGGGTCGGCAGCAGGGGGTGCCGGTGGTGTCAGGCAAGGGGGATGGGTGGCATCTTCCTAACTTCCTGTGCTATATTCAATGGGCTTTACACTAATTGGCTGAGAGCCGTCACACACTGCTCTCTCAGCCAATAAGCATTAAGCCCACTTGATGCAAAACCTCGCAATCTGACGGCGGGATCGCGAGGTTTAGGCTCGATTAGAGATCCGGGGCAGCAGGGCTGTCTTAACAACATTGTAGGCCCTGGCAAAGCAATGCACTGAGGGCTTCTACCCACTCATTCACGGGAATACAAAATGGTCAATACATTTAAACTATACAATTTACTGGTACTTTCAACAAAATCAATGTTCTAACATAAAAAACATAATGTAAAGGAAGGATTATGGATGCCACATCCCTCTTCTCTTCTCCAGCTCGCAGTGCAATTCCTGCTCATCACTGTGGCTGTGATTAAAGTATTGGGGCCCCCTGAGAGAGGGGGCCTGGGAGATCATGCCCCCTGTGCCCCCACCCCCTAATTCTGGTTCTGTAGCTGCAGGCTGTCAGCCAGGTAGAGAATGCTTTCTGGTCACTCTGATTATGTGTCTACCTCTCAGCCGGCTGCCCTATGTATGGAGCGAGCAGCCACATACTGCATATAGTTGTCCCCTGTCCCAGCCTGCTCCTGCTTGAAGGCCCCTAAAATTGTGAGGCCCTGTGCTGCTGCCCTTTGTGCCTGTATGTTAAAATGGCCCTGCGGGGCAGGTAGGGAGATCCGAGCTGTGACTCGGATCCCCCAAATTCGGGTGGGTCTGGTTCCCGGAGAACCGGACCCGCTCATCTCTACCCTGAACGAGGCAGCAGACCCTTGATGAACAACACAGACAGCACCCCATCTTTATTGACAACAAAGCACCCCTGCCGAGTGCAGATAGACCACCTGCAGAGTCACAAATATGTGGATGATAAACTGTGGCAGTGTCACCGAACAGAAATAATGCAGCTAAGTTGCTAACGCAAACACACAAAAAAAAGAAAGAAAGAAAAAAATGATTTATTTTTTTACACTGGGGACTGCAGCCCTAGCTTGATGGACAGGACAACCAACATAGCAGCAGCCACAGTTAATTGACAGGAGAAGTGACACAGCAGCTGCAGCACCCACTGAAGGAAGCCCCCCTTTATATACTGCAGCCTAAGCCCCTTTACGGACAACACAGCAGCAGCCTTCAGCCCAAGACCCTGACTGGACACACACACTGAGTGACCCACAGTGACTACAGGTCTGCTAGCTTCTCTCTCCACAGCCAGAGCGAAAATGGCAGCTATCACGGGGACCTTTATATTATCCAAAACCCGCGAGAATTCGACAGCGGGAAGATGACGTTTTGCCTCGTGAGATCCGAGTCAGGCAGGAAAAGACGAGCCGGTCTTGGATTCAACTTGGAATTGTAATGTTCGGATGGGTCCAGTTCTCTGAGAACTCAACCCGCTCATCTCTATATATAAATAATACCTCTGATGTCTCATGTACTGACATGTATTGCTTTGATTTTGCAGTCAGTTATAGCCCATATGACTTATGGGGCTGGCATCAAAAGAGACCAGGACTCAGACAAAGCAATGGACATTTAACATCCCTACTTTTTCTGCATATTTAATAATAATGTAGCCATCATTTTTAGAAGGTGAGGAGAAAATATTAAAATAATATTTAGTTATGTGCTTCTCCAGTGCAACATTTTCACTAATAGATAACCATCAAGCCAATACTAGAGATGTGGACAGACCCCCGTGTTTTGGTTTTGGATCTGGATTCATCTTCGTGTTTTGGCTTTGCAAAACCACCCTCAAGTGTTTTAGCTTTGGATTCGGATAAATATTGATAAAAGTCGATTAGGAATCGATAAAAACATCAACAGAAATCAATAAAAAAGCTAAAATGTTCGAATCCAAAACCAGATTTCGTTTTTTAAATCCAAGTTCCAAACTGGCAACATATCTACCCAAAACAACCATCAAAAAACAAAACAAAGTGAAAAGTGGTGTCCAAAATACAAGCAAAAAAGTCAATTACATTTATGTATCTGTGCCCTTGTCATTTTTAATCCTAGGTTTTAAACTATTTCAAAGCACGTGTGTCTCATAGAACCAAAATATAATAATCGTTCAGATAGAATTCTATCAAATAATTGAAATCTAATGGGAGGCAGTAGTTTGCTTTCAGTTTATTCATTTTTGTAAACTATTTACCTATTGTTACTTGTTTCTCAAGTTGAGTTTGTGATTTAGGAGTCCATTCACCGTACTCACTGTGGTCCGCACTACACTTACTGAAAGAGGTGACCTGGACCGCGGCTGATAGGACCACCAGTCGGACGGTGCTACGCCACTGATCGGCAGGCAGGGGGAGTTTCTGGGTACTCATAAACCCCCCCTGCATGCGCATATGAGCCAGATGGCCCTCGACAATTAGGTTTCCAACTTGTTGTGTGCAGCAGTTGTGGATACAAAGATCACTTCCCACAGCTGTGAAAATTAGCACTCTGGAATCTGACTTGGCAGTGCCACTGGGCATGCGTGAATGTCGGTTCACGCATGCATGACCTCTGCTGGAAGGAGCCAGATGGGGGGGGCGGAGGGATACCATAGGAAGGAGATGTTGTCCAGGAACAAACTCCATCTGAAGAAGGCGTAAGTTCCTGCAGTCAAACTCCAGAGTTTGATAAACATAGATCCCCATACCAGTGTATGGGGATGGCAGGCCACATCAGGGCTGAAAGGTAAGCAGGAGATATGTGATATCTCCTGCGGTACCTTTATAAATGAATAGCCCTCACACTTAATTTACACAAAAGAAGACAAAAATTTGAGATGGGCAGGTCCAGATTAATGAAATCCGAACACACCCGAATTTAGGGGTTCCAAGTAGAACTGAGTCAAGGTTCAGATTCACTTTTGTGACCCGATTTCAACCGAGTCCCAGTTCGGATCTGTTGCCAGTTCGTAAATCATATTTAAACAATATCATCGAGTTTGTGTATTAGGACATTTTAGCTTTTTATCGATTTTTATTGATTTTTCTCCGAATCCAAAACCAAGACACTTGAGGGTGGTTTTTGCGAAACCAAAACACAAAGATGGATCCAGATCCAAAACCAAAACACAGGGGTCGGCGCACATCTCTAGAGAAAATTTTAATTTTCACCTGCTTTGTAAAAATTAAGTGATGATGAATGGACCCCTTAATCTGTACAATTCATCTTACTTCTTCATAACACAAGCTCTAACTGCAAACACAAAAGCTCCCTTCATTGAGAACAATTTAATATACACACAGGGTGGGATGCATGACGCATTGCATTTTGAAAGTGATGCATCCCACCACTCTTTTCAAGCATAACATTAAAACTGTATGCTTGAAACAAATCACAAAGGACAGCTCTCCCGATAAGAGCTGTTCTTTGCAATAAAAGGACTTCTGGCATTAGGACCCATAAGTCCTTCTGCACATACGTCAAGTACAGGGGGTTCTGGGAGGAATCTTACTGGATCCCTATCAGGGGGGAATTATAAATAGAAGCCTATATGCTTCTATTTGGCAATGTCATCTAAAGATGGCATTGCCCACTGCATTCAAGCCCTGGCAAGTATCACATTCCAGGGTTGGTGCGTATGTGGTAAGCGACCAAGCCATTCGGTCATTTACGGAGGTTTGACTGCAAAATTAGAATTGCTGCATCCTTAATTCAAGTAAACATTGAAACTTATTATGTTTACTTTATAGGTTATAGCATTTAGAATAACTCAAGATAATACAGTAGCAGCAGAATTTCTTTTTATAGGCATCATACTGAAAGTCCATGCAATTTGAGCCATCTCACTTTTCAGAAACATAAAATATATCTGCCCTTTATCTGGCACTAACTTAAACTGCTTTATGGCTGATGATAGCCTGCAATCTCACTGCAGTTCAAAGTCAATAGCTTCACTTACTTAATAAATAAAGACATAGGACAAAAGTATTGGCAGGGAAAAGGTTAGCTTTTTTAAAATTAATTATTAAGAAAACATGTATGGTGGCAAAGAAAGACTGACCAGCTAGACAGTAATGCCACTTGTTCAACCACATTTCACCAGGCCTAGGACATGGGCAAACTGCTAGCCCGTTAACACCACAAAACATGAGGTATCCAAATTTTCTTTCTAATAGCATCTAAATGCCAACCCATCCCATAGGATAAATCCTGCCAAATTCTATATTGGAGGGGAGAGCACCTCAATAACTACTGTAGCAGGATAGCCACTGACTGCCTTTCTTTCCCACCCAATTAAGAAAACAAGTCAACAGCCAAAACCAACGGAGGGTGGGAGTGAATTTGCAGAAGGAAATAGTCCTCAGCTCCTAACTCCCCTACTACTAACTCTAATTTTCCCAATCAACTATCCATCAAACTGACACTAAGCATTCCCAAACACATTCTTGACAATCACAATGCATGCTGCCTCAGCCTTGGGGTTTATACCTTGTCAGGTATATGAAACGCCTTCTTATTTCCATTTGTACAAATTCATATAGTGGTTTCATAGGGGCCGACCTGTCGGGATTTCGGCACCGGTATTCAGGCTGTCAACATTCCGCATGCCGTTTCAGTCTGGTACTTTTAATAGTACAGTAACTTGCCTGGTTTACAAACTGCACATAAAAACGTCATCAAGCATGTGTTTTTGCACTTTTGTAAATCACCCCAATTGCCTGTTTTTGTTGTTAAATACGCTCTATAGTGGACAAATAATCTGCCAATTGATTTGTTTTTTTTATTTATACTTGTAATATCACAATGCTTTGCTGTCTTTGTACACTTTGTAGTGTACACAGCTATTTTGTATCTCGGGATATGTGAAATTACTTTGCATCGGATTGATTATTTTGGTCCAGTTGTTCTTGTGAACCAGCAACACATTGAAATATGTATATTCTGAAAGCTTGGCAAACCATTACACTTATGTGTAATAGGGGAAGATGATTAGAGTTTCCTTTTACAGAAAAAAAACAAAAACTATAAAATATCCATTTAGATAAACAAATTGGTACAATTTATTCTGATGGAAGCCTTTTAATTTACATTTTTCTGATTAATAATCTGATTTATAACAACAGACACAAATCTTTGCCAGTCTTTTTTAAGTCTGTATAGAAATGCCAAATTCTGCAGTCACAGTTCCTTTATGACTGTTGGTCTTATTGACTGAAAAAATATTAGGAATAAATAGATTCAGTATTGTTGAGAGTTCAGACAATTAGGACATCATAAAGCAGACTTAGATGGATTGGGTCTGCCTAAAAAGATTTTAAAGCAACAGTTAATAATATTATTTGTAAAACATTCAGGTTACTGGGGAGCATTGCAGGTTACTTTGAGTTACTGAGCCCACTCCTAGTTAATTTTCTTTTTTAACAAATGGACACATTGTTTTTATTAATTATCTTCTTGCTCCAGTTAATTTTCTCAATTCCCAAACCTAATACTCTCTGTTAATACTCTTTCTGTAGGTTCTATTAGTTTTAGTTCCATTGACAACCCTGCCACTGCTATTTCCTATTGTCTCAGCATTGCCCTCTCCCTCTATAATCCAGACTGTATGCTCTCACAGGCTGGGCCCTCTCTAAGCTCTGTATTATGTCTACACCAACTTTCTAAGCTGTGTCTGTACATTTTCTTTTTTATTGTGCAATTGTAATTTATATGATTTGTAACACTGTCTGTCCAAATAAACAATGATAATAATGATGATGATGAGCAGAGGTCACACTGTTTTTATGGAATCAGTGTGTGATTTCAGCTTGGTGAGCACTTACTGTATAAAGAGGTAAATATAGCTGTCAATTTAGTTTTTTTTATTATATTTATATAGCTGAAGGATAAAAAGGGTGCTATATCAATTTTGCATCATTTACTAGAAGTAGTTAGATAAACTATAGAGCAAACAGAAGATATTTTTGGAAATTATGTGCGTGCAGGTGTTGATATTTCAGAGATATGTAGGCACATACTAGTGAATGACTCAAACTATGAACAGCCCAGTTACTTAACCAGTGGTTTTGGTTTATTGAAAGATAGCAGTTACAGCCGTACTCACTGTTACATGCCCACTGGTAATGGAGAGGAGCTTGAGCGAAGCAAGGTTTTATACTGCTCACCAGCCGGTGTGTATACTGTAAATGGGTAGTGGTTCAGGGATTCTGAAACTGCTCTATAAGCAGGTGTTAACCAGGTTTTCTCTGAGAGCTAAGTATGAGACTCCTGTCTCCCACCATGTCCCTCTACAGAGTAAACAGTAAAGACAAGATGGCCCATGCACATTCTCCGTAGTGAGCTAGTTGGCCATCCTGGAACAGGGCATAAAGCTTCCCTGGACAAGTCTGCGCAGTAGCATACTCCTCTTTCAAAAAATATAGAAGTAAATAGAAAATATGTTTTAAAATTCTATAAGACATATGTGAATGTAGGCAATATTTTCCATCCATTAACATCTTGCTGCCTTTATTTTCCTCTCTACTAATTCACCCAACCTGACTATCACCTAACAGGATGTCCTAATGACATACTCATTGGATGTAATTTAAAAAGGCTTCCACTTTTGATTAATTTGAATGTTGTATATGATGATCGTAGGGCAAGGAAAACACCTAGGGTGTCAATGGTAGCAAGGGTCCAGTGAGGGATATGCTCTCTTTAGAATGTTTATAAATGGCCATTTGGAAATAAGGGATCTACTTTTTGAGCAGCTAAGTGCTACTCTGATCCCAGGCAAGTGTATAATTATCATTGTGATCTCGCACAGTCATTGTTGAATGAGAGCAGTGGATCAGAACTCTATGATAAACCTCCAAATGCATTCTTGTACAGTGGAACAGATAGGTAAAGTTGGCTATTCCTTCTTCATACAGGGACACTGAATGTTGGTTTTATTTTGTTATATGTTAATAAGCATATTTGTTATTTTCATCTCATCATTTTGCACTTCACAGAAACAGCCATGTCCCTTAACAGTACCACTCACAGAAATAATAAAGTGGTGCTGAAAGAAAAAAAATAAAGAAAGCACTAAGAGAAATAATATCTACAATGGGCACCAAGCACTTCTTGTTCCACATAACAGGTTACACTGATTGAAAACATTTCTATCATTTTGAAGTTAAGAAATTTGTTATATGCTTTATTGTACTGTACAAGTGGATGTCTGTATTCTCACTGTTCATCTATATGAAGAGTGATGTGCAGAAGCTGTAAAGTGAAATTTATGTACAGTACTTGTAAAGTACCTGTTCATGTGACCACGTCCTCTCAGAGCCATCTTTCACACAAGTGTCTAATCTCAGCTCTGTGCCTGTAGCTCCATGTTTGCTATCAATGCAAAGGTTGGATGCCACATTTCGTATCTGCAAAATAAAAAGAAAAAGATATAAAAAGAAAAACTACAACATTACATTATAGCAACATAAGTATACATAATGAATATATAGGTTGAGTCTCCCATATCCAAATATTCCAAAATACGGAATATTCCGAACTATGTTTTTGTTTTGCATGACTGAGATAATAAAACCTTTGATTTTTGGTGGTTCAATGTACAAAAACTTTGTTTAAGGCACAAAATTATTAAAAATATTGTATAAAATTACCTTCAGGCTGTGTGTATAGGCTGTATATGAAACATAAATGAATTTCTTGTAGATATGTACACAAACTTCGTTTGAGCCACAAAATTATTGAAAATATTGTATAAAATGACCTGCAGGCTGTGTGTATAATGGTGTATATAAAACATTAATGCATTGTGTGTGTATACTGGAGTCCTATTCCCAAGATATCTCATTATGGTATGCAATTATTCCAAAATACGGACTATTCCGATATCCAAAATACCCCTGTTCCCAAGCATTTTGGATATGGGAGACTCAACCTGTAGCTACATAGATACATACACACGCATGTGATCGGTATGAAATACCGACAGTCGGGATCTTGTCGGTGAGAATCCTGACCCCGGGATCCTGACAGGGTTAACATACAGACATTTCCTCTCCCTACCCTAACCCTCCCTCTTTGGTGCCTAACCCTAACCTCGCCCTAGTGCCTGAACCTAACCTCCCTCTCCCCACACCTTAAACCTAACCCTCCCCCCTTAGTGCTTAACCCTAACCCTCCCCCTAGTGCCTAATCCTACCCATAACCCCTAAACCTAACCCTCCTCCCACCCCGCTACTTACCTTTGTCGTTCCGGCAGTCAGGATGCTGGCGTCGGGATTGTGACCGGCATCGGTATTCAGATGCCGGTAATGTAAGTGCCGGCATCCCGGCATTCGGGATGCCGAATGTATCACACATGCATATATGTATATCAGTATTGATTGGTTCAGTAGGCAAAACATCATTCTTGCCAACTCTCCCTAAATATCAGGAAGACTCCATGAAATAGTGTTGATCTCCCTGACTCTTAAAGGATGTAGCAATCTCTCTGAGCCTGGGCACAACATAAAATGAGGTCATTATGCTCCACCCACCATGGCGGAAATACTCTGGAGAAGAATAAGGATGTATACACAAGAAAAAGGCTAGCACACTGATGTTTACATGATGGCTGTGGGTCCAAGGATGTGAGATTTGTTGCCAAGTAAGTGTGTTGAATTACTGGAGATCTATGCTCTATTACAGGGCATTCATGTTGAATTACAGGGTGTGTGCAGTGTTAAAGTATATCTGTACCCATGAGTGGGTGCTTCATTACAGGGAATGTGTTACGAATTGCATAAACCTGATGGATAGTAGAAAGTTAGAGGGGGCCATTTAAGATGCTAGAAAATAGTACACTGCACCATATTTAATGCCCAGACATACCTATAGAGAAGCAGTGGGTTAATGGAATAAAGAATGGGCTAAAGAGCAGACCTATACGCCATCTGTGAAGGCTCTTTGGGCTAGATGTACTAAGGGCAGAAATGCTCTTCTCATATGTACTATATGTACTGCTTTGTCCAGGTGGGTAATGCCATTTAGACACCAATTGGCTTATTTTCAGGACGCCCCCTGAGAGGGATCCTATCGGATCCCTCCCAGCTCCCCCCCACGGTTTGTGTGTCCTTCTGCGCATGCACAGAAGGATGCCAGTGGGACATCTGGGTCATAAACCCCGGTAGTCCCTCTTTTGCAAAAGACAGTTCTTACAGGGAAAGTTGTCCTTTGTGATTTTCTAGGTACATAATAATAATATGTGTACATACCAGCGATAATATTGCTGGTATGTACCCGATAATGGGCGGTATGTACGGCATTGTGTTTATTTTGAGAACTGCGTATGGTTTGCAAAACTGCTTTTTCAAAAGTAGACAAGCATGAAAAACATTTGTACTGTGGCTAATTCTAAAAGGCAAATGTTTGCATATTTGGTGTCTGCTAATTTGCAGTAGAGTAGAATAATGCCACGTACTGAGCAGATTACTTGAAGAACACTTCTGCATTATTATTTTTTGTCAAATTGCTAAATTTATGTCCCATGGAAGTAGAACATATCCAATCGCTCAACATATTATGGAGTAAATAATGATTATATGAAGAAATTTTGGCACATTGTGCTCTTACTGTTAGGATCTGCAGTTAGTAGATCATCTTGGTTGCAGTTCCCAGTCTTTGTTGTTACTGGGAAACTGCATTTAATCCTGTCTTGTCTGTTTATCTCTTAGCCTGTCATTCCTGTCTGTCTGTGTGCTGATCTCATGTGTTCATTAATTACTGTCTGTCTGTGTGCAGTATCAGCTGCACGCTAATTAAATGTCTTGTCTGTGTGCACACTAGTCTATCATTAGGGAGACTTGCAGGATTGCTCTGATTGTGCCCTGTATCTGTTAAATTGCAGCCAGCCCTTCACTTCATGCCGGTGATAGAATATTTGTGTTTCTGGTTCTAGCTTAGTCTCCTGTCACCCAATTGAGCTCCAGTTCCCCTGTTGTTTGTATTGTGTGATTCTGCCATTTGTGTCATCCAGACGGCACGGTTTGCTTATCATCTACCTGCCGTTAGTGTCATCTTGGCGGCATGGTTCACATACTTGTCCTCTGCTGTTCGTCTTATTCAGGCGGCATAGACAGTACTCTGTATCCAGAGTACGCAGCACAGCATCAGCTGCTTGTGTAAACTTGGTGGCACAGGCCGCACTACAGCATCAGCTGCTTGTGTCAACCCGGCTTCACAGGCCACACTCCATATTCAGTGCGCCATCTAGCGTACCAACGACTGTGACTTTATTATTGCACAGATCTTCATCTGACACATCTTGCCAAGCTTATTCAGCCCTCAAGGTTGCTGCATTGCCCAAAGGCCGCACCATATCATATCACCCAAAGGCCACTACTGGCCAAGTTTACCAGCCCTCAAGGCTGCTACACAGCCCAGAGGCTGCTACCAGCCCACAGGCTGCTACACGGCCCAAAGGCCGCAACCTGCCAAGTTACTCCAGCCCTCTACCCACCTCCACATGCTGCTACCGGCCCAAAGGCTGCATCTCATCTACTGGCCCACAGGCTACAGCCAGCCAAGTCATTTCCAGCCCTCAAGGCTGCTACCGGCCCAAAGGCCGCGTATTATCTACTGGTCCACAGGCCACAGCCACTCTTCATATCAGCTGTTCAAGCTGTTAGATAGCTGCATCTAGCCAAGGTGATACCAGCCCTCAAGGCAGTTGCAGGACAATATCCTACAAATCCTAGCACAGGCTTAACACTTACTAAGTTATTCAGGAGCAAAGTAGGGTGACAATGTTACAGGTACAAACAAGGATATGTGGAGTAATTTTTTATTTTTGTGCTGATGAAGAAAAGGACAGAAATAGTTTTGGTTTGGAAAGCTAAGCTTTTGTGTATGGCAAAAGGTAGAAGATAAATTAGTGTTTTCCTATGAAGGCAGGAGTGAATTAGGCAATGAAATAGAACAATGTGAATAGAACTCTGCAAGCTTTGTAAGATGTGAGTGCACTTCAGTTATTACATAACATACACAGATGCAGAGAGAAATGTAATAATTATCACTCTATAAAGCACAGCATGTACTTTTGCAAGTACAAAGAGATGGCATTCATGCTTCGGTCTGTTACATTAGTGTTTGCAGAGATGTTATTTTTGTTTGTCATTTAAATACAGGAAACAGGTAATGAACAATTTTGACTGCTACATGAATACGCTGCTATTTTCAATGTGCCGTTCTTGTAAAACAATGTGCAAAACAAGCAAATAAAAACTATGTATCAGACTTTCACACAATGACATTAATTAGCTTTATGTTGCTTGACAAACAAAAAGACAGAGATAAAAATGGGCCTTTATACTGTATGAGAATATAAAGAAAATGAGAAAATACAATGAATGGTTTTATTCCAATAACAATAAACACTAGAATTTTGGAGTTGTCTTTAACTCCTTCATGGTCATAAGATTAGTAAAATAAATATTTTATTACTTATTTAGATTGATAAGGGACTTCCTTTAGAGCTAAGAGTCTAATTGGTCTCCCGATAATATATGTTAATAATATTAGATCTTAGATTATTACAACAACAACAAAATAAAGAACTAGTGCTAAAGGGTTAACACCTTATTAAACAAAAAGATAAAATTGTAATAAACATTTTTTACCATTCTAATGTCGCAGTATACAGAAGGGTCCTTGCGCGTCTCAAAAATACTAATGCCGGAGTTGCACATAAAGACAAGGGGGAAAGAGAGGAATTTTGAGACAGCACTCCTCCCTTTATACTGTTTATATCACTATTTGGCTGCTAATGAATGCCCTTCATTTATGTACTGTGAGCCACTAGAAATATGATTCCTTACTACACACACAAGCTCACTGAGAAGCTTATTGAGCAGATTACATTCTCTCTTCACTAATGTGAATTGCATGCTATTTAATCGTGATTATATACAAATTAACTAACCAGTGCTGACTATGTATATTTAGTAACTAATACAGTGTTTTCCAAACCTAGTCCTCAATGCACCCAACAGTCCTGGTTTTAAGGATATCCATGCAGGTTTTATTGGTGTCCATATATTTTCTATATCTTGGAGTGCTTTGTGACAATTAATTGATAATATTTCACTAAATGGGATTATATTTTACCTGTTGGTGGATTTCTGCAACAATTCAACACTACGCAGCTTTGGCTGCTTAAGCAATATAAGTGGAACCGGACTGGTCCCTGATTTCTCTTCTAACTGCTTTGTTTATTTCTCTATTGAGTTGAGTTGTGGAGCTTGCTTTCTCCAGATTCAATATATCCCTAACTATATTTTAATTTATATTGTTATATTTTGTATCATTTAATATTAATTTATCTTTGACATTTTAAAGACGGAATTTGTTTTTTTTTCCCCTTTAGTTTTGCAGCCTTTTCACTGCACTCAATGCAGAACCATGAAATGTGTCAGTATTCATGAGGCCAAAATTGAAATGGAACTTTGGTTATTGTACAATCATTAGGATTTTGGGCTGTTATTGACCTGCTCCAATAATAATAGCTCATGTGAGTGTAAGGCTACTGTGTAGCCAACAAATGTATATGACAGCACAGAATTATATTTGTGCCACAAAGTACAATATATTTGGCTGCTATTCATAATTAATATATTTTTTTTTAAAAAACAACAACAAAGAGGAAATAAAAACTCTGGCATGGTGTCAGAGTTCAGCCGGGGATCGGCCGTCCCGCCGGCTTCCTCTGACTTCCTGGGCAGTCGGGCGGCTGGGGCGGCGATGTGGGAGGTGCTGAGCATTCTCCCTGATGCTGGTTTCTCGGGTGGCCTGGTGCACGGGGATCGGAGTTCCTGTCATGGGCGCCGCCATGACACTTCCTTCTCTGACTATCCTTCCTTCCCTGACAGTCTGGCCGGTCAGCTGACACTGTGGACCAATCAGTGGGCTTCCAGGGGTATATATCCGGCTCCTGTGTATCAGGTAGTTGCCTGAACAACCATTGTCGCTGCTAGTGTTACTAGTGGTCTCTCGTTCCAGGTTCCCTTGCTTCCAGTAATCTATTCCTGTGTGCAGCTATATCATCCATCTCACCAGTGCATTACCATCTCAGCCTGTGTGCAGCTATACCATTCATCTCATCAGTGCTTTACCATCTCAGCCTGTGAGAAGCTATATCATTCATCTCATCAGTGCTTTACCATCTCAGCCTGTGTACAGCTATATCATTCATCTCACCAGTGCTTTACCACCTCAGCCTGTGTGCAGCTATATCATTCATCTCACCAGTGCGTTACCACCTCGCCTGTGTGCAGTATATCTCCATTCCACCAGTGTGTTACCACCGCCGCCTGTGTGCAGTATACTATCCATTTCACCAGTGCTTTACCATCACAGCCTGAGTGTAGTTATATGTACCCACCTCTCCAGAATCATAATCTCTGGCTGGCTCCAGTACCACTACCCACCTCGTTACTGGACTCTGTGGTCCCTACCTACGTGTTACAGTATTGCACCGTGGTGCACTCTTTCTAACCGGCAACCCGGTAGAGTGTGTCCGCAGTGCACACTTCCTTGTACCGCAAGTACAGTGTCCCTTCGTGCCCCTTACTGGCACAGACCCTTTGGGCCATGAGTGTTCATCTCTCCTTTCTCCCGCAGGCTTTGGTCACCTAGTCAAAGGACCGTGACCTGCTTACGAGGTACAGCTCAGGCCCATATCCCGATTGGTGGGGTCACTGGTGAACACCATCTCGTGGGTTAGATTCCGCACCTTTGACTAGGTCTCACCAACGACCAAGACCCGTGGATGCGGAGGTCGTACATTCAGGCCCCTCGCCTCCGTTTCCTCCTGCAGCCTCAGGCCTCAGCTTCCAGAAAACCGCCTCCCAGCGTGACAGTTTGTTCAGGCCAAATGGAAGCTACAGGCTCCCCAGGTACTGGGAATCTCCAGGAGCTAACGACTCACATGGATAACCAAGAGGCGGCACAGCTCCTGTCTATTCAGAACACTCTGGCAGCTATGTCTCATGCTCCACCTTCTGTCGCTTCTACGGTTTCTCCTGTATTACCTTTGGGGGTCGTTTCTCAAAAATCCCGTTTGCACTTGGCTACTCCTGAGAGGTTCGATTGTACTCCTCAATGATGTCGTGGTTTCATAAACCAGTGTGAGATCCAGTTCGAATGCCTACCCCAGAATTTCCCTACCTCCTGGTCTAAGGTGGCCTATGTAATTTCATTACTAACCGGGGCAGCTCTGGATTGGGTCTCCCCCTTGTGGGAACGAGCAGATCCACTCGTATCTAGATATGAAGAGTTCGTGGCTGCTTTCAAAAGGATCTTCGATGAACCCTTGAGATCTGTCTCTCTTCAGATTTGCTTCGTGTCCGTCAGGGTACCCGGTCCATTGGGCAATATGTAGTACAATTTCAAACCCTGCCGTCCAAACTAAAATGGAACAAGGAAGCACTTAAGGCAGCCTTCCTACATGGCTTATCTGAGAGGATGAAGGATGAATTGGCATCTAGGGATTTACCTCCCACCTTCTCGGATGTTATATCCCTCTGTATAAAAATTGACCTTCACCATAGAGAGCGGTGGGGAAATAGGGGGCGTGGAGATCATCCTCGGGATCGCCCATCCTTGGGATGTCATTCCTCTCCTTCCTTCTCTAGCAGTGAGGAGCCGATGCAAATTAACAGATCCCGGTTAAGTACCGCCGAATGGAACTGGCGTTTTCAAAATAAATTGTGCTTGTATTGTGCTGCTCCGGAGCACACATTAAGGAATTGTCCTGTGTTGACGGGAAATGCGAAACCCTAATTGATGTTGGGAGCATGCAATTGGGGGTTATTTCTGACTCCTCCCAAATAAATGACAGTTTATTGCCTGTGTCGCTCTCCTACCAGTCCAGGACAAGGATGGTTAAAGCCCTGGTGGATTCTGGGGCTGCCGGCAGTTTTATTTCTAAGTCACTGGTTCAGACCCTAGGCATTCCGGTGGTTCCATTGCCAAACAGATTACTGCTCTCTGGTGTTGATGGCAAGACCTTGCTAGGGAGATCCATTTCTTCAAAAACCCTGCCAGTGTTCCTCTGGATTGGATGTCTGCACCAGGAGACTATTGAATTTTTTGTTCTTCCCGACTCAGCCTATGAACTAGTTTTAGGCCTCCCCTGGCTACAAAACCACAATCCTACGTTTGAGTGGTCCAGTATGCAGATTTTATCGTGGGGTCCAAGTTGTTTCCATGGATGTCTCATCCAAGTACTCCCTGTCTGCACTAACACGGTGTCCCGTTAAAGCTTCCCCCCATCTGACAAGCCCAAGTGTTCCTCTGTTCCCGGTCTACCAGCAGCTTATCAAGATTTTGCCGATGTATTTTGTGAACAGGCTGCGGATAAACTTCCACCTCATTGTTCCTGGGACTGTGGTATTGAGCTCCTGCCAGGGAAGAACCCTCCTCGGGGTCGAACCTACCCATTATCAGTTCCTGAAACAGTCGCCATGACGGCATATATAAAGGAGAATCTAGCTAAGGGGTTTATCCGGCCCTCCACTTCTCCAGAAGGTGCAGGGGTTTTTTTTGTTAGCAAGAAGGACGGCGGGCTTCGGCCTTGTATTGACTACCGGGGTCTCAACCAGATTACTGTAAAGAATCAATATCCTCTGCCTCTGGTTCCGGAGCTTTTTGATAAAGTTCACGGGGCCTCTTTGTTCACCAAACTTGATCTGCGGGGTGTGTATAATTTAATACATATTAAAGCTGGAGATGAGTGGAAGACCGCTTTTAACACCAGAGACGGCCACTTCAAATATCTCGTAATGCCCTTCGGACTCTGCAACGCCCCAGCGACATTTCAGGGTTATGTGAATGAGATCTTCTGGGATGTCCTCTACAGTTTTGTTATAGTCTATTTGGATGATATTCTAATTTTTTCAAAAAATTTGCAAGATCATCGCCAGAATGTCCGCGAAGTCTTGGCACGCCTCCGGAAGCATCATCTTTATGGAAAAATATACAAGTGCCTTTTCGAACAAACCTCGGTACCCTTCCTAGGGCACATAATTTCTGGAAGACCCTCCGGATGGATCAGGAGAAGTTAAAAGCCATTTCCGACCGCGGAGTTCAATTCGTAGCTAAATTTTGGAGAGCCTTATGTAGCACTTGTGGAACCAAGTTAAAATTTTCTTCAGCCTACCATCCACAAACTAATGGGCAAACCAAAAGAGTTAACCAAGAGCTGGAGATTTTCATAAGACTCTTCGTTTCCTCCTCACAAGATAACTGGCTGGATCTATTACCTTGGGCAGAATTTTCACACAACTTCAAATATCACACTTCCTCCAAAGCCACTCCTTTTTTTACGGTGTTTGGGAGATATCCTTGAGTCCCAGATTTTCAAAATTTGCCTAAAGTAGAGGTCCCTGCAGTTTCTGAATTGGTGGAGTCTTTCGCAACCGTTTGGAAGAGGGTTCATTCCTCTCTGAAGCAGTCGTCCAAGAACTACAAAAAATTTGCGGATAGACGACGTGTCGCTGTTCCACTGCTGAGAGTTGGAGATAAAGTCTGGGTATCCTCCAGGAACATCCGATTAAAAGTACCCAGTATGAAGCTAGCCCCACGCTTCATTGGTCCTTACTGTGTTCGCAAGGTCATCAACCCAGTCGCGTATAAGTTGGAACTCCCTCCTCAACTAAGAATATCCAATACCTTTCAGATTTCTTTGCTGCGTCCTCTAGTGCTGAATCATTTTCAAACTTCTGCTCCCAAGTTACCTCAAGAGCAAACTTCTCAAGGTACAGAGTTCGAGGTAGGGAGGATTTTGGACTCTCGATTTACCAAAACTAACAACCTCCAATATCTCATTGACTGGAAAGGGTAAGGTCCGGAAGAAAGGGCATGGATCAGAGCCACAGACATTCACGCGCCTCAAATGGTTCGAGCCTTCCATATTAGATTTCCTGGTAAACCTGGTGGGTGTCCGGTGTCCACCCTGAAAGGGGTGGGTACTGTCAGAGATCAGCCGGGGATTGGCCATCCCTTACCATCCTGCCGCCTTCCTCTGACTTCCCGGGCAGTCGGGCGGCTGGGGCGGCGACGTGGGAGGTGCTGAGCATTCACCCTGATGCTGGTGTCTCGGGCGGCCTGGCGCGTGGGGATCAGAGTTCCTGTCATGGGCACCGCCATGACACTTCCTTCTCTGACTATCCTTCCTTCCCTGACAGTCTGGCCAGTCAGCTGATGCTGTGGAGCAATCAGTGGGCTTCCAGGGGTATATATCCGGCTCCTGTGTATCAGGTAGTTGCCTGAACAACCATTGTCGCTGCTAGTGTTACTAGTGGTCACTCGTTCAAGGTTCCCTTGCTTCCAGTAATCTATTCCTGTGTGCAGCTATATCATCCATCTCACCAGTGCTTTACCATCTCAGCCTGTGTGCAGCTATATCATTCATCTCATCAGTGCTTTACCAACTCAGCCTGTGTGCAGCTATACCATTCATCTCATCAGTGCTTTACCATCTCAGCCTGTGAGCAGCTATATCATTCATCTCATCAGTGCTTTACCACCTCAGCCTGTGTGCAGCTATATCATTCATCTCATCAGTGCATTAAAACCTCACCTGTGTACAGTATACCTCCATTCAACCAGTGTGTTACCACTGCCACCTGTGTGCAGTATACTATCTATTTCACCAGTGCTTTACCATCACAGCCTGAGTGTAGTTATACGTACCCACCTCTCCAGAGTCATAATCTCTGGCTGGCTCCAGTACCACTACCCACCTCGTTACTGGACTCTGTGGTCCCTACCTACGTGTTACAGTATTGCACCGTGGTGCACTCTTTCTAACCGGCAACCCGGTAGAGTGTGTCCGCAGTGCACACTTCCTTGTATCTCAAGTACAGTGTCCCTACGTGCCCCTTACTGGCACAGACCCTTTGGGCCATGAATGTTCATCTCTCCTTTCTCCCGCAGGCTTTGGTCACCTAGTCAAAGGACCGCAACCTGCTTATGAGGTGTAGCTCAGGCCCATATCCCGATTGGTGGGGTCACTGGCGAACACCATCTCATGGGTTAGATTCCGCACCTTTGACTAGGTCTCGCCAACAACCAAGACCCGTGGATGCGGAGGTCGTACATTCAGGCCCCTCGCCTCCATTTCCTCCCTCAGCCTCAGGCCTCAGCTTCCAGAAAACCGCCTCCCAGCGTGACACATGGTTCTACTATGATTTATAAATGAATAGCACTGTAGAAGTCATTTTTGTCTACAAATGGTAGAAGGACTTGACCAGTTGTCACTTGGTCCTTGAATGAGAGATCATTGTCTACTATAAGCTCCAGGAAGCACAGACAGTCAGATGTCAGACACTGAGGACCACTTTACTGGCCTTTTATTCTCTAATGTTTCACTCTCAGCCAGCTCATTTATAACTGTATTGGGGTTTCTAGTAATTGGTAAAAATAACATGATTAGCTGATGTGTTCTGCATAGCAATTTTATTTAATGTCAACACTTATAACCTTGTAGACTGCAAACAGAATTGTAGGTATAATATTCCACTCGAGAAAATGACTTGACTGCACTACACTATCTGAAGAGGGGCAGCTTGATCTTTGCAGAAACAGAATTTATCAGAAAGCAAACAGTTCAGTACGGTAATATTACAAAATAAGTCAGAGGACATTTTCTTTCAAGATTACAGTAATTAATGAGTATTGAGCTACTCTCTGATTTGCTACTGGCTAATTCGAAAACTCTAAATTCTTAACAAATTTTGCTCCAAATTCAACCAAATATACACTCTTCTCCTTTGCAATCATGTAATTTATTAAATAGTTCAGGGCTCTATATCTGCCGGCATTTTCTAAATGTGTTTTTAATGTGATAAATGCATGCAAATGCTTTTGACAGTAACAAATCTTTTTTTGTAGTGTTACCATAACAATTTATGTTTTTGCTTATATTGCACTCCATTGTATTGCATAATTGTTTTTCAGAAGCTACTTGTTTCTGCATTTCAGCACCTTTGAATAATACAAATACTAATAAACTTACACATCAAATGTGAATGGAACAAATTTGCTTTACATGTGTTTTTACTAGTAGTATTACTACTAAATCTAAAATGCCACTGAGATGTGCCTAACCAGATTCTCCTGCTCTCCAAATGCAGTTCTTTAACATGACATCAGGGCTATCTTAACAGCAGTGTGGGCCCTTGGCAAAGCAATGCACTGGGGCCCCTACCCATGGGAAAAACCAATGGAAAAAAAATGCAGTGACTCTTATACAGTGCCCCCAGTAGTGGTCCTCCCTGTGCAGTGCTCCATGTGCCCCCAGTAGTAAGCCCCTTATATAGTGCCCCCAGTAGTATTACCCCCTATGTAGTGCCCCCAGTAGTGGTACCCCATATGCAGTGCCCCTAATATAGTGCCCCCAGTAGTAGTCCCCCCATGCAGTGCCCCCAATAGTGGTACCCCTTATACAGTGCCCTTTAAATAGTGGGCCCAGTTGTAGTCCCCCCTATGCAGTACTCCCAGTCTTGCCCTTTATATAGAGCCCCCAATAGTGGTCCCCCGATGCAGTGCCCCCAGTGGTTTTCCCCCATGCAGTGTCCCTAGTAGTAGTCCCCTCCCCTTGTAGTGCCCCTAGTAGTAGTACCCCCACCCTGTAGTGCCCCTAGTAGTAGTCCCCCCCTTGTGGTGCCGCTAGTAGTAGTCCACCCCTTGTAATTCCTCCAGTGGAGGTCCCCCCCACATGTAGTGGTCCAGAATCTTATTGATCTCAAACTCCAGACCTCGAGCAGTTGTTATTGGAGGTACTTTAGGCAAGCTGTCATGAAATTGATTAAGAATCAATGGTCTAAACAAAGAGACATGAAAGAAGTTAGGTACACGCATGGTTGGAGGTAACTGTAACTTACATGCCACTGGTTTGATAATTTTTATAATACGAAAAGGACCAATATACCGAGGAGCAAACTTCATGGTGGGTACCTTAAGTCGCAGATTTCTAGTAGACAACCTGACATGATCCCCAACAGAATATTTAACAACAGCCAAACGTTTCCTATCAGCAAAGGGTTTATAATCATGAGAGGCTTTCCTAAGACACTTATGTACCTATCTCCAAATTGCAGAAAAATATTGGAGGGTAGCTTTAGCTGCTGGGACATCCACAGTAGGAATTGACTGAAGCTCAGGAACTTGAGGATGTCGACCAGTATTGGCAAAAAAGGACTTACACCTGTTGCAGACGAATAATGAAAGTTATGAGCAAACTCAGCCCAAGGCCAAAAATCCATCCAACCATCTTGGGAGGAAGAAATGTACATTCTTAAGAAGGTCTCCAACTCCTGGTTCATTCTTTCAGTTTGTCCTTTTGACTGAGGGTGATATGCAGAACAAAACTGTAATTTAATTTGCAATGATGAACATAAAGCCCTCCAAAACCGAGCAACAAACTGGACACACCGATCAGACACTATCTCAGACGGAAGTCCATGAAGATGAAATATCTCTTTGATAATATTTGTGCTAATTTGGGGGCTGATGGAATTCGAGCCAAAGGACAAAAATGAGCCATCTTGGTAAAATGATCCACCACTACCCAAATAACTGTACACCCCCTAGACTCAGGAAGATCTGTAATAAAATCCATGGAAAGATGGGCCCATGGCTGGGTGGGAATGGGTAGTGGATGGAGAGGACCAACTGGAGACTGCCGGGAGGACTTATGTTGTACACACTTAGAACAACAACGTATAAACTCTTGGAAATCTTTTTTCATGGAAGACCACCAATAGGAACGTTGCAAAAAAGAGTACATTTTACGAACCCCTGGATGTCCAGAGAAATGAGAATTATGAGCCCAGGAAAGAAGTTTGCCTTGTAACTCAGGTGCCACAAATATCTTCCCAGGAGGAGGATCAGGAGAGATGGAAAAAGGCCAGAGGGTTTATTATAGGGTACCTTTGATCCTCATTTTGTTCTTTCTCTTCCAACATCGAGTGTGAGAGAGCATCTGCCTTTTTATTCAAAGAACCTGGACGATAGCTGAGGACAAAATTAAAATGAGAAAAGAAGAGTGCCCAACGAGCTTGTCATGGGTTCAGACAATGGGCAGTCTTCAAGTACAACAAATTTTTATGGTCTGTAAAAATAGTAACAGGATGTTTTGCACCTTCTAATAAATATCTCCACTCCTCCAAAGCTAACTTAATAGCTAACAATTCTGGGTTCCCGATGGAGTAATTACTCTCAGCACTAGAAAACTTTCCTGAAAAGAATCCACAAGACACTGTTCTCCCATCTGCAGCCACTTGAGACAAAATAGTCCCAACTCCATAAGTGGAAGCATCCACTTCTAGCATAAATAATTTCTCAACATCAGGTTGAACTAGAATGGGGGCCGCAGAAAATGCATCTTTAAGAGTCTGAAAGGCATTCAATGCCTCTAGGGACCATACTTTGGGATTAGCCCCTTTTTTGTCATAGCAGTAATTGGGGCTACAATCGTTGAAAACGCTTTGATAAACTTTCTGTAATAATTGGCAAAGCCTAAAAATCTCTGAATAGACTTTAACAAAGTGGGCAAAACCCAATCTTGAATAGCCTTTAACTTCTCAGGGTCCATCTGAAGCTCAGAACTGGAGATGATATACCCCAAAAAGGGTATAACTGGAACTTCAAAAACACACTTGGAGATCTTACCATAAAGCTTATTAGCTCAAAGACGACTTAATACCTCTTTAACATGGGTACGATGATCAGAAAGATTCCTGGAAAAAATCAAAATATCATTAAGATAAACAATAACAAACTGGTAAAGTATATCTCAGAAAATTTAATTCACAAACTCCTGGAACACCGCAGGAGCATTACATAAACCAAAAGGCATGATGAGGTTCTCATAATGGCCATCTCGCGTATTAAACGCGGTTTTCCACTCATCACCCTCTTTAACTCTGATCAAGTTATAAGCTCCTATTAGATCAAGTTTAGTAAATAGTTGAGAACCCTTAACTCTATCAAACAGTTCCGTAATGAGAGGTAAAGGCTATTTATTTTTTACCGTAATCTCATTTAGACCTCTAAAGTCGATACATGGACGAAGACCGCCATCTTTTTTTTTTATTAAAAAGAAGCCCGCTCCAGTGGGAGATGAAGAAGGCTTGATAAACCCCTTTCGTAGGTTATCTCACACATATTCTGACATGGCTTGCGTCTCAGGAACAGAGAGAGGGTATACTCAACCTTTAGGTGGCATTTTAACAGGGATAAGTTCAATAGGACAATCCCAGGGATGATGCGGTGGGAGTTTGTCTGATGCCTATTCAGAAAGACATCTGCAAATTCATGATAAGGCTGTGGGAGAGAAGGTGGAACATCTACTTTCATTTCAGCCAATCGTACCACAGGAATCAAACAATTTAATTTGCATTTGGGACTCCAAGAAAGGATTTGAGAACAAGTCCAATCAATATGAGGGTTATGAAGAGTTAATGATGGTAAACCAAGAACTATATCATACATAGAAATAGGTAATACCAAAAACTGTAAACTTTCTTCATGCAAAGCTCCTACCCTCAACTTCACAGACTTTGTTTGATGTATAACATATCCATTAGAAATTCTAGTCCCATTTACTGCAGAAAGTGAAAAAGAATGGGTTAATTTGACAACAGAAATTTTCAACTTTTGAACCAAAGACAATGAAATAAAATTGCCAGCTGCTCCAGAATCTAGCAATGCAGAAAACTCTGGACATGAAGAACCAAAGTCAGAATTGCTCACAGAAATTAAACAATCTTTTTTGGGGGAAACTTTAGAGAGTATCCCTAGTTTGACTTCCCCTCCATCAACTAGGGATGACCGTTTCCTGGCCTTATTTGACATTTAGCCAAAAAATGTTCTGAGGATGCACAATACAAGCACAGAGTCGAACACCTTCTACGTTGCTTCTCCACTTCAGACAATTTGGCTTTATTAATTTGCATAGGCTCATCAGATGTACCTTGAACAGAGCAAGACTAGGGAAGAGAATTTTTAGAACACTCAGTGCGATTCCTCTGAACCCCTCGCTCTCGCATATGCAGATCAGTTTTAATAGTCAATGATATTAACTCATCCAAACTCTCAGGAAGATCCTGAGTCACCAACACATCTAAAAGTCTCTCAGAGAGACCATTCCAATATGCTGCTCTTAATGCCTCATTATTCCACTTAAGTTCTGTGGCTATAGTTTGAAAATGAACCACATACTGACCAACTGGAGGTGCTCCCTGCTTTACTTGTAAAATGTCAACAGATGCAGCCACTGATCTTCCAGGCTCATCAAATATCCTTTTAAAAGTAGAAACAAAAGCTTGGTAATTAGACATTAAGACATAATTTCTCTCCCATAAAGGAGAGGCCCACTCAAGAGCAGTACCAGACAATAATGACATAATATAAGCCACTTTGACACAAGGGTTAGTAAAACTCTGAGGTAACAATTCAAAATGAATCTCACATTGGTTGAGAAATCCCCTACATGTTTTTGGATTACCATCATAAGAGGTAGGAGTTGGTAGGCGTAAATGAGAAGCAGAAACTCCTGATGTACTTGTAACAGGAATTTTAAATTTATCATGTGGAAAGATCCTGTAGACATTGTAAGACTTGAACTTGAGTATTTTCCTGTACTTCCAAATGGGCGGTCAAACCCTGAAACACCTGTACCCCAAGTAGCCTGTTCCAGATCCGGATTCATATTTAGGTCTGTGCAAACTGTCACAGCTGCCGACACTTGAGACTCCTGGAGGGAGGCAGGCCTACTAGGCACAATAAACTGGGGTGGTCTTAGAAATGACCTTTCCATGAAACTCAGTAGCACAGGATAAAAGTAAAACAGAATTTATTCACATAAGAGTTATAAACAGCAAGGTCTCAAATAAAGTCACAAACAGCACAGAGGTTCACATATGCAATAATATGTATAGGAGAGAATCCACAAATATATATTAGCAGTCTTTAGCACATAAGAACTAACATGGTAGGGAACCCCAAGTCCAGAATGAGGCTAACACCTCAGGATGACATTAAGGACCTTTACCAGGGTAGAACCCTGTAGTAATGGAAATCCAGAACAGAGCGGACCCTGCAGAATAGTATAGTTCTGGGACAGGGCCGTGCCCTGTGGTGCAGTGAGATATGAAGCAAACTTGAGCCTTGTGGAGTAGTGAAGTTGGAGCAGAGTTAAGCCCTGGAAGACAATGAGATTCCAGGACAGGGTTGAGCCCTGTGGCATGGCTAGAGTTCAGAGCAGGGTTGAGCCCTGTGAAGCAGAAAGGATTGTAGCAGGGTTGAGCCTCCTGATGCGTAGAAGACTGTATCGGGGTTAGGCCCTGTAGTGTGGCTAGGGTTCGGAGCGGGGTTGAGCCTGTGATGCAGAGATGACACTGTAACGGTGCAGTTGACAACTGTAACAAGGATGAGTTCAATATCCACAGGAATGGAAAAACAACAGGCAAAGTAAATAGTGCAGCAAAAATTGTGAAACTGCAGTGATGGAGCAATAAGCAATACTTAGGAAATAGGATAGGAATGCTGGGCCCTGTAGTGCAGCGGGTGACTGACATCAGAAGTTCATTTGCAATACAACAAAGTCCACAGCAATGCACAGGTACAGCGGGGATCAAGCAGGAGTCCAAGAAAAGACCTGAAAGCAACATTGCACAGACACTGAGACACAGTTAGTAACAGGCTTTATACTAGAGGTCTGTGATCCATAGGAAGTTTCAGAACATATGACCCAAATGGAATCAGGTTTGAAATAATGAGCAATAAAGGATTCCCACAACCTGACGACACCTGGGAAACAGATGATCACTTTAACACTCTATCCCCTGAATGAGAAGCATGCCAGCAAGCAGGATAGCTCCTCCAACAACAACAATGGAACTTTGGCAAAAGAAGTCTATCTTTATGTACTGAAATAGTCACAGTCCTGACAATACCATTGATAACGTAAGCACAATACCTAATACCTGTCCCCCCCAACTCATATACTTACTGCTTATCATCTACCTACATAATTTTTGTGCATATAGTATGGGTGGACAGAGAACTGAGTAAAAAATACATGAGATAACAAACAAAAGACAATTGTCCAAAAATGTTTTATACAAATTGAGTGAACTGCTGCTTATTGCCCTTTACCTGTCACATTGTGTTTCTTGCGCTACTCTCTGTCCTTTTGAAATTGCTTTTATTTCTTACATGAAACAAGGACCAATAGGAAGTGATTGTTCCACACAGTCATCAACCCCAGTGACTGTGTGGAACAATTTCTATAATCTGACTAGAATAAGTTATTAGAATGAGCTACAAGGTGAACATTGTACACATTTGGTAACAAACATGAATTCACAGACTTTTAGTCTAACAAAGCAAACAGTTATTTACACAACGGATGAGATTTATTAAAGGCTTTTGGCGGCGAAATTTCAGAAAATTTGCAATTTTCTAAGTTTTCACTACATCTACAGTATATAATTCCGTATATGTTTAAAAATGGTCTCCGATATCTGCTGTGGTCTTGCAGTCCCCATAGATTCTTTGAGACAGTCCCCATAGTTTTGTAGGGGTCAGGGATGAGACCACATGCAACAATCATAACTTTCCGAAGCTTGTGACCACTAACTAACAGCATCATAAGATGGCGTGGGCTATAGTAGGCTATGGGCAGCTTTTCACCAAGTACCATAAAGTATATTTTTCCATTAATGGTCCCTTGCACAGGTGCAGGCCAGTGGCCACGCATGGACATTTCAACCCCCTGGTCAAAAAGAAACCTTGAAGTCAATGCATCGCCGGCACAGCTGAGTACTGCAGAGCTGTCCCAGCATGAAGAAGATGGGTTATACTGGTGGATATTCCCACATGTAAGTATGCAATGATGTCCATTAATGATCACATTATAAATGTGATTATTAAAACATCTTGACCTATGAAAGAGATGGCAGTAACCATTACTTGGTCACTGCTGTTACTTATGTCTTTTAGTTTTAAATTCACTACTTAGCATAATTATTTGAACCTGTGCTACCTCAAGACATCAGTGTGTCCAGAGGTAATCCCACAGAAGGGTTGGGTACGGGATGCCGGCGGTCAGAATACCAACAGTGGCATCACGACAGTCAGAATCCAAACACAAGAACGTAAGTATACAAACCCTAACACTCCTCCTAACCCTTCCCCTACAGCCTAATCCTAACCATCCTCCTTTGTAGCCTAACCCTAACACTCCCCTTTCGCAGCCTAACCCTCACCCTTCGCAGCCTAACCCTAACCCACCACCTAGTGCCTAACCCTAAACCTAACCCTCCCCCTTTCCATTAATGATTGTGTGACCATGGCATATCTGCCAATCTAACTCTTTTTTGCTGTACATTGTAATAATTCTATGATTTGTTATTTTTAAATTTATTGTCAACCCACCAGGAAGACATAAATTTACTAGTATTGAAACCATTTTTACAGTGATATTAAAAAATGTTTCAAACTAGAAATGATGTTGAGAAAGCAGAAATATACTATTATCACACTGAAACAGGGTCAGTTAGCCTGGTCTGCCACAGAATTTACATTTTAACAATTTTGTTGAATGCAATCTGCAAACTTAGCCCCGTACACAATGGATGACATCCATTAATGATATATCGGTCATATCATCCAGTGTGTATGCACTAGGTGATTAACAATGACGCTCCTGCTGGTTGTTAATGATATCCCCAGTAAAAACAGTAAAAAAGTCAACAATTTCTAGATGTTAGACAGTTAATAGGGACAAAAGGTTGACACACTAAAGGTCAACATGTAAGAAGGTCAACAGGTACAAATGGTCGACATGCTCAAATGTGTGACACAAAAATGGCAGACACAAAAATTGTTGACACTTTTTGTTTGTTTTCTAGCCCTAATCTTCACCCTAACCATCCCCTTGGTTCCTAACCCTAACCCTCTCTCCTGGTGGCTAACCCTAACCCTCCCTCCTGATGCCTAACAATAACCGTCGGGGTAGGTTCCTGACCCTAACCATCCTTTATAGTGCCTGACCCTAATCCTCCGGTACGTGCCTAACCCTAGCCTTCCCTCCTGGTGCCTAAACCATAATACTCCTGTAAGTACCTAACCCTAACAAGAAAAAGGCGACCATTTTTGTGTTGACATTTTGACCATGTCAACCATTTGTACATATCGACATTCTTACATGTTGACCGTCTTACATGTCGACGTTTTGTCCCTGTCGATCTATTGACTATCTAACATCTGGTGTCTATCTAGACATTATCGACCTTTTTTACTGTCGATCTATAGACCAGATCCGTGAATTACACAGGTTCCGTGACTGATTTAAACCAAGTGAAATGGAGACTTGAAGTCAGCCAGCCACAGAATCTGTATAATTCATGTGTACCAAATTAAAAAGATGACTTGGCAAGCCTAAGCATACAGCATTGCACAAAAGACTTTTGGATAGTGCTCAGCAGGACAGGCTAGTCCTCAAAGGAAACACAGCGGCCAATGGAGAACACTGAAATGTGGAGCCAAACTCTGGGTACTAGCAGGTTGGAACTTAAAAGGCAGAATACAGCAGAAGTTATAATAGCAGTGACTAGGGAAAGACTTATAGGGTGTCCTGGCTGCTGATAGGACACTGGAGTCATCTGCAGGAGATCAGGACCGGAATTGGTTGAGCAGCAGTGAGCTGATCTCAGACAAGATGGAGGCGCCCATTTCCCTATGGCATCAGTTCACAAAAGAAAACAGTCAAATTTATTATGGTTTGGAACATGTCCTGACAGTTTAGGTGAGTGATGCACAGCCATGAAGCAACAGTGTCTGGTGCAGAAAAGGGCTTTACCAGTCCGGTGTATGGCAGTTAGCAAGTCAGCAAGTAATTGCTGCTGCATTGCATGTATGGAACTAAAAGCTCATATTCGCGAAGGTCCTATTTGTATGCTAGGCTTGATACCTATCATCATTAATGCACGCTTATACCAGTCCTGCCATCCCTATCCTTGGCAGGGAAGTGCAGTCGGGCTAGGAAGGGGCAGAGCATCCCCTGTCATACTCCTGAGATTTGATATGAAAATTCTTAGAATTATACAAGGAATTTATAACTCATAAACATCTTCTTTGTTTATTGTAATCATTTTCTAATTAACTTCCACCAGCTTTGTGGAGCTCCCTGGGACTGCAGGGAGACAAGCGATGAGGCAGCAACAGCTTAGGCTCACTCTGTATAGTCTGAAGCTGGTTGCATAGTAGGGGCAGGGCCACATCATGGGCAGTAAGCTGCACAGAAAGAGAGCTAATAGAGACATGCCTCTGAGTATGGGTGTATGCCTTGAGCACTGATGGACACTTGGATTTGTAATGTGACCAGGAAGTGCACTGCAGTTATTAGAGATAGGAGCTCAGTCTGTAGCAGCAAGAGAAGACAGAGTGATGCAGGTAGGAGAATCAATGGCACTGAAGCTTAGTGTAGTGAGGGGAGAGATACAGTAAGTAGGGGTTGAGACAGACTCCCAGGACTCAGACCCATCTCCATGTGTGCCTACCCAGCCATTGACCTCACTGCACATCACAGATCCTTGGTGCAAAACATATTTTTGAAACCAGGTGTATTTATGCCATCAGTGAACACTGTATGAGAATGCCCTCTACAGACCAGTTACTGCACATGCCTTCAGTCAAAAATGGAAATGAGATTGAAATGCACATGACTGTTCACTGCCTATACTTGCATAATCTCAGTTTCGGAGCATGCACAGTGTGAAAAGCATGCTAGATACGTTTTGTGTACCTTCAACTCTGCTTCTGCCAAAAGTGTTCCAATGGGTGCAATTGTGCATAAATTGGCACTGTGCTGATGTGATTTTTAGTTTATAAAATGAGCTCACTAGAGCCAATAATAGATCATTTTAGGATGTTTACTCTCATTGGTTAAGAAAAGGGTGAAACAGGTTATAAGAAATACAAGTAAAAATAAATGTCTGTGTAACAGCTAGCTCAGGGGCAGTTAACACTAGTAATTCAGATATAAGGACCTTTTTGTTTCCATTGTTACTCTCTTTATATTATTGTTGTATAGGCAGTTATACAGCTGTCAAGTAGTGTAATTAATCATACTCAACTGGTATGTATAAAACATGTTACACTTCTATGAGAAAGTTATGAGTCTAGGCATGAAGCCAGGCCGGGAATAAAATAAACCATCTCAAAAACCCAATTCAGCACTTTCTATTGCAGTTTGTCCATTTTTATTTCCTTTCAGTTAAAACATAAAAAAATAATCCAGATATCATCCTTTTACAGCACAGTAGCACAGGTAATATCAACATATAACAATCAATAGCTATATATTCTTTGCAAAGGTTTACTTCCTGCATATAGAGACTAAAGATATGCTTTATTAGGTTTAAGAATCAATGTAATAATTATTAACCATGTAATAATTATGAATATCACTGATAATTGGATTGTTTTACAATGCAGATGGCACTCGATTCTCTTGGGCATCAGGAGCTAAATGGGCATGTGTCTTAGTGCACATAGTTCTCATAATGAGAACCCAAAAACATATTTTTCCAGTAAGTACAGTATTAAAAGCTGCTAGGTCTCTACCTAAACTGTTCAGTAAGAGTGGCAGTGCTCCCTGTGCCAGTCCCCCTAAACCCTTGACATCATGATGTCAAGCCTAGGGGGTGGGGCCACTGGCTCTAGGAAGTGGAGCACTGCCTGGAGAGTCATAAGAACGCACATGGCAGCTCCACAGACTGCATGGTGCCTGCCTTGAGCACTCCTTGGACACTCCAGGCAGCTCTGCAGTAGTACTACTGGCTCCTGGAGCCATTCCAGGCACCCTGTAAGTCACATGCACTTCCCATGTAGCTTGCAATGGTGCCACCCCAGGGCCCTGCACGACAGCACTCCTCGCACACCCCTAATTATGGCCCTGAATTTAAATGCTCATATTTAACCACAAAACATAGTTTTATGTACATACTTGCAAACATTTTCCTGAATTCAAGGTCCATATTCAAATATTGGCATTGCACCCTCTATTTCACCCGCATTAAATTACCCATACTGCATGTGGTGCTGTGATGTACTGATACTGATTGGCAGACATGGAACGAATTAGCGATTATTTCAGAATGCATTCATGTTATCAAAGAAGATTAATCACCTGCAGGTGGACAGCTCTGCTTAGTCAAGCATAGATAATATGTACTGATTAAGAACAGCACTGTAAAGTACCATTCGATGAATTACAGTCAGAATTATGTTCCATCTGTATATTAACTAGTTTAATGTATCCTAGCACAACTGACACTAGTTTATCTAATGGTGCATTGGTTTTCTTAAGATAAGGAGCAATACTAATACCCCTAGTTGTTGGGTGGTGGTTGTACCAATAATATTTGGAAGACTTAAACCACTAGTTGCTGGGAGACAATGATACCATTCAAAACCAACATACAGTGATACCACTAGTTGCTTGGTGACAGTAATACCACTCATTACCAGAAGACATTAAGGGCCTGATTCACTATGGCTCGTTATTGCGATTACGCAAGCAGGTCTGGTGCGATAATATACTAATGACTGCAAACTCAAAGCTATTATAGAGATGCCCAAAGCCAAGACATTACAACAGGTCTGACCTTACTCAGAAATTGCTAACCTTGTTGCACGCAATGGGTACTCAAGCTGGTTAATTTATGCACGCCCATGCAACGGAATTCAAGCGAACTCCCATGCCTGCATTTCTCCAACCACTTCCCCGTCACCACCCCCAAAAACTGATGTCCCATCCCTCTGTCTGCGATAGCTTTGTATCTGAGTGAGCGTTCACAGTGCAATCGCAATGCTAACTCGCGCACGCACATTGTGGGGCATATGCATGCGCAGTATGCACAATCAACCAATCTGTATACGTGATCCATGATGAATCAGGCCCTAATACCTCTATCTGCTTGGTGCCTATAATAACACTCATTACCAGGAGACAGTGATACCACTCCAGTCTTTACCACAATACGATGATACCACTAGTACTTTGGAGATATTATTACCACTAGTTGCTAGGTGACAGTAATACCACTCATTACCAAGATACAGTGATACTACTAGTAGATGGGTGACAGTATTACCACTCATTAACAGAAGACATTAATACCACTAGCTGCTGAGAGACAGTGATACCACTCTTGTCTTTACAATAATACCACTAGTTTCTGGGAGACATTATTACCACTAGTTGCTGGGTGACAGTAATACCACTCATTACCAGAAGACATTAAGACAACCAACTACTGATTGACTACAATACCTTTCATTAACAACAGACATTAGGACCACTAACTGCTGGGAGACAGTGATATCACTCTAGTCTTTACCACAATACAGTGATACCTCTCTTTATCAGGATACAGTGAAACTACTAGTTCAGGTCTACAGTTATACCTCTCATTACCAATATACACTGTCAGTATCTGTCCTTTCTGGATCTGTCTGAATCTGTATTTGTCTGTGGACACAGGAACTGGAACCACTAAGCCACATGAAACTGTAGTGAGAATAGCTAAGTACTTTAGTGATGCTACTTGCTGGAGCAGCCTCTGGGGTGGTGAAGCAAGTAGGGAACCAGTCTAGAAGTCTGTAATACTGGAAACAGACTGGAACCAGTGTCGAGAAGATCAGGCTGGTAACGGTGGATGCTGAAGACTGGGCTGGGACCGGTTATGTTGGACACTATACCCGATATGATGGATGCCGGACTAGGGCAAGCTTTGCTTCTGACCGGGCTGGAACCAGCATTGCCACAGACTGGTTTGGAACCAGTAATGCCTCTGACTGGGCTGGGACCATAATGCCTGGGACCAGTGGTACAAGACTAGAAACATTAATGCTGGGAGCCAAGCTAGGATCAATAAATGTAGTATAACCTCAGAGCATCTGTGTACATAGTGCTTATACTGTGGCAGAAAGCTGAGGGAATGAATACAGTGTAATATGTGCTTGCTGCAGAGGTATGTTGGAGATGTCAGGAGAACACTATGCTTGCAGCAAAGAACTGAGATGATAATGGGCCTGATTCAGACCCACTCGCGAGCGGCTGTCCGCTCGCAAGTGGGTTGATGTTATGGACTGAGCATGCGCACGACGGAGGGAGCTCCGTCGTGCGCATGCACCAGACGCGACGAGCGAAGGAAAGTCCTTCGCTCGTTGTGTCCGATCAAAGGGGGCGTGCTGTCAATGTTGATTGACATCACATCCCCTTTGGTAGGCGTTCCGGGGGCATGCCTCCCTGACGGGGGCGTTCCCACGGGAACGCCTCCCATCAGAAGCCGGCCCACTGACATCACTAGTGATGTCAGTGGGAGTGATTTTGGCTCTGATAGAGCCAAAATCACTCCGGAGCTTGCGGTTGAAAACCTCAACCGCAGGCTCCGGCTCGCAATTTCGATGGTCGCGATGGTCTCGACCATCGCGACCATCACAATGCACGCTCGTATAGCCTGTGGGTGGTGACCCACAGCTATACGAGCGTCCAGGAGGACGCTCCATGAAAATGGAGCCCGGCCCTCATTCAGAGCGTGCGCTCTGCTCAGAGCGTACGGCTCTGAATGAGGGCCCATGTCTTTTAGAATGAGCATACAGTACAAAGCTGTAACTACCACACAAAACTGATAGATAACTTGCTTGCAGGAATATCAGAGGTAACTGCACAAAGTAATTCATGAAATCTGCAAGAGAAAGAAGAATGAACTATTCCAGAGCGTAGAATGCAACTGGTTAAAAACATATATGTATGAACTGAACTCAGCAGGACTTTAGCAGCAGGGAGGAGCACACTTGAGTCATGGCCAGTACACACTAGACAATATGTTGGCAACATCATCTAGTTTGTACACTCAATGTCGCTGACGATGCACGCTCCCATGTTTTGTCAGCAACATCGCCCATTGGGCCTGCATGCAGGTTTGATGAGCAACATTGTCAGCATGTATGCATGTTGTATGACAGGTCGTCTGGGTACACATTATTAAATGTGTACCCAGCTTTATATTATGTGAGGTTCACAGGTGGAAGCACAATTAGGAGAGAAAGTCTAAGTAGCAGTAAGCTGAAGGCATATAAACAAGACTGTAGAATTCCGAGCAAGTTTCCAGTAGGCTGAGAACTTTAGCACACTGTAGAGTCTTCAAGGTAGAAGTGGAAGGAAGTAATCAGTTGGGAGTAGAGAGAATGAGGGACAGAGATTTTGTGAGGAATAGAGCAATAATTAAGAAAGAAACTGAAAGTAATCAGGATGTGTGAAATGAGTGACACATAAAAAACAGGCAACAATGGGTACAACTTCAGAATTTGTGATTTGTGTTGCAATATCTCAGCCATCATTCAAAGTTTATGCCACATAAGAAAGTTAGTTGATTGAAATGGCTCTTTGGTGCTTGGGGACAATGGCCCTAATTCAGAGGTGGTCATAAGAAGTGATCGCTCTCTCTCTGAATGCGGGTGGCCGCTTCATTTTTGAAGTGTGGTCTCCTGGTCATTAGTTAAGCTGTGGGTTACCACCCACAGCTTAACGACCGACCAGGTTGATGGGCGCGATGTTGTACACCTTCGCGACCATCGGCGCTTGCAACGAGACCCTAAGTCTGGGTCTCGGCAACCACAAGCCCCAGGGAGCTCCCGACTGACATCACTAATGATGTCAGTGCGGCCGCCCACAAAATGGTAGGCATTCCTTAAGGAACGCCTACGTTTTGGAAACAACCCCCGCGGCCCGCCTACAAAATGGGGCGAGCTGTCGCTCAACATTGACAGCCGCCCCTTTTGTAGAGAGCTCAGGAGCGAGAGAGTTTCTCTCTTGCTCCGGGGCTTGCACACACGCAGTGCAGGCGCTGCGCATGCGCAGGGCTAACTAACAACCCGCTTGCGAGCACATCAGTGCTTGCAACCGGGTCTGAATGAGACCCTTAGAATGAGATGGGTTTCCATCCTACAGCATTGTTTGAAAGAGACTGCACATGTGCACCCAAATAACCTGTTTGTGATCAGATCTCTGCTTCCTAGCATTTATAATGAGACCTTACCTAGCAGACAGTGCTAGGTGATTGCTCTGTGAACCTGCACTTGTGTACACACCTCTTGAAATTTGAATGAGTCATCAGCTTCTTACTTTCCCACTTGCTTCTTGACTGCTCTCTTATCTGCTTTCTTACTGGACTAGTTCTTACTAGAAATGTGCGTATATGGATTGCTGAAATCCCAAAACATCTGAACCCTGGATTTCTGAGTGTATCCGAGTCCCAGCTTGGGTCTTGCCGCCAAGTCTGGATCTCTGAACCAGCCAAAATGTAATTTTCCCTGACATGTCGGATCTTGCATTTTTTGGATTGCATATAAAGTCTCTCCCTAGTGATCAGGCTCCATTTCACAGAGGAGAGTGTAGAGGAAGAGTGTGGTTTGTAGGTGTTCATAGAAAACTTCATTAGGACCAGTGGCGGTTCCAGGGGTGGGGCTGCAGCACAGTCCAATTTTCAAATAGGGTAGCCATTCCAATCGCCAGTGAGTCCCAGCAATGTATGTTTAGCAGCATTTGAAATGGTAGTTGGTGTGGTTCCAATATTTAAATTTTTTACTGTGCTGCAGCCCCACCTCTGGAGCCACAACTGATTAGGACACTATAGTGGGTGGGAAGGGTGACTGCTAGCATCTGCAATTAAGAGCTCTGCCAACTGTATACAGTCTACTGTGTGGTGCTGCAAATAGGCTCTTGTGTGTTAAATGGCAAAGTTGCACAATATGTCCTGCTTTACCACAGTAGAAGCAGAGATTCTCTCTGCGACACCTCAGATGTTCTTCTCTGGAGAGACAGGTACGGTTGACCTGCATAGGCTCTTCATCGGTAGGTGCAGGAGGGATAGGAGCAGATGTGGTAGCCGGGTCGCTATTGAGCTTCTCAGCTTAACGTTCCCTAAAACAAAGATCCACTTTGTTACACAGGGAGATAACATCATTTAAATTGGTAGGGCGCTCTTGAGTGGCAAGGTCGTCTTTATTACGATCAGAAAGTCCGTGCCAGAAGGCTGATGTTAGGGTCTCCTCATTCCACATTAGAAATTGAATGACGTACTGACTGACAGGACGAGTGCCTTGATTCAAGTGCATAATAGCAGATGCTGCAGAAGTAGTTCTCCCTGGTTCGTCAAATATCCTCCTAAAAGAGGTCAGAAACACTGAATAGTAGAGCGTTCCCAGAGTGGGGAAACCCAGTCCAAGGCTGGGCCGGATAACAAAAACAAAATATATGCCACTTTAGTTTTAGAGGTAGGGAAGGTGGAGGGCTGTAGGTTGAAATGTACATCACACTGATTGATAAATCCATGGCATATCTTGGTGTTCCCATCAAATCTACTTGGGGTAGGTAGATGTAGATGAGGAACTGCTCCTGAAGCTAAAGCCACTGATGTGTGTACAGATGTAACTGCAGGGGATCTAGTGGAGGTCAGAGAGGCCTGCAGGGTATCTTGCCGGTGGGCTACTTCCTGTAGGAACTTGGCCATTTGCTGCTGTAATGTCTCCATGTTACCCAGTCAAGTAGCTATGTCCTGAAGCAGAACTGTTCTGGACTCCTGTCCATTGGCCGAATCCATTAGGCCAGTGCAAACTGTCAGGGGATGTTTTTATTGTGGACCTGGGGTGGATACAGGAGGTGACAGAATCAGAACTGTAGAAAAACTTTGGTTGTTTAATGAATGGAATGGTAGACATGAAAGAACCAAGTCCAGGGCAAAAGTGGAGATGGGTCAGAGTCAAATAATAAGTCCAGCAGCAAATAATAAAATCCAGAATGAAGGTAACAGAGTGGAGCAATAATGTTTAAGTATGTCCAAAGAGAAACAAACTGTAGACAGGTGTCGATGCGGTAAGAAGGTAGTCTGGCTGGTGAGTGGGATTACAACAGTAGCGGGAGGAGGAGTTGCTGGTAGGTGCTGGGATTCCTGTGGCTACCTGAAACCGGCAGGGAGCTAGGCAGAACCAAAGTCAGCTGCATAGAGGAGCTCAGATAAATGTGACCAGACTCGGCTGATACACGTTGCACTGGCAAAGTAAAGGAAGCTGTCAACTCCCTTAAATCCCCAACAGCAGAGTGTGATTGACCAGACAGAACAGCTGACCTTTAGTGGATTGGTTCCCTAGGTCACATGGTCCAATACAAGATGGCGGCCCCCATAGAGCTGCAGCTTGGGAACGCTGTGCAACACTCCCATGCTGGCATGGCCTACCAACAAAGAACCACCAGATGCACCTCGTGCCAGTCTCCATACTCCAGCACCATCACCGGAAGGCCCACGCCAGAGCGCCCTGATGGGCAAAGACCGTGGACTTACCAGTAAGGAACCCCTGGTCGTGACAGTGAATGACTAAGGTTTTCCCATTCATTTTATGAGCAATGTATTTCAATGGGAATTTTGCTACCAATCAAATGCATTCCCTATTCCAATGAATAGGAAAAACTGAATTTGCTCAGGAGAATGTAATTCCATAAAATAATAGATGATGCATTATTTTTTATATATTGGGGACTATGAGAGATGAATTGGTAGTTTATGGCAATTTTAATTTCTGAAGAAAATTTACATTTGAAAGATTACATTCTTATTATTCATGCCTCCTTGGAATTCAAAAGTTCCCTATCACTCTGATGACGCTGACACTGAGTAAACTGGGAGCAGCTGTCAGCAAGAGATGTGTATCTACATCTTTAAGTCCACAGCACTATGTATGTTTATCTTTTTCTGATTTTGTTCTCTCAGACTCAAGAAACAAGTACTGTGTGTAATACATAGATACACTCCAATGTAGTTTTTTTCCTCAATGAGTAACATTGACCCTTTACTACTTCAAGCTTGTAATTCTATTTTCACTCTACAACAAGTAAGCATAAGTGTCACTGAACAGGACATAGGAGCTCATTCAGACCCGCTCGCAAGATGTGATCGCTGGCAAAAAGGGGCCGCATATGTAAATTAAGCGCTCGCACTGCGTTGCGTAAGGATGCCCACTGTGTGTTAGCGAGCTACGGCAAAGTGCGTTTGCATGTGTCTGAAGACGCCCCCTTGCCTCTCGCAACACAAGTCATCTCCGGGAAATGTAGGATTAATCGAGAACATCGTGAGCCATCGGAGCAGCTCGCAGCCCTTGGGGTTGCCTTTACCTGCTGCAAGCGCTGCAATCAGTGCGGGCTGAAAAACATGTAGGTGACGTGTACAATGATGCTACTTTGCTAATTATGCATGCCCTTTAAACGGCATTTTGGGGGACTGACATGCCTGCGTTCGCAACACCACTTCCCCGTTCACAAGCACCTTCCCCTGTTTCCACCCACAAACGGCATTATCTGTCACTCAAAGGAGCAACCTGATAGTGGCTTACGAGCTACTAAAATCAGATCGCAACTAATGGCTTGTGCGAATTATACGCATGCGCATATGGCCGAAAATTGCTCACAGCGAGCGATCGCGCCTTAGCAAGCGGGTCTGAATCAGGTCCATAGTACCTACTAGAACATTCCTTACTTGAAACCTATATCTTAGGCTGGGTACACACCTAAAGATTTTCTGTCCAACCATCCAACTAGTTGATTGGTTAGAATGAAAATCTGGTAAGGTATGAAAGCAAATGACAATCAGCAATTTGCTCCCAAACGCCGGAAAATGGACAAAAACTGATGTTTGAACAAATTGTTTAGATCACACATTTAACTAACTTGTCTGAACGACCATTTTCATCTGTTTTCTGGCATTTTGGAGCAAATAGCTGATCATCATTTACTCCCATAAGTTACCAGATTTTCATTCCAATCAATCAACTAGTTGGATGGTTGGGCAGAAAATCTTTAGGTATGTACCCAGCTTAAGTTTTATTTGAATATCTTTGTAAAGAATGAAGAGTCACAATAAATCCACCCTCCATAAGCATACAGTACATTGCAGACTACTTTAAACTGTTTGAATTAAAAGAATTAGATTAGAAGCATACAGTCTTCATTAATATGTTGGGGTAAAGATGGTAGCAATCTAGGATGTGATCCAATCAAGGAATTACAGCACAATGCTCCCCACTTTTGATAAGGTTAAAACATTCAGTAAAACTCCGGCTGCTGTCCCATATAAAATAGTCTTTCATGTGGACAGAGGGCCTGATTCAGAGCCGGACGCTATTTGCGCTCGCTCGTCCAGAAAAAGGGGCTGGCTATTTAAATTAACCGTTAAATCTTTGCGGTCTGTTCACGCCTCTATGTCTGAACGAGCGGACGACACATGCGAACGTAATTTTGAAAGAAAAAACCCCTGGCCGCTTGCATCATACGTCATGTCCGCTATTTATTAGATTAATCGAGTACATCGGACGGCGTATGAACTGCTCGCTTTTCTTGTGGTTGATTTTTCCTACCACAATCATGCGAGCAGTACTAACTATAAAACAACCAAGTGACGTGGGCAATGACGCTGCTTTGTTAATTATGCACACCCTTAAAACGCCCGTTTTGACCTTTTGGCACGCCTGCATTCGGGTCTCCACTCCTCGTTTTCAAACACCTTCCCCAGTTACCACCCACAAACGCCTCATTCTGTCACTCAAAATAGCAGGCATTCGCTATTTAGCGAGCACACGATTTTTGGCTGCACTGACTGGTTCGCGCATGCGTATTAAAATCCGTACGCATGCGCAGTTGTGCGAACATCGGTCGGAACGAACGAGCGGCCGCTTACGAGCGGCTCTGAATCAGGCCCAGAATCCAATGCCTATTCAGGAAACTATGATCAGACTATGCACCGGCAAACTGGGGAGTGTCAGAGCAGGTGATTAATCTTGTCCTCACACGGGACACACAAATAGTGCAGAAGGGGATTGTGGCACCCGCTGGTGATCGGTATCTTGACAAAAACTTCAATCCTCAACTCGTTTCCACGAAATGGACATGGGCTTTATCAAAAGCAGGCAAGTGTCTTTAGCTTAAGTCAGGCTATATAAAGGAGACTGTAAATTACGGTTAGTGTGAGTGAATTTATTACACTTTATTGTTGTTGATCTGTTGGAAACTGATATTGTTATTTTATTCTGTTTCTATTATGTTGTTTTTTTCATTACTGTATGCCTCAGGAATACGCCGGAGGTTGCCAGGCAGCCCCTGGGATTTTTTCCATTGCTCACTCCCGTTGACAGACACGGGCATCAAGCCACACCTCCTACACACTCCAGATTATTTCCGTACTACTTACCCCGGGAACATCGCCCTCCACAGCACATCCTGACTATCCCTACAGCATCCATATAAAGCACAGTGTGGAATTTGTTTACAATTTGTATTCTCATTATTTTATGCTCTTATGTTATAAGACTCTCACTGCCAGGAGCCGTATTATTTTGTTGCATTACAAATTATAATATCATATAATGTGCACACTGGTAACTTTTTATACCTTTTGATTTTCACATTTTGACGGCGATACAGCCTGCAATTTACTGCATGAAAAGCGTCGAATATTAACACCGTATGCATGTACAGCTGCAATAAAACCACAAAGGACAACTCTTCCAGTAAGAGCTGTCATTTGCAGTGTGAGGACTTCCATGTTTATGATCCAGGAGTCATTCTTCTCATGAGCGAGCCGTGGGTAACTCTGGGAGGGATCTTTTTGGATTCCCCTCGGAAAAGTTGCAAAACAAAGCACATAGGATTCTATTAGAGTACAAGCTCCAGAAAGTTTAGCTTTCCGGAGCTTAATATATATGGCAAATGCGGTCAAACCTCCGGAAACAGCAGTTTTCGGAGGTTTGACAACATATTAGTGTTAGTACATCCCAGCCATGGTATTAAGTCTGCTTAACATAATATGATATAATTTTCCAAGCAAAATATAGAAGTACAGTTTATCAGCATTCCCCTTTCAATGCTACCTATATATTGTATTACAGGGAAACCATTAAACTAAGAAAACAACTACAAAATATGCAAAATATGACAAATATAGACACATAGCAATTAATGACAAGAACTGAATAGGAAATCATGTATTTCATAACCTACAGTATAATAGCAAAAAAAGATGCATGTACCTATTGTAGTGCAGTTGTGGAGAGCAATAAGTTAGAAAGATATCTACAAAAAAAACGAGGAAAAGATTTGGGGAAGACCTAAGAATATTCAAAAATGTTTAGAACTCACATGGTCTCTGTACATTTTACACATTTCTTAACAAATATAGTTTTAGGTAATTGGAGGAAAAATAACATTTGTGAAGATATTGCCAAAACTAAAATGTAGTAGCTTTTCAACTAAATGCACTGTACCTCAAATAAATAAAAGAGGTAATTTGAATAAAAATGGTTTATTTAATAACAATATAATTGTTTTTGTAACAACCACACTAGTTAAATAGAATGCTTTCAAATAACAAAAATCTTTAGCTGTATGTCCAGTGTAATATATGTATTTTTTCAATATGTCTGCCTCTAACCTGTAAACACTTGCAGTTTGTTGTTGTTTCATGTACATTTAATTTATAATCCATTGGATAGTTTAGGAATGTGACCCTTTCAGTATGATCAAAAAATAGAAAACATAGGGCCAAATATAATAGGGTTAGAGTTTAGAAAATGTGAGTTTAGCAGTAAAGTTTCACATTGTTTGAGTTTTATCTTTAAAATAGGAAAACATCTGGATGAGAGTTTAAATCATGAGAGTTTTTTAGTCTAAAAACATGCGAGTTTGCTTGTTCTCGGACTACATTACACTGGGCAAAAAGTGTAAGAGGTTACTGGTAAATTCTCACATTTTCTAAACTCTCGCCTTATTACATTTGGCCCATAGTCTTATTCATGAATGTCTATCTGCAGTGCTGGCCCTACAGTATACAGTTAGTATCAATATCCTACAGTATGTAACTCATTTAACCAATATCTACTCAGACCTCTTTCCATTGTTACATAGTAAACAATCTTAGAGATGAAGTCATGTTATCAGGGCTTCCTTTAATGACTGGTGCTGCCATCCATTCTCTATACTTCTATTATACAATACAGGAGAAAAAAACTGAAGGTCAGGTGATATGATGGTCACCAAGACAACCATTATAAATAGTAAACCTTTTTCATACTGATGAAATAGCCGCAAATTGGCTATTCCTATAGAAACTAACATACATGAAAACAAGGCTTGGGGTTCTAGCAGATTCATATGGAGTACGATTCATATGAAAACAGGTTCCAGTGTGATTGCATGGTGGAGAAAAGGCTCTGGTATACTTAGCAGATTGTATTTGTTATGTTTGTATTGGGTGCAGTTGGTCTAGACAACTTAATTATTGGGTTTGGAGATATTCTTTGCACTGTAGCTAATATGTTATGCCCACAATTGGTTTGCATCTGGACTACTTGGCTAGGGTGAATTAGAGCCAGCCAGTGTGCTGTTGTATCATTGGGGGAGATGTATTAACCGCCGAAGCAGCATCAGCGCACGTTATGTGCACTGATACCGCTTCTCCCCATGTATGATTGGGGTGCTGGGCAGTAAATTAAAGGGGCGCTATGCGCCCCTGTCATTATTGGCACTGCTATCTCCAAAATAGCAGCATTGATAGGCAGGGCTATGTATGAACAGTCAGTTTGCCTGACCGTTCCGCCCACTGCAGTATCACTATCGACAGCTGCAGTCGGGCGATGCCCTATCCCCACAGCAGGGACAGTGCTGTCCCTGCTGCGGCGGCTGCCAGCTTCAGGGCTGCTTGTGATACTTGCAAGATCCTGCGCATGCTCAGTGGAGCCGGCTGGGACTGAGGCACAGCGCATCAGCACTAGGCTGGTGCGCTGTGTACTCAGGCTGGAAGGGGGAGTTATCACTCTGTCGCTCCGGCCGATGAGATGGTAATACATCTCATCATTAGTGCTTCCTGCTTTGCCTTGGTAAAGAGGTTAAGTGCTGCTATAATACATCTACCCCATAGTGTGATATTCTACAAACTAGCATTCTTCTCAAGGCATCTTGTACATGTATTTTATGTGTTGTTTGTCACAAGTGCTTAGTTACTGTACTGTGATGAGTATTCTGGTATACCTCATCAACAATTGCCAAGATGCTGATTACAAACCATCTCTTGGTGGTAGTGGACAGGCTGTACTGCTCTCTCTCCTATCTGTTCTTCAAACCTGTATAGGCATTATTCCCTTCCCAAAAGTGGGGCAATGAGTGAAGAAATAACAGTACATAAATAGGATTATTTACCCTAAACCACGGGACATCAAATTATTAGCATATGTTTTTAATATAGACACACCTCAATGCATTGATAGCTACTAAATTCTATTAATTGTTCCAGCCATCATTTGCTTCAAATAACACTATTTTCTCTTCTAGCCCAACATCATATAACCTCCCTACTCCAGTCCCAAAATAAGACTAATCAACTAGTCCCAACATAACATTAATACCATCCGCAGTATATTACTATTCCCCTGTAAAAATACTTGATGAATCTAATAAACTGTGCAAGGCAGACTCATTTAGTCAATCTCCTGAAACTGATACAGCGGTGAGGTCTCTGTGGGTCTCACAGAATGGGAATAGAGTCAGACAGAGGGGAGAAAAGCCATCAGTAAGAGCAGCCATGCCCTGGCTGGAAAAAACATCCTCATTATTTCAGGGCCCCTTTCCTGACAGAGCCCATGGTGGAAGGTCAATTTGCCAATGCTTGAGTCAAACACAGCTAGCCCAGACTTTTCATTATTGGGCCAGCCTGATTCATATGCCACCCTGCCCCCTGTCATATCTTCTATTGCTGATGTTCTGTCATTAATTTGTCATAAATCTCTTAAACACCTGCAAACAATAATGATGCATTTAAATGTGCAGAACAATAGCATTTATACAGCTCAGTACTCAATGAAGATTCAATTTCAATTGTTCACTTACAGATTCTGTGATATATATATACAGTAGTTTAACTACTCATAAGTGTTTAGGAGGGAGCAAGTTAATGAAGGGGAACTGGGTGCCACTAAGTGATCTGAGGGCCTGATTCAGAGCTGCTCTCTGTGACAGAGCACTTGCTCTGAATCAGGGCTGGGTTTTTTTATTTTTGGAGCGGCCTCTTGGCCGCTCGCATAGCTGTGGGTGACCACTCACAGCTATAGCGAGCGGCCATGATGATGGTCGCGATGGTTAAGACCATCGCGACCATCGGCCTTGCGATGAGACCCCTGTGGTAGGGTCTCATTGCCGCTAGCCCCAGAGAGCTTTCGGCTCTAACAGAGGCGGAAGCTCTCCACTGACATCACTTGTGATGTCAGTAGAGCCGCCCCCAAACGGCAGGCGTTCTCATGGGAACACCTCCGTTTGGTCAGCCACCCCCCCGGCCTGCCCACCAAAGGGGGCGAGCTGTCACTCAACATTGACAGCTCGCCCCCTTTGGTGCGAGACCCAGAGCGATGGATTGCCCGTCGCTAGCCGGGTCTCGTGCATGCGCACGACGGAGCTGGCCCCGTCATGCACATGTGCTGTGAGCCACCATCGACCTGGTTGCGAGTGCTCAGTGCTTGCGACCGGGTCTGAATCAGGCCTTAAGTGTGGTTAAGCATACTCCAATATTGATGAGAAGGAAACTGATAACTACTTCTTCATTCCTTTCAAAGACCTTTGGTGTCAAGCATGTTTTACATACTGTTATAACTACCTATGGGTCTAATTCAGAGATGTGTGTATGCCTTCCTGCCCAGTAATGGCAGCAGACTGTCAATCACTGACAGTCTGCTGCTGTTTCAAGGTGGGTAGGGGGCAATGATAGCCTCTGTTTCCCCAAACGGAGGCATGTTGCTGCTTTTGGAGGGAGGGAAGAGGCCAGGATCTCCATTGGCTGGCAGAGATTGTCTGCCCTCTTTTGAGAAACTGCATTTGCCGGCTTGAGTGGCCCCATGGGTAACTCAAACCGACGAAAAGATCATGCAGATCGATGGATGCAGTTTGAAACAGTAATGCATTCAGGAGGCGTGCTACCTCCTGCTGCATTGCCATAATAGTCTCTTATAACAGCTGCTGCTATGGTAGAGACCCCCAATATTCTTCTAATGTTTTTTTCTTTTCCTCTTCTGATTTGGAAGTAATCTTAAGCATGTGAAATCAGTGGAAAATATTTTTAATTTACTAATTCATTATTTCATAGATTTTCCCAGAATGGGTATGAAGTCCCAGTGGCTCAATGGTTCATATCCCGATGCCGACTGCCCAAAGAGAGAAGATCCTGACAGGGGAGGTAAGTACCCTATCCCTCATCTACCCCCCTTAACCCTCCCTTAGTGGTGCCTAACCCTAACCTCCCCCATAGTGCCTAACCCTAACCTCCCCCCAGGGGTGCCTAACCCCCCTTACTGCATCATAAACCTAACCCTCCTGGGGGGGTGCCTAACCCTAACCTCTCCCGGGGGTGCCTAACCCTAACCCTCCCCCTAGGGGTGTCTAACCCTAACACCTCCCCCTCAAAACCTAACCTTAACCCCACTACGCTCCATAAACCTAACCCTCCCCCCTGTGGCTAATGCCAAGGGCACCCCGGACTTACCTCATTTGTGCTGGCATCCTTCAGCGTTCTGGCGTCGAGATTAAGATAGGCATCAGTATTTTGATGCCTATCTTAAGTCCCTTATCGGGATTTCCTTGTCGGAATTGAGATCGATAACATCGCATCCGCAGGTCTCATAACTACATCCCATTTTCCCCTGTTCCAAATTTGTTATGTAGAATTGGTGCCTGCAGTGATGCTGATTGTCATTTAGGAAACATGTTTATATTTAACTTTGTCTTTAATGTATTTGGATATTAGCAATTTAACCTATACAGTAAATAACTAAAGAAGTGCATTTTTTTTTTAAATAGGACTACGTTTAGTCCCAACATTGCCTATAACCAGCCCATGCACTGTACAGAATGCTTGACTGATCACATTGCTTGTTACAATCATACTTTACAGCAGCCTTTTTTATGTATTAACTCTTCATTACTGCTCATTCATTTCAAGTCTCAAGAAACAATTAAGTGGGAGAATAGGCAAAAATTTGTAAAAAAAAAACCAACAAAACTAAACTAAACAAAAAAAACCCTCTCCAATGTAGCTGAACCCAATTTATTTAAACCAACACTCACTTAAACAATAACCTTATCAAATTCCCAACAGATTGTTTAGGTGTTACTTATAACCACTATCGCAGTTAATAGCAAAATTTATGCAAATTTATTAACACTAAAGCATAAGTGTTAATAAATTTGCATGTTAAGATGTGTCAATAAGTTTGTATTAGGACATTTTCATTATGCATTTATTAAAAATATACCTCTCCCCAGGCTGCAGGTGGGGGCTCCACTGGTGGGTAATACTTTGGTATATCCCATGCTACTTCAGCCATGAACCATTTGAAATCTTTGCACTTGAGGTGCTTGCGAAGCTCCTTTTGTGAAGACAGGTCTCCAGTAGAGAGATGCCTGTATTCAGGTCTCCTCTGGTAAATATACTCAGCATACTCATCCATCCATGTCTCCGCCACGCGTTTCAGGTTCTAATATAAAAGAATTATAAGTCTGTTATAAGCACAGCTCTTATCAAATATTTCATGCAGCATTGTTCATCAAGTAATTATGACCTTTGTGTGATACAGTCAGATTAATGGCTCAATTAGTTTATTAAGTGAAAAAGTACTAAAATATAACTGCACTGCTGGGATTAATGAGACTCAAATTAATCAAGAAAAGGCAAAAGCATTAATCAGATAGCTTTTCTCTTAATCTTTCATTGTTTTCTGCGACAGCTATACTTTTTATAAGATGTTTAAGATGTTGAAGGTTACATTCAATTTAGTGTTTAACATTACGGTACTTCCAATTTACTTTGAGGAAAAACTTTTGAAAGTTTTATTATTATTATTATTATTATTATTATTATTATTATTATGTTTTACTTATATAGTGTCATAAAGATCTGTAACACTCATACAAAAGGAGTAGAATATACACCAACATTACAAAAGTACAAAGGTGACAACATAGGACGATTAATGACAAGTTCACAAATTTATATGTAATGACATAATTGCAATCCTGAAGTAACAAAATTACATAGTGACCACAGAAGGAAAGATGGCCCTGCTCATGGGTGCTTATATTGTAGAGGGTGGGCACAAAGAAGGAAAAGGGACAGAGTTGTCTATGAAAAGGTTGGATTTGTGTGAGGAGTGGTAGTATAATTAATAAACAAGTGAAGTGTTGGAGCACAGATTTATGCATTACTGATTTAATTACTGGTCTGACACTTGACCGTCTGGTGGGTTGCAAGACCCATGGTTAGGACTCATATACCACCCAGTTTCCCACTCCAAGCATTCTCCATGCAGAGCACATGACAAGATGGTATCAAGTATACTGGGGGGTAAGGGCTGACGTAGGCCCTGGTACAGCACTGCATTTGTTAGCGCAACCCTAGCCCCTTACATTAAAAGGGTTCTAAGAATAAACATGAATTTACTAATATTTCAGCAAATGAAGTAGGGCTGATAAACAGAGTTCCAGCTATTGACTTTGGACCTGATGCAGATGTGGATGCAATGTCAATATTTCCACATTTGAGCGTTTGTCGGTCCACTGTGCTTATTGTCATGGTCGCACAGTGCACATGCCAAGGTACCTTTGCAATGATGTTTGCAGTGAGGATTCACAAGCAAAGTGATTGACATTCAGGAACCACTTGGTGGAGGTTACAGAGGATAGCGGTAAAAACGAAAGCCCTTTTTTCATGACCATTTTCAGGGGTGTATCTGCCTACATCTGCGATGCTGTATGGAGAAAATATGGCACCAACATCTCAGCTTTCTCTGCCATTCTATGCGACAATAGGGTTACTCAGATGGTTGATTATCAAAGACCCTGTGACCGCCACTGCGTATTTGTACACAGTTTTATATATCTGCAGAGCTGAAGGTGGGCATCTCAATACATTTCCTGGCATCTGCAACATTAACATATTTCCGCACAGCAGCTGCTTACAGGGTCGCAGCTGCAATTTTATTAGCACCACATCTGAATCAGATGCTTTCTCCATTAATCTGCTTTGTTGATGAAAGGTGCCAGTAGCAACAGATGTCCCTTGACTGTCCAGACAATCAGAATACACAGTTTCAGAGGAAGTCAATCAGCCACAAGCCAGGATTTTTTTAAATCAGGTTCCACTTCTTTCCTTGCAGTGTGCAGAGCAGGGATGTGCGGTCAAACTCCTTCCCCTATCACACTCCCGGTCATGCCGCAGAGTTTTGATGCATGTGTGCCTCCCCAGCTATTGACCTCACCGCACATCACTGAGATTTGCCTTTTTACCTCCACCACATTTCCATCTTGCAAAACTGACAATAAATACAACAACAAAGATATGATACTTTCCATTGAATGTTTACTTGTAGGAAAAATATCACAGGGCTCATGTAGAGTTTTTTTGTGCATGGAGGCATTGTCATTATACGAAAGAGCCAACAATCTCTTACCACAAATTTGAAAACACAAAATTCTCTACAATATCATTGCATGTTGCTTTCTCTTTACTGGAAGGAAGGAGTACAGGACAAATCATGAAAAATAGCCGCAGACCATTATTCTACTTCCACCCGGTTTTACAGTTGGCAAAATACATTCAGACAGGAAGCATTCTCCTATAACCACCAAACCCTGACTTGTCCATCAGACTGCCAAATGGTGAATCATGATTTGTTACTTCAGAGAACTAATTTTCAATGCTCAAGATTCCAATGACAGTGGGCTTTTCATCACTCCTCCCAATGTTTAGATTGCGCATGTTGATCTGAGGCTGCTAAGTCATGGAAACCCAATTTATGAGTCCCCAAAAAACAGTTCTTGTGCTAAAGTTATATCCAGAGACAATTTGGAACTTTGAATTGAGTGATGCAACTGAAGACAGACAATTTTTACATTCTAAGTGCTTCATTACATAGCGATCCAGTCCTGTAACATTGTGGTCCCTACTGATTCATAATTCCAGTGTTGTGACTCCTAAATGTTCCACTTCACATTAGCTGCACTTACATTTGCTTCTCTAGAAAGACAGAAATGTGATAACCATACTTGTTGGAAAGGTGGCATCCTATGATAGTGCCACATTGAAAATCTCTGAGCCCCTCAAAATTACCTATTCTACTGCTATTATTTGACAATGTTGATTGCATGGCTCTATGCTTCATGTCATGTACCTCTTAGCAATAGGTATGGCTAAAACAGCATGCATACTAATAGATACAATCTACATGACCACATACTTTTCACTACAACTAAAAAGTAGCATTATTTGTGCATGTGGTTGACACTTCTAGTATTCTAAAAACAAGGCCGTAGCCTACCTTTGATTGCTAAAATCCAATTTGTAACCAAAATATGAAGTTTGTGATTAATTTAGTAGCTATTAATAGGGTTGTTTAAAATCTATACAAGAATATACGCTAAATTTTAGCATGCAATCCACTAATATGCTATAGTTTGAATAACTGCAGACTAAAAAAATGGAATAATCACCTTATTAGCCCTCCTACTAAGTCTGTTGTAAATGCCTCATAGATGCAGTGCCTGTACCATGTAGAGGCAAACATAGCAATTCTAAAGGTAAAGGAAGGTTCACAAATGTATTGTTTTTATAGTATCAGTAAGTACTCCTCCAGGTGACAGTTAGAAACACATACTGCAATTGAGGTATGATGAGTACAACTGCCTCTCTAGCTACCTTCAGTTTGCAGTCAGCATACCATTTGTGGATGCTTCTTTGTGGAGGTATCCCCACATAGTAAACAGTCATTGGATAAGTTTGCAAATTCCATCTTAGAAATAAGGAAATGGTGCATACAAATAAATATAATAGGTATCAACATCTTTGGCTTTTTAGAAGGATTTACTGCTTCACTGTAAATGGGAGTGGGTTAAGATATCTCTATAGTGCCCCTTTAAAGGTGTATCACTCCTAAAGATAGCTTGAGCCAAACTAGATAGGCTCAGATCCTACTCATCAGATTTTATTGAAATCTCATTTTCCAAGAGACGATCATCTTTGTTTTCTGCCAGCTACAAAATTTCCTTCTTCCTCATAACCAGAAGATCCATTTACACTCCCCCTTAGTGAAATGACTCTTACAGTATGTTAGTGGTTGGCGTGGTAGTATCTGCCCCTTTCTCATTGGACACTTCCACCATTATGAGATCTAAATTTCTATTTATTATATCAGACTAAAGGGTCTATTTACTAAGCCTTGGATGGAGATAAAGTGAACACAGATAACGTCAAACACAGTCTGTGACATGGCTGTTAGGAGCTGATTGTCTGGTACTTTATCTCCGTTCACTTTATCTCCATCCAATGCTTAGTACATAGACCCATATGTTCATTCTCTAGAACTTAGCTCTGCATAATTCTGAAAGTACATAATCTGGAATTGTTCGATCACTCAAATGACAAAGTCAAATTCAGAACTTGTGTTGTCTTTAAAAATTTCATAATAGCGTTTTGCTCCATCAAACAAAATTTATAAAACAACATTTAAATACGCTTACTAAAACCAGCCTAGACAGCATTTATTGCATCTGGGACGATTAATCACAAGCACTACGCCATATTTTAATTTTACTGACACGTACATCTGAGAAAATCACGCCTTAGCCTGCTTTGCTATCAGAATATGTCATGGTGCACTTTATAGTTTCAGCTACTATAATTTGATTAATAGCACACATTTATTTTAACCTGTTAACAAGGCTGTTTATGTTCTCCACAAAGCTGTCTGTATTTATGGCACAATACTCTAGAGTTATCAGCTTTTCCCGCTTCGGCTTTCAGGTATAGATTGGCTGGTTTTAGCTCATTTGTAGGAAGCAAAGGTTTTGCTGTCCATCAATAACTTCAATCTCTATGGAGAAGTAAAGATGGAAAAAAAATAATAAAATAAAAAATTAAATAAAATCATGAATGATTTTTAGAATGCCCAAATAATCTGTCTGTTTAATACTTTAAAACTGTAGATGTTGATACCATAAATCATTAAAATATACTATGGATCACAATAAAGTTCTTGGACAATGGACAAGGATGCATTAAGACGTATTAATAAGGGAAAAAATTGTTAGTATTTGTCCAGTTTAGCAAATTAGTTAAAAGAGTTCTGAAAGCATGGATATATATATGAGCTCAATAAACACTGTAATAAATGAATAATCATAAATGTGCACTTTATAGGGAAATAGTAAATGTCATTAGACAAAGTGATTAGCACATCCATCAGGAACTCAATGGTGCTACCAATAAATGTTATAGTTGCCCCCACTTACTGCTGACTGTCTGTAGCTACATTCTGCAGAGGGACAACGAGTTTGAGGGTGCAAATAAGTGATGCTCATACTCAAGTAGCTGTAGTACATAATGTTCTCATTAATTTCTCTACAGTTTTCTCCCTTCTAACTCTCTCACATTTAGTTTCTCTGAAAGTAATTTCTGTGTCTCTCCCTGAATGTTCTGAATTCCACCTGCTTTCTAGCTTAGATAAAACTTCTCTTTGATCTCCATGAAGTTAATTATCAATTCACAGATTGATCTTTCAATCAATAATCAATTCTCAATTGGTAGGAAAAGTAGAATTGATAAGAATTCTTAATCAAAATCTAATAGTTGCTCAATGCACTTTATACAGTTTGCTGATACAGGTTGAGTCTCCCATATCCAAATATTCCGAAATACGTAATATTCCGAAATACGGAATCATTTTGGCATGACTGAGATAATGAAACCTTTGATTTTTGATGGTTCAATGTACACAAACTTTGTCTAAGGCACAAATTATTAAAAATATTGTATACAATTACCTTCAGGCTGTGTGTATAAGGTGTATATGAAACCTAAATGAATTTCATGTATGTACACAAACTTTGCTTGAGCCACAAAATTATTGAAAATATTGTATAAAATGACATGCAGGCTGTGTGTATAAGGTGTATATAACACATAAAAGCATTCTGTGTGTATATTTGGGTCCCATTCCCAAGATATTTCATTATAGTATGCAATTATTCCAAAATACGGAATATTCCGTTATCCAAAATACCCCTGGCCCCAAGCATTTTGGATATGGGAGACTCAACCTGTATATATAGGTGTATTATACATGCAGGCCATAGAAGCCTAAGTCCATTCTCAATAGTGGCAGACATAGGAAAGGTGGAAACATTTGTACCCATTACAAATCACGACTATATGTAGTAAACTCCAAATTAATAAAGATAATTAACATGGGGCTTCCAAACTTGTTTCATTTTGTACGTAAATTCATTACAATGTTCCCTGATTATAACTCTCCCATTACTTAGTTATATTTTCTACACAAAAGTGCATTCCAATTCATTCCATTATACAGTATGTGCCCTATTTATAGCATCACCCTTACAATAATTCTAGCTCTGTCCCATCTTTACAGAAGGGAAAATGTATTCTAAATTATGTTGTAAAGTGAATGCTGAAGGAAGAGGTCATTTGATTAATCATTTGTTTAAAATGTGTCTCTTATAACATGTATTGTTAAATTCAGACCAAGGTATATCTATACAAGATATTATTGTGTTTTGATCCAGAAGGTTATTTGTGCAGCCAACTCTTATGCTATAATGCTGTAGTATCTCTAGTTTCCACCCGGCATTTAAATGCTTTAAACCATGCTACCAGTTCTCCTCCAGCCTATCACATAAGATTACAAGTGAATACAACAAGAACTTGGAGTGTTATCAAAGTTACAGAAGTTTTGTGCTTGTACTTGTTCAGTTATGTCTCAGTATTCTGTTGTGTAATACTATATACTTTCTCCTTGGGTTTTACTGTCTACTCTTTTGAAACTCATCTAAAAATGCATACTTATTGGCAGGGATCTTGAGGGTGGAGTGGTCCTCTCTTGGGGGCCAAGCAGTGCCAGACTATGATAAAGGCAGATGTGGCAAATGCAGAGGATAGAGATGTGGTCCTAGGGAGAGTTTAAGCTGTTGCACTACCTTAAACTTCACTTATACTGTAGCACAAGTGTTTGTGAAGGCTGTGCAAGCAGTTTAAGGGAAAAGGGGAATGGTCCAAGGAATTGGTAACACTGGGATTAACATTTCTCTTGACTGCACTGCATATTTGATGTTATGGTGCATACACATGGTCAGATTTTTCTTCAGATCTGAACGATAACGATTTAAAAAATCGTTCAATCGTTCATATCTGAAGGAAAATCTGATATATCTGACATGCCTGAATGATGAACAATGAACGATGCGCGTTCGCGATGGTCAGATAACGATATCTGACATCTGATGTGTTTGCAGTCAGACTTGGACGATTCCATTCATTTTAATGCAGTCAAAAATCGTTCAATCATTCAAATCTTTGGTAAAACCGTTCAAATCGTTCAATCGTTCATCTGACAGATCTGACAAATCTGACCGTGTGTATGCACCATTAGTGTTTTGCTCACATTTTGAGTAAATAATAAATTTTTTTACTAATACCTAATGGACTAAAAGGTCACTTATACAAAAGTTGAAAAAATTGTAGAGTCTCTCATATATTTGCAGTATTTTTGTAAAGTATGATATTGTTGTATTTTTTTACGTACGTTATTTTTTCTTTTAGGTTTAATAATCCTTTACATTCAAAGTGTATTCTAGAACTATAAATTAAAACTTTTTTTTATATTCTATTAATCACATATTGAGTAGTGGGTGCTTTATCTGGAGATCTAATTGTACTATTTTCTGTTTACTGAGCAAAGAATAACAAATGTGTTTTATGGAAAAACAACGAAAAAATTTCATGGTCAGATCTCTGATTTATCAGCATGTGTTGTGTTCACATGTTCAATAGTTTTATTATTCCTGCTATGCTATTATTATAACTGCCCATATCGCAAAACAGCATGACAATTTACTGAGCTTTACAATTTGTATTTAATTTAAAATACCGAAACAGTTAGACATTCAACCCACGATTCATTCTAATTCAATTTTAAGCACTTTATCTGGTGGTTGTCTAAGAAATTCCCATATAATGAAAATAAAAATAAACATATGGTGTGGTAACATATTTTTATGTTATAGCTCCCTGTGAACTTTAATGCTTCTTGTGACATTTCCTCTTAGAAAAAAACAAAATATGTGACTAATTCCTGCACATGGTAACCCGTCATTAAAAAGACTCCCGAGGATATCAGGAAATGCACTTTGTAATCCATTACACTAACACTCTGTTTGTTTATCAGTAAAAAAAATAGTTGCTTGTTACATCATATAGATCTAATAGAAGTCTCACTTCTATCTCAGAAATGTAATATATTTTTCCTGAAACACAACCTTAATGGAATTGCAAAGAAAATAAAGAGGCAAACATTATGTTCAACATCAGTCCTGAGCACAGCTACACAAATAAAAAACACTAAAAAGCATTTTAAAAACTAAAATAAAAAAAATTATAAATAGAAATAAATAAAATAACATTGTGCAAATAAGACCTAAAGCTGGGTACACACTTATGATATTTTGCTAGTTTGAATGATGAAGCATATACTCGGTAGTGCATTGGCAGGTGTGTACCACCGATATGTCTGTGACTGACGTTGTACACAGATATATTAGGTCAGCCCTACAGCACAGCCATTTATAATATATCATGCAAGTATATCAGTGCATCTGCAGCTGACCGCCCGTAAAGTGGCTGCAGGGATCGCCAACACTGATATCACAACTGGGCAGGTAAATTTAAATGCCCTTCCAGTTGTGACATCTGGCCAGACATATCGATCGGCCAATTGGTAAGTGTGTATAGCTTAACAAATTGGCATTTCGGTAGGCATGATGGATGGTAGGTCGCTCAGTCACTGTAGTGTCTACCCAGCATAGGATTATAGTGGTCTTCCTAGAACTTGGTCTAACAGTAGGACTCTGCATCTCTATTAATTTACAACTACAGAGCAATAGTACTATAATGATATCCATATGCAAAAATTGTTTTTTCGGGCTGATCATAGGATTTGGGTGTGGTGCAGACCCCATTAGGCCATGGACCGCAGTTGTCAACAAGGCACCATGCTGGCTGGTGGAAATTCCATAATGGTGTAGGGTGTGTTCAAGTGGCATGGGTTGGGTCCGCTGCTCCACCTAAACACATCATTGACTGGTAACCGCTATATTGCATTGCTTGATGACCATTTGCAGCCCTTCATGTACCCCCACAATTATGGAATATTCCAGCAGGCTAATGCACCATGTCATCAGTCCCAAGTTGTCCAGAATTGGTTTGAGGAGATTTCTGAGGAATTCCAACAAATGGTGTAGCCATCACGTTCACCTGATATAAACCCAATCAAGAATTTATGGGATGTGGTGGAGAGGTCCATTTGTACCCAAGATGGTGTACCTACATATTTTAGGGAGCTGTGGGAAGCTATCCAGATGGAATGGGTCAACATCTGTCCTGAGGGCTTTCGTTCACTTGTGGAATCAATGCTACGTCAAGTTGCTGCACTTCACAGAGCTAAAGGAGGTCCTACACATTACTAGACATCTAACCCATGACTTTTGGCACTTCAGTGTTCACTTGTAAAATATATATTGCTAGATTTATACTCTATGAATGCAAATGGAAGAACAGCAGTTAGCTCATACTTCTCTGTATTGTAGATAGGGAGATTGGTAACACAAGGCCAAATTCCTTCATTAAAATGTACAAGCATTTGTGGCCAATGGAAGAATGAGGCAAAAATTTGAATATTTAGGGCTTCATGTACTATTATTTATTTATTACCAGTTATGTATATAGCGCACACATACTCCGCAGCGCTTTACAGAGAATATCTTACAAATCACTTCTGTCCCTGCCCTAGCGGAGTTTACAATCTATATTCCCTACCACATGCACACACACACACTAGGGTTAATTTTGTTGGGAGCCAGTTAACCTACCAGTATATTTTTGGAGTGTGGGAGGAAACTGGAGAACCCAGAGGAAACCCACACAAGCACAGGGAGAATATACAAACTCCACACAGTTAGGGTCGTAGTGGAAATCAAACCCATGACCTCAGTGCTGTGAGGCAGTAGTGCTAACCATTACACCATCTGTGCTGCCACTGTACTAACACTCAGTGGCGTAACTAGGGCAGGGCGAGCGGGGTGCATGCCCTAGGTGCCGTGGGACTGGCGGCATGGGGGGGCACCACTGGCCACGGTCCCAGCCCATTCTAGTTAGCCAGTGTAGCGCCGACCGCAGTGAGTGCGGTCAGCACTACACATTTACACAGGACCGGCGCTGTGCTTCCAGCGCCGGTCCTGTGCTGCACAGCTGAGCCCCTTCCCTCCCCCTGAGCGCTTGCCCAATAGCACCAGGAGGAGGGTCGCAGGCGGGCTCAGACTGTGCATAACATACACATCGCCGCCAGCACTGGCGGCAATGTGTGTGTTAATCAGCAGCCAATGAGAGTCCGACAGACTCTCATTGGCTGCTGCTGCTACTGCACACACATCACCACCGAGTGGCAGCGATGTGTGTGTGAATCAGCAGCCAATGAGAGTCAGATAGACTTTCATTGACTGCTGCGCGCCCGCTGCAAGAGCCAGGCTTCCGTCCAGCTCATGCAGTGGTAATGGGAGAATCGTCATGATGTCATGACATCTCTCCCATAATGCAGAGTGGCCCGGCCCGGGAGGATGGACGTGCGGACGGCGGCGGGAGCAGGAGCGTGGATACAGGTAAGTATTTTTCTTTTGTTTCATTTTAGTGTGTATTTCAGGGGAGCGGGGAGGCGCGCTCTATTACAAAGTAGGGGACTACTACTGGGGGCAATACTGGGGGGGATACTACTGTGGGCACTGCTGCAGGTGGGGGGGGACCAGTACTGGGGACTACTACTAGGTGGGGGATACTACTGGGGGCACTGCTTCAGTGGTGGACCACTACTGGGGACAACTACTGGGGGGGATACTACTGGGGCACTGCTTCGGGGGGGGACCACTACTGGGGACAACTACTTGGGGGGATACTACTGGGGGCACTGCTTTGGGGGAGAATACTACTGGGGGGATACTACTGGGGGGGATACTACTGAGGGCACTGCTTCAGGGAGGGACCACTACTGGGGGGATACTACTGTGGGCACTGCATCATGGGGGACCACTACTGGGGACTACCACTGGGGGGGATACTACTGTGGGCACTGCATCATGGGGGACCACTACTGGGGACTACCACTGGGGGGGATACTACTGTGGGCACTGCATTGTGGGGGACTACTACTGGGGATTACTACAGGGGGCACTGCATCAAGGGGGACTCCTACTGGGGGAACTATATAAATGGCACTGTATAGGAGGGACTACTACTGGGGGCACTATATAAGGGGCTCTCTACTGGGGACACTGCACAGGGGGGTCTGCTACAGGGGGCACTGAAAAGGGAGAACCACTACAGGGGGCACTGCATAAGGGGGACAACTACTGGGGGCACTGTATAAGGGGCACTGTATATGGGGGATCACTACTGGGGGCCTGCATATGAGGGATCACTACTGGGGGCACTGTATAAGGGGAACTAATGGGGGGCTGCATAAGGGGGACCACTACAGGGGGCACTGTGTAAGGGGCACTGCATGTGGGGGATCACTACTGGGGGCACTGTATAAGGGGGACCACTACTAGGGGCACTGCATAGGGGGGACTGTATAAGGGGCACTGCATTAAGGTGCAAATGGAAAGAAATGTTTCCAGTGACAAGAAAGGGGTGTGTGTCATGTTGACACACCCCATTTTTCAGTGGCCACGCCCATTTGTTGATGCGCGCACCTGTGGCGCGCGCACATAGGGGGGGAGCTCCATTTTCAAATTTGCCCTGGGCTCCAAATACCCTAGTTACGCCACTGCTAACACTTCACTTATAGTGGAGAAAAATCTGCAACGATAACAGAGAAAACAGCCTTGTGCTTCATAAAAACAGCTGTGCCAAATAGGGGAATTGTAAAGTCACCTCCTCGGCGGTGTCAGCAGAGACACATAGAATGTATTAAGGGGGAAGGGCTTTTACTACACACCCTAATTTTAAACATAATAGAAGGTGCTGCCATGCTGAGACTTGTAGTACAATGCCGGGGACATAGAATGCAATGCCCACTCTAGGTACTAAGAACAATGATAGACAAAATAATCCTGATAAACTCTACAATTAACATGGAGTATAAGTGAGGTTCTTAGTAAATGTTTGCCCATCCACTGCATCAATGTGAACCCCATAAGATGGGTCCCTAAAATATATATACACATAGCATGTATATAATATCTTCTGTGCATGGGCGATATATGCCACAGATTTCAATATCCCGGTCCACAAGCTCTGTTCACTTCGATCTCCCTCCCTTCCTCCTCACCATGACCTCTTCACCGCTCAGCCACCTGGGAGGTGAAGACTCCCAATCTCCTCTCCCTACTGCACAGCCACATGAGATTTTTTTTTGTATCAACTTTATTTACCATAGAACAAAGATAAAGATAAAACATCCGGATTGCCTTCCTTCTCTTCAGCTGGAGGCAGGAAACGGGCCCTTCTGTGCCAAAATCAGCACTAGAGAAGAATCCAGACCGTAAGTGTCTCCTGTTCTTAGTAACACTGAGGGTACTATGAGGGGGCCAATATGTTAGCCTGCTATTACCACTTGCAGGCTGACAGCAGAGAAATTCCTTTGGTACATATCGAGAAATTATAAATACAGAAATTTTCTGTATATATCCCATTAGTACATAGAGCATTTAATCTAGAATGTTAATAGCTTATGCTTTAAGAAGACACATAGATGACCAACATATAAAACTAAAGCCATAGGTGACCTATTTTGTCACAATTTAAACTTCTGTAGTATCAACACAAAAGTAATGTTATCATGTAAATAGGAAAGCCTATCCCGAGATCCCAATCCACAGATTTAGCCTAAAAAATCCTGGGATTTAATTCTAGGACTAGAGGCAGCTCCACCTGACACATTTTCCTGGATCTGTCTGCTGGCCGGCTTCTTTTTGAGTACGAGTATGCCCATTGTAGCCTGTTGCCATCTCTCCTCCTCCTCCAGATTGTCAGGTAAAGGGAAGCTGAGGTGTTGGGAGGTGTTCTTGGCTTGATGTGGATTTCAGGGCCAGAGCTGTGCTGCAGGATCCAGGTTACAGTAGTATGACTCACTCCCCGGGGAAGATTAGCCTGTCTGGGATGCAGGTAAGACCACCAAAGCACACACAGCCACTCACTCAGTGGTCACAAGGACTGTAATGAGTCATAGGAAGTTTTAGTCACTATTTTTATAATTCCGAACAATAGAGAGTGGCGCACAACTTGGTCACATCTCACTTGTGATTGAATGGACATTATTGAGCGGCAACTGGGTCATGTGTAAGTGTCCCACAAGCATTTAGATGAAATTGTGAGCTACTCAAAGGTGAATATATCCAGAGATCCATCTGGCTTTAATAGGATCTCCTGCACCAGGACAGGGCTGGTGCAAGTGCAGATCATAGTGATGGTGTCTGCTCTCTCAAGTGGAGGGCTGGGAGTAGTGCGGTTTCATAGATGTAGTCTACTCTCAATACAGGAAGATGTTTGCATGTAGAAGCACCGCAATTTCCACAACTTTATGTGAGACTATGAATCTAGCCCATAGATGTTAATATCAGCAGTGTAATAACAAAGATAATTTTTTTTTAAATCTACATATGCAGGATGTTTCTTTTACATAAATGGCATCATAGGCTTGTCAATGTTAGTACCATTCATATCCAATACCTGTCATATAATATGAAGAGGAGAATGACTTTTAGATGAGTTTATATGCATCACAAAATGAGTTAAGGTAACCATGCACACTGACATATTACAAACATCTGATACTGAAGCATATGCGCTGAAAACTTCCTTAATCACCAACAGTGATCCTTGATTATGCATTTATGAAAACACAGTTAGAAAATGCCCAACCGAAAAAGAGATACTGTATACTCAGATATGATGCTCATCAAATAGTAAGCTAATACTTACAAATAACTGCAATGTCATTAGAGGTGTGATGTCTAAAAACTTTCATATTAAAAAATAATTATATTAAAAAAATATCAAAGTTGTAACTTCCAGCACACAGCACAGAAGCTGGATTCTTGTGACGTTGACAGCTTGCCACAATTATTATATGTTTGTTCAAAATTCTAATTTATTTATTAAAAGTAAAAAAAATGCCTTCTGGGAATGGATATCACAAAGACTTTTGCAAGGAAAACTGTGAAGCTCTATGTATTATTTATGTGCAGAATTCTAACAAAACTAAAAAGGGATTACAAAGAACAAGATCCCAAAAAGGGAGGAAATTGATGATAAAACAATGTTTGACTTTCAAATCAGTGTTGATTATTAGAGTATTCGAAGTATTCACATTGCAGTTCTAATGTAGGTACCATGTAATTATAGAAACCCAAAAATATGGAAATATGTCTTTTACTTCCTTTGTTTGTAACAAAGCCATGAATTGAAATATATACAGTACTTCCGATAAGTTGTGGCAAAAACTGTATGAAAAGAAGAGTCCCAGGAGCACTGTTCTTTCCAGTCAGGCATTTTGCCCGCTGTTTGGCTCTTCTAATTTATCACCATGCTACGCCAAATTAAACTTAGATAGTGTTGTCTGTCACACTGCCTCAAACAAGCTCTTTCTGAAGGCGAAGATAACAAGAAGCAGGTAAATTGTGGGCTGCTATAATATAAAATAAAATAAAAAATAAAAAAAAAGGTTTGTTTACAAATGGCAGGAATAAAATTCTGTGCAAAGCATAATAACCAGCTTGCAATAAAAGGCTTCTACAAAGATCAATAAAAACAGCATAATATCAAACAACCACTGGGTGGCACCATTGTAACAAGAAAGTGCTAGAATGTAAATGCTTATAAATAAGTTAAAATAATGGGCAAATATTTTACTTATTCAGTATATATGTAATGCCAATCATATCTTAATAGGTTTTGAATTTCCTTGTGTCATTCTCCCTGTAAATTTCAAGGACCATCATATATTTCACTCTTTTCATTGAGTATAAAAGAGCTAGCATGCTATTTAAAATATACTGTATTATTTTTGACTTGCAGTGGTTAAACATGCATTTATTAACTTTGCATTGACATTGTAGACTACTTTCATACTTGAGTAAGGCTGTTTTTCTTCGTTTTGCAAGATAGCTATATGTTTAATTACATTATACTGAGCAAATTAGTAAGTGCTAATTAAAACAGGCAGTATTAATTTTACCAACACCTACAAATGGGAAAAATGCATAATGATTATATTTAGAGTAAATTCCCTCTGGTAGACCTGCTGTGTGTTCAATGAGTGTTTAAAACAGGATTTCAACATTCATTTATTTTTTTTTATATGATATACCTTATATAATTTTTCTGTTTACAAGGCAAGAAGGGATATTTACTAAATGTGTATATCAGCAAAAAACTTCAACCATTATTCGATTGCTAGCTTTCATAATGCAGATAAGACAATGACAGCAAATAGGGGATTGCTTGCTGTGCTTCAATGGCAGAATGTATATTTGAACAACATAAACAGTATAGGAGCCAGCTCAGTGGGTGCTGTGATATTTCTGCTGCTCACAGTCATGTCTATGCATTGCATTTCTTAGTCATATGGTGGATGTAATGTGGCTGATTCTGAGTTCGATGGATCTCTGCATGGACGCAATTGGCGCGCAGATGCGAATTCACACATTTTCGCATATCTCTGTCCTATTCTGAGTCATACGGAACTCAGTAAAATCTGTCATTCTGTGAAATTGTTGGGTGTTTTGTGGCAGCAACTGGGCAGCTACAATGTGAGTACACCAGTGGCGGCACCAGAAGTGGTGTTGCAGCGCAATCCAAAATTCAAATAGTGGAGCCACACCAACTGCCAGTGATGTTTGGCAACGTATGGGGTGGCAGTTGGTTTGGCTCCCCTATTTGAATCTTGGACTGTGCTGCAGCCCCACCTCTGGAGCGCACACAGCCACCCTGACTTGTAGGAGTGCCATAACATTGTCCTGGTAATGTCATGCGCATTTAGCAAACTCTCAATGCAATTTTGAGTCATGTGTACAGGGAAGAGAAGCCTGTGTCTGATGGATCTCTTACACCTGGCATGGATACTAATGATGACAGTGGCGGCTGGTGTAAAATCAATGGGGGGCATAGCTTTGTGCTTGCATGAACCCCCACATTAGCCCTATGGATTCTTACATTAGTATATAAGGTAGTAAATAAGGCTTCCGTAGCTGCCTGCAACTACAGACACTTTGCATGCAACTCAGAATCAGCTCCTACGTGAGCACCCCAAAATATGTTCAAAAGTTAGCACCCACAACACACTTTAGGTGGATAAAAGACATGCTTATCAATCACACATTGTGTGTGGCAAAAACAAAATCACAATGCTGAGAGTTTAAAAGGTGACTTTTGCAGTTAATGAAAAAATAGCTTAGAACACACAAACACTGCATGTCTAAAAACTGTCTTTACAGATTTTTAGAACATCTGACAACTCATCCTAGTTTGCACTGCAGTACATAAATTGCATGCATTAATGTACTACATATATTTTAGAAGTGAAGTGCAGAATATCTAATAGGAAAGACACAGGGCCGGCAAGAGAAATCTCGGAGCCTGGTACACTCTCTGGGGGCCCCACCTTCTCACCCCCACTCCCAATCCTGCATATCCCTCCCCTGCATGTGTGATATGTGAAGCCTGATAATGCCAGTCTTGAAATAAAGTAAAAATACACTACGACTTACCACACTCTGTCACTGATGATGCAGGCTGTAGTTCTTGTCTGCCATCTATTGCAAGGTCTTCTTGATGACAGTGCTGTGGATGCATCAGGGGAAGGGGGGATGGTGTCTGAAACCAGCCATTCAGTCCTCATCACCTTCCTCAAATTCAGCCTCTCATCCCCATCCTCAGCCCAGAAATCCCCCATCACCTTTCTCCATCCCCAGACCCCATCCTCAGTCCCAAGCCCCTATTATCTTTTGCCCCCAGCCTCCCATCACTTTCCTCTGCCCCCAGCTCACTTCATCTTCACCTGCCCCCTTCAACTTCCTCCGTCCCCAGGTACCATCATCTTCCTCTGTTTCCAACCCCGGTCACCTTCTGCTCCCAGTACCTTGCTCTGCCCCCAGTCTCCTTAATCTTCTGCCCCTTCACCATTCTCTGTCCCCAGGCACCATCACCTTCGTCTGCGTCCAGCTCGTCACCTTCTGTGTCCAACCTGCATCACCTTCCTCTGCCCCCATCCCCCTTCAACTTCCTCTGCTTCTTTCACCTTCCTTCATCCCCAGGCACCATCACCTTCCTCTGCTTCCAACCTCTGTCACCTTCTGCCCGCAGCCCCATCACCTTCCTCTGCCCACAGCCTTTTTCATCTTCCTCTGCCCCCTTCACCTTCCTCTGTGTCCAGCCCCTGTCACCTTCTGCCCCAGCCCCCAGCCTCCATCACCTTCCTCTGTCACCAGACACCATCACCTTTCTCTGCATCCAGGCTGTCACCTTCCGCTCCCGCCACTGTCACCTTTCTCTGCCCCCTGCACCTTCTTCCGTCCCCAGCCCTAACAGCAGCCTCAACTACTTACCAACTGATGGCCGGCCGGGGATCCATCCACTTCCGCCTGGGCAGGGAAGACGTACGGCGACGTTGCAGATGTAAAGGTCATGCCCAGCCTGGGCCACAGCAGAGCCACCTGGAAGAGTCCAGCGCTGCCTGGGCCAGGCTACAAGGGAGCTGGGGCTGGGCAGCGGTGGCTATGGTTCCCGTCTGCAAGATGACATGCAGGGCTGCCAAGAGTTACACTGTGCCCTGGTACTAGGTGGCAATGCAAAGACATAGTCATGCCCTATTGTGAATACTGAGGATCTCTGCAGAACATGCACATAGCCCACAGAAAGGGCATAGACATGTTATACTGCTGGTGTAGTTATGTCTCCCTGGCTGTTCCTGGCCATCAGACTTTTTACCCACATCCTCCTTAGCTCAGTGCCTCTGTTGACATGAGACGCAGGTCTTTCAGCAACCTCTACCTCTGTTTTGATTCTCTTTTAAATGTGCCTTAATCTGCAAGAATGCGAATGTTTTATTTTTCTATGCAGCAATTACTCCAGAGGCGAGTCGACTTGCTCCTAATTGAATCAACCCCGTGAGTTTTATATAGAGTTTGTGCAATAAATGCATTGAAACATAATTGCATACACAAATATGAACAGACATTTAGATAAACAGTTGTATAACAGAATGCAATGTAAAAGTGACTTTGGGGCAGCACTTAGAATTGCAAACTACAGAGGGAGATGTTGGGTAGATTAGGAAGATTCCTACATGCAAAAATTCTAATAGATAAATGTGCAAAATTTCTAAATTAAATGTTAATTATTCTGTGAAAAAGTTTTGAAATGTTCACTCATCTCTGCTCTTCAGTTACAGTAGAGATCATTTGTTTAAACGTTTGTTATATTAGCAATTTATAAGTGTGTATGCACCATCAGCTCCTATTATGTTCCCTTATTGTTATTATTGTAATAATTGATATACTTAAGTGCTAACAAGTTCCAGAGAACTACACACTGATCTCACAAATCACAGCACATAAAGAGACAGTTATTGTTACACATTTTGTAAATGACAGGCCAAAGGATCACAAAGACCAGGGCTAGCAGTCTAGACATAGAGGAGAGACTAGCTAAAATTAGAACATATGTAAGTTATATGGATAAAAGGTGACTGCTTTTAAATGATGTGTAATTTAACCTTTTATTTATTTATGCTTTGTTTCAGTTGATTGGTATTTTAATGGTAGACAATGAAATAAAGCTTCACAGCTTTACTATATTATGGACAGAGCTTAAATAACATAATTTATGATGTAACATTACAGGAAATGTTAGTGTGATGTGTAAGAACACATCCTGAAAGTTTAATGTCTGAAAGTAATGGATGTCATTAGAAATTTTTCAAAAGCCTTAGTATGTATTAAGAAATAAGCTATAAGTAGGCCACACAACCCAATACAAGTATGAGTGCATAACCAAGGTTTTTAAAAAATAAGTATATTATTACTATTTGTTAATACTACTTATTACCAAAATCTCCCATCGTCCCATCATGTCTCTTTCATTGTCACCCTTGTAACTCTTCTTTGCCAGCCTCAGATCTCTCCCTTTGTCCCCATGCAGGGCCAAAAACTGGGTTTCTAGAGGGGGTTTTCTGAATATTTACATGAAGACACATATTTAGCAAGTATCATGGAGGTATGTTTACTGTTCTGTAACTGTCATCTCTAGATGGTCATAATGACCATCAATTTAAAAAATACTTTATTCTTTGAATAATGCATTTTTAAATGAATAAAGATGGAGTAGAATTGTGGGCAGGGTGCCCTGTTTAACCCGAATGGCCTCATGCTGTCTTCTCTAATATAAAATGCAATGTGTTCTCCATGGTACAGAGGAAGAGGACAGTAGTGTCACTGGGGTTGATTGCACCCAGTGCGGTCAATAGACCCCCTGCACGTGCCGGAGGTGCATGCGCCCAAAAAGAGAGCATGACCTTACTACACCGCCAAGTTTCAACACTCACTACCGGAGATGCTGGCTGCCCCCAGAGACTCTTCCCACACTGCTGGGTCCTCTACACAGACCAAGAGGCGGGTGCTGCTCAATAACATCACAGTGCAGCGCCAGGTTTCCGGTCACTGAGGAGAAGCCGGCATTTTCATGTCAACCCTTGGAGGTTGACACCTGGTGTGATCCACACCCCCCTAGTGACGCCACTGGAAAAGAACTGTTATTACTTTCTGTAATATCTCTCTTCTGTCATTCTACTTCTGTGTATCCTTCTTTTGTTTCATTTATATCATCCTCTTATAATCGGTTTCTCCCTGTGCACTGCAGGAATAGGTTGCACGTGACTTTACCCTCACAGAGTTTGTGATGGGGGCGTTTTTCAGAAGACTGCTCTCTTTCTTTTTTCTTTCAGTCAGAATACTATAGGCACTGATTTCAGCAACTGGAACTAGAACACCTTCTGAGAGTAAAATTTAATTAGAAAAAGTAGAATCAGGAGGCCGTTCTAAAAAAAAAAAAAAGCCCGGCCCTGGTTCAGAGCGAGCGCTCTGTCAGAGCGTCCAGCTCTGAATCAGGGCCTAAATCCGGCTCTGAGGCTATGTGAGAGAAACCTGCAGTTTGGAAACCAGTGAGCTGTGCCTAGTCACTTTTAACCAATTTTGAAGCCGGGTGGTAATGTCGAGTCTAACACAGATAGAGACTGGTGGAAGTGACGTCAGCGATAGGGCGGAAGTACACAATACCGGACGGAACAGGACAGCGCTGAAGCCGGGCGGTAGTGTCGAGCCTAACACAGATAGAGACTGGCAGAAGTGACGTCAGTAATTGTGCGGAAGTACACAACAAAGGACAGAACAGGACAGTGCTGAAGCCAGACAGAAGTGCAAATCCCAACACGTGCAGTGAAGAGGCAGATTCATTAAGGTATATAAAGTGCGGAGGTTGTAGAGACTCGCCATCCTGATGAAGCCCAATTGCTGGGTGAAACATGTTGATGACAGCGAGGTAAGTGTTTGCCGGCAAACCACCTTCATTCACTTGATCCTGCAAGCGATTCAGCTCAGCACTATAACGGTGAGGACAATACCTTTGATATTTATATGAGGATTTACACCGTGCAAAAGTGTCATCTCTTACATCTCTGACAGAAAATTACACTAAGGATATTGACTGTTTACATTATTCTAAATACGAATCATCTATTGTGGATACCACCTACCGAAGATATCTATATTCAGGTAGAGGGGAGAGTAAAACATATCCCACCCCCATACTATACCTGCACTGTCAGTTATATGTTATTTGTTATATGTGTGTATGTTTATATGTATGTGTTTGATTAGGGAATACATCGGTATTTTATACTACATATTTGATATACTCTTTTTAAAATAAATTATTTTATACCCACTTTATATTTGTGGTTTATATTTGCATTGATACACCATATCTATATAATAGCTTGGTCCATATGTGAAGTGCCAGGGGCACATTTATTTGTGTTCCACATTTTCAATTGCTTAATTTGGAAACCTGCAGCCGTAAATTTTATTATTTCATTAGAAATTCACGTTAAGTTAATTTGTGTCTCAAAAGGAGTTAATGCACATATTAGCTTGCACATTCAGAGTATGTAAAAAGTCAGGAAAAATCCTTATTGTAAGGCACAAATATCAGGACACAGGGTCTCATTCAGACCCGCTCGCAAGCTCAGGACGCTCGCAAGTGGGTCGATGGTACCCAAATGCGCATGCGCACGACGGAGGGAGCTCCGTCGTGCGCATGCGCGAGGCCCGGATAGCGACAGCCAAGCTGTCGCTCCGGGTCTCGCACCAAAGGGGGCGTGCTGTCGATGGTGAGTGACAGCACGCCCCCTTTGGTGGGCGTGCTGGGGGCGTGGCTGCCAGACGGAGGCGTTCCCATGGTAACGCCTACCGTCTCGGTCCGGCCCCACTGACATCACCAGTGATGTCAGTGGGAGTGATTTTGGCTCTGATAGAGCCAAAATCACTCCAGGGCTTGCGGTCACCGAGACCCTACCGCAGAGTCTTGTCGCAAGCACGATGGTCGTGATGGTCTAGACCATCGCGACCATCATCATGGATGCTCGCATAAGCTGTAGGTGGTCACCCACAGCTATGCGAGCGTCCAAGAGGCGGCTCCATTTTTAAATAGGAGGGCCCTGATTCAGAGCGAGCGCTCTGGTCAGAGCGTCCGGCTCTGAATCAGGCCCACAGTGCAATATCTCTCCCAATTAATACTACTGGTTTTAGAGGTTGTTTTAACAGAAAAATACGGTCAAAGTGATTTTTCATGTAATTTTCAACAAAAAGCAGAAAAACTGGTGTAATGATGTAGGCCATGTATGTTGTGTTTTATATTGATGGCAAAGGGTTTCTAAGCTTGAAGATTTTAGTTGCAACTGTTTTTTCTTCAACTTTTTAGAAACTGTTAAATACACACTTAAAAATCACTATAGAGACATTTTAATATCTGATTGATCTTTCCACTCGCACACCACCTGTCCATGCTACTTTAAAAGTATGTGGCACATGAATCCCTGGCTGTCACTTTCTTCTGTAGTGCTAAAACTGTCCACAAGGATAGCATAGATCCATACATAGCAATAGGGAAAGTCCACCAGTCAACAAAAAAATATTTTTCTAAAGTGCATAAATGTTTTCAGAATCCTCCTGTTTGGTGTCAGATCCTGACTCACTTTTCCAGTCATTAAGCTACATTTTTTGTATAAATATCTCCACTGTAAATAAGATTACTATATGCCTTATGAACACTCAAGATTGTTTTACTGGATAACATTGAACAACTTGATGGAAATGTATTATTTTGCAATATGGATGTGGTGAATTTGTATACAGCATGTCCAAACCACATGAAGAAGGTGTTCAGTGTATGGAACAGACCTCGCTGCATGACATATAGGACCTCATTCAGAGTCGCCACCGATGTTCGCTAAACTGCGCATGCGTAAAATTCTCAATGCGCGTGCGCAAACTAGCTATGATGATAAGAAATTGCTCTCTCCTTCAACTTGGCCAGGTTGTTAGTTTGAGTGACAGGATGAGGCGTTTGTGGGTGGTAACAGGGGAAGGTGCTTGTGAACGGGGGAGTGGAGATCCGAACGCAGGCGTGCCTGACTATGCAAATGGCGTTTTATGGGAGTGCATAATTAACTAAGTAGTGTCATGGCACATGTGACATGGGAGGTTTTTACACTGACTTGATCGTAGTGCTTAAGAAAGGGTATGGTCAAACTTAAGCTCTACGACCAGCTCCGATGGTTCCTGATGGTCTCGATTAATCCTTATATGCCCGGAGATGACGTGTAATGGGAACGAGAAGGGGGCATATTTTTAGTCTTACGGCCGCATCCTCCCCTCGCTCGTCCAGCTAACGATACCATCTTAACGACGCAACTTGCGAGCGCTTCATTTGCATATCCGGCCCCTTTTACCTTACGACCATGTGGCCGCAACGATCGACTCTGAATGAGGTCCATAGCCTCCAGGGTTTGTCAGGTATTTTTTTTTCACCCAGCTATTATGTTTTGTGTTAGCAAAAAGCTACTTTAGATTTCAAAATGATATCTACCTTCAGTGACAGGGAATTTATATGGATATCCCAAGTTCTGCTAATATTTTTATGCATAATTCTGTTCTTGGAAGGTGTTAAAATGGAAATAGACATGGAGATAACATTATTTATTTGAAAATTAAAAGAGAGAAGTTTAAAGAATATGGTTTAGAATCAGGCTTTTGACACTATTTAATTTGCATTGGATAAAAATATGACGATGATATATCAGTATCCAATATAATCAATACAATTCATATTGATCTATATAAAAATCTTGTTGAAATGTAATTAGATGATAAATCGCTACGTGCTGTCTCTTATCTGTATGCAGGACTCCTCTGTCTAAATAACATCACATGTCTGAGTCACCAAACTTAAAGGCCAGACTGATTAGACTAAAGGTGTAATACTTGTTTACATGCCTCTATTAAAGGATCTGCATGAGCACAAGACTGTCACTGTGAAATTGGAGCATCACAGTGCTATACAGATGTACAGTACTTAACTCAAGAGGGATTGATACCTTATCATATTGACTGCTTATTGTAGTATCATGTTATATTCAATAAAACCTACTCTGGTTTGGAATCAACATATGTATTAATCTCCTTACTCACATCCGCTATGCACCTACCAACTTATAGGCATCTGCCAATAGGTTATGGGCCCAAACCTGCAGCTGTGAAGGACATGTTCAAAGGGATTACAATTTTGTATAGAAAGTGAAAATGTATAATCCAAGTGCAAGTATGAGCTTCATAAAATTGAAGGACTCAGAGAACTACTCTACTTTGCAATAGAAGAAAATTGCTATAGAAATGCAGTTAATACGTGAGAAGCTGTGGAAGGTCACAATTGATCCAGGAGCAACCCAAATCCTGATGAGGTTGATAGAGCCATTGGGGCCATTGACTTAGCTGTACAACAGCAATCATATTCCATCATCAATGCAAAGCAGACCGCAATGGACTTGTGGGTAGCCCTGCATACAGCTTACGAAGATAAGGGTCTTATGAGGATGTTAAACCTCAGACAAACTTTGAACTGGACTAACCTAAGTGAGTGTAAGAACATAAATTAATACATTGATAAGATGTTGTCGATCACCCAGCAATTGGTGTCTGTTGGTGTCCAGGTAGATGATGCAGAGGTCGCTATGCCTATGTTGCAGAACATGACCCCAGAATTAAAGTTTATGGTAATGGCATAGAAATCAAATACCACTGCATTAACTACTGATATAGTAAGGGCAAAGCTGCTGCAATTCCGGGAACGGACACCTATGGACAATATGGTGGAATATATGCCTTATATACTAAGGACACTAAGTTTAAAAAAACAAAGTACAAATCCTTTATTTGCTACAAAGTAGGGCACGATGCTTCAGATTGCAGACTAAAAGACTGAAGTGGTATGCCGAAAAAGCATTATAACAAAAGCGGGTCAGCTTTGAACATGGCTGACAGACATAGGAGAGACTGCTAGTATATGGACTCGGGAACCATTAGACATTGTAGTTGCAATGAAAAATGGTTCAACTCAATGGTGAATCCATTGCAGTCAGAGGAATCAGGTACAAAGTCCTCACATCATCTAAAGTCGGGACAATTACAGTGAATAATAAGAAAGGGACAATAATAGCTATTGCTACCTGATGCCAGCAACTATTAGATACTGAACAGTGTTATGCGATGGCTGCTGATGACTCTAGTAAAACTATGGAACTATTGCATAGGTAATTGGGACATTTAGGATATGAGAATGTACAAAAACTTCCAGACGGGATGGTGACAGGAATAACTGTAAGCAATTGTGATCATTTGGTGTGTGACAGCTGCATCAAGCAGTGGCGTAACTATGGCAGGGCGAGCGGTGCACATGCTATGGACGCTGTAGGACAGGTGGTGCTGGGGGGGAGGCACCGGCCACGGTCTGGCCCGGCCCATCCTAGTTAGGCAGTGTAGTGCCGACTGCAGTATGTGCGGTCAGCGCTACACATTTACACAGGACCGGCGCTAGGCTTCTCTGCACACAGCGCCGGTCCTGTGCTGCACAGCCGAGCCCCTTCCCTCCCCCTGAGTGCTTTCCCAATAGTGCCAGAAGGAGGGTGGGAGGCAGCAGCGATGTGTGTGTTAACCAGCAGCCAATGAGAGTCCGACAGACTCTCATTGACTGCTGTAGCGCCCACTGCAAGAGCCAGGTTGGAGCTCACTCATGAGCTCCACCTTCCGGCTCCTGCAGTGGGTAATGGGAGAGATGTCATGACGTCTCTCCCATAATGTAGAGCGCGCCAGCCCGGGAGGACTGACGTGAGGCCAGGGCCGGATCGTGGATTCAGGTAAGTGTATTTTATTTTATTTTTAACTTATGTGTCTGCACTACGGGGGGGAGGACACTGCATGGGGGGGCTATTACTGGGGGCACCAGTACTGGGGGGACCTCTACTGGGGGTGGGGCACTACTCGGGGCTGCAGCTGGGGGGGCTACCACTGGGGGCACTGCATTGGGAGCGGGAACCTCTACTGGGGGGACTACTACTAGGGGCACTATATAAAAGTGGCTTACTACTAGGGGCACAAGGGAAACTACTACTGGGGACACTATATAAGGGGCTAACTACTAGGGGACCATTACTGGGGCACTAAATAGGGAGAACCACTACAGGGGGCACTGTATAAGTGCACTGGATAGGAGGGATCACTACTGGGGGCCTGCATAAGGGGGGCTACTACTGGGGGCACTGCATGGGACTACTGCTGGGGGAACTATATAAGGGGCTTACTACAAGGGGCACTGCACTAAATAGGGAGGACCACTACAGGGGGCACAGTATAAGGGGCACTGGATAGGGGGGATCACTGCTGGGGGATTGCATAAAGGGCACCACTACTGGGGGTGCTGCATGGGTGAGGACTACTGCTGGGGGCACTATATAAAGGGCACTGCATAGGGGGTACCACTACTGGGGACACTGCATAGGGGGGACTGCTACTGGGGCCACTATATAAAGGGTACTGCATAAGGGGGTACCACTACTGGGGGGACTGCTACTGGGGCACTATATAAGGGGCACTGCATAAGGGGGACCACTACTGGGGGCACTTCATAGGGTAGACCACTACATGGGGCACTGCATAAGGGGGATCACTTCTGGGGGCACTGAATAAGGGGAACTAAGGAGGGGCTGCATAAGGGGGACCACTATTGGGGGTACTGTATAAGGGGCACTACTATGGGCCTGCATAAGAGGGACCTCAACTGGACACATTGCATACTGGGGGTACTGTATAAGGGGCACTACTGGGGTTAAGGTGCATATGGAAAGGAATGTTCAGAGTGACGATAAAAGGGTGTGTTTCATATTAACATGCTCCGTTTTTAAGTGACCACGCCCATTTTTTGTCATGCGCGCCTTCGGCACACGCACATAGGGAGGATGGGGCTCCATTTTTAAGTTTGCTCTGGGCTCCAAATACCCTAGTTACGCCACTGGCATCAAGGGTAAGCAAACCCATTACCCCTTCCCAAAAACAGCAAATAGAGCTTAGGCACAACTATCATTGGTGTACCAGATGTACAGTATGTGGTCTTATGGATTCATTTAGTGGATTCGGGTATTTCATGATAATAATAGACAATTTACAAGGATGACCCATGTGTACTTACTAAGAGCAAAAAGTGAAGTGCAGATTGCAGACTACAAGAATTTAGTAGAAATTCAAAAGGGATACAAAAAAAAGCATCTTTCATTAAGTAGCAATTAATCATAATCAATGATGTGAACACCATTTATATAGCTATAAATCATAAATGTTGCCTTATCATAAAATATTTGAAAACACCAATTAACTAATATTGCCACTGTATTATAATTAGTAAACAATATTGCTCTCTTAATAAAATTAATCAATAATGTTCCCACTAATATATTATTAATATAGTATTTCCCCATAAGAAAAGTATTAATTGTATCTGTCTCCTCATTCAGTAGATAGTTAGTTGCCCTTATTAAAAGTGTAAGTGATTCTTCTCCTTCTGATTGGCCAGATAACTCAAACAGTACTGTATGCTTTATTAGCTACTGTATCTTTCCGATCACAACCACCTATTTTTTTTTTTGCAGTTTTGCAAGAGTTTGTATACTTCTAATTGTAAAACGATTGATGGTCTTTCAATGTTCTTTTGTATTGTAAAGTCTGGAATCTCATCCAGTTTCCGGTCATTTGGGCTTTAGTAAATCAGTAGGATGCAATCCCCCTGGTAATCTGCTGTAAAACCAGCACCAATGCAAAACCACCACTTGGTAAATAATAATATATCCCCTAAATATTATGCCTACACTTTTGGCAAAGTTTTCCGGAAAATTATATACTGTGGTAGACTCCATTCAATTCAAGGACATTTTTATTAACTGGCATAAATACAAAAAATCATAGCGTGAGTCATTGATCCAAGACTGCCATACTAGTTACCTACCACAAGAGGTGATTCAACTGAGATAAATCTACATAACCCTTACTGTACTGTATTTTCCTTTACCTCCCAGCAGTCCTAATGCTAGCATATGTGCTGTCACTTTCTTTGCACTTTTAATTAGAGTGTTCAAGGTCATATAAATTGGGGCAATCAAATAATATGAAAATATGGGTATTTATTTTATTATTTTTTTTTTTTAAATATACATCTCTTTACTAGTTTTGAGGATATGGGCAATTTGGTGGTACAGTAGCTTGTATTTTCCCTACACAAAGAAAACGCTATTAAAAATTGAGTTACTGGTTTCTTAAGGACAGATCCAATGTTGTACAAAAGCTTGAGGTTTGCATGTCATGAGGAAGTCCTGTAAGACAATAAATCATATAAGAATAAATGAATATTGATTCAAACCTGTCAGATTTTGAGTAAGAATAGCATACATTTGCCTGTTTTCCGAAGCTCTGGAAATGAGGCAGAACAGTCAGGACAGAATACTCCTATGTGATGTGTACTTTTAATGTCACATGAGCTTGCAGTTTTCTAAAGCATGATCTGAAATTGTGCAAATTCTCCAAAAGCATGAGTCAAACCAGAATTATGTATTTTCCACAAAGGGGCAAGTTAAAAGCAATAGATAAACTACAGTATGCAACATATTTCCTGTAAAATATATTATATTCATAGTCTTCATGGTAAATTCACCAAATAATTAGGGACATTCACTATAAAAACACCAGAGATTTGGAGACTCTTTAAAAGCACCAGAGATTTGTGGTCCTCCATTTTAAAGTGGTTTTCAGAATATGTTTGGCATTGGAAAGGAGTCACTAGGTTATGAGTGATCATGGAGTGCATTGTATAACACTAATTACGATTATTTATGTACTGTACAGAGGGCCTGATTCAGAGCCGTACGCTCTGAACGAGTGCCCGCTCTGAATCAGGGCATGTTTTTTTTTTTCAAAGCGGCATTTTGGACGCTCGCATAGCTGTGGGTTACCACCCACAGCTTATGCGAGCGTCCATGATGATGACCGCGATGGTCAAGACCATTGCGACCATCGGGCTTGCGACGAGACCCGGCGGTAGGGTCTCGGTGACCGCAAGCCCTGGAGTGATTTTGGCTCTATCAGAGCCAAAATCACTCCCACTGACATCACTAGTGATGTCAGTGGGGCTGGACCCAGACGGTAGGCGTTCCCATGGGAACGCCTCCGTCTGCCAGCCACACCCCCGGCACGCCCACCAAAGGGGGCGTGCTGTCACTCACCATCGACAGCACACCCCCTTTGGTACGAGACCCATAACTATGGCTTCCCCGTCGTTATTTGGGTCTCGCACATGCGCACAACGGAGCTCCCTCTGTCGTGCGCATGCGCACTAGGGCACCATCGACCCGCTTGCGAGCGCTCATCGCTTGCGAGCGGGTCTGAATCAGGCCCAGAGTTCCCTAGAATGTTTTATTGTACATTGGTCTCTCAAATGATTTCTAAATTGCATAAATATCATTACAATTTTCTCTCTATTATACAAGAACTAACAAGAATACTCTTTGCTTTGTATGGAGATCACTACATATTTCCCTGAAAGTATATGGTTTAGTAAGATACTGTACTCTATCTAATGTATAGAAATATAGAATATGTATTGTATTGAGGTTATTAGTGTACCCTCTGATATATACGAAGGTCTAGTGTATGCCCTCTGTATTGTATAGAGGTTCCTAGAACTTTCTATATATTTTACACCAGTCACTATATGATCTCTGCACTGCACGGAAAGCACTAAAATGTTGGCTGTATTGTATATAAATCACTAGATTAATCTGTGTTTTGTAAGTAGGATATTGTATATTGGTATTAAGAGGCTCTCTTTATTGTATACCCCTGTATATTGTATGATTGTAGCTAGAACGGGATGTAGTTATGAGACCGGTGGCAGCGATGCTGCCGGTCTCAATACCGACAGGGGAATCCTGACAAGGGACTTATGATAGGTGTCGAAATACTGACGCCTATCTTAATCCCGATGCCAGAACACCGAAGGATGCCAGCCCAAACAAGGTAAGTCCGGGGCACCCTTAGCGTTAGCCGCAGGGGGGGAGGGTTAGGTTTAGGGAGTGTAGCAGGGTTAGGTTTTGGGGGGGAGGTTAGGGTTAGGCACCCCTAGGGGAAAGGGTTAGGCACCACTGGGGGGCAGGGTTAAACACTAAGGGGGGAGGGTTAGGTTTAGGCACGCAGGGGGGAGACTTAGGATTAGACATAACGGGGAGGGTTAGGGTGTGGGGTGGGGAGGCTTAGGGCTACAAGAAGGGAGGGTTAGGGGGCAAAGGGGAAGGTTAAGCATACTTACCTGACCCCTGTCAGGATACCAACCATCGGGATGCTGCTGTCGGAGGCATCCCGACAGCCGGCATTACATACACATTCGGCTAGAACACTCTGTTGTATAGAGGTCACTAGAATGTTATCTTTATTGTACATTGTTTATAAAACTTCTATGTATTGTATATTGCCCCTAAAATGCACTTTGTATAGTATATTGGAACAGTTGGAAGCTCTCTGTGTTGTATTTCAGTAATTACTGTATGATGCTCTTTTGATGGTATTTGATCAATGCCACTATAAAGCTCTCTCTATCATACAGTGTATATAGGCTAATATATTGTTGTCTCTACTGTTTATTGTTTATTAAGATTCTACCTGTATTGTAAATAGGTCACTAAAATGCTCTCTATATTATATAGATTACTAAAAACTCTTTGTATTGTATATTTATTACTAGGATGTTCTCTGTATTATATATAAGCAATTAAATGTTCTCTGTATTGTACATTAGTTATTAGAAGGGGTGTGCAGGCTCGCATAGGTTCGAGTTTGCACGCCAAGTTCGGATTTTTCCCTCAAAAAAACGGGACTCAGAAAGAGGCAAAATGTCATCTTGCATGGACAAACATCATCATGATGTTTGTCCATGCAAGATGACGTTTTTCCTCTTTCTGAGTCCCATTTTTTTGGGGAAAAATCCGAACTCGGCGTGCAAACTCGAACCTATCCAAGCCTGCACATCCCTAGTTATTAGAATGATCTTTGTATTGTACATTGGTTACTAAAGTGCTGTCTGTATTTGGTAGCTGTTACTAAACATGTTGTGTGCACTGCATATTGGTCCCTTTGAGGGTGCTCAGCAGGGGCACTTGGCATTTTGTGATTTGTAGTCCCACCACATTGGCAGTCTTACAGTATCTTGACTCAAACTCAGTCCTCAAAGACCCTACATCAGGTAGCTTTCCCCTCTGCCAGGGGTATCAGGAGGGTTCCACACCCCACATCAGGTGGTTTTCACCTCCATCAGAAGGACTCTGAGCCTCATGCTAATTGCACTATACAGATCACTATCTTATCTGTGACTAATCCATAGCTGTAAATACTTATAATTACCCCCAGGGCTGTAATTGATGTCATTTTTCATACAAACATACATTACATTCCTCTGTGCAGTCCCATGCTTTATAATAGACAATGTTGCAATGTTATCCCCTATCTTATGTGTGTGGTATATGATGGGAGAGCTGTATACCTTTGCATGTGTTCTAGGCACATTAATTGAAGGGGATCTGTACACAACCCTAATGCAAAGCCTTCACTTCTCATTCAACGCTACTATGGATGAGTGGTCTGAGTAGAGAGTACCAGAGAGGGATGCTAGGAATCCCTCTACTGGTAATTTTTGCGATCTGCAGCCCATAGCCAACAGCAGCTAACTATACTTTGAGATAGTGTAAGCTACCAGGGCCAGTCTCCGGAAATCAGATACTTTCCTTCTATAAATCTGCAAATATCTCCCAAAAAAGGGTGTTTTGATGGATATCCTGCAAATTTACTTTAGTAAATAGGCCTAATAGAAACAAATTCACTTATTTGGGGGGGCACCAAATGATAACTTGCCTCCGGTATCTGAGATAAAATTACGCCACTGGCGCTCAGTATTCTAGATATGTCACTTATCGATGTTAATGATCAGTATTTATATTATTAGAATACTCTCTGTATTGTATAGACTTCACTGTTGCTGTGTATATTTCACTAAATAATATTGGGATATAGTTGGGACTGGTAGTTGTATTTGATTTTTTTTATTGCCTTTCAAACTTAAAATGTTTCATATTTCATTGGTAAATATCCAAACCTGCATGGATTTTAGCAAACCCATTGTAAAACCAGGGCCGGCTCCAGGAGGAGCAGGAATGGGACATCGCCAGTTATGAGCAGCCACGTAATTGAAAAGGGGAGTGGCCTAATTATCATACATCACACCCCCTAGATGATGTTATTTGGGTGCGTGCCTTTATGGCATGTCTCCTGTTTCATGTCAGGCTGGGGGCAATCCCAGCACTCCATCAGCAGCTGGGCTGCCCCCAGCAAATGCGCACAGCATCAATTCAGCTTAACTAGTACCTCATCGGTGGGAATCCCCAACCTCCTGACCACCCTCATGACACTTCGGCCCGCGGGCGGGACAGTGCCTGAAAACTGGGACTGTCCCGCTGAAATCGAGATGTTTGGGAGGGGTGCGCCCCTTATCCGCCGCACTGGTTGAACGCCCCAAGTGCTGGCCCTTGGTTAAACACACACACACAGACAGTATTTAATGTTTTCCTATTCAGAGCGGTCTAATAAGCTAATAGCCTGAAATTTAAATATTATTTTGAACTCTAAGGGGTAAATTTACTAAAGTGAGAGTTTTTAGAAGTGAGTTTTAAAAGTGATGTTGCCCATAGCAACCAATCAGATTGTAGCTATTATCTTCTAGAAGGTGCTAGTTAAATGTTAAGTAGAATCTGATTGGTTGCTATTGGCAACATCACTTTTAAAACTCACTTCTAAAAACTCTCACTTTAGTAAATTTACCCTTAAATTTAGTAACTATAATATTCAAGGCACAGAGAGAAGGATTCCTTGAAAATATTGTGCTGTGCAAGGTAAAATGCATGAAAAGGTACCAACAAATGAATAACTAAGAGAAATCTACAATGGCATTTAAAATCTTTATTTTTTTCTCTTTGTAAAAACAGAAAAAGGAACCCAACTCTCCTGAAATTTTAATTTACAAATCAAAAAAGTGTGCACATTAGTGAGTTTATGTAACACTGTACCAGAAAACACTGTTTGCATCAAGCCAATTAAACTGAAGTTGATATGCTTTGGCGTATACAGTATGTGCTAAAAACTGGTTTGTGCATAGTGTAAGGACCCTTTGCTTTAGCAAAGTGATCTCTGGCATTTATGGGCTATGAGACCTACTGCTCCTTTACAACCTCATCAACCTGGCAGTTTTTTTATTTTTATGCATGAGGTGGAAAATGATTCCTTGAATAAATTTGAGGAGTGTAAACAGGATGTCAACTGGAAACAATCAATAATAAACTTGATAGAAGAGTATAGTGGGTGCACATGTAGAGACAACCACAGTGCCATTTGTTGCACAGTTCAACACCTGCAACAAGGAAATGTTTGAGGCTACTTTTATCTATAACGTATGCCCCCAGATCCAGAAACATAACAGCCATAAAGAGTGCTTTTCGATCGGTGCCATTGCAGAGGGAGCCCTGTGGGGAGAGGAGAGAACCTTATGGGTTGCTCCATCACAGCCCCTCAGAACCTGCATCTGGCCAGCAGGGTGCCTTGAATGACACCCTGCAGTCAGTATCGGTGCTGCAGTGATGGCTGAAGTGTCCTTCAGATTCTCCAGATGGGCACTCAGCAGCCTGTACAGCTGGTCAGAGTGTCATGAGGATGCTGCAGCTGGTGATGTGGTGCTACAGTCATGCCACTACTGCCCACCCACTCCCTGTGCACAGCCTTAGAATGTCATGAGCTTAAAGGGAACGAGCAGCAATGCACAGGGCACTCTGAAGCCCTGTTACGGGGTTGTTAAAAGGGCAATGTCACCTTCTTGTGTCTGTACAAAAATAGGCATAGAATAAAGTGACACCCCGGTAAGGGTGGTTTAAATGTTAGCGAATAGCTGCCAAGTGTAAAACTTGATGTACTGATTCAATATGTACAAATGACCTAAAATGTAATATGTATAGTTAAAAAAAATGGTAATCCACATAGTGAATGTTCATTGTTGGGCATCCTCATTGATTGCTCAGTGCTGCCATGTCTTCCTAACTAACCTCCCTCCCGAGGGATCTAATGGTCTTCTCCAACCCCCAGCTTATGTTGAGCCACCGGGAGTCCTCGAGATCGGGACTATATGACTGACAGTTGAGGGGGGAGCCCTGCTGCCTTAAGAGACTTTAGAATAGGTACTAAAGGGGACAGTGTCTGGCACATGAGTCCGGCAGGAGCTCAGCCGGCTCACGCTTAAGGCAGGAGGAAGCTATAAAAAGGCTGGACACTGACGGTTGGCGTGTAGTGCGCCTGAGGTGATCTGACCAAGGGGAGCCCTGCGCTATGGGTTACCTACCTCAGGCTAGAAAGTGAACTGGTCAGCAGTTTAGGAGAGATCATCCAACGGGAACGGAGCTCTGGAGTCATGGCAGCAAGGTGCAGAGTGCTCCAGTATCATCCCCCGTGTGATCATAGACTTTTCCAGGGCGTTGACTGGGAGGCGGAACAGGGTGGAACTGCTACAGTGAGTGACTCATATTCTGTGTATTCCGGAGAGAAGGAGGGGAGACTGGAGGTGCGGCTACCTCATTCGGGGGTGGAGCCGGAGGTGGATTTGTAAGTACCACAGACAGCCTAATTGCAAAGCATACACCTTACCACTACAGTGCCAGGGACTGACAGGACTAAATGGCTGAGGTGCAACAGTTCACAGCCTTCTTAATTAAAGTTGCTGGAGATCCGGTTATCAGCTACACAGGGAACTAATTAAATGTCATTACTATAGAGCTTGTCAGGGTACATGCAAGATAATAACTCATTATCTGCCTGACCCCGTCAGTTTCTTTCAAAGAGTCAGCTAAGCTTTAAAGTGTCCTTTTGCAGCATACTTACCTGAGAACAGAATAGTTCCAAATTTAATCAATAAAAGTGGATACAGTTACCAGGGACCCAGCTAGTTGCAGCTAACTCCTTCCTTCCAGTTACCGGTGCCTCCCGGCATTTCCATACTGAGATAGTGAAAGGCATATCTATCAAAAAGCTAAAAGAAGAGTATAGCAAAGACTTACCTGTTTAGCGAAGTTCACTTAGCTCTTGGTCAAGCAGTCAGATCACTTGATACCAATTGTGGTCATAAAGGAAAGGGAAACTCTAGGACGAGAGGAACTTACATTTTCTCTTTCTTCAATCCAAATCGGATTTATCCTCACTACTGTAGTGCTAGTCTACTATCACCAGCGATAACACAAGTACCCCGGGCAACATTTGCAAACAATTCTTGTTAGACAATCTTTTGCATGCAAAAGGGGAATTGAACTATTATTTCAGAGGTAAATCAAATAGTTTTAGTAAATATTTCTGTATTGAAGTCACCGTATGTTGATGTTTTATTTTGCACCTGTTTGCATTTAACCTTTCTTCCAAAAGTGGGTCCAAGGTGTTCCAGAGTTCCAGTTACAATAAAACTTAGCGGATCCCAGTGCAATTTTCTGACTCCAATGCATGTAACCAATTGTATTTGTTCTTATTGAAATTATATTGCTAATTGTAGGAGTTCTCGTTTGCCGGAACCACAATTGTTCGAATAAATACTATGTTCTATTGTACACTGTTGTTTATCTCTGAGTTATAAGCAAGTGGAAGGTTTCAGGACAAATTGAGGGCAGAATTATTAGGTAAGAAACCAGCTAGTTACATCACTCCCAGCACTATACAGATAGTGGGTGTTACAATATCACACAACATCCTTTGTGGTCCTGGGCAACAGTTTGACAGATTTCAAAATATGTCTTTACAACTCTGTTAAAGTGTCACAAGTGATTAATATGTTGTGTTTAGTTAAATAGTATATATTTCTTCACAATGTATTGCATATCAGTAATATTAACATTTACCATTCTTTGCAAAAATGCCTGCTTTACTTTCAGCTCTCTTGTTTTGCTAACTTTTTCCTGATATTGCAGCCAAATAACCTGATAGAGAACTTGGCCAGGTCATTCCAGTCTTCTCATTAAGAAGTATGGCAGAAAAACTGCATGCATCAAGCCACAGAATACTCAGCAGCTGAAGGTATCTGTTCTAGATGTTATATTATAAGTATAACCCATAAAGACTCTGCTGGCAGACACTAACATTACAGGCATTGTGGCTGTAGAATGCCATTTGGTTGATGCTTCTCCCCTTATGGATAGAATAGCAGCCTGAATTGTACACTAGTTATTTTCTTTCTTAATCTATATAATTCCCCTGCTATATGTCTGCATTATGACTATTCAATGGTCCATCTTTATGTCTTCATGATTACATATTGTGGACTAAAACCGCTAATCCTATTTCCCCTGTTCTTTCTAGGATTCACATTCAATCAAAGCTTGTCAAGAATGTTCTTTGTCCTTCTATTTGTCTTGTTTGGAAACACAACATGTCCAGTCAGCAATTAGATATCTCAGAAAACATTATTTCATTCTGTCGTGCCTGGGAATTTAATTATCCCCTGCTCTACTTACTCTGATCTCTATACAATGTGAATGCAGCACTCATATCCTCACAGTCTGTGAATGTCACCCACAATATAGCTTTCCTTTTTCAAACAGATTCCCTTATGCACTACACTACTTTTCCTCTGTAGAAATGTTCACTTTTTTGTTTATTTAAAATACAAAAGCCCTGACAGCTTGATACAAAGATACAATAATGGAGATTATTGCAGCAGCTTCTACTGCCACATCAGCTCAAAGGATATGTTGTTTTTTTTCCTGTATCTTTTTAACACTTCACAGAAAACTTCTGATGATGTTGCCATATAAGATGCATTTGTTTTGGCTTTATAAACTTTTCTCTATAGTTCATGTTTTAGCTAGTCAAAGATGAAACACTATTATGGTGGCAGGAAAATGTCACTTGAAACATGAGCATTATTTTTTTTAAACAAATCAAATTTTTATTTGTTTGGCTTGCACAATTATGAATGAACACAAATAGATTGGTTGCTTTAAGCTGGGTACACACTGACAGATACATTGGCCGATCAATTGATGGGCCAATGTATCTGCTGCCCATCGGGCAGTGTGTACCCGCGATATGTCGGTTTACGTCGGTGTTCACCGACATATCGCATTGGCTGTGCTGCACAGCCAATGGACAGATATATCTGCAGACATATCTGTCCATCGGCAGGTGTGTACGGACGGTCTGCAGACTGCTCGTACATACACAGCGGCAGCCGTGAGGAGGGGGATGGGACACGCCCCCCGCCCGCCGGGACATGCCCCCGACCAGCCCCCTGGCTGCCGGGACCTGAGGGCAGACACAGATGATGGTTGTTCAGTGTGTGCGAACAGCCATCATCTGCAGATATATCTGCAAATCACTTGATCTGCAGATATATCTGTATAGTGTGTACCCACCATTAGATTAGTGATGGGCAACAGGCTCTGGCTGCACCACATGTGGCCCTTCTGGACCTTCAACTGTGGCTTCAAGCTCTTTCCTACACTATTGTCAAATTTGTGTGCTACAACTTTTACCAATGGTTAAAAATGCCCACTGTTATGTTATTACAGAGAGATGGCTCCATGATTTCATTTATTGTTTTCATTTATTACTGATATTAAATGTAATGCGTGCTCTTCAGATGATTAGAGGACCTCCAATGCGGCCCATGAAGTGTATCAAATTACCTATCTCAGAAATAGGCCCATATTCAGTTAGTTTGACACCCTGTGATACTTTTCCGCCTGCTGGACTTTTTGCCTACATCGCATGTTTTGGCCACGGAAACTTATCGTGCGTGCCCCCGCTATTTGCCGTATTCAATTTCAAAGGACGCGAAAACGTGTCCCGGCAAAACTCAAATGGGCAAAAAGTGCTGTCAAAAATGGGGAAAGCAGCCGGACACCCCCCCAAAGGATGCACTAATATTGGGGATCAATGTAGATGTCCCCAAATAGCCCTACTGAAGGTATTTGGGGTACTTAAGTGATGTCATTTGCTTCTAAATAGTGTCTTTGCACAAGTGGTGAAGAATAGCATTAAGCAGTATATTTTTGAGAAAATAAGTAGTCCTGTCAAATTTGGGGTACTTAAAAATGGGTGCAAGCATGGTTTAAAATTGCTAAGGTGAAGTTTTAAGTGACGCCAAAAACGCACCTTCAGCAAGCACCTTTGTACTTTTTTGCCCTCATTTACAAAGTAATTTGTAGGGGTGTTCCTCACTTTTTTTTTTTTTACGCAGTTATCCTTAGGGGGGCTGTCCCAAGGGTGCACAGTGGTTTCCGCACCTTTGCACCCCAAAACCGCAATTCTGCACTTTTTTCCGCCTGCTATTCAGAGGCAAAACGTTTTCGCCTATTACATTGCATTGACTTTCGGCATATGCAAAAATTGAATACTGCGAAAAGTTTCCACCTGGCGAAATAACGTCATCAGCAATGCTCTTTTGCGGATTCCAAATTTTCGACTACGGGCCATAGGCTGAGTTACAAGCTTATAACATACTGTACACATAGGGGCAGGCATGTCGCTCCTAAGAAGTATGTATGAAAAACATGTGTACTGTATGTTTGCCAGTATGAAAAGTTGTACACATCTAGAGTTGTGACCACCCCAGATTTTCTTTTACTCATCATAGTTAAAGAATCTTTGCACATGCCTTATTTTAGGTGCAAATGATACGCCTCCAAATAGCTGTATTGCTGATTTTTACCAATGTGAGAACGTTCTGTTGCAGCCTAGTTACACCTCATCAGACATAAGTTGAGATGCAATCAAAATGCATATGACCCTGCATTACCAGCACTTGCGTCTGTTCAGTTCCAGAGGATGTGCAGTGTGAAAACTAGCAATGCATGCTTTGCCGACAGGCATTACCCAATGGTCTTCACTTATTTTTTGACATATCAATCAATGGCATCTTCATAATATGCACAAATAATGGTATTTAAAGCAGATTGATGTACATTGGATCATGAGTACAGGCCATTCAGAGGGTTTATGGCAGGACAAATGTGTGGGTGTGTGTGTATGTGTATGTGTCATTGTCAAGTAACAGCTCAATATAACAGTGGTACTGAAATGGGTATGCACACCAGACATCTTTGTAATGGATAATTATAGCATGACTGAACAGACTTTACCTTTTTAGTTGTCCCCCCCCCTTCCTCCCAAAAAAAGTAAAATAAGCTCTGGAATACAAAAAAACAGAAAGTCGGAAACATATTTGCTGTTTCTTTTGCGAAATTCTTAAAAATTCATGGATCCTTTGTTTGGGTTGGCAACAATGCAGATTGATGTGGGCAATATAATGTAAGAGGTGGCTTTAATGGTATGCGTTGGGTTCTTGAAGTTTTAACTTTTTTTGCTGGTAAGTATAGATGTGCGCAGACCCTCTTGTTTTGGTTTTGGTTCTAAATCATCATTGTGTTTTGGTTCGGTTTTGGTTTTGAGTCTGGATTCTTTAAAAATTTATAAAAACAGCTAAAATCATGTACTGTGGACCAGTATTTGTCCTATAGTATTATAAACATCAATAACTTTCATTTCCAGTAATTCAAGTATATTTTAAGCACCTCACAGCACTCGGAAATCATGAGTTAAATGTAATTCAAAACACGCAAGATCCGGTTTTTAGATCTGAGTTCTGAACTTGGTGAGAAGACCTGAGTCGCGAATTAATTGTACTTGTAACCCCAAAAGTGACTGAATTCGGTTGAACCCCAAGGTTCAGGTGTGTTCCGTTTTCAGCAAAACTGAACCGCTCATCTCTACTGGTAGGTAGCATCCTTTCCAGGCAACAATATACTGCCCTCAAATTAAAAATGCCATAAAAGTAGGAATATCCTGGAATGGTTACAGCAACATACAAGTAAATTCATATTGATGAAGTTGCCTCCCAACGGCCACATCTCAATCCAATCAAACAAATATAAGATGAGATGAAACAACCAATCTAATATGCAACAACTATGAACACTAATGTCAGGACAGCCCAGCATCTCTATGTAAAACTTTGGATACTTTGTTGAGGCCATATCTCACATATCTGAAATGGGGCTTTAGGCCTGATTCAGAGGAGGAAGCAGATTTTTCGCAACTGTCCAATGTTTTGTCTATTGTGAATGCTTCTGAACTGCACTGTGCACTTGCCATGATGGTCTTGCAATGGCGGTCCCTGTGAGGATTTATTCGCAAAGTGATTGACAGGCAGCGACCGTTTGTGTGAGGTAATGGGGGAGTAACGGGGGAGAGGCGAATAAAACCCAGATGTACTCGAATAAAACCCAGATGTGTCACCACCGTTTTTTAGGGCATTTTACAGTCAGCCCCTGCATCTTCTTACGCAGTGCTTCTGGCCCCAGCATCTTGCAACAGACTTTCTGAGCAACCATAGGGTTGCTCAGCGGTCTGTTGTTGCTACTGATGTTTATCCAATGCTGCATCTTTCTACACAAATGGGCGTCTCTGTACAAAATACGGTGTCTGCAATATTTTAATAACTTCTCAGATCTACTACTAATGAAGAAACAGCAGCGATGGGGTTTTCATCCACCTATGAATCAAGCCCTTTATAGGGGATGCAGTTAATTTACCACCTGGAATGCCGGCCATCAGAATCTCAATGGCGGAAGTCTGACCAGAGACTAAAGATAGGTGTCAAAATGGCGATGCCTATCTTTATCCCCATGCCAAAATCCTGATGACCGGCATCCTGAATGAGATAAGCTGGGGACAGTTAGGTTGTAGCTGCGAGGGGAGGTTAGGCAGCCCCAAAGGAGGGTTAGGGTTAGGCTAGGGAAAGTGGGTTAGGGTTAGCACCCCCAGGGGGGAGGTTAGGGTTAGGCAACCCCTCGGGAGGGTTAGGTTTAGGGTGCAATGAGGGGGGGTTAGGGTTAGGCACCACCGGGGGAAAGGGTTAGGGTTAGGCACCCCCCAGGGAGGTTAGGGTTAGGCACTATCAAGGGAGGGTTAGGGTTGGGGGGGAGAGGGGAGGGTTAGGTTACTTACGTGCAGGCCAGCTCCAGGGGTCAGAGCACTCTGTGCCAGCTCTTTACAGTACGCCCCAACATTAACTGAAAATGGGGGCATGACCTAATTACCATAGGCCATGCCCCCTAAGTGACGTTATTTGGAGGCGTGGAACGCCTCCAAATAATGTCAGGCTGGAGGGAGCCTCACTAGCTGGAATTCCCCCAGCCCCTCTCCCATCACTGAATGGATGCCGCGCGCATGCTCACAGCATCCATTCAGACTCTGGGGTCCGGCACCGCCACACTGCTGCAGCGGTGGGGTTCCCCAACCTCCCATTTTGACCACCCACGGGCCACTTCAGCCCACGGGTGGAACAGCGGGACAGTATTGTCCTGCTGAAATCGGGATGTTGGGGAGGAGTGCGCCCTCTATGGGTCGCACCCCTGTTCGACCGCACTGGTCGAACACCCCTAGAGCAGACCCTGCTTACGTGCTCCTGTTGGGATGCCCTCATGCCAAGCTTCCGGCGACGGTTTGAGAATCGGCAGCTATTAAGCCGTCTGTATTTCATACAGATTCCCTTTATATTACCAACCAGGGGATACCATAAAGTGTCCAGAACTTTTCCCTAGTCTCCTAAATTTTTAAACACAGCAATCAATTGGTGTACACACAAACTGAATAAAAATAAAACATATAGATGCCCTATTTACTTCTCCAGGAACTTTGTAGGGGATTCAAAATCGATACCAAATAATTAAAGTGAAAAAACCAATAGTGCATGACACTTAGAATCTTGGTAATGCCAGTAAAAAACAAGTAAAGATTTTAAAAAGTTACCAACTGAGTGGAAGCAGACAGAATATAAATATGATTTATAAATCCAAAATATTGTCACAACTTACATTTTAAGTAAATATCCTCATTTAAAAGTATTTATTATAGTCCTAATAGTGTGCGAGAATTAAATATTAAGCATAATTGCCATAATTAGGGGGCTGCACAGGTGAGATGCAATGTTACTGAAACCTGACTTGTTTCCAGTCCTATAAATAAATTGTTTTTAGAGTGGAAATTCAGTTTGTGTCACAGTAAACACGAGTCACATTGCTGTGCTGAGTAATCAATGTATTTCACCTGACACAGCAATCCCTTGTTGGGTTATCAGTTCTAAATTTGTACTCAGAGAGCTGAAAAAGCTCTCAGGAGCCTGTGGAAAAGTATTGACCTGTAAAACATCCCATCTCACCGGTAAACAAATAAATAAATTAGAATGTTGTTAAACAGAAGTGTAGGTTCTGTTTGAGATGAGAAATAAGGGCATTCTGTAATGATGGGTAATACTAAGGTACAGAAGGGAGGGTGATTATGCTAAATTGGATTTACTGCCGAGACATAAATATATAACATAATCCATATTATATGATAAATTATGATCTTTTTGTTTATCTTGCAATTATTAATAATAATAATAATAATAATAATAATAATAATATTATTATATGTGCTGAATTCATTAATATGTCTTAAAAATAAACAAATCAATATAAATAACCTTAAGATTTGGTATTGCAAAACCAATAGCAAGAACAAAAATTCTATTTAGTGGGATCCCATCACTCTATTCACAAAACGTGAGGGCGATTCTGTAACAGTGTATTTTCAAATAGAGTGTATTATGGGGTAAATTTACTAAGAATTGTGTTTGACTTCTAAACCAAAATGCGGTTTGCAGGATCTAAATGTAGGATTTACTAACCATCGTATTTGAGTGTCTATTCCAAGGTGTCAGTGATACCCGTCCTATGTTTTCTGTGTAAAACCCTGTTGGATTGTGCCCTTTACAATAGCCTCAGAGTTCAACTAACAGTATGAATCCATTAATTTCCCATACTAGCCCAAAATAAAGGTCTAAAAAAATAAACATTTGCATGTAAAAATAGTGCATTTACACCCATATACAGAGTCTGATATACATCAAAATACCCCCAGTTGTGCACCAGTATAATATGCACTAGATTTAGGTCAGGCATGCATCATATACAATTATGATATAAGTTTTTATATAATTAAAAAACTATCATACAGCAGGTGTAATTTTTATTTTGTACCAATGACACTATTAACAAATACATTTTAGACATGATCAATGACAGAAGCACTATCAGATTCAGAGGCCAATCTGCAATCCACAACTGCTACTGCCATCTGTTTTTATCATTTGATAATATTTTGAGACATGGGCACGTATTCAATTTGAGGCGAAAAGTCCAGACTTTTCGCCTGCTGGACTTTTCACCTCCTTCGCCTGTTTTCCAGGTGGAAAAGTATCGCGCACGTGCCCGATATTCCCCGTATTCAATATAAAAAGACGAGAATACGGGACTCGGCGAAACTGGGAGCGGCGGAAAAAAAAGAGATTTTTTGGGATAACATCCTTGGACCCCCTAAAGATGTCCAGACATGGAGATTCACTATGGGTACCCCCGTTTTTTGTCTGCTGAAGGGAATTTGGGTTTTTAAATAGCCGCGGCAGGTGCATAAATGTGGCTTTGAAGAAGGTGATGCAGAAGAGCATTTAGCAATTTTTTGGGGGAAAATTAACTATGCCCATCAAATTTGGGGTACATGAAAATGGATGCAAGCAAATTTTAAAGTCCCTAAAATTATTTTTTAAAATTCTTCAGAAATGCACCTGCCGCTACTACCCGCATTGATGAATTGAAGAATACAACTGCCACATATATGGGAACATCTCAAGATTACACTTAGCTAATTTACAAGTGTTTTCCCTATTTTTTTCTTTAACCCCAAAATGTAAAATAATTTTTGGGGTTTCCCGATTTTTTTAAAAACATTTTTTTTGCACACAGTGTTTTTAGGGGGCATTCCCAGGGGTGCAGGCTATTTTTTTAAGACTGCACCCCTAATCCCCAATTCTGCACTTTTTTTCGCCAGCCATAATTATCCCCATTTTTTTACATTGACTTTTCACACCGGTGAAAAGTCTTTATAATTGAATACAGGGATAATGACAATAGGCGAAAATGACGTCATAGGCGATAATTTATTGCCGATACCGGGTTTTTTGCCTCAAATTGAATATGGCCCATGGTCTCCATGAAGACAGAAGCCACAAAGTGTCCGTTGACTGTGTCCAACAGCAAGCATGATGCCAAACAAATACAGTATAGCATCACAAAATTACTCCGAGCTGACATGTGACTACAGGAGTAGCCATGCAGCATTAGAGTGAAAGACTTTTACAGAAGAGTGGTGTCTATAGATTACCTGGAACTTGTTACCGGTTATTTCCTGGTACTTGTTACAGGAAGTAAAATTATTGTTATATGCTGTTCTCCAGTAAAAAAAAGCACACAGTGGGCTCCATTTAATAATTATAGTAAATACATTTAGTGCCACAGTAATACTTATGATCATGCCACCGATATTTAACATTACTTATCTGTTTGGCGATGTCCAGCAATGTCTTCTTTCTCAGCAGTGTCCTCTGCTGAGCTTCTGGAATCCTTCCACTGTAAGCGATTGGTTGTTAAATAATGTGCACGAAATCTACAGGGGTAATGGCTCAGTCTCAATAGAGCCCAGATTATGCTCTAATTTAAGTGTGGTATCATATATACGAACATTCTCTAATGGATGTAAGTTGATGATACAAATCTTATTGTATTGCATGCAGAATTTATGGGTGGCAGTTAGAGAAGCTTACATAGAAGGTGGATGGCAGTTAGAAATGTTTACAGAAATGGTGGATGGCAGTGAGAGAAGATTCCAGATGCATCTAAATGTCTAAGAGAATTGCATAGCATATTTAATAGTGTGGTGGTGTTCTCGCTGAGCCTGTGGAGGAATTTACTGAGGGCTCTGTGTGTACAGCAATTTCTGATCTACAAGAAAATCAGCTAAAACAAGGTGAAGGCAGCATTTATATTCATATCCAGTTTTTAAAATCATATTGCGGAGTAGGCCACATATTTTAATAGTGGAATTTTGCTGCCAAGCAAATTATATTCAGTAAAATAGGAAAGTGGCAGTTTTACTGAACATCATGTTTCCCAAGACTTATAGTTAATTGTAAAATCTATTGGCTCCATTGAAATATGATAACATATGATAATGATAATGTGGACATTTTATAGTGTCACTCAAATCCAAAGCCTTTCTGGTTTCATAAAGCTAGCAAAACCAGGAGAAATCCATAACTAAATATGTGCCTCAATTAAGGAAATAATCAGAGAATTACCATTTTGGAGGTGAACTAACAGACACCCTTAGAGTCGAAATAGTACATAGCATGATTTGCAAAAGCATTCAGAAAACACTGCTGTCCAAACCTGAACTAATGCTAGACAGGCCCTTGTTCCTAACTATTTCCATGAAAACAGCGACAAGGGATGTAGCTGAACTACAGCAGAATGGCCCGTACTGCTTCACACATAAAATAATAGACACCCATGCAGAGGAGTCACAATGAGTGCTGACACTCGGTGCGACACCTCTAGACACCTTGCACCCCTTTACTCATCACGCTGGGGGTGTGTCCAGTGTTCCAGGACCTGCTGGGAACAGCACTGTGTGGATGTAGATATGGTGATAAAACAGCAGCAACTGGATAATAAAAACAGTTTTTAATATCAAAACCAATTAATATAGTGACACGTAATGTGTAAAACCAAACACTAAACAAAAACAAATTAAAACATAAATAATATAAAGAATTGAAATAAATTGAAATAAAGTTGCAACCAGGATCAGACTGGCCCACAGGGGTACAGGGGAAATCCCCAGTGGGCCCCACTGACTGTGGTCCCCACTTCTCTTCTAATGTCAGGTTCCAGACTCAAATTATACATTGTTACTCTATTAGATGGTCAGTTACCTGGTAGAGCAGAAACATGGAAGAACATGGGTGCTTGGTTTGTTGCTATAGAAATTACACGAAGATCTGTCCTCCTGCCTATCAAATTAGCAGTTAGGTATCTGTGTGTGTGTATGTATGTATGTATATATCAGTGGCATAACCAGGGGGTCAGCCGGGGCTCATGCTGTGGTCCAGGTCCAGAAAAGTCAGTGTAGTGCAGTCCACACTACACAGTAACACACACAATGGTGCTGAGTAGTACAATCATACTACCAGGTGGTGATGTGTGTGTTTCACCAGCCAATGAGAGGCAGAAAGACTCTCATTGGCTGCTGTGCCCACTGCTGGAGCTGGGCTGGAGCTCACTCATGAGCTCAGCCTTCTGGCTCCCACAGTGGGTCATGACGCCTCTCCCATAGTTCAGAGCGAGACGACATCAGAGTGGACAGCAGCCGGCATGGCAGGAGCATAGATTAAGGTAATTGTTTTGTGTGTGTATGTTTGTAGTGTTACAATATATGTAAGGGGCACTACTGGCCAGAGGCACTGTATACCTGCACTGTATCACTATTGGGGGGACTGCATAGGGGACAACTGCCGGGGACACTATATAAGTGGCACTGCATGGGGGGACCACTACTGGGGCACTGTATAAGGGGCACTAATTGGGGTCTGCATAAGAGGGGCCACTACTGGGGGCACTGAATGGGGGGACAACTACTGGGGGTACTGTATCAGGGGCACTACTGGGGGCACTGCGTAAGGGGCACTACTGGGGTACTGCATAGGGGAAACCACTAATGGGAGCACAGCATAGGGGGGACCACTGCTGGGGGCACTGTATAAGGGGGACTGCATAGGAAGAACACTACTGGGGCACTGCAAAGGCGGTCACTGTATAGGGGCACTACAGGGGGAACTGCATAAGGGGGCCACCACTGGGGACACTGCATAGGGGGGACCACTACTGGGGGCACTGTATAAGGGGAACTACTGGGGAGACTGTATAAGAGGCACTGCATAGGGGGAAACACTACTGGGGCACTGTATAAGAGGTACTACTGGGGGCCTACATAACAGGGACCATTACTGTGGGCACTGCATAGGGGGCACTGGATAAGGGGCACTGCTTGGGGCACTGTATCAGGGCACTACTGGGGGCACTGTATCAGGGGGACCACTACTGGGGGCACTGCATAGGGGGACTGTATAAGGGGCACTACTGGGGGCACTATATAAGGGGCACCAGTGGGGGCACCACTACTGGGGGCACTGTGTAAGAGGCACTGTATAGGGTGGACCACTACTGGGGGCACTGTATAAGGGTGCACTACTGGGGACACTGTATAAGGGTGCACTACTGTAGGCACTGTAAAAAGGACACTACTGGGGCGCTACTACTTGGGGCACTGCTACTTGGGACATTGCAAAAGGGGCACTACTACAGTGGGCATTGCAAGAGGGGCACTACTACTGGGGGCATTAAGGTGCATATGGAATGAAAAGGAATGTTTCCAGAGTGTAGAGAAATGGTGGTGTGTCATGTTGACACCCCCCATTTTACAACGGTCACGCCCCTTGTGGCATGTGGCCACATTCACTTTTCAGCGCACACACCTTCGGTGCATGCACATAGAGGGAGCTCCATTTTTCATCTTGCCTTGGACCCCAAATATCCTAGTTATGCCACTGGTATATATATAGATATATATATATATACATTATTCTATATATATTTATATATATATAATTCAGATATCCACTGCATTTGCCACTTCCAGATTTGGGGTGCAGACCTGCACTCGCCATTCCCAGGCATGTGGTGCAAGCGGCTTGTGACCACATTGCTTAAATAAATAAAACCAGAAAACTCAGCACTCACCATTGTTAAATCACTCACAATAATATATAAATAAATAATGGGGTTTTGGTTCAAGGATTGATCAATGCTTTTAAGCCTGCAGCCCACGTCATGGGATCCCACTTCTCTGCAGGTCCTACACTATCTGTCATACTTATGGAAACCTGGTAGCTGCTATCACAGAGTTTAAACTCTGTGATAGCAGCTACCAGGTTTCCATAAGTATGTTTCCATAAGTATGTTTTAATATAAAAATTATAATAAATATGTTATTTGTATTATTCTAATCAATTTTATAGTCAAAACCCTCCCCTGTCTACCTTTTCTGCACATCCCTGATCAAAACTCACCAAATTTCTAGCCCGATATACTGCTGCACCTATGTATAAGGCCCAAATGAACCCTCAGGTTCATATATGTATCTGTAAATCTGGCTTGGATACTAGCCACTGCCTCCCCAGCCATTTACCTCACCACACATTACTGGTATATATATATATATATATATATATATATATCTGGCAGGGTGATTTCAATTGGTAACCATTGCTGTACAATCGTTATACACTTCTTTAGTACATACTAAAGGATTAGAATCATGTTTGGCATTCATGAGAGCTGATCCAGATTTAGATGAAGAACATAGGAATTTTATTGGCCAGTTAATTAATTTTATTTTGACGCACAATTATTTTAGATTTTTAGAAGATTTTTATCTCCAAACATGTGGTACCACTATGGAGACAGTGTTTGCACCCAGCTTTGCAAATTAACACATGGGCAGCTGGGAAAATAGGAATATATATAATAACAACCCCTTTTTGGAAAACATAGTATTGTACCAAAGATATATAGATGATATATTAATCATTTGAAGAGGTGAGGAGGATGTTTTTAAGGATTTTATCAATTTTATAGGAAGCAACTCATATAACCTTACTTTTAAATATAAATTTGATCACAAGGAAATAGATTATTTGCAGTGGCAAACAGTATGGCAGTTTAATAGACTATATGACCCCATAGAGAAAATAAGATTGTTTTAATTAATCAAGAACTAGAGCAGAGGCCTGAATAAGATGGAGTATGTTTATGGAGTAGTTGAAGGTAGGGAAAGCAAGAAAGGAAGGATTAATTAGTTTGTAAATGTATTCAAATATTTTGATTCTGAAGAAAATTTATGAGGTAGTATCAATGTAGGATCAAGTTCTTCAGTTCCTGAAAGACATCTTTGATCTGGAGAAGGTTCGCTATTTGAGCATGGAGAATTTGTCAGAAGATATTATGCAGTGTCTGCACCATCGCACAAAGATGCTTGGGACATACAGTATATGAGAGCAGGCTCACTGAAGCCCACAGGTGTCCAATCCTACAGTATGTGAACCAACCACCTAAAACCTGATCACCTGAGTGACATCTGCAGAGCACCTATTGCTATCACAGTGAGGGCAGCCATATTGTACCACATCCTGATTAAATATTGATTCAGCCCATATACTCTGTATATTTTTTATACAGCTAATAGAAATGAGGTAGCCTTGCTTGTGGAGATGCTAAACAGTAAACACTGTAAACAGATGTTTACTTTGTACTCAGGGAGGTTGTTGGGGATAATGGGACCAAGATTTGCTGTTTACATCAGAGGAAAGCAGCCTATAGCTCTCCGACTGAACTACAACTCTTATGGTGGGTACACACTGGGTGATATTATTGACATCATAATCGTGCAGTCACTCAGTAATCGTGCACAAATCGTGCACATTTATGTCGGAAACGACCAGTGATGCGCACTCCCGCTGGTCGTTTCCGACATTGTCCATCGCCTGAACATGCAGCACAATCTGACGACCTCGTCAGGTTGCTGCATGTTGGGGAATGGGGGAGAGAGCCCTGCGCTGAACGATACCGTTAATGATATCGTTCAGCGGCTGTGCTCAATGTCATGAACGACAGTGAGCACAGCCTGCCGGGGACACAGTACACGATATCGCTCAGGGAGCATATCGTGTAGTGTGTAGTGTGTACGCACACTTAGCATCTGTGCTGTTTGCCTGGCCTGCTGGAGGTTGTTTGTCAACAATAGGTGGAGTGCATCAGGTTTCTTCAGCTTACTTTATTCATGGTATGTACCATGTAAATACAGTATGTATGTATGTGACCAATATACAAAACTAATTTTTGTATTAAACGTGTATTTGCACTTTATTACCATATCAATTTGTGGACATTTTTGGGATTCATCAACCGCATGTAGATGATTTCAGCTGCTGTGGCAGACAGAATGGCAGTTTATTAAACTTTAAAAATGTTTGTCGTCTACGCAAAAAGACAGTCAGCAATGCCCCAAACAGCACACAGTACTTATATGGACACACTGGTGTACGGACTGCAGCGTCACAGTGCTTATATGGATACACTGGGGTACAGCACAAAAAATCTACTTTTAGTTTTTTACTTTTTTTTTAAACTTAATATTTTTTTTCTATTTTTTTTTACTTTTTTTGACTGTTTTACAGCACAGCCCTTGGATGGACAGCACAGCCCCTGGACAGACAGCACAGCCCTTAAACAGGCAGCCCAGCCCTGGATGGACAGCACAGCACATCCCTGGATGGACAACACACTAGATGGACAGCACAGCACACGCCTGGCTGGACAGCACAGCACGTCCCTGGATAGACAGCACAGCACACCCCTGGATAGACAGCACAGCACACCCCTGGCTGGACAGCACAGCACACCCCTGGATGGTCAGCACACCCCAGGATGGACAGTATAGCACACCCCTGGATGGACAGCATACTGGATGGACAGCACAGCACACGCCTGGATGGACAGCACAGCAGCACACCCCTGGATGGACAGCACAGCACACCCCTGGATAGACAGAACACCTCTGGATTGACAGCACACCCCTGGATGGACAGCACAGCACACCCCTTGATGGACAGCACACTGGATGGACAGCACACCCCTGGATGGACAGCACAGCACACCCCTGGATAGACAAAACACCCCTGGATTGACAGCACACCCCTGGATGGACAGCACAGCCCACCCCTGGATGGACAGCACACTGGATGGACAGCACACTCCTGGATGGATAGCAAAACACACCCCTGGATGGACAGCACAGCCCTCCCTGGATGGACTCAGCAAGCAAATGGCGAAAAACTACCATGGGGAGAGACTTATATACAATCCAAATCCCGTGAAAATCAGACACTGGATTGATGACGTTTTGCCTCGTTTTTGGATCTGGGTCAGGTGGGAAAACCCGAGTCTGACTTGGATCCAACTCGGAATCGGGATGTTTGGGTGGGTCCGGTTCTTAGAGAACTGGATCCGCACATCTCTAATTAAAACCACCTATTCTATATACTATATTTATTGTAGTTCCATCACTGATATCCGCACCCATCTTATAGACTTAACTGAGTTTTTTTTCTAGGGATGTGCAGGCTCGGACAGGTTCGAGTTTGCACGCCGAGTTCAGATTTTTCCTTCCAAAACATCCAGGAATGATGATGTTTGTCCATGCAAGATGACGTTTAGCCTCTTTCTGAGTTCCGTTTTTTTGGATGGAAAAATCCGAACCCGGGGTGCAAACTCGAACCAATCCGAGCCTGCACATCCCTACTTTTTTCATAAAAAATTCAAGTATTAAATTGAATATTAGGCCTCATGTTATTAAATATAAGTTTCTTTTGTATTCATCTTAATTAAAGACACTGTGAATTCATAATGATACACAACCATTTAGGTGATACTGGGCTTGCTTCAGCATGGATAACAATTGCAACCGCATACGCAGATCGGCCGATGGTGCGTACTGCGCATGTGTATGCACTGTAGTGCGCATGCACAGGTTAGCATTGCGATCGCACTGTGATCACGTACCCAGATACAAAGCCATCGCAGAGTGAGTGATGGGACGACAGCATTTGGAGGTGGTGGAGTGGTCGCAGAAGCGCAGGTGTGTCTGTCCGTTTGAATGATGTTTCCTGCATAAATTAGACACTGTGACGGAATATTCAGCTTAAGTACTCACTGCGTGCAACGAGGCTTACAATTTCTGAGACAGGTCAGACCTGTTGTAATTCTGCATGAGGGGCTGATGTTACTTGATGTTACCGATGTATACGCAGGACTGTGAGGTATTACGGATGACAAAAAGAGGTAGTGGGCATCTCTATGCTGGCTGAGCAGTTGCAAACATTAGCACATTAGCATATTTTAGCAGCAGCACTGCATGCGTAATCGCAGCTCAACCTACCACATATCATGTACAGAATCACAACCCATACCTCAATGCATGAAACATATAATGCACTTTGCACAATGCATACAAAGTACAAATATTAAATAACAAGCATTATTTTATCTCTATTAGTGCAGTATAGATATAAAGCACATAACCAACTGAATATTATATGTAGTATATTACATATTGTATTGTAGAAAAATGTCACACATAATTTTGATTATGAGCTAACTTTTCTACTTACTCTTGCAAGACTTGTCCCTGTTGGTACTTTGTAAGGCACGTACTTTCTGTATATGTGGCCGACTCTGGAACAAGGGACATCAAACATTTCCCCTCCACACATCCATACCTAAAGGGAACAAATATGTATCAGCAATGAAACATAATCTTCAGATTTTCTCTTTCCTTTGTAAGTTTCTGAATATCCTATTAATATATAAAAATGCATGTCCTTACAAAGCACATAAAAATGGGTTAGAAAAACATTACATAACAAAGTTATCAAACGATCAAACTTCAATGTCATACATAATATTTGCAAAGGGATGAGTGAGAAAGAAGTATCATTTTCTGGGTGTCTCATATGTACATAAAAACTCAGTGTCCAGTGGGACTGCTGTCACTTGTAAGCAGCTCAGCTTGTGCATGTTGATATCACTGACGTTATTAAAGATCATATTCTCAGAGTGGCTTTTAAGCTTCCCAATTCCCCCACAAGCTTCATCACTCCGTATAAACACTGGCTATCCAGTAACAGTGCCCCTGGCAAATAAGCAGCTCGAGATGCTTCCTCTCAGATGTGTCAGATGATTTAGTGAAAGTCAGTGCTGTAGACTTTTATATTTCTAAAAACTAATTTGCTTTTTTTTCCTGGGGTACTGCTTACAAAAGATGTTAGTACCCTATGCAACCAAGGCAAAATTTATTAAACTCTAAAACAGCAAGGGGTAAATTTACTAAAGGTCGATTTGGCATTTTGAGTGATTTGAGGTGCGGTTTTCATTCGATATGGATTCGATTTTGGTTTTGAGTATTTACTAAAGGCCAAATCACATATAAAATCAGACTTCAAATCGACTTTGGACTCAAATCACCCTCAAATCGACCATCGGAAAAACATTGATACTTGTACATAACCCAACACACAAAACCCTTATTTACTATCAATCGATTTGAAATCGTCCTCAAAATCGGACTTCAAATCACTCTTCAAATCTCCAATACAATAGACCTGCTTCATGCTTTCTATTTGAGCATGAGCAGGTCGGATTGACACAGATACATGCAGACATCAGTGAGATGCCTGCATGTATCTCACTGTAAAAAGCAATAAAAGAGTTAAATTAAAAAAAAAATTGACGTGAGCTCCCCCCCTTAATCAGAACCAGCCCCTGACTTTGCTAACCCAGTTCAGGTTGACTAAGTACAGGAAAAAATGACGTAGGGTCTCCCTGTACTCAGTACAACCAGCACTGGGCTATGGGAAGCAGAGCTGGTTCTGGATTTACAGGGAAAAATTTGTGTAGGGTTCTCCTGTAAGATCCAGAACCAGCCCTGGACCCTTTCTAATGGGGGACTGATGCCACAGCCAGGGAAGCCCTATCACCGTGCCCCCCAGCGGCAGCATAAGCCCTGACAATTAGTCAGCCCAGGCCAGGGATCCCTGGGGAGTTGGAGACCCCTTCAAAAAAGGGGTCTCCAGGGCACCCCTAGCCTGGGCTGATAGCCTGTGGCTATCCCCACCACCCATGGGCGGTGGGTGGCGGGTTGATTGTGTAGGTGTGCTGTAAAAAGAGAATAAAATAAACATTGTCTTTCCAGTAGAACTGCAGGTCCCAGCAAGCAACCCCCGCATGCTGGTACTTGGAGAACCACAAGTACCAGCATGCGGGGCATTAAGGGCCCACTGGGACTTGTAGTTTGCCTGTAAAGAAATGTTCCAAGAAACACACACACACCTTACAAAGTATGACTTTAATACATACATACATACATACACACACTCACACAAAACTCACCTATCTTACCTCCAGTGGTCCCCTTCTCCAGTTGGCATCCATGGGTTAAAATAAAAAAACATAAACCCGACCATTGCTTTAAGGAATAATCATTCTAGCCAAAATGATTATTCCTTCCTGAATGATGCGCACAGAAGCGGCTTCATCCTTTGAAGCTCCGTGTCTGTGCGTTCATTGGCTGAGAGAGGTCAGGCCCCGCCTCTCCTGTTTTGGGGAGTGACCTCACTTCTTTTTTTTTTTAACTCTTTACAACACTTTTTACAGCCAGATACATGCAGGCATCTCACTGATGTCTGCATGTATCTGCGTGACAACGAACTGCTCATGCTGAAAGTGAAAGCATGAAGCAGTTCATTGTGTCGGGATTTGCAGTTTGTTTTGAAGGGTGATTTGCCGTTCGATTTGGACATGAACTTGCCAAATCGAACAGCAAATCACTCTTCAAAACCGACTCAAATCGAATTTGTTTTGCAAATCGCAAAACAAATCGACTCAGTACATGCAGTGTAAAAACGGTTTTCAATGCATGCGATTTGAGTCGATATAAGTGCTAAATAACTCCTCAAATCGTGCTGCAAATCTACCTTTAGTAAATTTACCCCCAAGTGTTCAAGGCCTGAAGATATACATTCATAATGTCGTCATTCAAAATAGGGAAACAGAATGTCAACATGGTCTGTATGTCGACATTGACAGAATGGGGTAAATTTACTAAAATTCGAGTTTGGTCGAGATTGCAATCTCGGGTGAGTTTAGGCATATTTTTAATCTCGCAAATTTACTAAAGACAAACTCAGGTGAGTTTGGGATAGATTTCTCATTTTTCACTGTAAAACTCGGGTGAGATTGCAAACTTGATTAAACTCACCATCAGCCAAACTATGAAGTACTTTTCATGAAAAATATACAACTCAGAATTTACTAAGAAACTAGATTACAATCCCAGGTGTAATTGTAGCAAACTCGCAGCTAATTAGAAGTTTCAAATAGACCACCTCCTCAGCTGCGCGTTTGCCAGAAACATACACAGTTCAGTGTGATTTGTGTATGTTTCTGCATATAAACCTTCTCTAAAGTGTTAATTAAAAAAGAAAATGATGTAGCCCCCCCCCAAAAAAAATAACAAACCCCCGCTGCTCAGCCAGTCCTGATTCCTAAAAATATGGGCTAAAAAATGAGTAGGGCTTCCCCGTATATTAGGAAAGCACTGGGCTGCTGAGCCTGTCCTGGTTTTAAAAATAGGGGGGAGAAATTGTGTAGGGGTCCCCCTATATATAAAACCAGCACCAGGCTGAAATCTGCCCGGGGTGTAATGCCACAACCAATGGACCCTATCACCATGTCGCCCAAGCCAAAGCATTATCACCCAAGCCAGTAAACTCAAGCCAGGGATTTCGGGGAAGGTGTAGACCCCCCAATATAGGGGTCCCCCCTCTCCTGAGCTCTCCTGGCTTAGTCTGAAACCTGGGGCTCTTCCCCGTATTCATGGGCTGTGGGTACGGGGGTAATAGTATTGCAAATGGTGAAAAACTATTGTTTTTTACCTTGGAAATACAGGTGCCAGCATGCCATGCGTGGCACGATTTGCCATGTACGCAGTAAAGATTCAAGAGGACACATATGCATTTACATAAATCTCCAATGTTTGCAGATCTGTGCATGCTCAGGAGCCACACTACTTGTGTGTAGATCTGTTTCTGCGATGTTGGTCGCAGTGCCCGAAAGCTGCAACATGATTGACATGCTGCTGTCAGTTTGGTGCATCGAGGGGGTGGCACCAGGGAGCATTCGAGAAAATGGGGGCGTGTTTTCTGGGCATGTCAAATCCAGTGGCTGCATCCTTGGCTGCAGCTTCACTGACCCAGGCAGCTTGATTTTGCCAGTGTAGTGTCCTGTCTGCCTTCAGCAGCAAGGATTCAATAATCACTACAGTCTGCTATACCTAAACTCCTGCATGCAGTCTCTCCCGCCTTTACCATCCGTGTGCAAGAACAGCTACTGACTGTTAATTCTTTCAGCTGTCATCTGCAGACACACATACTAACAGTATGTCACAGACTGATCCATCCAGTATGATTTGCACACCCATGTACGAAGCTGCTAAAGGTAAAGCTACTGTACCACTGCCAGGTATACTTACAGCGCACTTACTGTAGATTTCTGTTTTCTCATATAGCAAACAGGTATTCTGAATAAGGAGAAGTGTCATTTAGGGTTGGATGTATGAAGCATTGCAATTTGCATGCAATGCATTCCGTCATCACATGCATGCCGGTGTTAATGATGCTGGTATGCTTGTAGAAAACGTGAAGGACAGGTGCCGATAAGAGCTGTCCTTTGCGTGAGAGGGATTTCTGAGTCCATGACCCAGTAGTCACTCTGGCATTCTTCTGTGCATGCAGGAAGTGCTGGGAGGGATCTGATTGGATCCCTCCCAGGGGGGCATCACAAATAGAAGCCCATAGGCTTTTCTCATCTACACCAAGCCCCGGAATGCGATACATTCTAGGGATTGGTGCATATTAGAAATGCAGTCAAACCCCCAAAATGGAATTTTCATGGGTTTGACTGCATTTCTGACGGTGCATCGTACCCTCTATCTCTTCACTATTGTCTAGTCAGTCCTGCTCTGTGGACGCAGATCTGGATACTGTACAAATTCTGAATCCGATATGACACGTCCTGCTTGCTATTGCATATTTCAGCACAGCCACTGCTTACAAAGATGCAATGGCTGTGCTATAGCGACCATTTCTGAGCAAAGCCTTATGTATATATGCTTAGTATAATAATTGTCATTATTATAAGTGTGCACTTGCACCAGTCCTATACTAGGTTCAACAGATATATGAAAACACGCGTATTTATACTTACATCAAACTTACACTTATTGGGCCAATAGCTGTGGGCCATCATAAAAGGTAATGGTTTAATCTGCAATAGAGCTTCAACCTATACATGTGTACCTTATAATTTGCTTTTTATTGTGTCCCTCTTTCGTTCTGCAACTAGGGGGAGCTGGCGCTGCAGGGAGGCTCCAAGTCAGACGTCCGCTGAGATTTTATTACCAGCGGGCACCCGCCTCCCTCTCTGCAGCGCTGCGGTAGCCGGAGGCTGAGTTCTATCCTGAACTCCAGCTTCTGGCTCTCCCCATGGGCACTATGGGAGAGACGTCATGACATCTCTCCCATAGTTCCGAGGAGCAGCCGGGCGGACCAGGCGGTGGCGGACATTGAAGTGGGGTTTAAGGTAAGTAATGTTTTTTTTTTTTTTTTTCTGTAAGCGGCATTACAGGGACATTACCATATGGGTAATACTACAGGGGCATTAACATATGGGCACTCCTACAGGGGAATTACTATATGGGCATTACTACAGGGGTATTACTATATGGGCACTACTATAGGGGCATTACAATGGGGGCATTAATATATGGGCGCTACTACCGGGGCATTACCATATGGGCACTATTACAGGGACATTACTATATGAGCACTACTACAGGGACATTACTATGGGGGCATTACTATATGGGCACTACTACATGGGCATTACCTCAGGGGGCATTACTATAGGTGCACTACTGAAGGGGGCATTACTATAGGGGCACTGCTGCAGGGGGTATTACTATGGGGGAATTACCAGGGGGTGACAAAAATCCTAGTTTCGGCCCTGCCCTCTTAGTGATTATGCTTGTGAATTCTACACTATGTGTACATATAGGGCAGGGTAGTGTAGTCAGGGTATTATTGAATAAGGTCGTGTAGGACAGGGTATTATATGACAAAAAGGTAGTGTAAGACAGAGTAGTATAGGACAGGGTGGTACAGAGTAGTGTCAGATATGGTATTTAAGACAGGGTAGTGTACAACGGGGTGGTTTAAGATAGGGTGGTGTAGGACAGGGTCAGGTTTGTGTAGTTAGTCCTTCTACATGTGGCACACAATTTATCAAAAGTCTTTTCAGTGGGGTTTTGGTCTAAAGAGCCAGATTAAAATGTGTCTGGCAAGCATTACCTGCACCCCAAAGGAAGCTTCTGACAAATTCAACACATATTTCAGCCTGTTACATTGTATAAACACATGAGGTTAGTCAAGAATAAGGAAAGAGCATAATATAGTGTTATTTGGAGAATGCATTAGTTAGACTCATACATTGGCAGGCTAAAGAGTATGTCCAGTGCGTCTGGGTAATGTACCTATCATCATCATCATCATCATCATCATCATCATCATCATCATCATCATCATCATCATCATCATATAGCAGTTATAAGGTGCCACAGACCCTGTAGCATCTATACACCATTAGCTAATACATTTACAAACTTTATAAAGCAATCATCATTCTAAGCCCAGTATGGTCTCTTATTAATGCTTTGTTCAAAAGAACAGATGCAGTTTCAAATACTACTGGCCTTTGGTAGTTTAGAAATAGCTGTATTTATTAATTTGAGAATGAATAGGTCATTAAATAAATCTAATATATTATTCTTCTAAATGGGATCATCTACTTTCAGACATTACCCACCTTAACAGTATCTTCAGCACAATCTTTTCTAAATAGACCTATGTACCCAAACTCAGAGACAGTTATTCGTGTAGGGTACTTTCCGATTGTGTCCTCTAAATGTCTCGTTATGTGATTATCAGTTTTGTTGCTAACTTTCTTGTCTACTAGTAGTAACAGGAAGCAGATCACTAGGATCTCCCAGCCCCAGTGTTACCCAGGTAGACATTTCTTTAAATGCTCATGACATTAGCATATCACACTGATGCATTATTGAGGCTCCGGACCACTATTGCCAGAGTGACATCAGTTACTAAACATAACAAGTTTGTACATATTAGCTTTTGGTAAGGATTGTCTATGCACTGGTGTAACCTCAGTGTCATTTCATGTGGTGATGTTCATCGTGAAGACTGCCAATTGCATGATAATAAACTTCTCTCACCTGGCAAAATGTGAGTGGGACAGTAAAGGATTGCATTGTTGTTGGTATAGGTCTATATATATCCAAGTGGGATTGACCTTAGGAGGTGTGCCAATGAAGGTGGTACTGCTGTATATAGGATAGTGGTAGTGGACATAGTGGGTGGAGGAATCTCCCCTTCGCCATCACACTCATTAGCAAAGCATACAAATATAAATTCAGGTGCACAAATATTAATCAGTAATTTTTAACTCTCAATGATCACTTATCAAAAAAGAAACTCCCAATGAAAGCACTGATTTGCTTAAACACACACTAAATAATATATATATTTTTCAAAGAGAGCTCTTAATTATAATATTTATTTAAATATTTAATAATATAACTTAGTAAAATACCAACATTAAAAAACATCAAATGTTAATACATTATCTCTACATAAAACAGACATACTCTCTTACTAGCGTTTTTAGGAATACAAGGAAATAATGTGCCAATATTGTATCAGTTCATCACATCACTTGCAGCGGCTAAAATTAGCGGCTATAAAAAAAATAGGACTATTCCAATATAGTTGAAAAAAAGGGGGGGAATGCGTACTCCTGGTTTATGATAATGCGATTGGTACAGTAGCTCCTTGGGTAAATGTAACTTTGTATTTATATTGCCTACACAGTCTCAGTTCTTATATTAGTGGCCAGCGTTTACCTCTACTTCCACCACCAAGCATCACCGTTCTCTCACCAAACTGTTTTCAGATGGTGGGCACAGCACCAGGAAATAACCCCAGATGGGGACCGACAGCTGCAAGGTGTTCCTTTATATTCGGCAGTGGGGGAGGGAGCGCACCGCCGTCACAGCTAAGTATGGAAAGCAGGATTAGCAAAGTAGCCTTGGCTACCAATGACCCTTCTTAGCCAGGCATAGTTCACAACTAAGAGGAGGGGGCTTTGGAAATGTTCCTGCAGTGTAGTAATACAGGTACACTGCAGCCTGCATTTATAAGGAGATGCAGGTTATTTTTACCTATAACGTACATCAAGTTACTTTGCTAACACAAAAAGCAGCACATTTCAGCAGCTCTGAACTTGTACAGAGTTTAGACAATAACAGCTTGGGCAATGTGTGAAAAAAATACCTATCAGTGTCAAGCTATGTATTGTATTCAGAAGTTACTGCAATAATTACTGGTTCGGTTAAACGGCAGCGGTAGGCAGCTGTGGCCTACATAATGGATCACATTGCAGTGCTACAGGTCTCTACAGCCACATAGGGAGTAATGTGAGCAAATTTAATTAAACAGTACCCACAGAGTATATAGATTCAAAAGCTGCACTGCCCTTGACAAAGTTAAGTTCGAGGCAACCATGCTATGAGCAAATATATTCACCATGTCTGTACTTGGGCTTTCAGCAATAAATAAATTCCTTTGCAGTATCTGTTAATGTCAACACTATTATACTTTCCAGAATTTCTTATATTTAATTTAGTTCTCAGTAGAACAACTACAGATAGTTTATGGTAAAAGATGAGACTAGCAAGTGCAAACACAATTTAATTAATAAGGATAACAGGACACCATCATCTATATTTACACAACTGTCTTCTCACATTAGAACAAATATTATTAAAATATAATAATTAACCAACGTAGATGCTGCCATTGTCAGGATCCATGTGCTCCATAATTACTTAGTAAATCCTTAAAGGGAAATTATCGCTTCATTACAAGTCATGTTAATTAATGGAGACTGATAAGAACTTTGGCCCTCATTCAGACCCACTCGCAAGCGGGCGCACGTACGTTAGGCGTACGTACAAAAATATTTAAATTCGCGTACGTACAAAAATATTTAAATTCAATGGCTCGCTCGTATTTTCGTTTGCATCTAAAATTCCTCCCTAAACTCTGACGACCCCTCCTCTAACTAACGAGCGTACGAAATAGCGAGCGTACATCCCCGAAATGGCTTGAAAGGAACGCACGCACAAGTATAAACAGGAAGTGGCCTTGTCAGATGTCGATTACCTGCTCCTTTATTCTGCCTACCTCCATCAATCGTATCATGCCAATCAATGTATCAATTAGCTTAATTGTTTGTTTTTTTCAACACAATGCAAGAAACTTTACTCTTGTCCGTGTTTGTGTTTACCCGCAGAATACGTACGGATGAAACATTCGCTTTTATTGTTCAAAAAACATGTGAACCACAATTAAACAATTGTACTATTGCTGTGGATCCCCGCATATTTCCCTGGGTTCATTTCTTTATTTAAATTTGCTTACGCATGTCACTGCATCAAGCCTATCATAACTCTCCAGAGATTTCTGGCCCTGTCGAACACATGACTCATACACTAACCAATAAAATTGCTCCTGTTAATTTCCAAAATACATTAGCCAATCAGAAAATTTTTACACACTTTATCAAAAATGATTTTTAAGAAAAACACCATTGCCATCATGAGAGCCTCCGCATTCACCAGGCGCGAGCTGCTGGTGCTTACGGAGGTCATGGATCGCCGGATCACCAGCCAACCTCAACCCATGACCAACCGGCAGAAGCGCTCCGCGTATGCGGAGGCACGGTCCCGCCTGCGGTCCTTCGGCTCACGCCGCAACATCGGGCAGCTGGAGCGCAGGTGGTCCGACCTGCAACGGCGAACGCCCCGCTTGCTGGCATGCTTTCGCATGCAGATCCTGGAAAGTAAGTGTTATGTATTGTGGTTTTAATGTTTGTGTTTGTGGGGCAAACTGCGCGTGCATGTTTTCCTGTCTGTCCTATTTATTATTTGTACTCATATCTGCGTGTGCATGTTTTCCTGTCTGTCCTATTTATTATTTGTACTCATATCTGCGTGTGCATGTTTTCCTGTCTGTCCTATTTATTATTTGTACTCATATCTGCGTGTGCATGTTTTCCTGTCTGTCCTATTCATTATTTGTACTCATATCTGCGTGTGCATGTTTTCCTGTCTGTCCTATTTATTATTTGTACTCATATCTGCGTGTGCATGTTTTCCCTCTATTTCTGATTTATTCATTCTACTGCTATTTGGCTTATTTGTTGTTTTTTTTTTTTTTTTTAGTTTTGTTGCCCGGATTTGTCCATAAACTAACCGCAATTTCTTTGTCATATTTTAGGGGGACAGCCAAGACTCCGCCGTCACCGTCCGTCCAGACGGCGTTCCCGGCCACTATCCCCAACCCCCAGCCAACACTCCACCCCAAATCTTTCCCCTATTCCCCACTCCTCCCCATCCTTCCCAGACCCTCTCCCGGAAATGTCGGGCCTCCTTCCCCTCTGTCCCACTTCCCCCTCTCCTCCACCCACCCCTCTTCCAATTACCCCCTCCCCGGAGTCCATCATAACTCCTCCCCATTCTTTGGGGAATGACGGATCCTCCGAGGAGGATCATGGAGGTATTTCCGGAGCTCCCGTTTTGGCTCCCGGTATGTTTTTTTTTTGTTTTTTTTTAAAGCACAAACTGTTTGTATGTAATCATGTGTCGTGCCTTTCTTCGTGTTTTTGTGGCTTGACTTTTGGTGATTTTGAAGGTTTGCCTTTACCTCTTCCTGGTGATTTCAACATACACATATCATACCTGTGGGAATTTGTACCTAGGCCTTGTATTTTGGCCAGCCCCCCCTTTTTTTTTTTTTTTGGGTTTAGGAGTGATTTGGTTTTGTTTGTTTTTTTTAATGTGGATTCCCTATTGTTGTATTAACCCACACACTTTTCTCACCCACAGAGGAACAGAGGCGTCGGCAAGAGGTGGCGGATTGTGTGGGGCAGATGCGGCAACATGTAATCGGCATTCTGGTGGCCCTCGACCGGCTGTCTGGCCTCCTTCGCCAGTAGTTTTTTTATTTTTGTTATATTTTCAAAATAAATTTATTCAGACAAATATACGTTGTGGCTCATTTTTAAAATCCAAAACCAAGATAGTTTAGCATGACATAAGTAGACTGTTCCTGCAAGGATTTCCCTTTTTTAAAAGTTAGATTGTGTTTTGTCTTTGTATGTCAAACAGACACAAGAAACACATAACAGTAACAATGTCATTTCCCTTTTTGGGTGTAGTGTCAATTACATATTTCTACATTTTACAGGTTCCTAGTTGGTGCGCAAGCTGCTTAGGCCAATCTTACAAATCCCAAGGTTGGGCCAGGCTTCCTTTTGGTGTGGGTTGGGAAGCTGAAAACATATTTCAGTTTAGCTCAACTGGCGTCAGTACTGGTTTACCCCTTAGTCAAATGTAACTTGTGTTAACCTGGTTACACTTGCTGTTAACGTCCCAAAAAAGGAAGACCATTTCACTCTCCAAACATTTATTCACAACATAACAGAGAAAACAAAGTGGTCACTCCCAAAAAAAGAACACAGTGATAAATTCAAATACAACACATACCAAGAAATAATTAAATAAAAACAAAAAATCAAGAACTGGTTGACGAAAGACCATGCCAACATGATTCCACAAACATGGCGTTGCGATATGGGTTCCAGAATATATGCCCAAAAGGACCAGATCCAGGTTTGGTAAGGGTAGCAGGAAGTAGTGAGCGTTGGAGTGCCAAAGATTATGTGAACAAACAGAAGATGGTGAGAAAAAAAAAACAAAATTAGATGTTCGCAAACAAACACAAACACATTAGGTATAAACACTGTAGTTTTGTTCAAACTTACCTAAAAAATCTGGCCACCACATCATCGCGTATGGCCCCCCCACATACTGACCTTCGACCAACCTCGGGGGGGCCATCCTCAGGTAAGGCATCCTCTGGCTGCATTGGGACACCACTCCTTATGGCAATGTTGTGAAATATCCCACACAGGACCACAATTTTAGACACCATATCCGGCACATACATGAGCTCGCCACCAGAGCGGTGGAGGCATCTGAATCGGCCTTTTAAAAGGCCGATACAGCGCTCCACCACTTGCCTGGTGGCTGTAAGTGCGGAATTATACGCACTTTGTGGCCCTGGTGTGGGAGCCAAATAAGGAGTGAGCAGCCAGGACATGCAAGGGTATCCACTGTCTCCTGTGAACAAAAATATACCACATCAGGAACACTGTGTATCAAGCTTAACATTGTTATGTACTAAAGGTCTCCACTTACCCAGAAGCCACGCATCACCAGCTTGTAGGTTGGTTAATTTCTGCCATATCCCTGATTGCCGGATGACGAAGGAGTCATGAGCACTTCCGGGTAATTTAGCATTCAGGGACAGGATCTGGAGGGAGGCATCACATACCACCATTACATTCAGGGAGTGATAGTGTTTACGGTTTCTAAATATTGCCTCCAGCCGTGCTGGAGGCTGAAGTGGTATGTGAGTACCATCCACAACCCCTATGATGTGTGGGAAGCCAGCTATTTGGTAAAAATTGGCCTTGGCCACACTAAGGGCACCCATATCCAAAGGCATTTTAATAAAATGATGGAGGTGCTTGAAAAGTGCCTCCATCACTGCCCTCAGGATCCGGGAAAAGGAGGATTGGGAGATACCCGCCACTATTCCCACCGTTGTTTGAAACGATCCTGAGGCACAGAAATGTAACACCGCCATAAATTGCGTCAGTGGTGGTATTGCTGTTGGACTGTCAATTTGCCGCTCAAGATCACTTTCTATTAATGAGAGAGTGTCTATGATGATTTTGGGAGGTAGACGGTAGCGTCTTAAAACCTCATCATCGGGCATTCCAAAAAGGGTGACACGTGTTCGAAATATCTGGGGCCTTGCATGCCTACGATGCCTACGCCTGGGACGAGTTTGAGGTTGGTCGTCTTCCGGGAGCAGGGCCAGAACAATTCGCCCCAGATCTACCTGAAATTCAAAGTTTACAATGTAAGGCTTTTGAGCCACCCCAAAAGTAACATAAAACAACTTAGCTTTCTGATACCATCCATAGCTGCTTACATGCCGGGGTATTGTCATGATACGTATAAACTGTAAAAAAGCCAAAAATGAGACATCAAAAATTTAGAGGGTGAATTTTTGTTTGTCAAATTGTTGCAAGCCAACACATAAAATAGGCGAAACACACATTTGGCCATCGATGAAAACGACATTGCACACCGTACGTCAAATAGGGTTCAAATGGACCCCAAAAATGGAAAAGGGAAAAGCAAAACTGGTTTACATGATGAATAAGCCTCGAAAAATGCGTTAATTAGTTCGCAAATGCAAGTCACTACACCAACAGTCAAAAATGCGTTAATTAGTTCGCAAATGCTAGTCACTGCACCAACAGTCAAAAATGCGTTAATTAGTTCGCAAATGCAAGAAAAAAAATGGACTTACCCAACTCGAATATATAAGCTTTCCAAAAAAAAGGTCTTTGGGTCCGAAAGCCAAAACAAACTAAAAAAGATGAAATTAGTGTAAAAAAAAAAATAGCTAACCAAAAAACAGAAGTAGACACCAATTGGCCACAAATTAGACTGCACAAAACTTACCAAATCAGGAAAGGATGGGGAAAAAAGCAAAAAAATGCGAACGGAAAACCAAAACAACTGTAGCAAAACCAAACAAAAAACCAACTCTGCCAAATCCTCCAACCGCAAACAACCAAATCCAACCAACTTAACCGCCAACAATCCAACAACCCAACCTCGACTCCACACACACCAAGCCATAAATAGTGTTTATTTTCCCGCACAAATTAAGGATGAATCATAGGGACGCACAATCAATGATGCAGCCGCAAACAAAGGACGCATGTATAAATACGTCACGAAATCACATTGAATTTCTGGTTGATTTCATTCTGGAAGCAGAGACATGGCTTCAGACCAGGGAAACAATGGCCAAAAATCCGGCGGTAAGGCCTTCATGCATTTTGTCTCAATGATTATTTTAAAACATAATATTGGGCAAGTTGTGAAGTGGCTAAATCTGCATATTTACCCAAATAGGTGAGGAGGATGACATGGAAGAGACTGCTGGCCCCAGTCAACCCGCCAAAGCTGCCAAAAAAAAAAGGCAGCCACATTTCACAAGCAAGGAGATGGAGGTTTTGATCCAGAAGTGCGTTGACATCCTGCCCCAGGCAGCCAGGAATATGAGCCAAAGCCAGAAGTGGAGAATGTGGGAGGAGGTCGCCGTGGCTGTCAATAGGGTGGGTGATTATGTCCGTCTAGCCCGGGATGTCAAACGGCGGTAAGTAAACACTTTCCCATCCTATAAACAAACCCCATTGTAAAAAAAAGGATAATGGTTCCAATTTCATTCCACAGATGGGCAGACTTCAAATATCGTCTCAAGCAAAAACTTGCCGACAGGGCTAGGCATGCAAGGGGGACAGGTGGGGGTCCCACCCCTGTGTCATTGGAGTTGACAGACTTAGAAGAGCTGGCACAGGGGTGTGTGCAGGCTGTGGAGGTGTTTGGCGTGTCCAACATGGATACGGACATGCCAGACTTTGCGGCTCCTCATGTTGGCCAAGGTAAGTCTTGTGATGTCACCAACTCTGAAATGCTATTGTGCCAATATGTAGATTCTAATGTGAGTCTTTTCGCAATTTTCCTAACAGAGACAGAGGCGGATGAGTCTGCTCCAGAGGGGAGCCTTGGCCGCAGAATTTCTGCTGGCTCTGCAGGGGAGGAACCAGTACATCCGGCTGAGGACCCTGCAGAAGCCAGTCCAGGGCGTGCCCCCTCGCAGGCAGTGGGCCTCCTCACAGAACTCAATTTTAAATCGGATTTCCATACGGAGATTCTGCAGAGGATGGACGCCAGTCTGATACGGGTGGCTGAGGCCCTGGAGCAAAATGCTGCGGCCAACGTGACCATTGCTCAGGCCCTGGCGGAAAATACCAGGGCCAACATCCGCATCGCCGATGCCCTGGAGCAGCTCGTTCGCCAGCACATGGTGGAGCCGACCTCCCTTCCTGCCGGAACATCCGGATCCTCCACCTCTGGCACAACATCAGCCAATCCTCCAAATGTGCCTAGCCCTGTGCCTAGTCCAGAGGCCACAACATCTGCCTCTGGACAGGCCAGCCCGATGGCATCCCGGACCCGGTCTGGCGCCCACCTTCACCCAGCCAAACGGGCGAGAAAACGGTGACAGCAATGGCCCACTCCTTCTGTGCTTGGCTCATATTCCTTTCTGGTCAAAACTTCCCTCTCCTTTCTTGTGAAATTTTTTTACATTTGGTATTTACGTTTATGTTACCAGTTATGGCTTTTTTTTTTTTTTTTTAACAAATATCTTTGCCACAAAAAAAAGGCAACAAAATATTAGGCCAATTTGTTTGTGTTTAAACAATAAATTGAAAACAAAAAACTGAGATTGTATTGTGACATTATTGTACAAATGGGTTACATTTAATCCTGGCCCTAAAGGCAAAAACTGACCCTCTTAAAAAAAAAAAAAGGCCTCTTTAAGGAACGTTTAAAAAATCACATAGCGATGCAAATTCCACAGTAAACCAAAAAAAAGGGGAGCTAATTAAAACATGATGACATTATTGTTACAATAGGCCATAACCAACAAATTGTGGCCAAAATAAAACACCAAAAATGTCCGCTAATTGATTGTGTAATCATGACATTAGCAGCTCTGATTTCCACCTGCGTACGCTTTTGTGCTATCCCAATAAACTGCTTTCCAAACACATACCAAGCCGGTTTTCAATCCAACACTAATTACTTTACTGACCAGCCGCGATTAATCGCAGCACCATCGTTGAGTCCCGGGACGGAGGAGAAGGCCATCGCCAATGTGGTCGAGTAATCCTGACCCTAAGCTGTGCGAGCATTTTGAAGGGAAAGCGGATGTTCCAGTGACGTATGAGACGGTCCGAACACATTTGACGTTCGCATCTGCTAATGTATGTACGCCCCAAAAACGCCTCGCCACGCCTGCGTTTTTTCATCTCCACCCCCGTCAACACCCAAAAACGCCCTGTTCTGTCAATCACATTTGACATGTCACTTCCTGTACTCTATTTTATGAACGAGAGAAAAAAAACTCGCAATCTGCCGTACGCACATGCGCAGTGTAACACCGACGCATGCGCGGTTAGTCAACATCGGAACGCAACGAGCGTACTGTTGTTAACGTGCGGCTCTGAATGAGGGCCTTTGTCACATAATGTCCTTTAGAAATTAAACCAAATCTAAATGCAACATGACAGGTTTAAATGAATAGGTTAATGATTTAGATATTTGTAAATTTTTTACCCTCTTATTCACAGGGCTTTCTGTTTTTCATATGTCATTCTAGACGAAAATATAGTACCAGGGTCTTTCTTATTCTTGCTTGTCAGAGAAAATTGGTTATTAGTTGTACTTTCTTGCTAGCTTGGAGGTAGACCTCTGAGAATGTCTGTTACACTGAAGTCAGTGACTTGGATGCATATTGTAAAGCATTACAATTATTAATAATGCCATGGAGCCTTTGGGGTTTCTATGTATGCTGTACAGCACAGTTCGAGGAACCTTGAGATATTTTTGTAGGTCAAAGTCATGAAGTATTACAAAAGTCACACAATTAGATTAATTGGGGATAATCTAGAGGCATATGCGCTCATACACAGAATATATGCATCCAAAATAAAAACACGTATTTACGTGTATATGATTGATCAAACACTAAACCTCTTAACCGTTGACTGTGGCTTGTGACCCCATCAGACCTATTTACCAAAACTTCAATAAAAATGAAAAAAGAACATTAATAGACCAGACAGATTTATGGCATTAAGAAAAGTCATAATTTAATGAAGAAAAAATGTATGGGGACAAAGAAAGGGAGGCAGAATCAGAGGCAAACTATCAAGCCATGCAAATGTGCAGTGAGCTCAAACATACATTGGGGTGAGCATCACACCACTGATGCCATCAAAATGGTTTCTGCCTCTTGTTCATATAATTTCCAAATGGTGGTCCACTTGGCAGGGTCATGTCGCTGATCTTCGGAAGCGTGGTGTCATACAAACCCTAGCTATCAAAGAGTGTATACCAACCATTACACCACTGTGGCCAAAATCTATAGTAAAAGAGGTCACGGGGAGCAGATAATAGCCACCCTAGCTAAATTCTAGTGGCATTAACACTGTCGGACAAATGTAAACCCGCCCCAAAACTCTGAAATCATAACAAAACCTACAAAGCCTCAGAGTTTAACCCAATTCAGACCTAGATCAGCCTCTGTTAATCTTCTCGGGGGGCCGGATATAATTTTTTAACATTCATGTTGACATGCATAATGTCGACATGTGAATGGTGACATGATCGCAATGTCGACATGCAGCACTTCGTTGCAACACAACAACAATGACCACATTGGCATTCAACAGGGGCAATTGAATTCAGTGAAGGAGTTCCGGAACTGTTCAATTGACCGCGTTGTAAACTCCCACCTGCAGAATTTCTGCTTGCATCCTCCTGAGGTGCAAGCAGAAATCCCAGTAAACTAGGGTCATGATGCTGGTTTCTGGCTTAGCGCATGTGCTAGCAGCATCCCAGCAGAGAATGACGGTTATTGCAACTAAGCACTCAGCTTAAGGTGCGGTAACCGGCATCTGCCCACTAAGTGCAGGGCACAGCATGGTCAATTGAATAGCTTTGGGAACTCCTACCTGGAGCTATTCACATCACACTGAATTGAATTTCCCCTAACATTCCAATACTGATAATTTGTCGACATGATTAAAATGTTGACAAATTGTTCCTGGTGGTCCAACGGTGACTTACCTTTTTAGCAGGTTCAGCAGCTATAGTGGTGTCTTCCGGGTCCGGCAGTCAGCTGATAGTGAGTTTTGTCTAATCCTGCAGTGTTCAGATGATGAGTGACGCTAACCACTAACCCTAATCCTAACCCTCCCAGTATTGCCTATTCCTAACCCTCTCCTCCCGCAGCCTAAGCCTAACCTCCCCTTCCACAGCCTATTCCTAACATTCTCTCTTACAGCCTAATTCAAACCCTCTCATCCCACAGCCTAAGACTAACCCCCCTTTCCACAGCCTATCCCTAACTTTCTCTCTCGGAGTCTAACCCTAACCCTCTCCTCCCGCAGCCTAAGCATAACCTCCCCTTCCACAGCCTAACCCTAATTCTCTCCTCCCACAGCCTAAGCCTAGCCTCCCCTTCCACAGCCTATCCTTTACCTTCTCTCCCGCAGCCTAACCCTAACCCTCTCCTCCTGCAGCCTAAGCACAACCTTCCCTTCCACAGCCTAACCCTAACCTCTCCTTCCACAGCCTAACCCTCTTCTCCTGTAGCATAAGCCTAACCTTCCCTTCACAGTCTATTCCTAACCTTCTTTCCTGCAGCCTAAGCCTAACCTCCCCTTCCACAGCCTAACCCTAACCTTCTTCTCCTGCAGCCTAAAGCTAGCCTCCCCTTCACAGTCTATCCCTAAACTTCTCTCCCTTAGCCTAAGCCTAACCTCCCATTCCACAGCCTAAGCCAAACATCCCCTTCCACAGCCTAACACTGTCAGCATTCTGAGAATGTCAGCATTTCACATGTTCACATTTCAGATGTCAACATTGTGAACATGTTTACATTTTGCAGATATAACATCATAACTGTTGCATTGCAGTGTCGACATTATGATAGTCCATCTCAAAAAACAGTAGATGTATGTGTCCATCTCAAAAAACAGAGTATATTTACATTCCACAGCCTTTCTGAATGGTGAGCTAGTGGAAGAAATTTACATGGGGTCTTCAGAACATTACAATATTGATACATTCCCAGAGGGAAAAACATGTATTTGAAAGAAATCACAGTATGGTCTAAAACAGAGTGGCCACAGTGCACTGCTAGAGATTATTTTTGTTCATTCAAAAACTGGTCACTGATTATATTACAAATGGAGACATAAATGTTATTTATCATAGTTGTCTATGTAGATAATCTATTGCTTGTAGGTTAAGAAAGTCAGATAGCCGATGTCAAGTTGACTAATTCTGACTCAAAGACCTTGGGCTAGCACGCCAATTGCTTGGTCTGTGGATCATAAAAAAATCTCACTGCTGGAACTGTTACTATAGACCAGGGATGGGGAACTTCAGGCCCGGGGGTCATATAAGGCCTGCGGAATAATTTGTTCTGGCACTCTGAGCTTTTTTTCAGCTAGCCTCACCTGGCTAGTAGGGTACCTAGAAGGCACCCTGCTGCCAGAATCTATGCAGCAGTGCCATCTGGAGCATCCTTAGACGGTCACTTCAGACGGTCACATCGCTGCCTGTCACGGCCAGGGTATTTCAGCATGGCGCTAGACGAGTGTTACCTGTGAGGTCATTGTGGCGCGGGCTGTCTGGTGGCGGAGCTGGTGTCTGGCGAGAGGCTTTGGCTGCGCGCGTTGTTGTGCGGGCCTGTTGTCACTTTGAACTGGTAAGGCCTGGCAGCGTCTCCATTCCGTTTGGCATGGGCGCTGCCATCTTGCCTTCTTGCCATGTGATGCGGCTGGCCAATCCTGGTGAGTCACATGTTCCCTCCGGCCAGTAACAGCACGGCATGGGGTGTTTAGGAAGGGTCAGTGCCTTCCTTCTTTGCCAGTGCAACATGTATCTCAGCCTAGCTGAGAGGGAGTTCTCTGTGCTTATCCTGTTCCTGTGAATTCGCTGTCTGCCAGTCTGCCTGTCAGCTCCTAGCTCCCACTGGACTACCCTGCTTCCTCCATCACCCTTGCCCATACCTGAGTGCCTGAGCCTACTGACATCCTGTGCTTCAGTTCACTACCTGCAAACCTGGCTTGATTGTTTTCAGTTCACTACCTGCAAACCTGGTTTGATTATTTTCAGTTTCACTACCTGCACACCTGGACAGCTCTAATTGTTTCTACTTGGACATTAACCCTTTTACTCCCACCACAGAACTCTTGTGCACATTTATATATTCCTGGACTTTTATTTACTGCCACATTATATGTCTACTCTAGCACTTATTAAAAATCCTAGTTTTATTTTCAAATCTGCTTCTGTGATCACTCCTGCTACCACCCCGGGTCCACAAACAACCCAGAACATAACAGTTTGCACTGGCCACATGGAGCCGGCCACGGATCAGGAGTCAGGAGTGGATATGTTTTGGTGCATTTATGGTCGTTTAGAGAATCTGGAAAACATGCAGCATCAGATGGCTCAATTTCTGCAAGAGATGTCCAAGCGACAGGATAGTTTACAAACTTCCTTTTCTACCCCTGGAGTACCAGCATCTACATCCACTTTAGTGTCTGGGAATACAGGAGGCAGATCATCTCCCCGCTTACATCTTCCTTTACCAAGTAAATTTGATGGCGACCCTAAACTCTGCCGAGGATTCCTAAATCAGTGTGACATACATTTTACCCTGCAGCCTGACAACTTTCTAACTGCAAGAACTAAAGTGACTTATATAGTCTCTCTGTTTTCCGGCCAGGCCTTGGAATGGGCTTCCCCACTCTGGGAGCGCTCAGATCCGCTGCTGGATAATTATGCAGGCTTTGTGTCATCCTTCAGGAGGATTTTCGATGAACCTGGGCGTACTGTATCAGCATCATCAAACATCATGACACTGAGACAAGGAGTCCATCCTGTCAGTCAATATGCCGTGCAATTTCAAATTTTAGCATCAGAGCTCAAATGGAATGAGGAAGCCCTCACCTCAGCCTTCTGGCATGGGTTGTCATACCCACTAAAGGATGATCTAGTCACTTGAGAGCTTCCTACTAATCTGAACGACATGATTTCATTGTGTATCAAAGTTGACCTACGCTTCAGGGAACGTCAGGCTGAAAAAAATAGAACTGACCAGCAAAGGTCATTTACCCCCTCCATTTCTACCCGTCCCATTCCTTCCCCTACTGAAGAGGAGCCTATGCAGGTGAATCATACACACCTCTCCAAAGAAGAACGTCAGAGAAGAATGCAAAAGAACCTCTGTCTGTACTGCGGAGAGTCTGGTCACCAGCTGATCTCCTGCCCCCATAAACCGGGAAATACAAAATCCTAACTGATCCTGGAGACATCAAGTTAGGAGTTATGAGCCCGTCTCCAAAAATTAAAGATTTCATGATTACCCTAGCTTTGGATCTTAAACCCAAACCTGTCTTTGCTACTGCTCTACTTGACTCGGGAGCAGCCGGAAAAATCATAACGTCTAGTTTCATAGATAAATTTCAGATTCCTTGTTTGTCTCTCAATCATGCCTTCTCTCTGACCTCTATAGATGGACGCCCTCTAACTAACGGGATAGTCACCAAAGAGACTCAACCAGTATTGGTCCGAATTGGGGCACTTCATTCTGAGTCCTTAAAATTCCTGGTGATATCTGAGGCCTCTCAAGAAATTGTTCTTGGTCTACCCTGGTTACGTCAACATAATCCCAGGATTGATTGGAGTTCTATGCAGATTCTGTCATGAGGTAAGGACTGTCAGAAATCCTGTCTTCCAAAAATTCGACCTGTGAGAAAGACAGTTCCATTAGTTTCTTCTGCCATTCCCAAGGAATATCAGATGTTCGCCGACGTGTTCTCTGAGCAACAAGCAAATATCTTACCCCCTCATAGGGAATGGGACTGTCCAATTGAATTGATACCTGATAAGATACCACCTTGTGGTTGTACTTATCCGCTGTCCTTGCCTGAGACTCAAGCCATGACCGAGTACATCCAGGACAACCTGGCAAAGGGGTTCATTCGCCCCTCTACTTCACATGCCGGAGCTGGATTTTTCTTCGTTGGCAAGAAGGACAGTGGTCTAAGACCATGTATTGATTATTGAGGCCTTAATGACATCACTGTAAAGAATCGATACCCTTTTCCCCTGATTACTGAGTTGTTTGATAGGGTCAAGGGCTCTGTCATTTTTTCTAAATTAGATCTGAGAGGGGCTTACAACCTCATTCGTATCCGAGCTGGCGATGAATGGAAGACCACTTTTAATACCAGAGATGGACATTTCGAATATTTAGTAAGGCCTTTTGGATTGTGTAACGCCCCTGCTGTCTTTCAAAGTTTCGTTAATGAGATTTTCCTGGATCTGTTATATGTTTCGGTTGTTGTCTATCTGGATGACATACTGATTTTTTCACCCTCTGTGGCTAAACATCAAGAACATGTTAAAGAAGTTCTGACCGATTTGAGAGAAAACCACCTTTACTGCAAACTGGAGAAGTGCATCTTTGGAGTGCCCAGTGTACCTTTTCTTGGCTATGTAATATCTGGCTCCAGTTTAGAAATGGACCCCAAGAAGGTACAAGCAATTCTGGATTGGACCCGACCTCAGACACTGAAGGCCATCCAGAGATTGTTGAGCTTCGCCAATTATTATAGACGCTTCATTAAGGGATTTTCTACACTGTTGGCTCCCATTACAGCCTTAACCCACAAAGGTGCTAATCCTGCCCAATGGTCACCTGAGGCAGAGTCTGCCTTTCATCTTCAAAAACAGGCCTTTATCTCAGCACCAGTTCTTCGACAACCAGATCTGGACAGGCCTTTTTTGCTGGAAGTAGACGCATCATCTGAAGCTGTGGGAGCAGTCTTGTCTCAACGTTATGAGGATAACCGAGTCCATTCATGTGGGTTCTCTTCTAAAAAATTCTCACCTGCCGAAAGGAACTACACCATAGGTGAGCAAGAACTACTAGCTGGTCTGATTTGTTGAAGGCATCCTCCCGCTATAAGACCCAGGCCAATAGAAAGCGAAGAATAGTTCCACGCATGCAAGTTGGAAGCCAGGTCTGGTTATCCACCCGGAATCTTCGTCTGAGGGTTCCTTCTATGAAATTTGCACCACGCTTCATTGGTCCCTTCTCCATAACAGAAGTCATTAATCCAGTGGCCTATTGTCTACAGTTACCCCCTTACCTAAAAATCCCTAATTCCTTCCATATTTCCTTATTGAAGCCCCTGTTCCTGAATAAATTCCATAGTGCTCTACCTGCTTCTCCTCGAGTGCAGACGGAGAGAGGAGTTGAGTTTGAGGTCGCCCAGATCTTGGACTCTCGTCTGTGCAGAGGTCATCTACAGTATTTTCTGGACTGGAAAGGTTACGGTCCAGAGGAACGTTGCTGGACTGATGCTCGTGATGTCCACGCTCCCACACTCATCAGGAGATTCCATTCTGCCCATCCGGAGAAGCCTGGTGAGTGTCCTGAGGCCACCCCAAAAGGGGGGGTACTGTCACGGCCAGGGTATTTCAGCATGGCACTAGGCGAGTGTTACCTGTGAGGTCGTTGTGGCGCGGGCTGTCTGGTGGCGGAGCTGGTGTCTGGTGAGAGGCTTTGGCTGCGCGCATTGTTGTGCGGGCCTGTTGTCACTCTGCGCTGGTAAGGCCTGGTGGCATCTCCATTCCGTTTGGCATGGGCGCTGCCATCTTGCGGCTGTCCAATCCTGTTGAGTCACATGTTCCCTCCGGCCAGTAACAGCACGGCATGGGGTATTTAGGAAGGGTCAGTGCCTTCCTTCTTTGCCAGTGCAATGTGTATCTCTGCCTAGCTGAGAGGGAGTTCTCTGTGCTTATCCTGTTCCTGTGAATTCACTGTCTGCCAGTCTGCCTGTCAACTCCTAGCTCCCACTGGACTACCCTGCTTCCTCCATCACCCTTGCCCATACCTGAGTGCCTGAGCCTGCTGACATCCTGCGCTTCAGTTCACTACCTGCAAACCTGGCTTGATTGTTTTCAGTTCACTACCTGCAAACCTGGTTTGATTATTTTCAGTTTCACTACCTGCACACCTGGACAGCTCTAATTGTTTCTACTTGGACATTAACCCTTTTACTCCCACCACAGAACTCTTGTGCACATTTATATATTCCTGGACTTTTATTTACTGCCACATTATATGTCTACTCTAGCACTTATTAAAAATCCTAGTTTTATTTTCAAATCTGCTTCTGTGATCGCTCCTGCTACCACCCCGGGTCCACAAACAACCCAGAACATAACACTGCCTATACAGCTCCCTGAAGCATCCTCAGGATGCTCTGGGCATTGCTGTATTCACCGGCGATTGTCACCATGCCCCATGTGATGTCACATGGAGGGGGCATGGCCTGCACCGATCCCACAAACAATGTTATATATATTAAAATGGCCCTCGTGAGAAAAAAGGTTCCCCAGCCCTGCTATAGACCAACAAGTTTTGAATGACATACGCCAAACCAGTCATCACACCAATTGACAAGAGCATGAAAATGAGGCATTATGACTAAGGGGTCTATTTATTACAGGTTGAGTCTCCCATATCCAAAATACTTGGCACCAGGGGTATTTTGGATATCGGCATATTCTGTATTTTGGAATATTTTAATTTCTATAATGAAAATGGGACCCACATCTAAACTCAGAATGCATTTATGTTTTGTATACACCTTATATACACAGCCTGCAGGTAATTTTATAAAATATTTTCAAAGTTTGTGATCATACATGAAATTCATTTATATTTTATAAACACCTTATACACAGAGCCTAAAGGTAATTTTATACAATATTTTTTTTAATAATTGTGTACATTGAACCATCAAAAAGCAAAGGTTTCACTATCTCAGTCATGCTAAAAAAAAATCCGTATTTTGGAATATTTGGATATAGGAGACTCAACCTGTATCACTTAATTTCTACAATTTCACCCTATGACATTTGCTCCTAAGTGCTGGGGCCATTCATTAAAATGGTAATGCAGAATATATCACAAGATATCACAGATATATTCTGCTTACCTTTCACTTCCAATTTGGCCTGCTGACTGAAATTGATCAAGCTCCGAAAATACTATATTTTTAGAGCTTGACTGCGGGAGCATTTGCCATCTTTATCCCACTTGCAGTGTACCCCCCACTCCTTCCCTAGGGCAAGAAGTCCCGGGTTGCAAAGAGGGATCCCTTCGTATCTTTCCGTCCCTATCCGTCTCATTACGCCGGACATTGGGGCTTTGTGCGCCTGCGTGAACTCTAGGTCATGTATGTGCAACTCTTAATCAGACCTAAATTATGTAATTAGAAGTATAATACAACATGTAAACAGTAAAACAGCGGGAAAGAACTCTCCCATACTCTAGTTTTGTTTTTCTTTTTTCACTTGCTTAATACCGTGGTTCAATGTTGCTAGATCTTTGTGAATGGACAGGTCGAGGCTTGGTTTATGATATGTATTACACTGCTGGAAGCAGGGCATTTAGTGTTATTTTTTACTATTTCAGTATACTACAGGTTGAGTCTCCCATATCCAAAATGCTTGGGACCAGGGGCATTTTGGATAACGGAATATTCCGTATTTTGGAATATTTGCATACCATAATGAAATATCTTGGCAATGAGACCCCAATATACGCACATAATGCATTTATATGTTATATACACCTTATACACACAGCCTGCAGGTTATGTTATACAATATTTTCAATAATTTTGTGGCTTAAGCAAAGTTTGTGTACAGAAATAAAATTAATTTATGTTTCAAATACACCTTATACACACAGCTTTAAGGTAATTTTATACAATATTTTTAATAATTTGTGCCTTAGACAAAGTTTGTGTACATTGAACCATCAAAAATCAAAGATTTCATTATCTCAGTCATGCCAAAATAATTCCGTATTTCGGAATATTCCGTATTTCGGAATATTTGGATATGGGAGACTCAACCTGTAATGTAAAAATCCAGGTAAGTAGTATATTTATATTTCCTTCCCCAAACACGGCCTCCCTGTTAAGTAAAGTGCAAATTATCTAAGATAGGAAAGCTTTTTTAGACTGTATGACATACACTAGGTGCTGCTGACATACTTTTCACTTAATATATTATCATTTCCCAGCTAAAGTTCTCTTAAAAACTGCTACGGCTTCCATATATTTACAAAGTTCCCGAGCCATTAGATCAATTTCATTACACATGTTAATTGTCCCTTGAGGTGAATAAAGTTGCATGTTCATATTTGTGTCAGCAACATAGATTGATTTCTCTGTCAGCTTTGGAGAAGCAAAAATATGTTAAGAACATCTGCTGTTAACATTGGAATGCATTCAGTGGAAATAAATAGCTAACATTTTATATTTAGGGCTGTGTTAATTGTCCCTGAAACTGTTTTATTGTTTACTTTAAATCAGTAAAAGGCAAAAAATATGTGTGGGAGACCAAAGGCGAAATACTGACACTATGGTGAATTTTGGTGCAGTGTAAATTGGATAGGAGATTTCGTAGAGAGAAACTCTCTTTAATTTTCCGAGATATACAAATAACACTGCAAAACTGCTTCATTGTAAATTACTCTAGGGGTAAATTTACTAAGAATCGAGTTTGGTTGAGATATCAATCACGGGCTTGTTTTACCATTTTTTTACCACTCGCAAACTTACTAAAGGCAAACTCGGGTGAGAAATAATGAAACTCTGCAAAACACAGGTGAAATCACAAATAGAAATAATTACACCATTGGCCAAACTCGCAGGTACTTTCCATAGACAGGAATACAACTCTGGAATTTACCAAGACTTGTGATTATAATCACGGATGTAATTTTAGCAAACTCAGTCCAAAATAGAGGATTTAAATAGTCTACCTCCTGAGCTGCATGTTTAGCAGAAACATACATAGATCAATGTGATCTTTGTATGTTTCTGCCTGTGAATAAACAAAAAAGGGTTATATTTTTAAAAAATAACATGCAGTCCCCCTCCCCATAAGCAAAACCAGCCCGGCGATGTCACAGCCAGTGGACCCTTTCACCAGGTCACCTCGGCAAAAGCATTAATACCTCAAACTAGTCAGCCCAGGCTGGGGATCCCAGGGGAGGTGGGGACCCCCCAATAAAGGGATCCCCCCTATCCTGAGCACCCCAGGCTTGGGCTGAAGCCTGGGACTTTTCCCTGCACCCATGGCCAGTGGGTGAAGGGGTAATAGTGATAAGAATAGATGTACATCTCTTCCCCGGCAAATGATGGAGACCTCCGTCACTTGCCGAGCCACCATCCAATCAGAAGCCGCTTTAGAGTAAGCAGCTGCTGATTGGCTGTAAGCTGCGTGGTTGTCGATCAACAGTCATGAGGCTCACAGGAAATCAGCGACTCCTCTAGAGTAATCGGCCGCTGGTTGGTTTTGAGCCATGTGGCTGTTGGTTATGTGCTATGGGCGTGTTGCAGGAGTGTATCTCAAAAATAGAGTGTATCTCGAAATGCATTGGCCTAGAGGAGGTGCTGTCTGGTGGGACTTTTTTGCAGCATTCCTAGAAAAAGGTATGACCCTTCTTTTTTATCGTCTCTGACATTTGGGAACTGGACCCGATGATGACTTTTTTGGGGTCACACCCAACTCCAGGTTATGGGGCCTCCTCCAGATAGCAACTAACAAATTTTAAATACTTTTATATGACAAATGGTTTTATGTAGACTTTTTTAATAAATACATTTTTTAACCAACCGGAAAAGGAATGAAATTATTTTTTTTGTTGGAGATAAATAAAAACAATATGTGAATGATCACACTACACCTATGTGAGTATTGGTATGCACTACTTTTGATCAACCATAAAGAAACCCTTATAAGATTTCGTCACACTTATCGTGATGGTGACATATGCCACCTCTACCTCTATACAGTACATATCACTGTATGAAGAAAGCATCCCAGGCATAAGGTTGTTGCTTTATGGTTGCAAGACCCTGTCAAAGATACCTTTATAGGATTTTTTCCCTTCTCTGAATAGTGAGTGGGGATACTCTCTAGATACCTATTAATCCAATAGTACCTATACTTGGGAAATGCCTCGTTAATATCTGGTTTACACATTGTGATATCCTCTTTATTTTCTTGTCTAATTGTTCAAAAAACAAAATCACCGAGGACATGAACAACACAACAAAAAATAAATCAGAGCCACCTTTTTCTCTTTTATGTTAAGTATACTGTACGTTTTATTTTTATGTTTGTATAACATAGAAACACCACAATATATATACATTCACTTTCTGGTGACTTAGATAGTAGCACCATCTTCCTCACCATACCGTAGTATAGTTTGTCTTTTTTGGGATCTTTGTGATAGATCCTCAGGTGTTGGTAAGGGGCAGCAATTATCTCCAGTGAAGCACCCAAATCTCCTTATTTGTTCTTTTGAGACAGTGTTGCAGGAGTGGCTGCGGACTCAGGGCCTGATTCAGCTTAGGACGGAATTACAAAGCTGCACGCAAGCAGCTTTGCAATTCCGTCCTTGCAGTTATTGTAATGCAGGAGGAGGCATCACGTCTCCTGCGTGCATACTTATTTGAGCTGCTTTGTAGAACACAGCAACGGATATTCTGCAAGAACATCAGCCAGGTATGTGACCCATAGGGTTACGCAAGCCGGCCGCTGCATATTCGACACGGAGGCCGTCACCACCCCCTCCCACCCACAAATGGCAGCAGTTTGTCAATCACTGACAATCTTCTGCCACTCTAAATGTGAATACGCAAGACCTGTACTGCATATGCGCAGTACGGGTCAGACGCCATCGGGAATCTGACTGCTTATATTGGAGGCCAAACTCTAACAGGGATTTTTCTGCTCTTAGCATCCGGCTGGTGCAAGTTCTGATGGTGCTTCCAATGGTTGCAACTGCAGATGCACAAAGTGGCTGTCCCAACTTTTTCAGACGCACGGCTGTACACCAGGGGAAGGGCCAATACTAGCGTTAGCTTAAAGTCACAGATGTGACTATGGCAACAAGACGCTAATAATAAAAACACCTGGGACGAAGAGTCCTTCTTTATATATTATGGTCTACTAGCATATTTCATGTGATTCTGTACTTGTGTAAGATGCAATTAAATAGCATGTACACAAACCACTACTTCTGAGGCAGAGCCGCATGTGTCTTTGTAGATATTTCATTTCTCTCTACCCAATTTCCTTTCATTTTTTTTACTAAATATTCTTGGGCTTTGCAGTGTGAAGCATTTAACTTATAATGTTTATGTCCCTAGCTATTCAGTGCCTGAATCTGTTCATTATAAAACACATGCAATAAGTTGAACAGAAAGGAGTCTGACCCCATTTTAAATATCCAACTGATAACTGGCAATGTGGAAAAACTTTGTACACACCACCTAGTTAAAGTAGTAATCTGAACATCATTATAAATTTTTTCATTAAAATGTCACCCATAAAGCCATTTAAAACCTACAAAATCTATAAGTATGAAAACAGAAATGTACTGCTGAAAATGTATCATGCTGACTTTGATCAGTGAGAAATTATATCTCTTAAGGATTTGCAAATACAGTGTAGAACCCATCATGTTATTGTAGCTACTATGATTTAATGGACCTATGTAATATATTCTAATGATATTACTTTGATGTAAAGTAAGTTACAATAGAATTATAATCATTTTGACCCTACTCCTACCCCTACTTCTACCCCTACTCCTAACCCTCCCTCCCAGCAGCCTAAACCTAACCCTTCCCGCCCTGCAGCATAAACCTATCCCTCTCCTCTGCAGCCTAACAATACCCTCACCCTAGTGCCTAACCCGAATCCTTCCCCTGACCTTAATACTTATCATCGGGATGCCGGCGCTTGGATTTTGAATGGTGTCGGCTGTCAAGCCTGGATACTGGTGATTCTCTGTACAAGGCTCAGTGGCCGGAGGGCTAGGGGGAGCAGGAGACTGGAATCAGGGTGGAGGAATATAAGACCTCCTCATATGCCACTCACAGGTGTTGGTGAGACCTAGCCCAAGGCGCAGAGTCTAGTCCACCTGATGGTTTACACCAGTGACCCCTCCAAGCTGGATGTGGGTATATACTGCACCAGATAAACAGGTCGCGGCCCTCGGGGTAGGTACCTTAGAGAAGCGAGGGAACTAATGTCATATTAACAAATATAATAAGAATACTGTATAGGTCACCAAGGGTTATGGCAGAAATGTTCTAAAGAAGACTTGAGAAGAGATCATGCAGTCGCTGATAAGCAATGGGGATAGCACTGGTGAATCAGATGCTGACTGTGTACTAGAACCACTACTTGTTGAAGTGGATGCTGATAAGCGATGGGAAAGCACTTGTGACTAGACATGGACTGTGAGTTCCACTACTGGTAACTTAGACACTGGCAAGAGATGGGATTAGCTCTGGTGAACCAGATGCTAATTAGTGAATTGAGCCCCACTTCTGATGCAGACGCTGGTTAGCACTGGGAGACAGTTCCAATTGAACAGATGCTTGGATGGGTACTGAATACCACTACTGGAGTTCCAGACACTGGCAAACAACTATGTTTGAAATATACTCTGGAAATAGTAAAGAGCCTGGGATGCAGCAACAGCTAGTAGTGGCTTAGTGAAGCAAAGTTGTGCAGGCAATTCTTTGTTCCACAAGACTTCCTGAAATACCCTAAGGTACAGTAGTTGTTCTTAGGCCAAGGATCTTAGCTGACCAAGCCCTGGACACCCATTGGAGGAAACAGAACAGGTGATACCAACCAACATGGCGGCACCCATGTCCGCGCCACAGAAAATAGGATGCACTCATGGAGGCCTATTAGTCCCTGAGAGAATATCCGAACCACTACTAGATCTGAGTTTGGCATCTGGACGCCTCGGAGCCCAAAGACGCCATCGCAGAGGTAAGCAGCGGCCAATCCCGGGCCGCATCCTGACATCGGGATTCTGGTGCTGGCAATCTGAGCGCTAGCATTCTGACAGCCAGGATATGAACTACATGCCAGTCTTTTGGCATCTGGGACAGTCAATTTCAAACAATGGGGGAGATGTATCATCGTTAGATAAAATGCGCTAGTCCAGGTTGATACTTGTATGGTTCTTAAGATGTATGACAGCAGTTACTGTAAGGGGAAAAACACTTTTCTCTACAGTCTCTACAGCTCTTATTAAAAATATATATAATAAGCTCGCTTTTATAGTTTGTTGTTGTTTTATTTAACGACAGGATTACATGCTAGTATGTGTACTACGTCTTGCAATGTTTGACTGGGAAGGTACCCAAGAGTCAGGACACATGTGCCATGAGTCTGTGGAATGAGATCTCACAGTTTTTGCAAATTCTCGCGCTTGCTGATTGGATCTGATCAGCACTAGGCTAAAGGTGCTTGGGACTTGAAGATTTTGCTAAAGGGTTTAGTTTCCTCTCCCACACTAAAGCTGGGTACACACTGAGACAATATCGGCACAATATGTAGTTTCTGGACTAATCGGAACAACATATTGGGCGCAATGCTCAGTGTGTATGGCCAATATGCATGCTCACACATCCACTTGCGATATCGTCCAGACGGCTGTGCTGCATGGTATCGCAAGCGGCCCCTTTGAATGTAATGAAGGACGGAACGAGGTATTGTTCCATCGCTCATAACCTCGTTCTGATGTGTACCCATGATCTGATATGTCTGGATACACATCACTTAGTGTGTACCCAGCTTTAGGTGACCACGATATTAATACATACAAATAGCTTCAGCAGCATGATATGTGCCCTAATAATAAATCTCACTCTATATTACAATGTCAGTCAAGGCTAACCTTCCCCTGAGAATCGAGGCAGCAATCACAAGCAACACAGGTTTTGGGGGCCAGATAAAGGAAATCAGTTACAATTAGGGATGAGCGGGTTCGGATTTATGGAATCCGAACCCCCACGAGCCCCCCCGATCCGAGTCGGATCCGAGTCAGGCTCGAGTTTTCCCATCTGACTCGGATCTGAAATCGAGGCAAAACGTCATCATCCCGCTGTCAGATCTTGCGGGTTTTGGATTATATAAAAGGTCCCCACGTTGGCGCCATTTTTCACTCCGGCTGTGGACAGTGAAGAGGGAGGGTGGGAGTTAGGGTTGGCTGGGCTGTGTTGTGCTGTGCTGCTGTTGTTCATAGGGGCTGTATCCACTCCAAAGTCCATAGGGGCTGGCTGGGCTGTGTTGTGCTGCTGTTGGCCATAGGGGCTGGCTGGGCTGTGTTGTGCTGTGCTGCTGTTGTCCATAGGGGCTGTGTTCACTCCATAGTCTATAGGGGCTGGTTGGGCTGTGTTGTGCAGTGTCTCATAAAGGCTGTAGTGCTAAAGGGGTCCTGTAGTGTTGTCCAGGGGGTGATCTGTCCATCAGGGTGCTCCCTGGCATGACTGACTCTCCTATCCGGGATTCCTCCATAGGATCCTGCATTGCTACGCCTACTGCTGCCACTGCTGCTGTTGCTGCTGGGAGTCGTTCATCAACCCAGAGAGGAAGTAGGAACACCACTACTTCTTTTACTAAACAATTGACCCTCAAACAGTCCTTAGCTAGGAGGATGACTGCTATGTTGGTGTTAGACGTGCATCCCGTATCCACCATTAGTGCAGTGGGATTTAGACAATTGTTGGAGGCAGTGTGTCTCCGGTACCAAATCCTGTCTAGATTTCGCTTCACTAGGCAGGTGATACCGAGAATGTACAAAGTCGTCAGAAAAAGTGTCCTCAGTGTCCTAAAAAATGCGGTTGTACCCAATGTCCACTTAACCACTGACATGTGGACAAGTGGAACAGGGCAGAGTAAGGACTATATGACTGTGACAGCCCACTGGGTAGATGTATCGCCTTACGCAGCAACAACAGCAGCGTCACCAGTAGCAGCAGCTCAGAAACGCCAGCTCGTTCCAAGGTAGGCTATGCTGTGTATCACAGATTTCAGTAAGAGGCACACCGCTGACAACCTCTTAGAGAAACTGAGGGAAATCATCGACCAGTGGCTTATCCCACTTAGACTCTCCTGGGGATTTGTGATATCTGACAACGCCATCAATATTGTGCGGGCATTACATCTGGGCAAATTCCAGCACGTCCCATGTTTTGCTCACACAGTAAATTTGGTGGTGCAGAATTTTCTGAAACAGAACAAGGATGTGCAGGAGGCATTTTGGGTGGGACGAACAATTTCTGGCCACTCTCGCCATTCAGTGACTGCGTGCCGAAGACTGGAGCGCGAGCAAACACACTTGAACCTGCCCTGCCATCACCTGAAGCAAGAGGTTGTGACACGGTGGAACTCAACCCTCTATATGCTTCAGATGATAGAGGAGCAGCAAAAGCCATTCAAGCCTATACATCCACCTATGACATAGGCAAAGGAGGAGGTATGCACCTGAATCAAGCGCAGTGGAGAATGACTTCCATGTTGTGCAAGGTTCTCCAGCCCTTCAAACTTAACACACGTGAAGTCAGTTCAGACACAGCCAGCTTGAGTCAGGTCATTCCCCTCATCAGGCTTTTGCAGAAGCAGCTGGAGAAAGTGAAGGAGGAGCTAAAATGGCATGCTCGGCATGTGGGACTTGTGGATGAAGCCCTTCATTTGCTTTGCCAGCATTCGGGGGTGGTCAATCTGTTGAAATCAGACCACTACATTTTGACCACCATGCTCAATCCTAGGTTTAAAGCATATGTGGTGTCTCTATTTCCGGCCGACACAAGCCTGCAGAGGTGCAAAGACCTGCTGGTGAAAACACTGTCAGCTGAAGCAGAACGTGACACGTCAACAGCTCCTTCTTCATTTTCTCCCGCAATGTTTATGATCATTTGCGTAAGTTATGAGAGTGGTGAAGTTTCATGGGACTAGTTTTACTGCTTTAGAAAAAAAGGCAATTTTTTGCAGCATTAGCCTGGATTGTGGGATTAAAAGTGACTTCCTGAGACTAAGAAATTTAGGGCCTGATTCAGAGTCGCTCGCTATTTGCGGTCGTTCGTTTTATAAAAAGGGGTGGCTATTCAAATGAACCGTTCACACTTTGCGGTCTGTTCACGCCTCTAAGTCTGAACGAGTGAGCAAAACTTGCGGTTGTAATTTTGAAAAAAACGCCCCCTTGCCGCTCGCACCATACGTCATGTCCGCTATTTATTAGATTAATCGAGTACATCGTACAGCGTATGAACTGCTCGCTATTCGTGTGGTTGGTTTTTTCAATCACTATTTTGCGAGCAGTTCTGAGTTAAAAAAAAACAAGTGACGTGGTCAATGACGCTGCTGGATTAATTATGCACTCCCTTAAAACGCCCGTTTTGACCTTTAAGCACGCCTGCGTTCTGTTCTCCACTCCCCGTTTTCAAGCACCTTCCCTTGTTACCACCCACATATGCCTCCTTCTGTCACTCAAAGTAGCAGGCATTAGCTATATAGCGAACAAATGATTTTCGGCCGCAGTGACTGGTTTGCGCATGCGTATTACAATCTGTACGCATGCGCAGATGTGTGAACATCGGTCAGAACGAACGAGCGGCCGCTTACGAGCGGCTCTGAATCAGGCCCTTAGATTTTTATCAAATACTGTACAGTGGCCCTGATTCAGAGCCTGACGCACTGACAGAGCGCTCGCTCTGAAACAGGGCCACCTCTCTTACTTTTTGGAGCTGCCTCCTGGCCGCTCGCATAGCTGTGGGTGACCACCCACAGCTATAGCGAGTGGCCAAAAAGACCATCGTGACCATCGGGCTTGCGACGAGACCCTTGTGGTAGGGTCTCGTCTGCCGCAAGCCCAGGAGTGCTTTTGGCTCTATCAGAGCCAAAAGCACTCCTACTGACATCACTAGTGATGTCAGTGGGGCCGGCCCCAGACGGTAGGCATTCCCATGGGAACGCCTCCGTCTGGGCAGCCATGCCCCGGCGCGCCCACCAAAGGGGGTGTGCTGTCAATCACCATCGACAGCACGCCCCCTTTGGTGCGAGACCCATAATGATGGCTTGGCCGTCGTTATTCGGGTCTCGTGCATGCACACGACGGTGCCATCTCCGTCGTGCGCATGTGCACTTTGGCAACATCAACCCGCTTGTGAGTGCTCAGCGCTCGCGAACGGGTCTGAATCAGGCCCAGTATCCCTTAAAAGAGAAGAGTAAACCTCATTTTGTGAACGTTGAAAAAAAGTACTGTACAATGCTGTTTTGCACAAATTAATTTGTTTTTGTGAGTGAGCACATGGAATTTCTGGCCAAGATGGTTGTATCTGACGGGAACAAAAAAGGTTTCATTGTTTGAGCTGATCAGATACTGTAGGGGTTTTCCTTGCTGAGCACAGGTACAGGTTATTGCACCAACTGTAATAATCACATGAAAATAAATAATATTTAATTTAAATAAAGGATGAAGCGAAACCAAGCCAAGCAGTATTTGAGGATAAAACATGTAAATAACAAATGGTTGTTGGAGTAACATAGTACTAGGTTCGACTGCTGCATTCTGACCAATCAGCATACCCTTATGTATTCTTATGGATAGTGTCAGCAGGTGACCTCTCATTAGTGGTGGGGTCCTGCAAGGAACAAATAGCCTTGTTTATGAGGGTTTTATATATGCATTCTGACTTTTGTGATTCTCCAATTGCTAACATGCACTGGCAGCTTTTCTGGGACCAGTAGTCTACATGTAAGGAACAATATTAATAATAATAATTTTATGTTAATTTACTCTACTCAGGGGCATGGAGAAGAGGCTGGTTGTCCTTAGGTAGGTGATATCCCGTCTTTGTGGGGTCCCCACTTCCCTAGGGATTTCAGCCCTGGGATGACTAGTTTAAGGCTGGTTGACTTTATGGCAGGGGGAATCCATGCTACAAGTTTCCCTGCTGTAGTGTCACCTGCCTGGCTGATTCAGACTAATGCTGTTTATTAAGAAATAGGGATGACCTCCATGCTGTTGGTCCCCCATATTTTTTTAAAACATGCCAGGCTAAAAGGACCAAGCTTGATTATCATTTTGAGGGGGGAACCCCACTCCCCCCTTGTAATTTTATTTTTAATGTTTCCCCTTTTTACACTTTATTTAATATCAAAGCCTGCACAGATCCTATTGATCTGTGCAGTGCTTTAAATCTGCTGCCGATTGACAGTGGAGTCTTGTTGGTTTCTCCTTGGGATAGCCACGGGACAGGGAGCTTCAAAACCATTGGGCATGACAGTGTATTTTATATGACAGTCAAAATCAATGGTTAGTAAATAAATGTCTAATTTGAAACTAAACTAAAACTAAACTAAACTGATGATGGACAGTTTTAAGGTTACAGCAGAGCCAGCTGACCATTCAAATCATTGGATCTGGAAACATGCTCTTTTCCTGCTACAGTACATATTTGCTCAAAACAAGGGGCCTGATTAAGAGTTGTACGATAATGCACAGCTGCAGGGAAGCGGCTGTGCAATACCGTACAACTCATGCCAAAGCAGGAGAAGGCATCTGGTGTGTGAATAGACGCCTCCTGGCTGCATCACAGACCTGAGTGTTGCATCCTAAGACGCAGATTTGGATCTTCTGTGAAACCATCAGCAATCTGAGTAACCCTGAGGTTACTCAGATTGTCCCTCGCAGCTTGGGTGCCGAAGCCAATAAATCTGCATCGAAAAGTACTGCTCATTCGCTATTAATGGGTTCTAAGAGCAAAACAAATATCCTCAATATATTTATTACTACCTACAAAATGTACATAGTAATAATTGTACAGTATATGATAGTATTATGGATAGTATACTACATAAAACGTCGTCATTTCTTGGTTTTACATTTTACCTAGTCTTGTTAGCAGAAATGTTTTATTTTTAGACTGTATCAATAATCTGCTGGCTGTGCAGTACATTTTAACACAAATAAAGACAGATAATAATACTGGGATCATTGGACATTAATTGGATACATCCAGTGATATTGTGAGGACTCTGAGTAGCACATTTGTCTTCACAGAACCTGTCAGTAAAACAAAACCTGCCCAGGTAATTTAGTACCTGATTCCTAATACTGTTCCCATGGTTTCATGACAAGCAAGAGATGACCAGATTCCAATTATATCCTTTCAGTGACAGATTACAATGCAATTGGAAGCAAGGCAATTTAAGGATGCCTAGTATAAAAGTCAAGGGTATAAGTGATGATTTATACACCTGAACCATTTAAAATTTAAGCGGCTGAATCTAGGAAAGCCAAGCATATCATGGGGAAGGAAAGTTAGTCTGCAGTACATCAGGAGAAAATAAATGGAAACAGAATTGTTCATTTGTTTATATGCCAGTCTTTCCTAAACCTTCCTAAATAAGGGTCTGCTCAGGTCTCATCAAGATATATAATAAAATATCAAGCTGTCATATGATGTGATATAAACAGATCATTCTTAGAATTTGGCCTGTTTGGCAGTAATGGATGAAGATGGGAAACTAAAATGAATGAAAGGATGTATAATATGTTTTGGGATTTGTGTTAACATAAATGGAATAAACAGTGTATGGAGCATCAACTTTCTATACTAATACAATTTTAGAATAAAATGACAACCAGTCTACTTTGACAGTCTGTGTTTGATGATGGTAAAGCTACCTACACATTATACAATTATTGGGCCGATTTGCCAGTTATTGGGTAATCGGCCTGATTTGTTGTAAAGTGTGTAAAGTATTTTGGCATTTTACCGACAAAATGGTTAAAAAATGTCCACAAATGCATTCCTTTGATTATCTGATCAGTCGGCCAAGACAGAAACTCTCAGCCACAATCCCTCGATATCTAGTAGTATGTGCACTCTGGATAATCTGCCCATATTTCCTACATTTTCTCATCACTACGTTATCCTCCATGTGGGCAGACATATGCAAAATCAGTATTGTGTGGCGGAAAATCAGTAACTTCTAATAAAAAAATTGCATAATGTGTAGAACAGATATTGGGGCTTTCGATTTGCCGAAAAATTGCCCCATTTGTTGGCCTGATCAAAAAAAATCAGATAGTGTGTACCTAGATTATGAATACCTTTTAGATATCACGATATATGTATTTTTCATCCATTTGTACCCCCCAGAGAAAAACAGGAAAACAATGATTTTGATAGTAGAATGAAAAACATATTTTCTTTCTCTGATTGTTTTATTTAGTTTAAATCTGCAATCACATGACTGGTATGATTTTTTTTTTAAATAAATAATTTAGAAAAGCATGAGGGGAGAGTTTAATACTTCCAGGGGGTCCTGTTGTCCTGGAATTATCTTCTGAGCAGCCATGTTCTGCATTAGAGCATTGTAGTCCTCTCAGTAAGACAATCAATTCAACTCAGTGGGTACTCATACAATTAGCACACAATGGCCCTCATTCAGAGCCACTCGCTAGCGGCAGTACGCTCATTCCGGGTGATGTTCGCACATCTGCGCATGCGTACGGTTTTTAGTACGCATGCGCGAACCAGTCAGTGCGGCCGAAAATCGTTGGTACGCAATATAGCGAGGGCCTGCTATTTTGAGTGACAGAATGAGGCGTATGTGGGTGGTAACAGGGGAAGGTGCTTGAAAACGGGGAGTGGAGATCCGTACGCAGGCGTGCTTAAAGGTCAAAACGGGCGTTTTAAGGGAGTGCATAATTAACAAAGCAGCGTCATTGACCACGTCACTTGGTTTTTTTTAACTCAGAACTGCTCGCAAAATAGCGGTTGAAACACCAACCACAAGAATAGCGAGCAGTTCATACGCTGTACGATGTACTCGATTAATCTAATAAATAGCGGACATGACGTATGGTGCGTGCGGCCAGGGGGCATTTTTATCAAATAAATGAGCGTATGTTTTGCTCGCTCGTTCAGACTTAGAGGTGGGAACAGACTGCAATTTGTGAACGGATCATTTGAATAGCCACCCCTTGTTTTTGAACGAACGACCGCAAATAGCGAACGGCTCTGAATCAGGCCCAATAAATGTTACATGTATCTTATGTCATTTATATTGTGGAAAGGAATACATCATATCACATTATTTACCACTCTATTGGGGCTATAAGGTTGGCTGTAATAGTCAGCATCCCCAGAGTAATGAGAGACTACAGATATAATATTATGCTCACCAATCCTTAATTCTGTCTCTTTAAGTTCTACTCAAGTGGTGTGATGATCGCTGACTTGAGACAGACAAGAGTCTCTATTCGGAAACTTAGCTTAATGGGACATGAACCACATATTTGATTTGAGATTCTGATGCTTTTCTTCATAATCAAACATGGTTTCAACATAGTAAAGTGACAGTCCCATGGTCTGAAAGGAGTGTTTTTTCTCTCTTATATCCAGGACTGTAACTAGGAGTGTGCAAGTGGTGCTGCCACTTAGAGAGATTGCCCTATGGCATTACCTCGATGGCGCATGTTGTATTTGGCTTGCAAAGTGACACCCTGCTGCCTGGAGAGTTACCTGAGAGCTGCCTGGTGAACCCTTTGTACACACGGTGTGTTCAGCTTTCTGGTCCTGACCTCCTCTTTCATCTTTGATTAGCTCCTTTAGCCTCCCCTCTTCTCTCTGATTGGCTCCTTTCCCTTCCATTCCTTTCTAATTGCCTCTTTTTACCCCTCCTTCTCTCTGATTGGTTCCCTTATCCTCTCCTCTCTTCTTTGATCTCTTTTTTGATCCACTCCCCTCTCCTCTTTGATTGTCTCACCTCTCTCCTCCTCCAAGTAGAAAAATGACAGGTTCTGCAATCCAGGTTGTTGAATGTGCTGGTGACACCCTTGTGGCCTGTGGTCATGAATCAAGCACTCTTTTTAAGGTATGACGTTTCATAGCATTCCATGGATCTTTGCGACAATGTCAAGGAGACCATATTGCATCTTTATTCTAATACTAAGTTCCTTAATGAACTTTGAGCATTACTATTATGGCCCTGCTTACACATTCTGTATATTGGATATATCTTGGTATTTTATTACATGTGAAAAATACTGTGTAGCTAAGCAGATTGTGCATTACACTTCAGGCATTAGATACTTATGAAATTGACTGGATCTGTATTTACAGTAAATTAAATATCTTTTTATCTGCATTGGGCCATTATCAGGGCTGCCAAGATATTTTGCTACAATAATGGTTGGAAATATTAGCAGAGTTTTGGTTAGTGTATGGGGATCCAGAGCCTATTAAATTGAGATTGCTAGGCCCATCACCTATTTGCAGAACTGTGTAACAGTGTGGTGCGCAACAGGGATGCTGGATGCTGTAGTCTCCCATACAATTTACCCACCAGGAGGGAAATCACTTGGCCAAAGTACATACTGTATGATGTTGAGTGTGTAGGGTAGTTGTTTGGTGCAGGTGATGGTTAGTCCACACGTTGCACAGCTTAGCCAATTCTTAGGTTGATTAAATCAGGTAAAACAACAAGTAGCATAAGACACAGGGATTGATAAATATAACTGTAACATATAGAAGCAGTCTGGAGATTTAGGAAATCACTGGGCGTTGTAGAGCACCGGGTTTCTTAGCAGTAAATGCAATGGTGGATGTTAGCAATATACCCACACACTATAGCTGTGGTGACATAGGTCAGCGCTGCACACAATTCATACAGCAGCTTCATCTTTGGATGCAGCTGCTGTGCGAAAATATATAAAAGCAGCAGGAGGCGCCTGTAGTAGAAAGACGCGCACTGCAAGCTTTTGTGATCCACTGCTGCGTTCGAAGATTCGCAGAATGAATGGAGGAAGGAATCCCCAAAATACAGGAATAGAGCCAGAGGAAACAGGGGCATTGAGGGGCCACTAATTCACCTTTCAGACCGAAGACCTGGGAAATATGGGTCTATCAATCCGTGGTACAGAGCAGGGTTGTGGGCCTGGGACTCCAACCTGGGTCAGCCCCTTTCACACATAGGGCCATATTCAATATGGGGCGAAAAGTCCGTTATTTTCGTCTATTTCCCATATCCCCGTATTCAATTACATTGACTTTTCGCCCATGGGGCTAATTTTTTGCCAACCTTTTGCTGCCGAAAAAAAGTGCAGAATTGGGGTTTAGGGGTGCAGGCTTTAAAAAAATAACCTGCACCCTTGGGAATGTCCCCGTAAAACGATCTATGTTAAAAAAAGGAAGAAAAAAAAGGGACACCCCAAAAAATGTATTTAAATTTTGGGGTTTTAAAAAATAAAATAAGGAACACACTTCTAACTTAGCGGAATGGAGTCCAGAGGGGTTCCCTTATATGCGGCAGGTGTTTTCTTCATTGCAGGAGTAGCGGCAGGTGCATTTTTGCAGAATTTTTGAAAATCTTTTTTGGGTCTTAGAAATATGCTTACCTCCATGTACCCCAAATATGATAGGAATAGTTATTTTTACAAAAAAAAAATCTAAGTGCTATTCTTCACCACTTCTTCATAGCCGCAAATATGCACCTGCCGCGGCTATTAGAAACCCCGACTTCCTTCTGCAGGTAAAAATGGGGGTACCCAGAGTGATCCCCCATGTCTAGACATCTTTAGGGGGGCCCCTGGAATATTTCCCGAAAATTCACGTTTTTTGGCGATACTTACCTTTCCTCCGGTTCCCATTTTTGTTGATTTGTAATTGAATACGGGGATAAAGCGGGCACGCGCCCGATACTTTATACCCAGAAGACCTCCGATGTGGAGCGAAAAGTCCAGCATGGACTTTTCGCTCCAAATTGAATAGCCCCCATTATCTAGACCCAGGTTGGTGAGTATGCACCGTCAAAAATCTGGGTATTTTATGTTTGAAAGGGGTATCTGTGAGGTGTTACGGAGCAGAAAAGAGTAAAATAAAAACAGCAGTCCTCATCTAAGACTGCTGCAATTAGGGAAATTAGGGCTAATTGACAGATCAGCAATTATGACTGACTTGCAGGAGGATATAGTATAATCTGCATTCCTTTCCAACATATAGGCTAGTAAACATTCTACTAGCGCTACATGATTATAGACCACTTCTCCATCATACTTCTCTATGCAACACATGAAAATGCAGTATGTGCAAATTTCAATATGTTACAAAGGAGTTATATTCATATAACAATTTATAAAAGAGCTATACTTTTCTGCATGGATACAGTATAGTCTTTTTTGTTATTCCTGCACTCACACTTGATGATCAGTTGTACCATCTGTTCCTCCTCAGTCCCGAGTTATTCATATAAATCTCGGTGCATTTTTGTTATCCAGTAAAAAGTAGAACACTTTTCAGACATGAAAATGCATTGTATTTCACCTGACACTGACATTCTCAAGACTTTATTTTATGAACTGCCCCCCAGCAGAATGTACAAGCCTGGAAATCTAATTACAATCCACAGGTAGGTGCTTTACTGATAGAGCCATATTCCGGCCTACTGGATGGTATTCTTAGTTTATTACTATAAGCATCTGTCCACGTGTCCCATGTTTCTTTGTGGCATGTGAGAGGTGGAGGACGCACAGGGTTAGGGGAGCCCTGTTTCATTTGTACTGAGTCCTACAATGAGGGAGAGGAGAAACTAAAAAGTGAAAAACAGAGGAAAAAAAACAGAAATGTGGAAATAGGCAAAGGGAAAAGGATAGTCAGCAAAGTGTAAAAAGCAAAAACAACAATATAAAAAGTACCACTTATGTAAAGTAAATTAATTTGAGTTAATATGTTTCTCTGAAAATATAATGATGTTCGGTAAATTATTTTCCTCTGAATTAAACTATATAAGTACAAATGTTCCACATACAGTACACTTATTCTCAAATCTCGCCAAATAGCCCCTTTTGGCACACCACATATTTTGCAAGTAAGCCACACAGTTTTTTACATAAATTGTGTATTGCTCAAATCACTAATGCACAAAAGTACAATGCACGGGTGTCCTGGACACTGGCACTGACATTGCATGTACTAACTGTGTATGACTTAGGCACTAACCTGGGTAAAAAGGCAAAAAACTGAGGACCGATAGGAGTGAGTCGAACCATGCAACACGCCTCACAGCATTGTACTTAATCTGCACCCAGGATACTATGGGCATCTTTGGATTAATCTATAAAGCTAAATTTAAAAATAAGTACGTATGTCTGGGAATTGTTACCCGTGGAGCAGTCTATAAGTAGCGCCATGTGTCTTGCGCCATATGGCATAAAAATGATAGGTATATGAGGACACTTCTGTAATAGCCAACCAAAGACACTTATACTGCCCTGAAAATTCCTAAAGCAGATTTAAAAAACCTACACTCCCTCAACTATATAGCCCTGAGCTCTCTCCATTACATTAGTCCCAACAATTGAATAATGAGTCCAATAACAACTATTAACTGTTTACTACCCTAAACCAACCATGTGCAGGAACACTAAAAACAACATCGGTGTTTAAATGCCTTCAGGCTTACACAGTTACACAGTTACACAGTTAAATGCCTTTCAGGCCTTCAGTTATTCTATTTACTCATTCTTGCTTACATTGGGGTCTATTCATCATGATAATCAAATCATGAGTGATATTTTAGTTTTGAACTCGCCACGAGTCCATTGTTAAATTTAATCCTATTCTTCATTCCCCTATGACAAAGTATCACTTCCAAAAAGATGCTATTTCTGAGAAGACAGCTTTCTCGGAAATGTGATACTTTTCCTCTGTCAGTGTCCCCTCTCTGCCTGCATCCTCTCCATACACTGTGCCCCTCCCAGCTCCTCTCTACGGTGTCCCACCACCACCTCCACTGCTGGCTCCTCTGTAATATGTCCCCGGTGTCTTGAACCCTTTCCTCCATGGCCACTGGTGCCAGTGCCGGCCCCCCTCCAACCGCTTCTGCCGGTGTTGGTGCAGCACCCCTCCCCCTGCAGTATCAGTGTCGGCTCCTCTCTCCCGCTGCCACTGGTATCAGTGCCGGCCGATCCCCATCCTCCCTTCCCCCCCCCACTGCCACTGGTGTCAGTGCTGACCCTCCCTCTTCCCCTCACGGCTGCCGTTGCCAGCACCGGTCCCCCTTCCCCGTGGGTGCTGGTTTCAGTCTTGGCTACCCGGGGCCGCCGGTGTCTGTAGCCGACCTTTCTCCACCCATAATTCAGTGAAATTTTTATTTTTCACCTGCTTTTGTATAAATTAAGTGATGACAAATAGGCCCCATAGTCACTTTCTTTTCTTCTATTTTTTTTTACCTGTTTTACTTTCTCTGTACCACAGCTCTGCTCCTCATTTTCTCTATGTTACTCCTCCCTGTTTTTTTCACATGCACAATATTCACCAGGACACAGGCACTGGACAAGTTATAGCCAGAGTTCAAAGGCGCAAATACAGCATATCTATTCTGCTCACCACCTAATGGTAACTCTGAGCTCTATTCTGGAGAACAATGCTCCAAATGAGTGTGCACCTCTTACAGTCATGTGAGCGAGAAAAGACCTTCTTGTGTCAAATGATTGCTAACATCTTATTGAGTCAGCGCATAGTCAGTAGGCTCAGGGTTAGGAAACCAGCAGTTTAATGTTGCTACAGATTCACAGACCATCCACCAATGAATCAAACGGATACTATTAGTACTGTACATTCACTACCCACAGGAACATATCAACTGGGATTAGGCGATCATTGTATTTTCCACTATTTGTGTGCTGATACTATTTACATTTTACTAAGTTTAGCAATTTCAGCTGATGCTTGTAAAAATTGTTGACTTTGGTTTTAAAAGGTCTTTTTTTAATAATGTTGCTGTCATTATATACTTATTTTCATTATTTGTTTAAACAGTTTGCACAATGACTAAAAGTAGCGTCAATAATAAATATGCGAAAAGACAGAAAAATTAAATTTACCATATCTATTTCTAACTTACTACACAAAATAAATCCATTTGGGGAATTCAATATAACAAACAAGAATATTCAATTTATTGTCGTGTGATTAATAATTTCAAGTCTATTTAGTAATCTTTTCTGTTATTACCTTAAACGATATTTCATATTGTTCTCCTCCCCAGATTTCTAAGCCAGGATCATAGCCTCCCAATTCCCAAAACCATTTCCGGTCAACAGCAAACAATCCACCAGCCATAACAGGAGACCTAAAGAAAAAAAAAGTTAATATTAGAGAAAATACAGTCTATGTACTCTTACTTCAACAAATGTTACTCAATAATGTCTCGTACTGGGTGATATATATGCTACAAACAGCTTAATAATATTCATCTGCACAGAACATGATCAAATTTAGTGAATTGTTTATAATCCCTTTTGTTTGCACTCATTTTTGGGCATTATTGCACCTCCAATGATATCAAAATGTTAAATGAAACAACACTTTTGTTGTATCTGAGCCATATTGAAGCGAATATTACTCCAAGCATCTGCATGATGCTGATTATGTGTACATTTTGACAGGGGTGACAAGGGGGGAAGCAGGTACAAATCACCTGGGCCAGCTGCTGAAGGGGGCAAATCTCCCCCTTTGTATTGCGTGGAGTGCCACGGCTGGCTTTTACATAGTTTTCTTTGGAAGGGGAGGGAGCAAGCCACACTTCCGATATTTGGCCATACCCCTAGTACCCGAACCCCGTGGATGTCTCAATGGGGATACAGTCAATATGCCGGTGGTCGAAATGCCAACCGCCAGCTTCCCGACTCTCAAATATAGGCAGGGGACTAATGACAGGCGTCGAAATCCCGACGTCTGTCATTATACCTGCACCGGGAGCCGAAGGAAGGTATGCCGGGTGCTGGGTACAGACAGCCACGGGGGGAGGGTTAGGTTAGGGGCTTCTGGTGGGGACTTAGGGTTAGGCACCCCCTGGAAGGGTTAGGGTCAGGCTAGGGATTAGGCACCCCCTGGGAGACTTAGGTTTAGGCTGTTGGGATGGGGGGTTAGGTTTAGTCACTTAGGGGGGGTTAGGGTTAGGCACTAGGGGGGAAAGTTAGGGTTAGGCACCCCTAAGGGAGGGTTATGGGGGAAAGGGTTAGCCATAGGAAAAAAACAAACCTTGTTGGAATCTTCATCTTCTAACTTCCGGCGTCGGTATTAGGTCCGCTGGGCTCGCATCCAGCGGTATTTAATACCGATTCCTCTCAATGGACCTGAATTTGGTATATCCACTATCGAATTCCCAAAGATGTCACTGACCCCGTGACACTAGACCATTTATACAAACCATTGTGAAGGGATTTGTACATGGCACTGGAGCCTCCCATACGTACATCCTTTTTGAATGGGTATTCTCTTATTAATAGTAGAGATGTGCGCTGACCCCCGTGTCTTGATTTTAGTTTTGTTATTGGATCTGGATTACCTTTCATGTTTTGGTTCTGGTTTTGCAAAACCACCCTCATGTGTTTTGGTTTTAGTTTTGGATCTGTATTTTTTATTAAAAAAATTGTAAATACAGATACAATCACATAATTTGGGCCTTGTTTGTGTTCTTACAGTATTATTAACCTCAATAACAATAATTTACAGTAATTTTTTCCAGTCAAATTTGACCCCACAATATTGTTTTCGTCCAGTTTAGGCCAAAAGGTTGTACTGAGCTAGCTGGCTAACTAACCTAAGCAACAGCAGTGGGCGGCACAAACAAACGCAATCAAAATGCTGTGAGATCTGACCAAGGGAAGATGACATTTTGCCTCATTTTGGGACACGAGCCCGATGGAGATAACCAAGTCGGGACTCATATCCCGTCGGATATGCAAAGTTTGGGTGAGTTCAGGTTTCAGAAAACCGAACCTGCTCATCTCTAATTAACAGTCCTGGACAAGGTGATGCTTTTCATCTTTAAAAAGTAAAATATTGGCTTAACTTCCTGCTTTCAATGGGACCACTGTCACTCGGAACAGGAAACAGCTATTTTTACATAAGCATTAAAGCTATTTTATTGCTGCTTTCCCTTGTTTTGTTATTAGCCTTGAAGTTGCTGATCAGCCAGTGCTGAAAAAAGTTCCTGCCAGTCACAGAGTCCTGATTATTATTAACACAGGTATATTTTAAACTAACAATGATTCTCCCCCTGATCATCAAACACATCCACTCTACTGCCTATGACAGTGGTTCCCAAACTGGGGTGCCTTGGGACACTTGCAGGGATGCCTCAGGTTGGTGGTCCAGCACCAAATCAAATTATTTATGGTCAATGTAATGTAAATATGTGAACAAACAGAAGTGCAAACCTGTCCACCACTACATAGCTGAACCTAAGGATGACAGGTAAGCACAATTTACTTCACTTTACTATATTACTAAATTTTTTATGAATATCTCAATAACAAACTTAAACTTAGGGGTGCCGTGAAATCAATGCCAATACTCTAGGGCGCCATGATTCATAAAAGTTTGGGAACCACTGGCCTATGACACTGATGCAAAGCACTGAATCCTCTGTACAGCAGACTATGCAACCAAGATTAGTAACCCGCTAATAACTCTCGAGGCACCATATAAATAAAACATAATAATAATGATGATAATAATAATAATAATATATCGTATCCTGGGATGTATCTAGGAAGGACCACAGCAGATATTGGAGATAGCTGCCGCTATCCAACGCTTTGGATTTCAAAAGGAGCACCCATAAGTTTCTATGGGAGCTGCTTAATAATCAAATTTAATGCTTGATGTGATAGCTAACACCATTGTACCATTGTACTGATAGGCTACACTCTGCAGTATTTTCTGGAAGAGACACCCTTGCAAGACAGCCTTGCAATGTAGCTGTGTTAAGGCCAATATGGAGGAAAGAACAGGAATGTCCAACAGTTTACTATACATTTGCTTTAATACATAGATCCTTTTGTTACTGTTAATAATGTAAATGTGTATAAATATTTACCTCACTATCCATTAACACACTACATCTTTTTAAAAGAAAGCTACTGATTGCATAACCTATATTTCATTATAACCAGAGCAATGCTGACCATTGCTGCCTGGGGCACAAATCAGACTAAATGGACACCAAGAAATGAGCTAGCCCTGCCCCTTCTATTGTAAATCATTCTATTTAACAAGCACTTTAAGACTTATTCACCTTATACAGCTAAAACTAATTTTGTCAGTTCCTTATTTATCTGCGGTGTAATATGCATTTTAAATACAGATGACCAGAGGAATTATTGATCTCTCTGTAAACTGCATAAAACTCACAATGGGGTTTCATGCAAACGTTACAGAAATTAATGGACCCTTCATTGGCCACCACTCACCAGAATTACCAATGTAAACTGCACGTGTAAAACTCACTATGTGCAAAGTATGAATAAAACCACATGTGGCTCAACCTTGACAGGCAAGTAGTTTTACATTCTTGTCAGACTATGGAAACCATGTGGTGTATCTAGACATTTGTTTAAGCTACACTTAATCACACAGTTGGTGTGTGATTGATGGACTTCTGACCAGCTCTGTGTCAGTGTCAGGCAGCCGGTTGGTCTTTAGGTAATTATATACATACAGTGTCATTGAGCTATGGCATAGGAGGCAGTTAGGAGTTCCAAGGATTCAAATACATCAGATACAATAGCAACAATCATTAGGGCCATTCATATCAATAACTGGTACTGCTAGGCAAAGGAGTAAAGCACGTGAAGCACGAAATGACTGCTGCTACAACCAAATTACCAGGATATCTTATAGGAGACCTTGCTGTTTACTAAACGGCAGTTTTTTTGGACAGAATTTAAAAAAGCAATAATATAATGTCTAAAATACACTTGGTTGACATTCTTTTATAGATTAAAACCCCCAGCATACATTACCTCTGATTATGCAAAAGTTTGTGCAATTTGGCGACATCTCTGGTCTTAAAATTAATGCAGACAAGTTAAGGGCAATGTTCTTTCACTCCACTGTTGTCACTCCCTCCTGGGGTTCGTCCTTTTCATTCTCCTGGGCCTCCTCACATTTAGGGCATTATTTTGCCCAAGAATCCTGCTCAATTGTATGAAATTAATGTATCTCGGATGACCCGACTTATTACTGAGGAACTCAAGAGCTGTAAACATTTGCCGCTCTCATACCTTGGCAGGGCCGCCCTCATTAAGATGATGACTTTTCCCCGTCTTCTTTATATGTTACAGGCATTATCCATTCTCCTCATTATAAAGGATAGTCAGTTAATTAACAAGTTGTTTTTATCACTCTTATGGCAGGGTGGCAGGGTTCGTATTAGCCATAGAAAGCTTTATAAACCTACATCTAACGGAGGGATACACTTTCCTAATGTTTTGGTTTATAACCATGCTTCCTTGATGAGATGCTTGATTGATTGGTTACAAGATCAAGAGATTTATGCCAATACATCCCTTGAATCACAGTTTCTACCTACCATGACCCTAAAATACTTTCATATTCATGATTAGGAGGTTCCACCAGAGGTTCGCGACAATGCTTTATTAATGACAACCAGACGCCTCTGGCATATCCTGCGTAACAAATCTTGCCTTAACGCTCACAAATTAATTAATCTCCCATTATTGCATAATTTAGATTTTCAAGATGGAAGATGGTACCCTTTTACAATGTGGAGGGTGGGGGGATTCATAATATAAATCATTTGCTCGACTTTGATATGCGGCAACTACTGACATTCCTCGAGGCAACTGCAAAATGTGAGACTTTATGGGCTTATCCCCTAGCCTATTTTCAGGCACAGCATTGTATAGCTTTGGTGGTGCGGACATTTTCAGCTGTTGATTGGCATAATCTGCTATATCAATGCCACTCTGGACCAATGCCCTCACGAAAAGACATTTCTGTCCATTATAGAATCTTAAGAGAGGATTTAGACCATGATTTGGTCAGCCTGGGAATGCGCCATTTCCAACTCTTTCTAATAATGGTTTAATAAGAGGACTACTGAGGTCGCGTACACTTCTGATTGCTAGTTCATTAACTTTTTTAAACGTATATCATAGGACTTATTTGTCACCCAACAGACGATATAGAATGGGTTTATCCAATTCCCACAATTGCCCTAGATGTGCCAAAGAGGAGGCTGACCTTTATCATTGTCTGTGGGAGTGTCCGGTAGGCCAAGGTTTCTGGAGGCTGGTACGGCAGTAGGCTGAGAAACAACATGACATTATCCCTGTACACCTCAACAAGTTGGTGATGAATTTTAGCTGCTGATGTGTTCTTTAGATGCAGAAATCTGATCACACTATGCATTACAAAGTTTGACCATGTTTCCGCCAGCCCTGATACAACTGATGTTGGCACAGTTGGACTGATATGAGGCGCAGTCTAATGAGTGTGAGGGTAAGCAGTGTCTATCTGCTCTGGCCTGGCTTGAAATTAGAATGAAACAGAAAACATTACACATGTGAGAGGTCTTGTTACCTTACTTATTGAACCACCCTTGTACATTGGCTGGTATACAGGGAATTTTGAAAATTAATAATACAGTTTCAATTATTAAAATAGACAGCATAAGTATTTTTTTTTAATAAAAGAATGAAAAACGGCATAAAATTCTGAAAATTTAGCATATCAGCTGACTTCATTAGAAATTTTAAATCTTAGATGCCTTCAGAATTTAGACTAATTGGGCATCTCCTTTCAGAATTATATGTTATGTGATGAAATATAAGACCCACGTGGAGTGAGTCTGACATGTCATTTACACTCTATTTGCCCTCTACTGCATTGTCTTTTAATAGCATGCAATTTAATATGCAGTACTGTATGATACTTTTTATTATCTAGCTTGTAAGAAATTAATGTATTGCCACACCAGGTTTGGGACATCTAAGCAGATGATCAATAAAAAAAACTGCAAAAAAATAAAATAATTCTTCTTGTGATATGATCCCCAACACAGAGGACAAACATGATTTCAGCGGTTTGTCTGCTCTCACGCCAACTGTACTAGCTCAACTTTAAATGAGACTGCTGGAGACACGTACAATCATATTTTGATTATGCTGTGATCTTGGTGACATTCACTGTCAACTTTGCAGTAGTGCTTGGAATAAAACTGACGGAGAACAGTGCACAGCTGACAATCAAGAGCAACATCTTTGGCAGTCTTACAGAACATCAAATGTCTTCAAGCTATCGCTGTCTCTCATTTCCCTTTCTTCAGCATGCTCCAAATTTAATGTAAAAATGCCAACATAGATCCGAAAAGCTGGACAAATGGCAACATTAATTCCCTATTTCTCAAATTACATGGTATAAATATTTTAAGCAAAACAATAAGTCAGTTACTATTGTCTGTAAGCAGTGGCGTAACTAGTTATTTGAAAACCCCGTGGCTAATTGACGCGCTTGAAGGGTGTCCCCGCACGTGAGTTCCTGCTGTTTGATTTTACCTCGCACCTCATGTAGGTGCGAGGTAAAATCAGCGTGAGGCCGCCCTATTCGGCCTCGCACTAGCAAAATTAATACACTGATTCCGCAGTTCTCGCGGAATCAGTGTGTTCTCGCGTGGAAATCCTGTTTTTTGGACGCGGGGAAAAAGCTATTCTATTGAATAGCTTTACCCCGCGCAGCGGGACTTTCACCCATCAATTACTCGCGGGAGAGGTCCCGCGGGTAATTGAATATGCCCCTTAGGGCCCGATTAAGAACCCTTGCTAAATGCGGCCCTCGCTCCCAGCGTATGGAAATTCAGCTAAGTGACGTCAAGGCAGACGATCTCACGGCAAGGCATAAGCAAGCCCACTATGTCTTGGCGAGCGATCACTTTATGTTTATAGACGCCCACCAGCCTGTCTTTAGCCGCCCACTAGCGAATGTCATCTCCAGGAAGTATATACAACCATCGGTACATTGGGTTCCATCGGATCTGACCGCAGCACTGGTGGGTGACTGTACCCTACCGCAAGCACTGCAAGCACTTCAGTGTATAATTCAACCTTGTGACGTGTACTGTGACGCTGCCTGTTAATTATGCATGCCTCTGAAATGGCGATGAAACACTCAGGCATGCCTGCGTTCGCACCTCCACTCCCCCGTTACTACTGGTCCTCCCCTATTACCACCCACAAACGGCCTCTACTGTCACTCATTCCATTGGGCTGTCTTCGCTGGGTGAGCGAGCGCTTCCTGATCACGCGAACTAGTCACGCAGGCACACTGCGATGCATACGGATGCGCAATTGCATAACATCGGCCGCGAACAAGTGAGCGGCCGCTTGCGAGAGGGTCTGAATCGGGCCCTTAATTTCTTGAACTATAATATTTCTAAAAACATTTTCTGTGTGGGTGACACCCAGTGCGCCAAGTAGACCACATGCACGTGCCTGTAAAAGGTGTTTGGACTTGCAGGCAAGGGATGTGGCCTTGTGGTACGACCCCCTGGTTTCATCACTCTGGGGGGGTGCCCAAAACTCCCAGAGATGCCGGGTTGCCACCAAAGACTCTGCACTCTGCATGCACTGTTGGCTTCTCTTTAATGATCAGGAGTCAGCAGCTGCACAATAACGTCACAGTGCAGTTCCCCATCACTGAAGAGGAGCCGGCATTTTGGTGTCACCCCCTTGGAGGGCGAAACCTAATGAGGTCTGCACCCACCGAGTGATGACACTGACAATGCCTTATAATAAATGAAACAGAGCTACCTTGTGTTGTGACACGGATTGCCAATGAGAGAGCATAAAATCCAGCAAGTGCCTTATACTGTATCTTAGGCAAGCGTGCTCCAGTCCACACACCAGAAGGGTTGTGTGGTATATAGCATGTAAACTGGGGAATAAGCTTTGTACACTGGCATTCTAACTTGTCTCTCAAGTTCTGCTACAGCTTTGTGCTCACTCTTAGACCATCTTCTGCTAAACATCACAGATCTGTGAAATCTAATGAAAGGCAGACTGGGAGATAGTATTGCTCATAAAGTTAACTGGATTTTATGTGCTCTACTAGTGGGTGAGATTTTTTGTTTGTTTGTTTTATTAACTACATTATATATTTTTTATTTATTTATTAATAGTTATTTATATAGCGCACACATATTCTGCAGCGCCTTACACAAAATATTTGACCACTCACAACAGTCCCTACCCCAGTGGACCTTACAGACTATTTTCCCTACCACACACACACTAGGATTAATTTTTTTTGGGAGCCAGTTAAGCTACCAGTATATTTTTGGAGTGTGGCAGGAAACCAGAGCACACCTGATGAGGTCTGCAATCCCTTAGTGATGACACACAAGCACATGGAGAATATACAAACTCCACCCTGGAAAAGCCGTGATGAGAGTGATAAAGTGGAAAATTTTCCCATGACAACCAATCAGCTTTTATGTTTGTTTGCCCTATACTTAAAAAAATTGGTATACCAGTGGATGCGCAGCTAGTCGGACATGTACTACAACTCAGCGGCCATATGTGGCACAAGAGGTTGGGCTGGGGCAACTACCCTTTGAAGTATGGTGGTTTGGAAGACCTTGGCTCCTCTTTGTGCCAAAGTAAGGAATAGTTGAGAGTTACACAACGCTGGTTTCATCTGGGGGGAGGGCGTCTTAGTTATCCCCCATTCTGTTTAAAGTGATTAGGCTAGAGTTGAGGTTTTGTAGAGTCTTCTTAGCCACCTTTATGTCATTCTAATTTGATCATTTCAATTGAATAAAAGCTGTGACCTTTAATTCCAAACTATTGTGTCCACTTTTTTTGTTATCATGATATGGTTGATAGCTAATTTAGTGAAAAATAAAGCTGAGATAGCTAACTATGCTATGCTATAGCTAACATTAACTCTAATGGCAATGGCAACATTATGACAATGTCGACATTTCCAAAGTTGACATTCAATCAATATCGACATTTTCAAGGTATTGACATTAATGATATTAACAATACAAGTCTAATAGGTCCTGCACACATTTTGAAAAATTATGAAATGTCTAGCCATTAGGAGGAGAGCTGCATGCACTATGGCGCATGCACCAAGCACAACTATGGATATCAAGACCTGGTGCTGTGATTTAAGTGTTCAATACACAAAATAGGTCACATACATTTATATCAGGGACCCAGTAAAAAGACTCCAACTTTAATATCAGATAAGTGTTACAAATTGTCAAAAAGTTACGTATGAAATTGGCTGTGACATTTTACAAGTAACATATTGATTTGGCACAATTGTATTTTGTTTGTAAAGTCAGCATTAATGATGTTGACATTTTAACAATTTCAACATTATCAATGCCGACCTTCTGCTGTCGTATTATCAAACATCGACATTCTGATCGGCTACATTCTTTCTGCATACCAATGGGAAATCTTTCAAAATGTTCTATCGGGCTCATTATGGTTGATAATTATAACCATGCCTTTGTATTTAGCAAACCTTCAGAGGGGTACAACGCTTTTCTCCCAGAATTCTGCTTTAGCACTAATCTGCAATACTGAATTGAATCCAGATGCTCGGCTGTACTCACATTTAGCTGCAGCTGAGGAAGCAGCAGATGATCTGAAGAGAATAACATCAGACTGATTTACTCTCCAGTGGTTAGATTGTGCTACGCACTCTGTTCCAAAATGAATTAAAATAATTCACATGTAAAGTTAATCCACTTTTTAATTCTTGTCTACGCCCGTCTTGTCTTTTACAATTACGTTATGGAAAGTCAGTGAAGTCTGCTTACATGGGAGATTAGACAGAAGCATTTTGCATTTTAATTGTTTTCAAACACTTTGCATAGCATAACATGCATTTCATTTAATATATTAGAAAAATATGTATTTTTATTTTCTTTTTCGAGACTATTAACATAACAAAATTGTATAATTGATTTGTCTTAGTGAGCTCCAGATTGGAACCTACTGAGGAGGCTGTGATAGCACAATCCCATTATCCAATCAGAGTGCAGCTTCCTGAAAGGAGGTATACAGTTAACATTTTCTCATCTGATCCTAAGCTGCATTAACACAAGAACCATAATCACATTTCTGGATTTTTAGGCTACCCAAGTGGACCTTCTTTGGAAGCTTCATGAACTACTAAACAGAGAAAGTAATTATTTCTTGCATATTATTAAGCTCAATCATAAACTTCCCATTTATATAAATACATATTAAATAAATCTCTATTAGGTCTTCCATTTAGAAACATACTGCAATATATGTATTTTTTAAAATTTTGACTATATAGGTAAAAAATAGTAGAAACATGAAACATTTGCACTTAACTATGGGTCTGCCTTCTTTTATTTAAATGTACGTGCGCTTCTGTCCCTGCATGTGTATGTTGTTACACTCAAGTGAAACTTAATTTCTTAGATCCAATAATTAATACATATCCCCTAAGGAAGTTGCACATTTTTTTAGCTTACTTTGTAAATGGGGACTACTGAGGCCATTTTACCAAATTGCTCTAACATAAGCTGAAACACTAGAGGCACTGGGGCTGATGCAGACTTGACAGTACGCTCATTTGCTGAGTGCTTCTTGTGTGACGTTCTCACTGTGCATGCTCGGGGAACACGCATGTATGTCCAATGCAGAGATGTACAACAATGTACATATTTTGATTATACTTACGACTGAGTAGGCAGACTTGGATTGTGATGGGTGATCTCACATAGGCAAGGTTCAATAAGACCAATTGCTGGCTATGCATATCTGTACCATAGCTTAAGCAAAAATATGCCTTATTGAAGACATACCTTTTAGTGCAAGGTTTCTCAGTGCCCTAGGCGAAGCTTCAGCCTATTGTCCCCCACCACCACTAATGCCCAACTAATCTGGAAGTTAGAGTCTTATAAATTCCACAGCCGTCATCTGCAATAAGTAAAACTGTGAATCAGTGGCCCCACCCAAGTTCCAGCACCACAGGCGACTGCCTAATGGTAGGGCTGGCCTTGCTTTTAGCCTTAGTAAAGAGCAGGAGCAAGTGCACAATGATGATGACTAGTAGCACCAGGCTCATATGTTGCAGACACAGATGTACACAGCTATGAGTGACTAATTGATTTAGTTTAATACTACTGTTGCCTTTCTGCAGGAAAATTTCATTGATGACCACCCCCCAAATCCAAACCCCACCTGCTTCCTCATGTCTTACACCAAATATAAGCATGTAAAAAATTATCATATGGAACTGCTGGTGTCCAGAAAACAACTTGCCAGAATTTTTTTTTCAATGGCAACTATGAGATATCGGTAAGAGCCCAAACACCTATACGCATGTACATAATAACAACACATGTGATTTGACTGGTCATTAATTTATTGTTTACATAATTAGCTTAGCAAAGTATGTGGCAATGCAGACAGATCATCAGCTGTTAGGTTCTACAATCTTGCAATGGTCTCAAATATGAGAAGGGGTAGTGTCCTTAGCCAATGCCAAAAGCCCCCCCTTCTCTATTCTTATGAGGCCATGATAAACCTCACAAAAATACATACCTGAAAAGGCATCCGATGTCTTGTACACATAAACACACGCACACACATACAGTGTATCTCCCCTAGATTGTAAGCTCCTAGGAGCAGGGTCCTCCTTCTCACTGTCTCACAGCCTTCTTCTATGGCACTTCTAGGACAGCCTTCACCTTCCCAGCTGTACTGTGTATGGAGAATTGTGTGCTAATTGTTACTTGTGCCCTGTTTATAATTTGGTTACTGTATTGTAATGTAATGTTCAGTGTACCCTTTACTGTATGTATGGCGCTGCGGACCACAATAATAATAATAAATAAATATATATATATATATATATATACATATTAGCAACTTTAACTTTCTTTACACACTTTTTATGTGAATGTGTTTTCACATGAATATGCTTTATGAATCTCCTCTATGTTTCATATCAGCTATATTTTTGCTGCTCCAGGTCCTGCATTGTGAGGTATTATTCTCCTGGTGGGAGATATCCATATGTGATTTTGTATTTCATGCTGCTGTAAATATTGGTTTCTGTGTTAAGATCAATATACCCTCTTTTGAACACTGAATAACAAATACATATGAAGCTATTAATGAAATGCAATGTACTGATAAAGAGCGTTACAAATCAGAACCATGTAGTTAGCAAAACAAAAACAACATTTTAGAATTCTGAGTATAAGATATTAAATATAGCAAGTCTAAAATTCTAATATACATACTAGCCCACTTTTTTCTCTCTGGGAGAAGCCCTGATTGGAGATGCAGCTGACCGCTGATAGGGGTAGGGCCATGCACTTTGCATCATTGGGCCCCACACCCTCACCATAGACATGTATTGCTCTGCATCATGTTGTGAGTAGTTGGGGACAAAATTAGGTGATTGTGGGTTTGCTAATTGCAGCATTAATAACTCCACCCTACCCATTTCAGTAGGAAGTGGGCATTATGCTGGAGGACCACATCTTATTCTGGAAGTTAAGAGGACTCCCCAAATATTCGGACATCTTCCAGATGTAAGTATGCTAATATGTCAATTATATTTGTACACCCTTCATATAGTTTGGAGTTGAAAGTACTTATGTAGAGCTTAGGTTCAAACAGGGCCAGATTAAGGGGGGTTACAGGGGCTCTCACACACAGAGGAGCCCCCATACAGGTTTGGTGTGAACCTTTAATTGTCAAGAACAGGAGCACCTGTTCCCAGATGAGGGATGCCGCGGCTGTTCTGCATGCACACACAGTGAGTGAACACATTGCTGAGTCCCCTCATCATCGTCACCTGACATATCATGTCCTTGATGGTGATCATTGATGAGGGGACTTGGGAGCTGCTCTGTGCTTTGTGCACTCACTGTGCATGTGGAAGTTGAACACAGGTCCGGAAGCCAAGGTGAGTACTCAGGGGCACTGGGCGGGTCACTCTATACTATACAGGGTGGGGCACTGTGGGGCATATTGGGGGGCAATGGGGCATAGGGTGTTACTTTTATTGTAGGAGGCCCCCACAACTTAGTTACCTGTGGTTCCACAAGTCTTAATCTGACCATGGGTAGAAAACTGGTTTGCCCCCTTCATTTATCCAAAAAAACTAGAGATATGTGAAGAACCCTGTGTCTTGGTTTTGGAACTAAAGCTTTGTCATTTTTTGGTTTTGGTTTTGGCAAAGCCACCCTCAAACGTTTTAATTTTGGATTTCTTTAATATTTATAAAAACAGCTAAAATCATGTAATTTAGACCTACAGTATTACTAACATCAACAGTATTAATTTCCAGTCTTTTCCAGTCAATTTTGACCACCTTACAGCTCACAATATTGTTTTCACCAATATTGGAATAAAGTAAGCCAGAAAGCAGCAGCACAAACACATGGCAGTCTAAAAGAATATTGCACATTTCTGAAATATAGTGGCACTGCAGTGGCAGACCGGATGGCAGTTTAATAAACTATAAAATGTTTTCATTAATCAAGAATTAGATCAGAGGCCTGAGGCCAGCACAGGTAAATTGACATGAAGTACTATTTAATTAAAGCCAAGTACAGCAATGATTGATTAATTGATTGATTAATTGATTACTAACAGAAAATAACTATAAAGAAAAGTAAATTGAAAAATGGAACAGACTATTAAAAAACAAACTTTCAAAATCCATATGAGATTATTAAAATGGAAACGGAATCAAAACAGCAAAACAAAAACTCAGAGCAAAACAAGATTTTCAAGGCATAGTAACAGCCTAAAATTGTTAAAGATAAATTATATGATAATATGATTTGATTGTTCTACTCTGTATCTGTGGAAAAGCTAATGGAAACAGGGCCTAAATGCTGGGATGAGAAGCTGGTGATGGATGGCCTTGCAAGATACAGAAGAACATGAACATACCAGTAACTTTATATAACTTTATATATATGATAAGGAGTATGATAATAAAATATCTATGGAGAAGCTGCCGGAAATGAGACCTAGATGCTTGGATGAGAAGCATGTTATGAATGGTCCTGCAAGATACAGTAGAATGTGAATGCCCAAGTAAAGTACACTAATACAGTATATGCTACCTGTCAAACACACACAATCTTGGCAAAGCCCATAATAAAAAGTTTGTTTGCACCTCACAAACCAGGCTACCAAAGAGCTTAAGGCAGCTATGAGTGTTGTTAATAATTGTCACAGTAGGAACATATCATTATCAACCTTATTATCATACATATCACTGTTGGTAATATTATCATCACACAATATTAGCTCATTCCCATTGGAATCCATTATAAAGCTGCATACACACAGTACCATCTGTACCACCAACGACTTGAAAGATATCTTTCAAATATCTCTTTCAAAGAGATCTTTCAAAGATATCTTTCAAAGATATCTTTAAAAGATATCTTTCAGTTAAGTCAAGGTGCCCATCCACTAGGAGATCATGGAAAGATGGTATGATTACAACATCGTAATCGTACCATCGTTCCCCTAGGGGGTGCAATGCCGACACTGAACCATTGATCGTTCAGTGTAGGCACATCAATCATCCCCGAACATGTCTAATCTGTCGTTATCAGCGGATTTGACTGCACGTTCGGCCGATGATTGATGTCAGAAACTACCAGCAGGAGTGCACATCGCTGGTCGTTTCCAACATTTGAAGCACGATTTGTGCACGATTTGCGGCCAATTACTGAGTGATCGCACGTTTACGATGTCATAATCGTGCAATCTTACAGTGTAATTGGCTAGTGGATAGGCACCTTCATCCTGCCACATCTCTGAACAGGCAAAGTTAACAATATCGTACAAGTTAGTCTGCATGTACGGATGATCATAGATATTGTTATCTTTCATACAGGAATGTGCATTGCTGGTCGTTCACTGCATAAAAATGAACGATATGAATGATATATCGTTGAATGATATCATCATCATTCAAATTGTTCATAATTATCGTACCGTATGTACGCACCTTTACATTCTATATTTGTTATAAATGGTGGCAAAGATCTTCCTTATAGGATTTGTAATTCAATTTGAGGAACATCAGTTTTTCCAAATTTTTGGAAGTGGCCTCCTACGCTTATCACTCACAAGGTTCCCAGCTGTGCTAAACACTCTTTTAAGTACAAATTGATTTACTCTTCCAGTTTTTAATAGGGACTGTGTAACATGCTAATTTGTACTAGTTTGTTCATTATCACTAACATAAACCTCCACCATTCTATTGATTGATGATTATTGTATCAATATATGTTGCCATTTATTTTACGGCTGACCAGATGTCATAATGTTTTACTCCGGGATCTGAGGTGACTTATTATCACTAGTGGTTTTCATAGAAAAGGTTAGTTTTCTCTTATCATCAGCATTTGCAGGAGAAACTGAAGCAGGAGATGTCATTGTGTCAAGTGCAACTTGAGTTGACAATTTTGCTCGCAAGAAGCTCTTTGAATCTCTTAAGATCTGTGATAGTTAGAAAGAAAAACATTACATATCACTTAAACCTGGAACCCAGCATAGTTGCTAAAATGTACTGATCTAAATGCAAGATTTGTAAAACCTTTGGCCCTGGCAAAGTGAAAAAAGAACTTGATCTACAAGTCCAACACACTAGCTTCATTTCATCTCCGTCTTCAGCTTTTCTAGCTACTTTCCAGTAGTTTAATTAAGGGTATGACCTGGCTGACAGTGTCTAAATTCACTTCATTGGTTACAAGTGGTTTCAGCAGCTTGCATAAAACAGAGCATATTCTCCACTGTGCTGGACTAAGGTAACATGCTCACCTCTCCCTACCTTATGACATGATATGTACACTTGAATGGCATGTTGCTGTTCCTCCAGTCACAGAATCATATAAAGTGTTGTATTTGACCTGATTAGAACCTCTTGCTTCTGTTGGGTGCATGGCTAAGTGACCTTTACTTGCAGATGCTGAAATGTTCTACAAGCGGCAGCTGAATGGCGAAAATGTCCTGCTCGGACCTGTCATATTTTTTTTCAGAAATTCTGAACCACCAATTTTAGTGTGTGCACAAAACATGTTATGTGTTGAAAATCACCCAGTTGTAATGCTTGTACAGTGTTACTTTACATTATAGGAATAAAAAATCCTTAAGAGTCTAAGACAATTTGCTGCATCATGCCACCAGCTATCACCCTATGATTCTGACTTGGGTGGTTTTAAATAATTTGAAACACAAATATGCTAAGTATTTTATTCTGTAAATGTCAGTTTTCTATTTGTTAATTATGTTCAAATTAAAAAAATATATATATTTTTTCAGTTTCTCTGTAGTCATGCACAGAAAATTCTCTTAGTTTTAAGAGTAATTATTTAGGTCTGTTATGTACAGTAAAGCAAATAATGGGACAATGCAGAGTTGAATTAAAGTCCGTTGGCTTAGAGTATTTTGTGATTTTCAGTCACATCTCCATTTGCAACTGTGTAGGTGGATGTTGGATGTAATGGGAAGTTCTCATCTATGCAAAGTTCAGTGAGGGCATGTCAGTGGAATTGTGGACTATGCAGAGTAGTCTGGCAATGTAAATGTATCTGTTATCAAACCAAAGATAGGTTTGGTGTAAGTGTGCACTGGTAATGATGGCAGCTATGAAACCAAGCATTAAGATTGGGACAGTCTGGCTGCAGAGATGCTCACAACTCTGCATACAGGCAGATATATACACTTAGGGCCTGATTCTGAGATGGACAAAATGCCAATGTTTTATCGGTCATTCGTGCATGCGTCAAGTTCCATTACCGTCATAGTTCGCAGTGAGGATTTATTTGCAAAGTGATTGATAGGCAGGTGACTCAAATGCATGCTTGTCACAACCATGTCCAGGGGGTGTCTCAGCCTGTAACTGCGATCTCGTATGCAGTAAAAATGGCTCCAGTGTCTCAGTTCTGGCAGTCATTCTGCACAACCAATGTTACTCAGCCATCCAATAATCAACTGATTTTCGATCCATGATGCGATTTTGTATGCAGTCACTTGGATTTGTGCAGCCGCTGGTGGGCGTCTCAATACAAATTTCGGCAGTTTTGACATTTGCATATTTTCTTACAGTTACTGCGTACAGATGTGCAACAGCTGTGGCATTAGTATGCTTCTCTGAATCAGGCCCTTAGTTCGAACAATCAATGCATGAGCAATTGCCACCAACTTGTGGCCAAGTCAGCATCCACTCATGACATACTGTACTATACGCTCATACGGGTGAATCAAATTTTCCAAATATTCAAATCTATTTTTTGAAACATAACATCTGAAATATGTTACAGATTAGAATCCAGCATTCATTCTGTATATCACCCGGCCTATTTAGATCAATATTGTACAAAGGATTTGCTCTATGACCTACAGATCCTAAAACAAATCTAAATGTCTACCAGGGGTATATTTACTAAAGTGCGGGATTTTAGAAGTGGAATTGTTGCCCATAGCAACTAAAAAGATTCCTGCTATTATCTTCAAGAAGGTGCTAGATAAATGAAAGGGCTATGGTAGACACATGATGATATGCAACTGTAATGTGAGAGGTGGATAAAAATTTTATTTATTGAAGGTTTCCTAATCTGCTAAAAAAAGCTCCTGCTTTAAGGCATATTGCTTGATTGGGGTCTGTTCATGGTGAAAAACCTCTGTGGGAAGTCACTTTTCTTGAATTATTGTGATTCTCCTGCATTTTATTATCAGTAGCCAGGTCTCATAATGTTACACTCCAATCTTCAGGATTTCATGACACCCTCAAATAAAGGATCAAACTTCTCTCCTACACCTGCAGCACTGACTGTAGTGGGAATCTGTCATATCCACTACATGGCTCCTAGCACTCTGATTGGTGGATAGTGCCAATCATTAACCAATAAGGATTCTGATAACTTTTGAGTGTCTAGTAAATAATCCTTTGCTTGAGAGTGAAACTGGAGAATGGGTAAGTATTGTAACTTTGCTTTGCTCTGCATTGTATGAACAGCAGCACCTTTAGGTCTACACTGTGGCAGGGTGTGGATTGACTGATTGATTTATTGATATAGTAACTACACTAGTAGGTAGAAAGTAAATGGTCGACATATTAAAGGTTATTTTAACCCTAATCCTAAACTTAACCCTCCCCTGGTACCTAAATGTAACCCTCCCCCTGGTGCCTAGCCCTGACCCTCCCCCTGGTAACTAACCATAACCCTCCAGCTAGTGGCTAACCCTACCAGCCCTTTCTGCAGCTTAACCATAACCCTCCGCCAGTGTGTAAACCCTAACTAAACTAAACCTAAAAACCATGAAAAATCTTGACAAATAAAGTTACATACTTTTCTGTGTTGACCATTTGCATGTCTATTTTTTGATCATGTCGACCTTATGACCCTATCTACCTTTTTGATCATGTTGACAATTTACCTGTCAACCTTTTGACCCTGTTGACCAGGTTTCTGTTGACTTATTCACTGTCTACCTTCTGGTAACTATTTATTGACTGCCTATCTAGTTACTGTCTACCATGCAGATACAGTATGGCAACAGAACATTTATCATGTACAGTGAGATAATTAGGGGGCTTGTGATTAGTTTGTATGAGTTACTAGCATGCTCTCTGTATTGTATATATGTCATTAAAATACACTCTATGTTATAAATTGGTCCATTCAATAGACTTGGCATCACATAATAGTATTATATATTTCATTGGCTGTGTCAATTTTCACCGCAAAGGACAAACTATAGTATGCCCACATATTCTTGACTACATCTGTTCTTGCAGTCATGTACAATATGGAACACCATACATGTAATTTCATCATCCGTGATTGATGTCTCTGCTTCTGAACACACAACAGGATTATTTAATGCCTCTGAATGGCATGGTGTAACAGATTTCTTATTACCCATTTTATACTTTTATACAGATCTTTGTGCATACATCCTTTTTTCTTCAAAATTTTACATTTGTTAGGTCAACTCAGTTTATTTTTATGTTAGTTATTTGGCAATTTATATTACACTTGGAAATTGCCATCTGGTGCAAAACGGTCCTTTCCAATGTAATGACTAGTGTGTATCCCTTCAAGAGAATTTCACCTTGTAAAAGATTATTAATACAGCATGCAGAGCTTAAAAAGTGCTATTGTGCAATATGTATTAAATAAAAAATATCTCAAGGTTAAACAATTGCTAAACAGGAATAGTTGGCAACTGTGCAAAGCTATGTATTATTGGGGTGGGAATGAAGCAACCCGCTATGTAAGATTAAACAGACTTAATTATCAGTCTGTTCTTTTATTTCAGCTCCTACACGCAGTACACCAGTGGGCTCTATTTACTACAATCTGCATTTAAAATGTGTTTGTAGTGTGATATTTTCCGACTAAATTCGCATTGCAAATTTAGGAAATATCTTAGAAATTTATAAAAAATCCCTTGCAGAGATAGTTGTGAAAAAGTTCTGTCCCTGCGAATCCCCTTTGCACACTTCTCCCTGTATTTTTTTTTTTGAAAAATGCAGTGAGTCTGTGACTGCACATGGGCCCGCAGCCAACTACTGCCATCCCCCCTTACATATGCACCCCCCCCCACAACTTCCCTGCACACCCCTCTCCCCCCACTCGGATTACACTTGCCTCCGGTGATTGGTGCTGCAGTGATTTCTCCCATTCTGCACTGTGACCCTGGTCAGCTGTTCTATGCAGCAGCTGACCTGGGTCACAGTGCAAGAGCCAGGAGACCAGCTGACCGGAGCCCCCGGAGGACATCACCGGAGCAACAATCACCCTGGATGCAGGCAAGGTTTTTTTACTATTTTTTTTGCAGTGATCAACTTGTGGTCTATACACAACTGATCACTGGGGCCTGGCTCCTTTGATAATAATGCCACCTGGAGATGGTTTTCCTGCTCTATTCTGACAGGCAGAGCAGAGCAGGAAAACCATCTCCATGTTGCGTTATTATCAAAGGGCTTCCCCCAGTATTTTCTCACAATATATCTTTAGTAACTCTGGCCAGATCACATTTCCAATTACAATTATGGGAAATGTGATCTGCTTACTTATTATATGTAATAATTGGGGTTTGGAGTAGAATATTACGAATTCTACTCCAATGCCCTTTAGTAAATTTAGTGGGTGTGGAAATTAGAGATGAGCGGGTCCAGTTCTCAGAGAACCGGACCCACCCGAATTTCCAGATCCGAGGCGAGAACTGAGCTAGGTTTAGGTTTTCCCACATGACTCATATCTCAAAACGAGGCAAAACATCATCATCCTGCTGTCAGATTCTTGCGGGTTTTGGATTCTAAAAAGGTCCCGGTGATCTGGAAGGTGAACTGAACAGACATGTTGCTGTCACTGTTTTTGTCAGTGTGTTGACCAACTTGTCCTGTTGGGGCCTGGGGCTGAAGGCTGCTGCTGTGTTGTCCATAAAGGGGCTGGGGCTGCAGTATATAAAGGAGGGTTTCATTGGGTTCTGCAGCAGCTGTGTCACTTGTCCTGTCAATCAAGGGGCTGCTGCTGTGTTATTATATTATATTATACATAAGGGCTGCTGTTGTTGTCCTGTCCATCAAGGGGCTAGGGCTGCAGTCCATAAAGGGGTGCTGTTCTGTCCAGGGGGGTGCTCTGTCAATCAGGGGTGCTCTCCCCCAGTTTAAAAAAAGTGCTTTTTTTTGTGCATTAGCAACTTAGCTGCACTATTATTGTGTGGTGACACTGTCAGCCAGACAGCAGTTTATCGTACATGTATTTGTGACTCTGCAGGTGCTCTGTCCGCACTGGGCAGGGGTGCTTTGTTGTCCATCAAAAAGGGGTGCTGTCTGTGTTGTTCATCAAGGGACTGCTGCCTCATTCAGGGGTGCTCTTCCCCAGTGTGAAAAAAAATAAAAGTGAAATTAAATTAATAATATCAATATCAATCCACAAAAAAAAAGATATTTTTTGTGTGTGTGCGTTACCAACTTAGCTGCGCTAGTATTGTTTGGTGACACTGCTGGCCAGACCGCAGTTTATCGTCCATGTATTGTAACACTATAGGTCATAGTGCAGTGTGTTATACTTATTCATAAATAATTAATCTTGTGACACTGTAAGGGGTAGCGCAGTCTAATATTCAACTTTTCACTTCTTTCCTCAATTGTGAATATAAGATTACACTACATGTGACAACAAGACCACAACAAAGTGCTAAATAACATGCGTTATATATAAAACATAATGACATCACTGTAAGTGGTAACGCAGTGTGTTATTCTTATTCATAAATAATTAATCTTATCACACTAAGTGATAGCGCAGTGTGTTATTGTTATTAATAAATAATTAATCTTGTATGTGTTATTCTTATTCATAAGTAATTAATATTGTAACACTAAGGGGTAAATTTACTAAAGTGAGAGTTTTTAGAAGTGAGTTTTAAAAGTGAAGTTGCCCATAGCAACCAATCAGATTCTACTTAACATTTAATTAGCACCTTCGAGAAGATAATAGCTAGAATTTGATTGGTTGCTTTTGGCAAAATTACTTCAAAAACTCACTTCTAAAAACTCTCACTTTAGTAAATTTACCCCTAAGTGTTAGCGCAGTATGTTATTCTCATTCCTAAATAATTAATTTTGTGACACAAGTGTTAGAGCAGTGAGTTATTCTTATTCATAAGTAATTAATCTTGTGACACAAAGGGGCATATTCAATTAGGGGTGAAAAGTCCCGTAGTTTTCGCATTACGGACTTTTCGCCGTCATCGCTGGTTTTCCATACAATAAAGTATCGCACGCGTCCCCACTTATCCCCCTATTCAATTAGAATTCAGCGAAAATGGGACCCGGCGAAACTGTAACATGCGAAAAGCCATATCAGATTTTGGGAAATCAGCCTGACACCCCCCAAAAGATGCACTGACATTGGGGATCACTATAGATACTTCCAAATAGGCCTGCTGAAGGTATTTGTGGTACTTAAATGATCTCAATAGCTGTTATTTACCGTCTTTGCATAAGTGGTGAAGAATAGCATTTAGCAGTGTTTTTTGGTGAAAATAAGTAGTCCCAGCAAATTTGGGGTACAAGAAAATGGGTGCTAGCATATTTTAAAGTTGCTAAACAGAAGTTTTAAAAAACGTAAAAAAAACACCTGCCACAACCACCTGCAAACTTAAAAACACCTGGGGTATACTTGGGGCCCCCCCTGGAGTCTATCTCGCTAGTTTTTAAGTTTGTCCCCCAACTTTGGACTTTTTCACCCCCAAAATAAAAGTACTTTTTTGGGGTGATCTAAAATATGTTTTAAACTTTTTTTGATGCAGTTTACCTTTGGGGGACTGTCAAAAGGGTGCAGGGGGGTTTTACGAGGTTTGCACCCCAAAAACCCCAATTCTGCACTGTTTTTCGACACCTATTCATAGGCGAAACATTTTCGCAGGTTCCATTGCATTGACTTTCCGCACCGGCGAAAAGTCTATGGAATTGAATATGGAGGAAACTTTTCACATGGCGAAATGATGTCACTTGCGATACTTTTTCGCACAAAATGGCTTTTCGCACCTAATTGAATATAACTGTTAGCGCAGTGTGTTATTCTTATTCATAAATAATTAATCTTGTGCCACTAAGTGGTAGCACAGTGTGTTATTCTCTTCTTCATAAATAATCTTGTGACACTGTAAGTGGTAGCACAGTGTAATATTCACAATTTTACAATTTAATAACACAATGCAACTTTTCACTTCTTTTCTCAATCATGAATAAATGATTAGTGTACACGCTGACTACAAGACCACAACAGAGTGCTAAATAACATGCGTAATATATAAAACATAATGACATCAAAAACGCCTCAGCTGAGAAGATTCACATAAACATTTTCAAAAGGTGAAATTAGAGGAAATGGTTTAAAAAAGGAATAAAGCTGCTAATACTGCTTTCTCTGATATAGTGTCTCTACCCATGGCCCCTCTACCTGAATGTCAGCGAGTCAGGGGGGCAACTCCATGCAACCATATTCCAGAGTGCAGCTGCTCCTCCTGTAGCCCAGATCAGAAGATGTGTATGGGTTGTGGTGATATGGATGAGAATGGATCTCACATCCAATAAAGTGGACAATGAATCCCCAATCTAACAGGGAGCGCAGCTGTAATTTATACACAACACAGGATGGGATGACAATATAGGCTTGGATGCTGGTATAATCTTCGGTGATGGTTTAGGCTGGGTAACTAGCACATAGACCAGCTTAGATGTTATGACCACTGATCCGTTGTTCAACTGGGTGACTGTTGTCATACTTGCTCCCCCTTGCAAAGTATTGTTTAACCGTCAATTGTTTTTAAAGTAGAACTAGTAGTCTTCCTGGTCCCCTTCTGGGATGAAACTCTACTCCCAACAGCAGCAGCAGCAGGTATAACCCTCAAGGATTCTTCTGGGGCAAGGACTGATGTGAATGAGTAAAATATTTTTTGTAAATGCCTCCCTTCCTCCCCTCCCCTCCTTTGTCATAAATTTGCTTCGGAAACAAAAAAATCTATTACATTTACTACTAATTATATCTTCCTTTCCAGTTTTTCAATTACATATATACTCCAACTCCTTCAGGCCTTTTGAATAATAAAAACATTTTTTTTCTGATGTGCCATGTTGGAAGATGAACTTCCACTGCTGCTGCAATCTTTGCAGTTGCTGTATGCCAAAAATGTCCAGAAATGTTTATGGCCACAGACAGCATCTCCTGCATGCCTCATTAATTTAAAAAAATATTCTAAACCACTAAGTTGATTTTGATGGCAAAACATGGGACATGTAGTTCACCCATGCTCTCCCCTCCTCCCTCATAAATTTGCTTTGGAATAAAAAAATTAAATAAAATTTACTACCTTCCCATCCCTGCCTTCAACTACATACATACTCCAGCTCCCTCTGGCCTCTTGATTAATAAAAACATTTGTTTCCTAATGTGCCATGTTGGAAGTTGAACTGCCATGTGTTTGTGCCGCCCAACTGCTGTCACTTAGCTTAGTAAGCCAGCTATCTTGGTGCAAATTTTGGGCCTAAACCAGATTAAAACAATATTGTAAGCTGTGAGGTGGTCAAAACTGACTGGAAAAGAGTGGAAATTAATGTTATTGAGGTTTATAATACTGTAGGAAGAAATTATATCTGATTATGATTTGATTATCATATCATTTGATTATAGCTGTTTTTATCAAAACCAAAACATGCAAGGGGTGGTTTTGGCAGAACCAAATCCAGATCTAAAACACAAGGAGATATAGATCCAAAACCAAAACACGGGGGTCGTAGTGGAAACACGGGTGTTTCCGTAGTAGAAACACCAATTTTCACTTTATTTTAGTAAATATAATGTTAATAGAGCCGATAGTGTGACAACTAGAATTATGTTTTTTTGTTTTATATTGATTTTTTTCATCTAGTTAAAGGGCCAAAAGTTTGCATCCAGCTTGCTGGCTCAAAACTGATTGTTATAATTATTAATAGAGTTGAGGACTGTGCAAAGATGATGGTAGGGATACCCTTGAGGATTGAAGGCATGGGCCTTCATAGAGGACAAAGAATTTGACAGCCTTGCATTATCACGATGACTGCTGGCGGCAGCTACAACAGATGGTTCTTGGCCTTGTTCTCCTGTTATGTGACAGCCCTCCATATTTTCTGCGGTCTTGAAGCAGTGTCACAAGCACCAATAGTGTAGCCAAGGTGCGGTTGCAAAATTCACACAAGTGCAGTCGTGTGCACACAGAAAAAAAATATACAAAAGACACAATTTTTTTGGGGGGGTCCAAAACTTGGGCCCAGAGCACAGATTGGTGATGACTGGAGTCGGGCAGCACTAGGTTGCATTGTTGTATCTTGTGTGGCTAAGCCTAACACACACACAGAAAATAAATAGACAAAAGACACTATTTTTTGGGGGGGGGTTCGGGTCCAGAACTTGGGCCCATAGCACAGATTGATGATGACTGGAGTCGAGCAGCACTAGGTTGCGTTGCTGACTTGCTAGTTCTTGTGCGGCTAAGCCTAACACGCACAGATGCACAGACAATTATTAGAAAAAAAGACAATTGATTTTTATTTTTTTTCAGCTCCAGAACTTGGGCCCACAGCAAAGATTGATCACGGCTGGAGTCGGGCAGCACTAGGTTGCAACTTGCATTGCTGGCTGGATCTTGTGCGGTACTTTGGTTAAGCCTAACACGCATGCACACACAGAAAAATGTAAAAGATACTTTGATTGATTTTTTTTTTTTAGCACGACTGGAGTTGGGCAGCACTAGGTTGCAACTTGCATTGCTGGCTGGATCTTGTGCGGTACTGTGGTTAAGCCTAACATGCACGCACACACATACACAGAAAAATATAAAAGACACTTTGATTTATATATTGTTCTACTATATTTTTTTTTTTGAGTCCAGAACTTGGGCCCAGATGGACACAGCACCAGCCCAGATGTATTTGCTGTTCTGCACCAGCCCAGATGAACACAGCAGATAGCAAAGCACCAGCCCAGAATTTATCAGCAGCACCAGCCCAGGACACAGCAGACAGCACAGACAGCCCAGATGGATCAGCAACAGCCCAGATGGACACAGCAGACAGCACAGTGACAGCACCAGCCCAGAATGGATTAGCAGTCACAGCCCAGGACACAGCAGACAGCACCAGCACCTCTCCCAGCCCTACACTACCCACCCTCCCTGTTCAGTCTCCACAGCCGGAGTGAAATGGCATCCATCGCGTGGTCCCTTATATACTACATTGATCATAGAGACAAAAGCTCGCAAACCACAAGATTTCTGACTCTATGGTTTTGCCTCAGTTTCGAGATCCGAATCAGGTGGAAAACTCCGAGCCTGCTTGGATCCGACTCGGATCTGCTAAATTCGGGTGGCTTTGGATCTCTGGAATCTGAACCCGCTCATCTCTTTATTTTTAGTTTTGATGTACTGGTTAGACAGATTTCTCTTTTCTTACCCATGTACCATGTACCATACCATGTATGATTTGGGTTTGTCTATATTTCACTACTGGTAAGACTCCAATTTTCTTTCTTGACTGTGCCTGTGAGCTGTTACCCGAGACCTTGGGGTAAATTTACTAAAGTGAGAGTTTTTAAAAGTGAGTTTTAGAAGAGATTTTGCCCATAGCAACCAATCAAATTCTACTGAACATTTAACTAGCACCTCTTAGAAGATAATAGCAAGAATCTGATTGGTTGCTATGGGCAACATCTCTTCTAAAACTCACTTTTAAAAACTCTCACTTTAGTAAATTTACCGCCTTGTCTTTTGACCCCATCTCTGTTTTTTTTCCAGATGGGTTACCTTATTGTGTTTGTTTGACACTGACCATTTATTCATCCTGTTTCTGATTTTGTGCAGTAATTGCTTTTTTTATTTAGACCTCTTATTTACTCCTTCTAAATACAACTTAATGTTTTCGTAGAGTTGCATTCACTATTTCTTATATATTGCTTATTTTTCTTTGCAATGTGCTACACTTATTTCAGATAAGGAAATGCAGCTCAGGGTTCTGGAGGATAGGAAGGGGAAAGAAATGGAGGAGTAAGGAAGATAGGATCAAGTGACCATGTAATAAAATATTTAGAGTATTTCATTTTCCACATTAGTCTTTCTAGTGCAGTTATTACAAACAGTAATCTCTATTATACTGTGAAAAAAATTACAACTGATGGAGATTTATAGCATTATTACCTATAGACATATTCGTATCAGTAATATAACACAGCACTTAAAGAAGTGAAGTCCTTCTTATGGGATAAGTAACATGTTTAAACTACCTGCATTTATTAGATTTGATGTACACCTATCCCAGGCAAGCTCTAGAATATGATGGTTCATATTGCATAAATTTCTTAATTTCAAAGAATGTACATCATTTGCCCTAGCATGTTCTTGAGGTTGCATGGGATAAGCAAGCTATGTATATTACTGATAAAGTATTGTTTCATTGTGCTGGTGAGAGTGTATATGATATTTTCAGAAGTGAAGAATCTTGCTCTGATGTTATGAAGATTTTTATTAACTAGAACTATACTATTTATTTATTGGAATGTGGTCACCATCTGAAATCATGGAAAAGACAAAAAAATGAAAGATTTGGATTTTATTTTCAAATATAATTTTCATTGAGAAAAGCTGAGTTTTAAGACAACAGAACATGTAAACTTGGATATAAGGGGAGAAGATCGATTTTTAAAATTGTCCCACAAAGAGACAGTTTGGAAATTTTCATTGGATAATTTGTGACTGCTATGATCAATCATTGTTTCTTGGTCTGAACTTACTCTGTCTTTAATTCTGCCATACAGACAAGGGGTTAAATCACTAGCTCCTGAGTTACTGATTAATGTATATGTCTGTGGACTATTTAGACAGTCACATACCTGTCATAGGGCCAGATTCAGAGGTGGATGCAGTTTGGATTCTTTTGCATTCTTTCGCAACTGGCCAATGTTATGTCTACTGCACATGCATCTGAGCTGCAATGCGCAATGGAGGTTGTAGTGAGAGTTTATTCGCAGTCATTGAAAGGTAGAGTCCATCTGGGGGAGGTAACAGGGGAGTGGCAACTAAAACGCAGTTGAGTTGCAGCCGTTTTGGAGGCATGTCACAGCCAGTGACTGTGGACCTCATTCAGAGTTGGTCGTTGCGGCCGCACGGTCATACGCCACCGATGTTTGCTACACTGCGCATGCGTAAAGTTCGCAATGCGCGTGCGCAAAGTAGCCGCTACGATCAGAAATTTCTCTCTCCTTGAACACAGCCAGGTCAGTAGTTTGAGTGACAGATGGAGGCATTTGTGGGTGGTAACAGGGGAAGGTGCTTGAAAACGGGGGAGTGGAGATCCGAAAGCAGGCGTGCCTCATTATGCGAACAGCGTTTTATGGGAGTGCATATGGATTATGGGAGTGCATAATTAACAAAGTAGCGTCATGGCACATGTGACCTGGGAGATTTTTACACTGACATGATCGTAGAGCTTAAGAGAGGGTATGGTCAACCTTAAGCTCTACGACCAGTTCCGATGGTTCCCGATGGTCTCGATTTATCCTTATATGCCCAGAGATGATGTGCAATGCTCACGAGAAGGGGGCATATTTTTTTGTCTTCCAACCGCTTCCTCCCCTTGGTCGGCCAACTACCGATCCGAACTTAGGGACGCAACTTGCGAGGGAATCATTTGCATATCCGGCCCTTTTTTCCGTACGACCGTGCGGCCGCTTCGATCGACTCTGAATGAGGTCCTGTGTCTTTTTATGCAGTCCTTCTGAACATTTGAAGGATATTCTGAGTAACTGTATGGTTTCTCAGAAGTATAATGTTGTGAACAATGTTTGTCCAATGCTGCATCTTTGTACACAAGTGGTGGATCTGAGAAGCCACCAGTGGGTGTCTCTATACAAAAGATTGTGACTGAGATATTTGCATAACTTCTCAGATCCGCTGAGAACGAAGAAGCAGCAGGAACAGCTTTGCATCCACCTCTGAATCAGGCCCATAGACTCATTATTCCTGGTTGCTTTGTATTAGGGATGGCCATTGATCATCAATGGTTTGCCATCGACGGTTGGTGGTTTTGCCATTGATGGCAGAGATTTGATGCTTTTCTGCCAGAGATGGCAGAGAGTGCAGGGATGGTTTCCTATTTCTTCATGTTGCAGATGTGGATGAAGTATAGCTCTGCCTGGTGATGCACCAACTTAACAATGGCCCACTGTGTCTCAATTGGCATAAAGACAGTCACTTTAAAAAGGAATGCCAATCCCCAGAAACCTATGTTCAGAATTAATAATGTCTGCCAGAAACCTTTTAATATCTGCCAGCATTACAGAATCATTAATGTCTGCAATCAGTTTAGAATACAATTGTCTGCCAGCAGTTCTGAGTCTACGGTTTCTGCCAGCAGTTCTGAGTCGCCAATGTCTGCCATCATTTCAGAGCCAATGAGTGTCTGCCAGCAAATTGTCTTCCACCAGTCCAGATATTTCAGTCTTGGCCTCCAGTCCAGAAATTTCACCCTTGGCCTCCAATTTCAGATTTGTCAGCCTTGACATGCAGCACAGAGATTTCATCCTTGTCCTAAAGTATAAAAATTTCAGCCTATGTCTCCACTCCATAGATTTCAGCCTTGGACTCCACTCCAGAGATTACAGCTATTGCCTCCAGTTGAGAGGGTCTGCTATCTGAGTCTACTCCAGGATGTTCACTATCTGAGTTTGCTCCAGAGAGTCCACTGTCTGAGTCTGCTCCAGAGAGTCTTACTGTAAGTCCATGTCCAGACCGGCGGTTCCAGAGTCTGTGTCCATTCTGGAGGGTCCTGGGTCCATGTTCAGTGTTTATGTCAGGGATAGGGAACCTCAGGCCCAGGGGCTGTATAAGGCCCCCGGAATCATTTGGTCTGGCCCTCTGAGCTTTTTTCTGCTAACATCATCTGGCTAGCAATGTGCCTAGAATGGCACCCTGCAGCCAGAATCTATGCAGCAGTGCCACCTGGAGTGTCCTTTCAATGCTTCAGATGGGCACACAGCTGCCCTTAGAGCTCCCTGAAGCATCCTCAGGATGCTCCGGGCATTGCTGTAATCACCGTCGATTGTGTCCCCGCCCCTGTGTGACATCACACAGAGGGGGTGTGGCCTGCATCAGGCCAACAAATAATGTTATATATATCAAAATGGCCCTCGGCAGAAAAAAGGTTCCCCATCCCTGGTTTATGTGATGTCTGGTCAGTCTGTGGTTCTAGGAGTGATGACTAAGCCACTATTTCCCAAGGTGGTTGATAAGTTTGAGGTCTCTGAGTCTACTACTCTTGCCTTTTGGCATGGGGACCATACTGTTCTTGACATTAGGTTTGAGAACAATACTGCTCTCACCTTTAGATCCATACTTCCCTTGCCTTTGAGCATGAAGCTCATACTAAAATTGTCTCTGGCCATGAGCACCATACTGTCCTTGCAGTTGGGCATGAAGACTATACAGTTCATGCCTCTGGGCAGCAGGACAATTCTGCTGTATTGCCAGATGTCCAAGAGGTGTCTGACAATCCTAAGGGTTCTGGAGTTCCAGTTGCAGCAGTCAATACTGCTGTTGGTAAGTTGACACTCTGGGCCTGAATCAGACCCGCTTTGCTAGATGAATTCGCACAGAGCCATCATCTGCCAAAGTATGCAAATAACACGATCGCACGGCAAGATATCAGCATGCCCACTGTGTCTTGGCATGCGATCGCGGTGTGTATTTAGACGCCCACCAGCCTGTCACAAGACACCCACTTTCCTTTAGTAATACATGTCATCTACAGGAAGTGTATTCACCAATCAGTAACATTGAGTAACATCGGACCCATATGCAGTACTTGTGGCTCACCATACCCTACCGCAAGCACTGCAAGTGCTTCAGTGTGTAATTCAGCCATGTGACGTGTATTCTGGTACTGCGTCTTAATTATGCACACCTCCAAAACAGCGTTAAGATGCACAGACACGTCTGCATTCACAACACCACACCCCCATTTCCATCGACCAATCCCTGCACCACTGACAAATGGCTCGCCCTGTCACTCATTCCAGTGAGGCATCTATGTACAGGGTGCAAATGCTTCGTGATCACATGGACTACTTTGCGCACTGCATCTTATATGCATGCGCACATGGCAAACATCGGCAGGCTACGTGCAAATGCAGCCTAGCGTGCGGGTCTGAATCAGGCCCTCTATCCACAGATGCTAGAGACTCCAGGACAGCTCAAATGATGCCAGAGATGTTTTCCCGGTTTGCAGAATCTTAATGACACGTTCCTTGTTTAAAGTGCCAGCCACCTTTTTTTGAGGGCAACATTACACAGTATATGGCATTAATATACCAATATATCCACCCATTTTCAGTCTTTTCAGCTGGGTACTGTTGCTTTATTAGTTTGAAGTTATAGAGAAGAGGCCATGCACCCACATAGATACTAAAGACCCCATATTACTGTGAAAAAGAAAATAACTTTGTAAAAGTTATTGATATAGCCTATTGAGGTTATCACATTAGGAGCACAGCGGATGTGAAAGTGATTGTCAGGCCACACAAAGAGTCCTTAACCAGGTTGCTGGGTTTATTGTCACAGCTCATACAGGGTATGCAGGAACATTGTGACAATGCAGGGGTTAACAGCAGTAAGTAGAGGTAATGCAGCAGTGGTATCAAAAACAGTGGTAAATGCAGGTATTTTACCTCAGAAACTAAGTAGTATGTGTCTACACAGCAATGTATCACTATACACAAAAAAATGGCTGCAGTGTGCTCATATGCAGTAGAACATCAGGTCAGAGGTCACACCTCTGCAGATTTTGAGTTCTAGTGCCCAGCATTAATGCACAGAGAGAAGACAGTATGCAGTGCTGCTCTCCCAACAAATGTACAGTACAGAACAGATGAGTTTCAATATGCCAGCAATATCAAAGAATGGTAACCAAGGCAATAAATAGGGGTGTGCTGATGGTGCCATGGAGCAGGGCCTAGTGAGTGGCATCATCACTGCCCATTGTCATCTGCATTTGGCTTGTGGGGTGTCAGGAATGGGACCCTGCAGAGCCTGTAGAGCTGCTACATGTCCATAAGACACTCTTGGCATGCAACCTGCAGCCTGTAGTGTTCTTAGGAGTGTTCTTAGGGTGTTCCAGGCATTCCCATTCTTCTTGGTCCTGGCTGTCCCACCCCCAGCAGATGTTCAGGAAGTGGAGCGTGCACAGGGCAGAAAATCACCCTTCTACAGCACTGAAGGTATCACAGCACCGGCAATATTAGCTGCTGTTCTAGAAATATTTTATGGGTTTTAGATATAGACCTGGGATCCTTTACTGCAAATATAATTCCTAATTCACAAGATAGTATTGTAATACATGGGCATCAAGTGGAAACTCTTATAGATGCATATACTTTTTTATGATTTATGTGAGATCAGTAAAATAACAATGTCTCACTTTGTTTCCAGATCCATTGGAGTCTAGCAATATCTCTAATAGTCTAACAATAAGACACACTGCTAGAACTTAAAGATAAAAAGTAAAAAGTTAATGTTTAAAATATTTAGAGTAAAACTAGCTGCAGTAACTGGCATTGCATGGGTTTAAATCTTATTTAGTTATTAAGTTTTATGATGTGATCATCCAAATCCATCCAGTGGAAGGTCCAAAACAGACTCCCTCGGTCAAAGTTCTGAAAGCGCACTCTGCCTTGAGGTCCGAATGGGATCCCATTCACTCCATTAGGCATACCAGACCAATTGCCAAGCCTCTGTGAAGATTTCATCCAAATCCATCAAGTGGAAGGCCAGAACAGAATGGTCAAATATATGCCCAGTGTACACTAACGGGAGGTCCAAATGGGAACTAAACCTCCTAGTATGTCTTATGGGATAAAATTTTACCACTCTGTGAAGTTTTCATCCAAATCCATCCAGTGAAAGGCTCATAACAAGCTCCCCGGTTCCAAAGAGGCTCTCCATGTCAAAGATGTGCCAGCATTCTCTGCCGTGAGGTCCGACTGGGTCCACAACCACTACATTAGGCATCACAGACAAATTACCACCCCTCTGTGAAGTTTTCATCCAAATCCATCCAGTTGAAGGCCCAGAACAGGCTCCCCAGGCCAAAGTTCTGACTAGCATCCCCAGGTCAACCCCCTAGTATATCTTCTGGGATCTAATGTTACCACTTTGTGAAGTTTTCATTCAGATCCATCCAGTGGAAGGCTGAGAACAGGTTCCCCAGCATACACCAATGAGAGGTCTGACTGGAACCCTAACCCCCTAAAACCTGGCCAGGATCCAACTGGACCACCTCCCATTGGTTTCCTCCCAATCAGTGCAGGGGTATCCAAATGCTTAACTGGACAGGCAAAAAACAAACTGACCAATTAATTTTATATATAAGATTTGTCGCTCTGTCACTTTGTTGAAGTGTCGCGTTGTTGTTATGTGGTCTAAAGATTTGGCAGCTTTACCCTGAGAGCTGTTGAAGACATTTGCCAACAAACTTCTTTTTTATATATAGTAGATGTGTTAGTAATTCTGTAAAGTTGCCACAGCTTTCCAAATAAAACAGCATTATATAGGCATCCAATGTATTCTCTAAGCTATCCTTCAGCCAAGAAATATCAGTGACCAGGCTAGTGTGTTTTTCAGCTTTAACAGCCCCCTTTATCTTAAATTAAGTTGTAATTTCTGATATTCAAAGACCACAAGGATGTATGTCGAAAGTATTTATGAGCAAGAGAGACAGGGTAATAGACCTAGTAAACCACATGGATAAAACAGAATATACATGCAGAGAAACAGAGGGAGAAATACTCCAAATCCAATATCACGGCCAGGCCAGGCAGAAAACAGACAAGATCATGAAAGAGGGTCAAAACTCAAAACACCAAAAGTAATAAGTACACAGAAATGTGATAGAAGCTATCAATTGTACTACAGAGCATGTGTCTTATACTAATGTAGGCATATAATTCAAATCCATAACTCATAAAAATACATTATACTGTAAAGGTACAGAGAATCCGGCAGGACACTCTGCCATAAATATGCCTATTACTGACACCACTGGCCATGAGATGCACCAGCTGCTGAGCCTGTAACCCAGCTGTGGTAAAATGACAGAGACAGGGCTAAAATTAAATCACATTATTATTGAAACTTTCACTCTGATAAACTCCTCTGTTGCAGAAGGGCAGTAACCCTAGTTCTAACAGAGCCGGAATCCCTACAGCGTCTGGTTTCTGGCTCTAGAATCCCACCCGTCTGCATTCCAAAGGTAAGTATTGGGGGTTAGGTGAGGGTTAGTTTTAGAGTTACAGGTTAGAGTTAGGCACTAGGGGGAGGGTTAGGGTTAGGCACTAAGGGGGGAGGGTTGGGTTTAGGGTGCGGGGAGGTTAGATTTGGCACCAGGGCAGGAGGTTAGGTTCAGGAACCGGGGAGATAGGGTTAGGGGCAGGGGTAAGGGTTAGTGTTAGGATACTTACCAGGTGCTGTCGGGATTCTGACTGTTGGGATGCTGTTGTTGGTACTCTAACTATCCACCTTTTTAAGTTTTTGGAAAGCTAAAGCTTTGCCAGCCAAATGCTACTCTTTGATTAATACCTCCATCAGACTACTTTCACTTGTGTATTCCATTTCATGTCTCAGCTTGTAGAGAAAGCATTACAACAACTACAGGCACTTGACACTGTTGAATTAGTCATTAATATTAAGATTACAGTTATATATGTGACAAGTAAAAAGAGGTATGTATATGTCTTTCCATTGATTACTTTGTTGCAGACCTTAAAGGAGCAAAAGCATTTTATAAACTTGAACTCACCTCTGACTCAATTTGGAGAGGCAGGTACATTAATTAACAACAGTAGCTCACATATAGGACTTTACATAGAGGCTATGTTTAAGAGTTGCACTGAGTGCCGATGTTCACGGGGCTGAGCAATATTTTGATTCTGTGCAAGTGCGACATCCCTGAAAACTCACAGAGCAAATGTGTGACAGTGTGTACGCTGAAACATGCAGTTGCGATTGAGACTCATAGTACCACAAATGTCTTGGAAAAGTGACTGGGAGGTGGCTAAACAGATTCACGAAGATGTTCCATCTTATAGGAGTGTCGTGGTTGTATCATTAAAGTGTTTGCGCACTCAGGGCCTAATTCAGATTTGGTAATAGAGTAAGATAGAGCAAGTAACTGTGTATCTGTACAAACAATGTTGCAATGTAAGGGGTACAAATACATACATTTATTTTGCATGTATGGTAAATACTGGCTGCTTTTGCATGTAGCCCACAAATGCTGGACAGCTTTATATTTACACTGCAATATAGATTTCAGTTTGGACACACCCCTCCCAAATCTAAATCTCCCTATACATTTTACATCTGCCCCCCTGCAGTGCAACTTGGTTATACCAAGATGCACAGTTACGTGTTCTTTCTCACTATTCCCAAATCTGCATCAGGCCCTCAGATGCTTCATTGTTCACATTGGAGGCCATATTTAGACAGAAAATCTGCACCTGTCAATATGACTGGTGCAAGTTTCAGTGGTGGCCATTTCAGTCCTTACATTTTCAGACACATGGATGTATACCAGGGAAGGGATTTGTGGCAGACAGAAGACTCCCAAAAGATGTAATCACTACTGCATCTGTGTCCACCTCTTAATTAGCCTCATAGTGTTTAAGACTTAATTTTTGCATTTCATCTGCTGCAGTAATATTTCAAAATGGTAATAAAGACACTCTAGCTGATTTATCCAATGCTATTTATGTAAGTAATTACTGTCATGGTTATGTAACAAATCAATAGAACAGGGGTTACCAACCACGGTCCTCAAGGCACACTACCAGTCCAGATTTTATGGATAGCCATAGATGAGCACAGGTGACTAAATTAGTAGCTTAGTTATTTTGATTTAACCATCTGTGCTTAAGCATGGATATCACTAAAACCAGGACTGTTAGTGTGCCTTGAGGACTGAGGTTGGGAATCACAGCAATAGAAACATACACCAGAACAAGTCTGTTACACATGCAAAAATGGCAATTTCCACATGTATTTAGTATTGGGACCATTCAAATTAGGGCTGTCTAGAATTCAGCAAACTGAAGATAATGTTGGTTACGAGAGCCCCACTCCTTCCTATGGGAGGATATGATATATATATATATATATATATATATATATATATATATATATATATGCCGCCTGATATTGTGTTTATATGTTTAGAAAGTGAAGTACATACACTCTACTGTTTTTTGCTCTACGTAAATGTTTGCGAAAATTGTTTATATCAGGACTAGCAAGTTCAAATTCAGGTGTCAAAACAGTTTTTTGATTTCAGCACAGATTTTGAATTGACTCAGAATTTATGAATTAAGACAAACTTGAAGGGAATTTTTAGAAAAATATTCAGTTATTTATTTTGGTCAATTAAAGGTGCAATCCAACAGATTATTTAAAAATTTTTTTTATCTTAATATAAAGTTGAGGCTATCTAAAATATAAAAGGTATTATTATTATTATTATAGAAGGTTATCCTTTAACTCAATGTTCCCTTTTGCAAAACTGCTATAAGGGGGTAGTTTACAGTATATGGCCAACAATGTAAAATAAACTGTGTTGTTTTTGAGCTTCAGTTAAAATGCCCCTTAGTGGTCAGAGCAAAGAAGAGTATGGGATTTTATGCTTTTAAATTTTCCAAATCCTCTCTGCTCACCATAACAAAAGTCACATGGCAGTAGTTGTGTCACATGACACTTAGCAGCCTCTTAATCATTAAATTCAATTTTAAAAAAAAATCTCAAAGAAAAATTAGCCACAACATTTGTTTTCTTACAGGTAGTTTATTTATGTAAACAAATCCCTAATTATTTGGGGAGATTGCGGCTTTAAATAATATTTCATAATTCTCAATTTGGAGCATTGTTCAATCACCTATAAATAATAAGAAATTGTATCCATCATGCATTGATTGATCTTTAAAGCTCAGATGAGATTTACTTTTTTTTTTTACTTCTTTTTCATTATATTTTTCAAGCAAACAATCTCAATTACAAATGTGACAAATCCATAACAAAAAGATTGTCACCATCAATTACAATAAAATGAGCATTTATTGTTCAGATATTATTTTGATAATCAAAAAGGGTGTGAATAGAAATAGGATTGGATCCAAGTACTGCATAACACATTCAACTTTCACTTTGTATTAAAAAATTTCAGAAAATCTTAGGGAAAAAGCCCAAGAGGTATTGTCATATCTATATGACGGAAATCTAATTATTCTTATTATTGAAAGTATAACCCCACAAAGTTAAGTTGGTGGAATGAGACTGGACACATTGATGATACTAATGTCTCATCTACTCACCAGGGTGAGGTAAGTTATGGAGCTAATGTGTCAAAGCTTGACAAATGTAATAACATCCAATATACATTTAATTTTATAATATGAAAAACTATCCTCCCTAACATGCCTGTGGGTATTAAAGAAAGATGTTCAAAATTGAAATGCCATTTGAATACAGGATTCTATTTTCAAACAAAATACGCTGAACTAGAACATTGCCTGGCTCCTGGGATACCTGCAGGAAATCTGTCCAGCAAATTAACATACACGGATGAGATGTCACTATCCTCAAATAAAATTGCATTAATGTGTTGTAGAAAAAAAAATAAACAAATAACTATGCATAGCTGATGTGTGTAATTCAAAGGCCCTATTTACCTTTTAAAGTGCATGTTTGTGCTATTATGTGTTTGATATTTGATAGTTACTTTTAGGGCCAAGTTCAATTAGCTGCGGTAATTATAAAATTGACACAATCTTAAGTTAATGTGCTTACTGTGCAGAAATTTCTGCATGCGCTCTTCTAGTAGTCATGCTATACAATTAAATCCTTATCCCGGGGGCAGCACAAAAATTCTGCCTGGTGTTAGTCATGTTAAATGTGGGAAAAAGTAGGGAAATCATCCCTGTCATGTTAAACTACTATGCTCATTCATGGTCAGCAAGTGGAGGAACAAGTTGAGGCCAGGCTAGCCAAATACCACAAAACTCACCGTAAGTATTGTTAGTATTAGTAGCGATCCATGTTGCAGAAACTAATCTACAGACCACTACATGGACAGGTGTTATGACTGTGACTTCCCAGGTCTGGTATTCTTGCTGATAGACACCTCTGACATGTGCAAGAGTACTATGGCTGATGTAGTACCAGTAATCTCAACTTATATATCATGAAACTAAAAGAAGAAGACAAGGCGCATCCACGTGAGTAAAAAATAACAATCATTTTTACTAAGTGTAATAAGATGCATAAATGGATAATGCTGGATTCTGATATAAAAAGGAGGCTAGACTGGGTTAGATCACACCTGCTGACGAAAGCCTTGGTTGACTAAACTAGTTGGGCGTGGTTCGGTGTCTGACGTTGCGTGTGAGCTGCCCGCTGTTTCCTTTGATGTATGTGAGCTTATTACACTTAGTAAAAGTGATTGTTATTTTTTACTCACGTGGTTGTGCCTTGTTTTCATTTCATTATTGATGCTATCTGGCCTGTGGTGAGCCTAATTAGAGGACAGCAGCTCGTACATCGCCATTATTTGGGACTTTTTTGATACTGGACTTTATTTGTATTTATTGTATGCTCTTAAGAGGATATGTTGCACACTTGTGCATTCTAAAAATATATATACTTATTATAAGGGCACAGTTGGAAATCTCCATAGAGAATTCCAGAGTAGGGGAATGGTGTTTAATAGGCTATACCTCAAAAGCTATAGGAGGTACCGAGCTGAAATTTGGCATGGGCGGGTCGAACTGTTGCTTGGTGCCGCATGCCAAATTTCAGGGCAAAAAACATAAAAAATGAAGATTTGGGAGTCATCTAAAGTTCTAACTGTCACTTTTTCTGACACTCTCAATTAGGACCACTTTTCTGCTGTTCTCTATGGGGGATTTTTGGGAAGGCATAACTTAGGGTAGGCGGCAAATTTAGACTTGGTGTTTTTTTATTAAGTAGCTATTGTTCCAGGGTAGGACCTTTTGTGGTTCAGGTAATTGAGAAAGTTACAGTTTTTAAAGTATTACCTCACAATTGCACCATTATAGAGATAGGAAGATTCAATTATTTGCGCAGCCTCAATAGGAGCCTCCAGCAAGTGTACTCACTGTGGCTTCACTTGGGTGCACCAAGATAGCTGTCCTCTGTGATCGGTAGTGGGGTGGGGACCATGGGGATGGAAGCCGGCATTTCCTGTGGCCAGGACCCAAGGTAGCGGGCATTAATGGTGGTTGAGACACTAGGGGAGAAAACAGGCAGTGGTGCAGGCGTTAGCAACCTATGCAGGGCATCCAGTGGGCAGTAGAATCCAAGGGAGGTAGTCAATGTCAGCGGCATATGCAGGGTTGTGAAGCCTGCATCTGTGTAAAAAACAAAACCAAAAAAAATGATGTGACCACCCCCCCAAAAGCGCAACCAGCAGCGGGCTTTTTGTGACTCAGTGTTGTTTGTGCAAAATACAGAGGACAAATGACGTAGGGTTCCCCCATATTCAGCACAAGCAGCACTGGGCTCTGGTCTTGGTTCTGCATAGACTACATGTGTGTATTCCAATGATCACACAATTCTGTGAATTAGCAACTCCTCCAGTTTGTGAGTGACAGCAATCTCATTCTGTGAGAGTGTTGAATCTGCAGTTAACCACATGGTATCTAAGAAACCTTAATGGGACATGTGAAACCATAAGTTTTTTTGTCTATGGAATATATATATACAGTGCTTGTGTGGAACCTCACACCAGAGTATGATTTCCTAGTAGTAGCTTTGGAGTCATGTCCTGCAAAGCTATCTACAGAGATTGACATGAGATGAGTTCCTTTTTAAAGTGCCATTGAAACTTTAATGCATGCTAGCATTGGTACACATCCAAACATCATGTATGCAGTCAGTCGTGTCAGGTAATTCATTATAAATCCTGAAAAAGTTCATTGGATTTCTGTTAAGGATATCCTGAGATACCTGAAAGGCACAGATTCCTTGAAACTAAAGTTTAGAAAAATGGAAGTATGGATCTACAAGCTTTCTGCAATGCCATTGGAATCAGAAGAACACAATAGACATTCCTACACTGGATACCTTTACTTTAGGGAGCACAGCCATTAGCTGGGCTAGCAGAGAACAGACTACCATTGCCTTGTCTACTAATGAAGCTAAGCATATGACACTCAGATAATTCAGGATATGGGTGTCAATCCTGGCTTTTGACACCTCTGTTGACTCAAGTGTCCCTACTCAGCTTAAATACAATGAGGCTCACATAGCAATCCAGAACGTGATAGAATGCCCCTTTGGTTTATTGAGGAGCAGGTTCAGGTGTCTAGATAAATCAGGTGGTTTACTGTTTTATTACCCTGCGAAAGTGGGTGACATGCATGCTGTATTGCGCTAGGGCAAGATAGGGCATATATGGGCAATAGAGAGGCATGGAGCAATGAGCCAGCAGTTCAAATACAGAGGGGTGGTGGGAGGTTAGAGAGAGAATGATACATCAGTACTTTACATGTAAGCTCTTTTAAAAAAGCACCAAAATGGTTTTCTGTGACTGTAGTCATATATTACTATACCTTTTTTTTCAATATCTATATAATAAGCAAGAAAGCATGTCTGTCTGTCTGTCTGTCCTATATGCATGTTTAGACCTAGCTGCACAAAATTTGGCATGGTGGTGTAATTTGGCCAGGATTAGATTTTTGCCTAGGTTTGAACTTTGTCAGGGCCACACACTGTCTCAAAGTCTCTAAAAAGGGGGACACTCTTAAATTACACAATTTCCGGGCTGGCTCACGTGGAAATTGGCAGTCTGCCAAGAATCTTTGTGAAAGCTACAAAAGTATCCTTTTAACCTCACAGTCTGAGCAAGTGTCAAACTTTATGACTCATGCAAGTTCATATGAAATACATAGTTTGTTCTTTTTAAAGTGACCATATATATTAGTCAGCCCTCTGTTTATGCATAAAGGGCGTAACTAGAACTTTGTGGGCCACCTAACAAGATCTTAAAAGCCCCCCCAGAGGTAAAAAAAACACATCCCTTTTGCCCCCACACAGAGCTCATTCTTGTTATGCCACACAGAGCCCATTCAGGTTATGCTAGTACACATTATGCCATGCAGTAGTAGTGCCTCTTATACATTGTGGCACACAGTAATGCCCCTTACACTGCACCATAATGGCCCTTACACATTATACCACACAGAAATGCCCTTTACAAATTATGGGGCAGATGTATGAAGCTCTGGGAAGTGATAAAGTGGAGAGTGATAAATGACCAACCAATCAGCTCCCAACTATCATTTTTCAAACACAGCCTGCAACATGACAGATGGGAGCTGAGTGGCTGGTCATTTATCACTCTGAACTTTATCACTTCCCAGAGCTTCATACATCTGCCCCTATGCCACATAGTAGTAGTGCCCCATATAACAGATTATTCAAAACAATGGTCGTGCATCTTACACATTATGCCACACAGTAATGCCCCTCTCACCTGCCCTGTGTGTCAACAGCAGCCAGCAGGTGTGGATTTGGTGTTGGGCCATCAGCTAATTACAGCTGGCACACCAACAGGAGAGACAGTGCCAGCGCAATTTGAATCTGGCGCCGGTCGCAAGCCAATTGAAGCTTGTGGACAGGCAGCCAATCAGGAGCTGTGACTGCTGATTGGCTGCTGGTCTGCAAGCTCTAATTGCCTCGTGACTGGTGGCGCTGTCTCTCCATGTCTGCCTGCTGGTGCACCAGCTACAATCAACACCACTGACACTGGGGCACCCCCTGGCCCTGACTGGACTGGCCCATTTTGTGTGCGTGACTGGGTGTAGGGGAAGCAGCAGGCCACAGAGGCAATTCGGGCACCATAGCAACTGGACCCCTTGCACCCATGGTAGTTACGCCACTATTTGCATTCATGTTAGCAAGCAATGGGGTCCTTTTCTGGACCAATGGAATGTGGCAATAGGTGAGGACAATGTAAACAAATAAAGGCTGCAGGTGTACTTCAGGATCCAATCTTCAACCCGGCATCGTTGGGTATCCCAGATAGTACAGAATATGTACATCTACCTATGTAAGGTGCTGGCAGAAATGCATTTTCATTGTAATATTGCAATTGTGTAACTAAATTGTAGTCTTAAAAATTGTGCAACATTTACTTGTTTTTTTAAATGTACCCACCCAAAAAATTTTTTATTACATCTATTGGTATGTGTTACTTGTTTTAGCTATAATGAATGGTGTAATATACTACATATGAAATGTACTATAAACAGTATTTCTGAAGCATGAACGTACATCTTTCAATAAACAAATTACATTACCATGCACAATAATTAAAAATATTTTATAGCAATACATTTTTTTCATTTGTGTGTCCATATATTTGCCATTACTGAGCTCTCAAGTCAAGTCAGTCCATCATAAGTGCATACATGCATTGCACCTTGTGTGAGCTGAGGTTGGTGGTGTGGTTGTTTGGCAGCTTGCTGTGAATGTTGATGGAGCTGTTAAAGTTTCTCTATGTACAAGAAGCTCTCTATCTGGCCTTTCTCCTTGTATATTTGCATTCTGTGGAAGACATCCAGTGTTTTGGATATTGCTTCCACAGTTAGTAGGGTTTATATTGTTTGTAAAGTGCACAATATTCATCATAGGTTAAAAGCACATTATGTCCAATTTTGGTCTTGCCTGGGGCACACACTGCAACCTTTTCCTCTACCTCTTCCTTACCTTCTCCACCCTCCTCCACTAACTCAGGGGAGACCCCTACAACCTCTTCACTGCTAAACTGACCCTCAAACCACCTCTAAGATGCCATCCTCCACCACACAAATGACAAAACACACTTAACACTGAGAAAATAAACACAGAAGAAACAGATACTACCACACAGCACTAGCATACCTTTCACACACAAATAAGTAAATATCAGGACAGACAAACAGACAGGTAATAGACAAGGACCAAAGGTTTATAACATAAAAATAAGAAACAAGATATTCAAATCTACAAAGACAAACCAGTCAGGTTTCATGTTCAACACTCGCCAAAATCCAACTATAAAACTCCAAACACTACTCTACTCTCTCCTCGGTGCTCTTATTCAAATATCTCCATCCAAAACCTATCAGAGAAAAATATGCAAAAATATGCTTATGTAGGCTAATGATGTTAAACGCTGTCACGACCAGCCGGCCGATTCTCCAGATACCTCAATCTGAGAATCGCCACCAGTGACTTATGGTTACCTCAGCATGTGTGGTTACTCTAACACGGATCTGCCACCACCAACAAAGTTAACGGGAGTCGTTAGGTTCTCCCCTTAAATCTCAATATGCACACTCACTTACATATAGGTACGTAGCTTTGATCTCACAGGCTCGTGAATTCGACAAGAACACGGAGAATACACTGGATTAAGAATGTTTAATCTGAAAAATATTTCCAAGGTTATTGATTACAGAAAAAGGTAGTACAAATATAGACAATACAAATATATCACAAAAAGGTTTCAGAAAAAAAAAGGAATTAAAAATGAAAAAGAACCCAGAGTCTTTACATCTAGACTCCGTCGTGAAGGAGACACAGGAGCATTGGATTCCGGCCAGTCATCAGGACTCTCCTTGGGCACAAGAACACTTATCACTGAGGGAGATGCATAGCTATACTCTCACAGCTGCACTAGGCCCCACTTTTGGGTTTTTAACACTTTCTTTGCTGGACACTGGGCATTAAGAAATCAGTCACACCCTTCCATATTGTCTATAGGAAGTAGGGGGTCTTGAAACAGTGTGGAGGAGTCTTTAGAAACCAATAAGCAGGTAACATACCCTACATTCCTGTCATCTCTGTCCTAAAGGATTTTATATCCCATGACCTGGCTTGACCAGGTCTGACCATCTGCATTAAGTATGTATCTCTCCCCAAACTTTATGGCCTGTAGAGATAAGAGATGGTTATCTAGATTGTGCTCCCATTGTGCTAAATGAGGAGGATACTCTAGCCTTAGCTAATTTAGAATCACTTTTAAAAGAAAATAATGAAGAATCTAAAAATGAGACTTTATTATATGATATTTGACAGTCTGGTGATGTCAGACCTTTCAAAAGAGCATCAGAATTTTACCCATTGCAATACAGGGGACCTTTCATAGAATGTTTTTATACCAGTACTATGAAAGATTTTAGAGATTTATGTCAGAAACAAGAAGGACATTCCTATGGGGATAACTTGACTAAAGCAGAAAGATTAGCATTATCTAATTTAATGGAAGATAAAGAAATTATCATCAAACAAGCCGATAAAGGCGGTAGTATGGTCATCCAAAATGTGGAGGACTATCTCTCAGAAGCATACAGACAATTTAACAAAAAATCATTTTATTTAAAACTGACTTCAAATCCCTTGTCTATTTACAAGGAAGAATTGAAAGGTATCTTAGACACAGCTTTCAATAATGGAGTAATTTCCAAGGAAGTTTTTCTTTTTCTATATGTGGATCACCCCATTACCCCATTATCCCAATACTTACCAAAAGTGCTCAAGTCTTTAGAGTCACCACCCGGTCATCCAATTATCTCAGGAATTGGATCCCTTACAGCCAATTTGTCAACTTATGTAGATGCACAATTACAAAAATATGTTTATATATATAATATATATTTTGCTAACCTGTGATGTAGAATCACTATATACAAACATTCCACATGAGTTTGGACTGATTGCAGTCAATCACTATTTAAGCTCTGACAATGGATTGAAAGACAGTATGCACACGTTTTTATTGACATCTATAAGATTTATTTTGGAACACAATTTTTTTTCTTTTGGTACACAATTTTATTTACAGACACATGGCATGGCAATGGGGACCAAGTTCGCCCTGAGCTATGCCAACCTATACATGGGTCTTTTCGAAGAACGTCATGTGTGGGCGGGTGGTGCCGGGGCGAACTTGGTCCTTTATATATGGTACATTGATGATATTTTTATTGTTTGGGATGTCACATTGGAAGCACTGAAGGATTTTGTAACACAGGTAAATCTTAATACTTTTGGGTTAAAATTTACTTATAATTTTGATTACGAAACAATCAATTTTTTGGACATTAAAGTCTGTGTTTCTGCTGGAAAATTACATTCGGCAACGTATATTAAAGAAGTAGATTGTCAAAATTACCTCAATTATACAAGTAGCCATCACAAACCATGGAAGTACAAAATACCTAAAGGTCAGTTCCTTCATTTAAGAAGGAACTGTTCCATGGAACTATCTTTCAACCAACAAAGTAAAGAGATGTATAAAGCCTTTGAAAATAAGGGTTATCCCCATCACATTTTGGATAAATCTCTCTGTGAAGTTCAACTGTGTTCAAGAGAGACTTTATTACATAAAAAACATTTGAATAGCAAGAAGGACGAAAGTGCATTATCAAATACAAGAGGAAATACATTGTCATTTATTACCCAATATAAATCAGCAGCAAGCAAAATCACCAAGATTATAAACAGAAACACGCAGATTTTACAATATGATAAATATTTAGCTTCATCCCTCCCTGAAAAAAGAAAAGTTGTCTTCAGAAGAGCGATGACTCTTAAACAGAAATTAGCTCCAAGTTTTTTTTCCAGCAAAAGCACTGATACACCTGTAGATTGGTTACCACTTAAACCCAAGGGATACTTTAAAAGTGGACGGGATAGATGTATTACCTGTCAACACACAAATAAAAACTGCACGACTTTTACTTCTTTTACAACCAAAGAAAGGTTTGATGTCAACAGTTTTTTGAATTGTAGGTCACAATTTGTTATATACTTAATACAATGCAACTGTGGCATCCAATATGTTGGCAGGACGATTCGGAGCTTACATATTAGGTTTTTGGAACACAGACAAAATGTTCTAAAGGGCTACAAATTACATAGCCTTTCGCAACATATTAACAATTGTCCCAAGAATGTTAAGAAAATTATGACTATTATGGCCATAGAAAAGATAAAATGTACACCAAGAAGAGGTGATAGATTTAAGATTTTATGCAGAAGAGAAGCCTACTGGATTTTTAAGCTCAATACTATGACTCCACTAGGTCTCAACGATACGGTTGAGTTAAACAATATTTGAGATTATCCTTTTGCATTTCCCCTAGTTTGCGACCACAGTTCCCTGTGGGCTCACTGAGGGTTTAGCATAGGATGATCCCTTGTGAACATTTATTAATTTGTCCAGTGGACTGGGTGCACTGTCGGCATGTCCCCATACTCTGAGTCTAAATATATCTCAGAGGTATGGACATACTGACGCTGCACCCTTCTCTACATCTGTCCCCTATTGATTCACTACTAGTTTATTAGCTTCATTTTGCAGACTAATTATTAATTATCTTTATATTCTTTTTATCTTTATTTCCATTTTTAGTTTATTTTATTTATTATCCTTCCTTTCTGATTTGATTTATCTGTTCATTTTACTACAACATAATTTTTCATTTATCCAACACTGTATACCCACTAATTGATATTCTAATAACATTTTTATTTTAGGTTTTACTTGCGACTTTAAATGTATATTTAGGTGTATCCTCTTAGTATTATTTTGGGAGTCCTCATGTTTCATTACATTTAGTACTATCGAATTGTCATGATTTAACTTCCCCTTTTTTGGACCATCATGTCTATACCCTCTGATTAGGGGTTCATTCTGATCAGATCTAAGTCTAATTCTTCAAATCTATCTAAGATTTTTGTAATGATATGTCATGAACATCTAGCAATTATTATCTAGTCATAAGGCGTTTGAATTTTATTTACTACATTTTCGAAGCTTATTCTTGTATAAAATATACGTACAGATTATTTTATGTTCTTATACCAAATACTATAATCATCATATTGTGACAACCAAATTATCAGATACTCGTATGGCTTACTATACATGTCATTGTTTGGTCTAGTATATATTTTTTGTTTGATTTAATTTTGAGATATATGTTAATTTAATAGAAATTGTCTAAACCTATCTGTGCATACACTATATACTATTCCAATCATTATCGTTTGTCTTTACTTTTGGAAATATTGACTAAAGGCACCGTTTTTTATTTATTATTACTTATTTATTCTGCAATGTCAGAACAAATTCAATCTTCGTTATCCTATACGAGCAACAGCAGAGACCACACCTGCTACCTAATTTTGTCTAATTAATGTAGGTATAACTGAGCCTGTGTGAGAAGTAGGAAACAATACCTCTGAGGAAACTGCCAGACTACTGCAGGCAGAGAAACGCATTAGTTTATCCTTTTTTTTCACCACCTTTGGATTATTGCCTTACAGGACTGCTCAGACTCCCACGAGCTGTCTCTGCCCAGGCCGACCTGCTTTTCATTCAGCCGCTGCTTCCCCTGAGCCAATGGTGAGCCACTTTTGTATTGGCTCCATCCGTCCTGCTCGCGGTGTGACCAGAGAGAGCGAGGACTGAATTTTACACTCCGTTTCACACGGACCAGCTCAGACGGAGCATTACCTTTTCACCGCTGTCTTCCTTCTACACGGCCACCTCAGAGCGACATTCCGGACACTGCCTGCTATACACGAGAGGATGGGACCAGGAGGAACACTGACTGATTGCAATCTAGACCGATCCGGTCATCATCACATATCAGTTAAGTACTGGTTTAATCGTCTATTCATATTTCAAGTCATTATGTCTATCTGCTAACAACTTTATCCATTGGGACATATTTTCCATCACAGTGCAAGGACATCAGTCAGGATAGCACTGGTTTACGGAACTTCCAAAAACCAATCAATTTTTCTGGAAATTGAATCATCCTTTTTTTTTTTTATGTGATTGGACATTTTATGATCCCTCACAGGTCACTTGCCACAGCATAAATACCTCTGAACCACGGATATTATTCGTATGGTATATTAATGCTGTTGTCGTCATTCATCTTAATATATGAGGCTAAGTTTAAATCTCTACTCATGTGCATTGCATTTGTATTTTATATGTCTTTCTATATGTGATTCTTACCTTTATCCTTACAAATTGTTATTGAATGTATATGACTTCTATTAGCACTCCCTTCTTTTCTCTTTATCTTTTCTACTAGGGGCTAGCCACCCCTTAGGTGAGCTGATTTTGGATTTCATTCCTTTTAGACCACAGCGCCTGGTTTTTCTGTATTTTTCATGGTTATCTAGATGCCTGGTTCCAGGAAGACAAATCTCCTCCAAGCTTTGTATTCCTACAGGTCAAATACAGGTCAAATTCTGCCTAGAAACCATGTTGATACACACATTTATATATATATACATTTACATGACATCATTCCTGGCGATTATTCTTGAGATAAACACCACAAATGCTTTGCAAGACCAATAGCTACAATGGTATAATAGCTAACATGCCATATGTAATGAAACTCGCAGTTGGATTGGCAAATTTTTGGTGGGCTCCGGCAGCAGCCAACCCTCTTGACTTTGCCGTTGAGTTACATAGTACAAGACTCGCAGGCAAATACATCCTGCGAAAGATGGGCACAGGAGGGACTGAGACACACGTCACAGCCTTACATGTACACCACTGACTGCCTCCTCACTTTGCCGGGAGAGTCCATCAGCATTGCTGTGCTCTGCACCCTTTCTGTGCTGGATGGTGAAGGTGTATTGTTGCAGGGTAAGGCTCCTTTGGAGAAGTTTACGATTCTCCCCAGAGACTCTATTAAGCCATACAAGTGGGTTGTGGTCTGTTATTATGGTAAGTCTCTCCCATACAGATATGGCTGCAGTTTTTGGAGAGACCATACAATCGCCAAACACTCTTTTTCAATGGTGGCATAGGCCACTTCACGGGGCAGAAATTTTTTACTTAGGAAAATGACAGGATGCTCTTCCCCCTGCTCATTGACCTGACTGAGCACAACACCTAAACCATAATTAGAGGTATCAGTCTGTACAATGAACCTCTTTTTGAAACCTGGGGCCTGCAGCACAGGGGACTGAGCTAAAGCAGACTTTAGGGCTAGGAAGGCCCTCTCACAGTCCTCAGTCCAATTGACCACCTGTGGCAACTTCTTTTTGTCAATCTGTTAAGGGCTTGGCTAGGGTGCTGTAGTGGGGTACAAATTTTCGGTAGTACCCTGCAGTTCCTAGAAAGGACATCACCTGTTTTTGAGTCTTAGGGGTAGGCCATGCAGCAATAGCCTCCACTTTGTCTGGTTCTGGGTGGTGAGTACCTCCCCCTACATGATGCCCTAGATATTGTACCTCTCCCATGCCAAGCTGGCACATCTCGGGTTTGATCGTCAAACCTGCCCCAGTGATTTGGCCTAACACACTATTCAGATGGATCAGGTGTTCCTCCCAGGTCTGGCTGAACACTGCGATGTTATCCAGCTAGGCAACTGCATATCCCTCTTGGCCTTCCAGCAGGTCATTAACCAGGCGCTGAAAGGATGCAGGGGCATTCTTCATCCCAAAGGGCATGACCAGAAATTCGAACAGCCCAAATGGGGTGATAAATGCGGACCACTCACGGGCCTCGGGTGACAGCGGGATCTGCTAGTACCCCTACTGAGATCCATGATAGTGATGTAACATGCTGGGGCAAGCTTATCTAGTAGTTCATCTATCCTGGGCATGGGATAGGCATCAAATACAGTGGCATCATTTAACCTCCTGTAATCCACACAAAATCTTGTACCTCCACAATTTTTTGGGACCAGTACCACTGGGGCAGCCCATGAACTGTGAGATCTTTGTATCACCCCTAGCTGCAGCATCTCATCAATTTCCCTTTTCATTGCCTCCAGCACTTCTTGGGAAGTACGATATGCTGGCTGTCTGAGGTGGGTCTGATGACCTGTGTTTACATGATGTGTAACCAAGTGTTTCTTTCCCGGCTTTCCTGTGAAATGGGACTGAAAGGGCTGTACGGTGTTAGCTAGCTGTTCTAACTGCACCTCAGACAGTTCAGTGCTGTAGTGACCCCCCCTCTTTTGCAGCAGCTGCCAGATCTAGTAAGGGGTCAGGTTCCTGATCACTCTCAGGCAAGCTACACACAACTAACACACATGTCCCTCTGTCATGGTACTTTTTGAGCATATTGATGTGGTCGTCTTCTGTCTCTTACGTCATCCCCCTTTTCTACTACATAATTAACATCATTGAGGCGCTGCACTATGGTGTAGGGGCCTTCCCAGGCAGCTTGTAGCTTGATCTGCCTCATAGGGATCAGAACCAGGACCTTTTCCCCCACGTCAAATATGCATTCCCTAGCGCTGCAGTCATACCAGAGTTTTTGTTTTGCTTGTGCAGCCTTCAGGTTGCTCTGTGCCATTCCCATTAAAGACTGCGTCTTCTCCCTGAACTGTACTACATAGTGTACCGCAGACTGTTCAGGAGTGACCAGCTTACCTTCCCACTCTTCCTTGATCAAATCTAGAGGGCCTCACACGCGATGCCCATATAGGAGTTCAAAGGGTGAGAATCCAGTTGATTCCTGCAGCACCTCGTGGTATGCAAAGAGGAGGTGTGGAAGGAACCTCTCCCAGTCTCTTCCCTGGGACTCCACAAAAGTCCTCAACATTTGTTTCAGGGTGCTATTAAAACGTTCGACCAATCCATTGAAACCGGATGGTACGGGGATGTAATCAGATGATTCACCTGCATCCTCTGACAGAGACTCTGCATGAGTCGGGACATGAACTGGGTACCCTGATCAGTTAACATCTCCTTGGGAAATCCCACCCGAGAAAAAATGGTGATAAGCGCATCTGCTACCTTGTCTGTGCGAATGGATGAAAGAGCTACCGCTTCTGGGTACCTTGTAGCATAATTCACTACAGTCAGAATGTACTGTTTTCCTGAGCTGCTGTGGATGGCTAGGGGCCCCACAATATCAACAGCAACCCTCTCAAAGGGCTCAGATATGATGGGAAGGGAAATGAGAGGAGCCCTCCCCACATCACCTGACTTTCCAACTATCTGGCAAGCATGGCATGAGCGACAGTATTCAGCTGCCTCCCTCCCCATGTTGGGACAGTAGAACTTATGCTTCAACCGAACTATGGTTCGTTTCACCCCCAAATGTCCTGCTAAGGGGATCTCATGTGCTATTTTCAGGAGCTCAGTTCTGTAGATCTGAGGGATTACAAGCTGCCTTTCAGCACCCTCAGCTGTGACCCATTCTCTATATAAGAGTCCATTTTCCATAAAAATTCTCTCTGATTTACCCTCCAGACCTGCCTCACTGATTCTCTCCCTCACGGTTTCCAAACTGGGGTCTGTCTGCTGTTTTGCTTTGAAAGCAGCACTTCTCATAAGCTGATCAGGGTAAGGAGACAAAATGGGATTTCTGTCCTCCCGTATCCCAGCCTCTGTGCTGACAGCTTCAGCAGGAGAGGAGGAGGGGGGCTGAGGGGGATTAGTATCTAGTGACACACTCTCCCCAGGTGCAGGGGTTAACTCACAGTTACTCTGGGCTGTGGCTCTCCTGGTCATTACTGCTAATACAGGGATGGCATTGTTACCTACAGTATTCACTCCAACCCCTGATGATGGTACATTTGCAATATCATCTGATAACAGTACATTACACAGTTTTTCATTAGGGTACACCGTTAGACCCATTTATGACTGACCAGACTCTGGCCTGTGGAACTGCAAAGGGTTATCTGCTGGAACAGCACTTTGTACATCACTGATACAATCACATTCATTTATACTCATGCTGGATCGGTCAGCAGGGGTCACCTGGGAGAAAACTGGGTTAGATTGTTCCTTTGCATCATTTACATCATCACTCTCCGATACATATTTAGTTTGCATTTTCCCCAAATCACACCCCAACAGCACTGTAGCAGGTAAATTGTCCAGCACCACAACATTCCGGATACCTCTCCCGACTCCCCAGTCAAGATACACACGAGCCATAGGCACCTCTGGGTGCACCTCACCCACTCCCCACACTGTAATAGTCTTCCCTGGAATAATATCCTCGGGGCCCATTAAGGCTGGGTGGATGAGGGTCAGGTCTGTGCCAAAGTCTAATAGCCCAAGTGAAACTTGGTGTCCTACGTGGACCACTTGTAGATTGTCCCGGAGGTGTCTTTGAGGCCCTACCACACACAGGATGGCTGGAACAGGTTTCCATGCCAGGCCACTCACAGGAGAGGGTGTTGATCTTTTCTTCTTGGGGCAATCAACACTGATGTGCCCCATCTCATTGCATGTAAAACACGTGCGGCCAGTTGCTAAAACAGGTTTTTCCCCCACCCCCCAAAAGGTGCAGCAACAGCTGGTTTTGCAGGGCACCACAGGGGTGATCCTCCAGGTCATCTCTCTCCATGCCACTTGTCCTGGCATCCCCCAGCTCTTCTTCACCACAGAAGCCCAAGTGCTGGTGTACTTGTCTGCCAGGCTGGCAGCCTCCTTAGACATTTTGGGATCACCATCCAGGACCCACTCTTTGACTGCCTCTGGACTCAGTGCGAGGAACTGTTCCTGGAGAATAAGGTCCTTTAGTTGGTCAAAGTCTGTCACCTGCAATCCATCAACCCACTGATTCAACAGGGTTGACAGTTGTGCTAACAGTCCCACATAGGTATCAGAGGGACTGCGCTTTGAGTCTCTGAACTTTTGTCGATAAGCCTCAGGGGTGATGTTGAAATGCTGTAACAAGGCTTTTTTAATCGCAGCATAATCACCATCCAGTTCCTGGGGAAGATCTGCAAATGCTTCCAAAGCTTTTCCTCTCAGCCCAGGGGTTAAATAACTCTCCCATTCACTGGGGTCCAGTGCAAACTGTTGGCAAGTCTTTTCAAATCCCCTCAGGAACGTATCGAGGTCGCCATCCTTCTCCAATACAGGAAATTGATCGTGCCGGGGCTTTCTCCTACCCGGTTCACAGGTGGCATTCTGTCCGCGGAGTCTGGCCATCTCCAGCTGGAACACGCGCTCAGCCTGGTGCTCCTCAGCCTCTCGGACTGCCTTCCGCTCGGCAGCTTCCTCTTCCTGGTCAGCTCGGTGTCCAGCAGCTTCCCTGTCCATAGATGTTTGGTAGTGCTGCATCAGCTGCTGAGTTGTGGCAGAGTCCCTGTCCTTCATATGCCTGGCAGCAGTTTGAAGGAAACTCTCTAGTGCAGACTCACTTGACCCAGCAGAGGTGTCCAACCCCTGCTGGGCATCTGTTGTAAGGTCCAGTACAGATTGCGCCTCTGCAGCAGGGTTGTCCAATGTCTGGCTACCTTCAGCAGCAAGATTACGATCCGCCACTTGGAGTAATTGGGCCAGTTGATCCTTGTTCTGGCCCTTCCAGGCAATGTTTCTCTCCATACACATGACCACAAGGTCATCCATTTTCTGTTTCAGGTACTCTGTGGTCATTCTGGACCTCAAACTAATTGCCAAATAAAATAGAAAAGAAAAACAAGGGGGGAAAGGAACAGAAACTATTTGCTATGTATGTCTGTTTAAACTATAAACCTTGAGCATATTCTCCGGTGAATTTATGATGTAGTTTCTCTCAAGAATCACACACCATTAATTCACTTAAGTTCTTGTGATAAAAACAAAAATTATCTTCATCCCACTGCTTGCCACCAATTTGTCATGACCAGCCGGCCGATTCTCCAGATACCTCAATCTGAGAATTGCCACCAGTGACTTATGGTTACCTCAGCACGTGCGGTTACTCTAACATGGTTCTGCCACCACCAACGAAGTTAACGGGAGTCGTTAGGTTCTCCCCTTAAATCTCAATATGCACACTCACTTACATATAGGTACGTAGCTTTGACCTCACAGACTCGTGAATTCGACAAGAACACGGAGAATACACTAGATTAAGAATGTTTAATCTGAAAAATATTTCCAAGGTTATTGATTACAGAAAAAGGTAGTACAAATATGGACAATACAAATATATCACAAATAGGTTTCAGAAAATAAAAGGAATTAAAAATGAAAAATAACCCAGAGTCTTTACATCTAGATTCCGTCGTGAAGGAGACACAGGAGCATTGGATTCCGGCCAGTCATCAGGACTCTCCTTGGGCACAAGAACACTTATTACTGAGGGAGATGCATAGTTATACTCTCACAGCTGCACTAGCACCCACCTTTGGGTTTTTAACGCTTTCTTTGCTGGACACTGGGCATTAAGAAATCAGTCACACCCTTCCATATTGTCTATAGGAAGTAGGGGGTCTTGAAACAGTGTGGATGGGTCTTTAGAAATCAATAAGCAGGTAACATACCCTACATTCCTGTCATCTCCATCCTAAAGGATTTTATATCCCATGACCTGGCTTGAACAGGTCTGACCATCTGCATTAAGGATGTATCTCTCCCCAAACTTTATGGCCTGTAGAGATAAGAGATGGTTATCTAGATGCCTGGTTCCAGGAAGACAAATCTCCTCCAAGCTTTGTATTCCTACAGTCGAATACAGGACACTGCTTAGAAACCATGTTTATACATACATTTATATATATATATATATATATATATGTATATATATATATATATATATATATATATATAAATTTACATGACATCATTCCTGGCGATTATTCTTGAGATAAACGCCACAAATGCTTTGCAAGACCAATAGCTACAGTGGTATAATAGCAAACATGCCATATGTAATGAAACTCGCAGTTGGATTGGCAAGTTTTTGGTGGGCTCCGGCAGTAGCCAACCCTCTTGACTTTGCCATTGAGTTACATAGTACAAGACTCGCAGGCAAATACGTCCTGCGAGATGCTATGCATTCTTGTACCAAACTCGCAGCGAACCTAGGCGAATACATTCTCCCACCAAATTCACAGCAAGCCATGGCAAGTACAATCTTGCATCGAACTCACATCCTATTACAATTACCCCTAAATCCTTTAAGTGCAGATAATACAATCAGCATTGCATGTGACAATAAAGGTGCAATCGACTTTTTTTACAGCACCAAACACCATGGTCTCTCTAAGCATATTGCTATAAGGCACCAATACATCAGAAAGTTGGTAAATAGGACTTTGAACAGTGTGAGATGTGTAGTTAGTGAGGAGAATCTTGATGCTATGTTAACCAAAGGTTTGACGTCTTATTTACTGAATGCCTTTCTATGAAAATGTGGGTTGGAATGTATTTGAAAGGCTGATGTATTATGCTTGTTTATACTCTCTTGTGTTTTTGGTCATATACATATGAAGCATCCAAAATGTGGTATGTCTTATGTTGTAAGTGTAACCAGAGACAGGCTTAAGTGAGATGGTGTTAGAAAAGTGCATAACAAAAGGGTTCTGTAAAATTACTGTTATAATCTTTGATCACATAAATCGTACTTTCTATATTATACTAGAAGTGGTAATTATTTTGAATGCCACATTTAATAGTGGGGAATCTTTCTGATTAAACACTACTATCTATATTCTATAACTTTCAGTGTGGTGGGTTAAACCTATTAGAGGTCCTAATTACTATAACCACCCTTTCTTCATTTTAGTTGTAAAGAGTTGTTTTTTTAATAGGTCTTCTTGCAGCTCTTTCCACTTCTAGAAGTCTGTGCAGCACTGATGTAGAATTAATTGGTAAATGTCCAGTCTCTATAGGTCCTTGCTTGTTTTATCTGGATAATTAACACTTTTTCTAATTTATAGCTTGTCAGTGCATAGTTTTCTATTATGTTTCCACCTGCCTTCCACTTCATTTGTGACACAGATCTGGTTTCTCCTTGGGTGTTAAGCAGCACTGAAACACTAGATTTACTATCTATCATGAACAGCCATTGCTGGGTGCTTCTATCTAGCTCCTACATTTAAAACAACAAAACACAACAAAACACAAAAACCTACTTTGTCACAATGAATTTGCACATCTCTGACTTGCCTCTTTCAGCACCTCTGTTGTACATACCTGTTGGACTGGCCATAGTCAGGTCTTTCAGCAAAGATTTAAGTTACTGTATCTAGATTAAGCAGCCTTCACTAGTGATTTGCTCATATTCAATGTAGACATTGAAGAGTGAGTGAAAGAAATTATCTATATGGGGTAACTGAGAACAAAAAAAAATGTTGATCACCATTAACAAAGCATCTGGTGCACTTAGTATAACTATTCATCTACTTTATGTAGAAACAGTGTTGCTCAGCACTCACAGTCACAAGGTTACAACTGCTGGGGTGCAATTATAGAAGCTAGTGAAGGATCACTGACATCCACTGCCAAATGTCCACACATATAGATAGAGCAGGGCACTCACCAGTCTTGTAGCAATAAAAAATTCTCTTTATTTATCCATATATTTAAAATGCAGTCTGTATGCTGTTATTTGGTGACAGGTTGATGTGTGCCATGTTAGGACTGAAACATCAGCTTTACAGGCTGCATTTTAATATATGGATAAATAAAGAAAATAATTTATTGCTACAATACTCATATCTATCTATCTATCTATCTATCTATCTATCTATCTATCTATCTATCTATCTACAATGTACATGGTAAGAGTTTTTATTATTTTCTTAAATGTCTATTCTGAGGTACCTTTTTCCGAGGGGTGCAATGGCAAATTGGATGGCATGTTGTTACGTTTTGATTTTGATGAATTTTGCTGCCATAAGTATAGAAAACAAATACTGTAATTCTCATTTTGTTATTACATTCCATCCTACGGGTACATTTACTAAAGTGAGAGTTTTTTAGTGGAGATGTTGCCCATAGCAACCAATCAGATTCTAACTATTATCTTCTAGAAGGTGCTAGTTAAATATTAAGTAGAATCTAATTGGTTGCTATGGGCAACATCTCCACTTCGAAAAACTCTCACTTTAGTAAATACAGCATACCCCTAGACTCATTAAAAGTAACAGTCCATTTAAATAGTTTTTGCACAATATGAAAGTTATAAATTGAGCTGTTCTTTGACTGGGGGCTGAAAGAATTATTAGAACAATTGTGGGGACATTTTTTTTAGTCCCTGGACATGACATATTACATATTGGCCCTTATTCTACTCTTACATTAGCTTTCATTATTTTTTTTTGTTATTTAAATATATTAAATAATGCAAAGGTCAGATGCAACATGTGAAGATAATGTTGTAGTGTTTGCTTCCTGTTTTATGAATGATCTTGAATTTTATTTTGCTATCATTCTAATAGTCAAAAGGTATTTGGCTGGTGACATAAACTACTTACTTAAGCATACATTATAAGGCACTAATATTAAAAGATAAAATACATTATTTTCTGTTCACTTGTGTCAATTGGTTATTTATCAATGAAGTCTGTTTTACTTTTAACTGATGTAACTCCTGAAGATGCAAAGAATGAACCTGATCTAAGTGAACAGAACTCTTGCATTTTGTTAAACAGAAGAGACACACTGCTAATGATGCAGCCAAGGTTTACCACACATCTGGGGGGAGACTGTAGACAATCTCTGTGATCAACTCCTTAATTTTATTCCAAGTGAACCTTTACTTTACAATCTCTGTGCACACATTTCTCTATTCCGGTAGGCAGGAAAATAGACACAAGGCAATTATAATGCATCACTTAATTCTTCTCTTTGGGGATTAATACAGGAGACAAAATCAATTGCAGAATTGCAGGGATGGCTGAACTTAATGTAACTACATGTGTGTTTTCTGTAACCTGTTATCCATGTGCAGAAAAACATTGTGGAAAGCAATAACTACATTGCAAAAATAATAACTTTATAAGTCATTTATTTCAGTTATCAAAATGCACACATGGTTTATTTCAATAATGTGGTCTTTTAACTCTATAAATAATAATTAGAGTTTAGTGAACAGTTTTGCATTTTGTACAAATACTAGCTGTTACAACTAATCATAAAAAATCACGTGGTTATGGTCCTTAATGTGGAATGGAAAATTCTATAATATCATCCACCCTGATAATTGCTTGACAGTCCCGATTTCTTCTTGTATAGAGCAATTTGGGATGTGATCACTGGCAGTGGCGTCACTATGGTTGGTGTCACCCACTGCACAAAATAGACCCCTGCGCACATTGTAGACATGAGCACCTGAAAAAGGAGCATGGTCTTGTGGGGAAGGCATGACCGGAGACAGTCAGGAGGAAAAGAGGTGTATGATCAGAGACAGCATGAAAAGAGTTGTAAGACCAGAGACAGTCAGCAGGAAGAGAGGTGTATATCCAGAGACTCCTCAGTCTCTGCAGGAAAAGAGGCATATGACCAGAGACAGCAGGAAAAGAGGTGTATGACCAGAGACAGTCAGTAGTAAAAGATGTGTATGACCAGAGACAGTAAACAGGAATCAGGAAAAGAGGTGTATGGCCAGAGATAGTCAGCAGGAAAAGAGCTGTATGACCAGAGACAGTCAGCAGGCAAAGAGACGTATGATCAGAGACAGCAGGAAAAGAGTTGTATGACCAGAGAGAGCCAGGAGGAAAAGAGATGTATGATCAGAGACAGCATGAAAAGAGTTGTAAGACCAGAGACAGTCAGCAGGAAGAGAGGTGTATATCCAGAGACTCCTCATTCTCTGCAGGAAAAGAGGCATATGACCAGAGACAGCAGGAAAAGAGGTGTATGACCAGAGACAGTCAGTAGTAAAAGATGTGTATGACCAGAGACAGTAAACAGGAATCAGGAAAAGAGGTGTATGGCCAGAGATAGTCAGCAGGAAAAGAGCTGTATGACCAGAGACAGTCAGCAGGCAAAGAGACGTATGATCAGAGACAGCAGGAAAAGAGTTGTATGACCAGAGACAGTCAGCAGGAAAAGAGGTGTATATCCAGAGACTCCTCATTCTCTGCAGGAAAAAAGGCATATGACCAGAGACAGCAGGAAAGAGTAGTATGACCTAAGAGAGTCAGCAGGTAAAGAAGTGTATGACCAGAGACAATTGAAATAGCAGGGAACAAGTGGAAGGGGGAATAGTAAAGGGACCAGATAAGTTACTGTAAAGAAATACACATCTGAAATTGAATACTGTAGCTGCAGTAGGGATGCAGGCATGGGTAGAATGTGCAGAGGGAGCAGGGTAGGTAATGACAGTGGCACTCCTGAATAGAATGTAAATTTTCTTTACTGAAGCCTTTTGAGTTTCATAGAATTCCTAGGAATTTTATTTTAAATCATAGGGGGGCCATTATATCTTGTGCCCTGGGACTCCCAAAGCCTTAATCTAACTCTGTATCCACCAATTTTCTAAGTTGATTACATCTATGATTACATGCAATTCTCCAGCCATGAGAGCAGATATCATCACTAGTAACAGCATTTACACTTACCTCATGCTTAGTGTTGAAGATATGACTGAATATGGTGTACACTCCTCATGCACAACTCAGAATAGGTTGCAACTCTAGCTGCACACCCACAGATGCCTTCTATCAAATGCATATACGTCTTTGCCACCCAGCTGCCACCTGGTAACACCCATTTAGACGTCTGTGAAAAGTGACTAAAATGCATTTAACTCAAAAAAGTTTGTGGCTGCTCCAAGTTGCATATGATACTGTGACACATGAGCTGTATGCTAAACATCACAAGATGCCGAAGCATTCTGATATCTCTGTGACTCAGAATCAGTTCTTTTGAAGAACTCAAATTGTGTACAGATTCTTCAAAATGATTTGCAGATGACTCACTCACCTAGATCTGATGCTATCTCTAATGACACACTATTGGGCTTAATTCAAAAACATTGCAAGGAGAACATGAGCTGATGAATTGGAATCAGTCAAAAACGAGCATTGCTTAATCTGTTTAGTTAACATTTAGAAGTTGCAATCCCAATTACAGTAGCTATGGGAGTTATTTCTCGCAATTTAGGAAAGACTGCTGAGCTGGGTTTAAACCACTTTTAGACCAATAAGATGTTGCAAGCTTCATGCTTGTAGCAATGTATTAGTCTGCACTGCCTCATCCCCTTTTGTCAGGTGGTGAGACCAACCATTCAACTTGGTTCATTCGAAATATATTCCACAAATAGATTACATTCAGAAATATATTTTGCACAATGAATAAACTAAAATTCAGAGAAGCATTACGTTGTTGGCCTGCACTTTGGAGCCTACTTGTAACCTGTGGCCAAATGTAATAGGGTGAGAGTTTAGAAAATGAGAGAGTTTAGCAGTAAATTGTCACATTGGTTGAGTTTTATCTTCAAAATGAGAAAACATCTGGATGAGACTTTAAATCGTTTTAACTTTTTGAGTCTAAAAACATATGAGTTTGCAAGTTCTTTGACTCTATTACATTGTCCGAGTTTAAAAAGTGTGAGAGTTTACTGCTAAACTCTCACATTTTCTGAACTCTCACCCTATTACATTTGGCCCCTAGTGTTTTTGGTAAATACCTTGAAGTTAATGCAAATCACCAAAACAATTGCCTATCTTTTCAACATTACCACAAAAGATTGTCTATATTTTCTATATAACATTCAAATAAGAATTAATGAAAATAAAGGAAATAATGAGAAACATCAAATAAAATAGACTATGACCTCTGATTTGGATACTATATGCAATATGCAATTTAGTGGAAGTGACATATTTTGGTGACTACACATTTCGTTATTAGCCACTAAATCAGGTCCAGTCTGCAGACTTTCTCTAGAGTCGTATTTTGTTCCCAGTACTGTGCACTAAATTTATATGCTACTGAATTTAAAGACTTAAGCCGTGAATTTTATTTCAGGAGAACTGCACATAATGTATTACTATTGCTATATTTTAATGAAGCAAGAGATTAGGCAATAATACATAATGCTTTATTACAATATAAGTATATATTGTGGTAACGATTCAGATGACTGAGAATTTAACAAAGATCTGAAGTCACTATAAAAAAGGTCATGCGGAAGAATGTTTCACTTTATTTTATTAATGTTTGCTAATGAAAAAATCCAATATGGTGCATACTTTTTTACATTAAAGCTAGACCACTTAGCCCATTAGGTTTACAGGACACATGCTTTCTTTCAACACTATGGGTTTGTAGGTGTCTATATTTTCTTTTACTTCTATAGGATTTTTGGTAGACTTCTGGCTACCAAACTGCAAAACTCTTGGCCATTTGAGGCAATTAATGACATTTTTGTAATTGCCAGATGTTGCTTCCAGAGAGCTTTTAAAATCAAACTTTTGTAACAGCAGTTGAATTTTCAGTTAGTGATATCTACAGTAATTCACTTTGTTTAGTAAAATAAATATACAGTATACTACAGATATAATAAGGGGCTATGAAATGGCTAAACTTTCTTAAAAAACAATGTTACTGAAACCATATGCCTGTTGCACATGTGTACCTTACAAGCCTTACAATACCTATTATAGGCACATTTAAATGCATAAAAAATCCTTAAAATAGCAATAGTGCACTCACCAGGTTTTTAGTAGTCAAATTAATCAATTTATTAACTCACACGTTCATCTCAAGGGTAGAAATTTAAATTTGAGCCTTCTAAGGGACCTGTGTCAAGACAATCCGGCAAAAAAAACTGTATAGACCGTTTTGATATAGTTCCCTTAGAAGACCTAAACATCAACTTCTACCCATGAGATGTATGTGTGAGACAATAAAATAGTTAATTTGATGAATAAAAACTCTTTCTCTTTTAAGGATTACTGTATATGTATGGTACTCTTGCTGAATACTACTGAGATCCAGTGGCTGTAGATTATTAATACCCCTTTTCAACTGAGTGAAAAATCCGGGTTATTGCTGAGTCAACCCGGGTTGGGCCTCAGTGGAAATGGTAAGGGGCTGTGTAAACAGGTATCCCGGGTTGGACAACACTTTATAGGGAGATCCACATTTCCCTGCCCTTGGAGATTATGTCACCTCCAAGCACCAGCAGAAGAGTTCCCTGCATCTGGTGCAATATGAACATGGCTGACTCGAGAATAGCCCAGGTCGAAGGGCAGTAGAAACAGGGTGTGAAGCCGTGTCCGACCTGTTTTGGACCTGTTCAAAATTTCCAGTCAGACACAGGACTCTGGTGGAAAAGGAGTACTAGTGAGCGAGCCGAACTTATTGACAAATATATACTGTATATAAATAGATATATAGATAAATAGATAGATAGTTAGCTAGATATAGATAGATAGATAGATAGATAGATAGATAGATAGATAGATACATTATAAACTTACTGTGACAGTCTTTTTTAACTATCTCTTATAAGATTGCCTTGTAGATTACATTTTAGTAATTTTCCTCCTGGACTCAACACAAAAAGATTTAGTTTTGATATGACATGCAAATGTGTCACCTAAAGTTTTCCATGAGAACAAGTCTGTACACAGGTCAACTCCAGCCACATTAAGTGTCTGTCCCTGTGCTTTATTTATTGTAATGCCAAAGCAGACTGCTATTGGGAATTGGACTCATTTGAATTTAAAGATTCATTTTTCACATACTGTAAATGAAATAGGAACAGTAAAAAAAAGGGAAAAACTTACATTTTGTATCAGTAAACAGGGCTTACATCAATTGTGCTGGTGAAACCAGATAATATGTATAAATGTGTACATGGTATAAAATAAAGTCCATCGTTGTGTTGTATCTCTAATGGTTTAGGCAGCGTAAGCTAAGAAAGCATTCTGACGTCTGTTGTTTTCATTGACTTGTTACACCAAAATCATCAATACTCGGCTCCCTTTCTTCATACTGTACATGTTTCATACACCTAAACCTTCCTCAACAAATGCTTTATAGAATACTAAAAACTGTATCAAACTCTGTCCAGTAGTTCTTGAGATTATCCTGAACAAACAGACAGATGCCTTCCAGGGACCTTATTTCATACTATGTATAGGGGTTGGGTAGGGGATGCAGGAACTTGGGATCCCGGAGGTTACAATCCTAATGCCGGCATCACAACAGGGTTAGGATACCAACACCTGTCAGTAAGTATCCTAACCCTAACCCTCCCTCCCTGCAGCCTAAACCTAACCCTCCCCAACTAGTGCCTAAACATAACCTCCCCCAGCAGCCTAAACCTAACCTCCCCCCAGTGCCTAACCCTCCCTCTAGTGCCTAACCACAAACCCACTACTTACCGTTGGGATGCCTGCAGTCGGAATGCTGGTGCCGGGATTCTGGCTGGTTTCAGGATTCCGGCACCGGCATTCTAAAAGCTGGCATCCCAACAGCCAGGATTGAAAGGACATCCCATTTATAGATTTATCTCAAAATATATAAAATAAAGTCCCCAGTTTAGAGGTTTGTCTGTTCATTTCTGCTAATATCTTGAACCACTGGACAGATTTTGATGGTGTTTTCTTTATTTTATATAGCATTGGTTGAGGTAGGTATAGTTGTATGAAGAATTTATTTATGACAAAAGGGAGCTGAGCAGTGAAATTTTTACTGAAGCAAGTCACATAAAAACCTGTTGTGCTGTGTGAGTGACTGACTACTGCTGCTGCTGCAGGGGTGAGTGCTGTGCTCTGATAGGCTCTCTGAGACAGTGGGCGCCATTCTCAGCTAGCAATGTGCCCTCTTGCTTAGCAGCAGCCTAGAGAGGGGAGGAAGTCAGCAACTGAGCAGGGTCACGTCTGAAGCAGACAGAAATTGAGAGACAGCCTCCAACAAACCCATGAAGATGCCCTGACACAGACACAGTAGCCAGGAAGGAGCCAGGGGAGGCATAGCTAAATAATAAAATAAACAACCATCCAAACACCATCAAATGATTTTCATTCATTGGTAGCACACATTGGACCACCACCATCAAATGGTAAAAGCACTACTATCAGAAAAAAAACATCAATGGTTAGTAACCATCGGATTCCAAAGTCCATCCTTATACTGAACTTGCAGGCAGACTTTGTCCACCACACCTACATCATGAAGTGCTCCTTCTCCAGCATGATGTTCTCACTCAGCCACATCACCTCTATGACTAGGAGGCACCTTCTATGGAAGTCAGCGCTGTTCTCAAACAGGGGTATCATGGCTCAATAGGAAGACCAAGAAATACAGGGTACATTGTACAAAGAGGACATTGCTCATCACCATGTTCAGCAGCCGCGGAAGGGTGAGCATGGAGGCTGCGGAAATATGCACAGGTGAACCAACACCGGAGACATGCTGCTGATCATGCTTACGGTAGATGCAATACAAATCTCTCATCCATGTTTCTCCTGCCCTTCCCAGCACATCTCATTGGCTGGGCTCCATACAGCTGCAGGGCAGCAGCAAGGGGGATTTTATTAACACTGGTGAGATGCAGGGGGCTGGAGTGAGAAGCAGGATGTTGTGGTGAGAAGCAGAGGCCTGTGGTGAGATGCAAAGGGCTGTGGTGAAATATAGGATGCTGTGGTGAGATGCAGGGGGCTGTGGTAAGAACCAGTGGCAGGAGTGAGAAGCAGTGGTGAAATATAGGATGCTGTGGTGAGATGCAGGGGGCTGTGGTAAGAACCAGTGGCAGGAGTGAGAAGCAGTGGTGAAATATAGGATGCTGTGGTGAAGTGCATGTGACAGGAGTGAAAATCAGGAGGCTGTTGGGAGATGCAGGTGTTAGGATTAGAGTAAGAAGCAGGAGATGCAGGGGGCTGTGGTGAGATGAAATTGCATATACTAGCTGTTGGCCGCAGCTTTGCCCACAATGAAATCGCTTCTGCCGACATTTTTTTTATTTGAGGTGTTATAGTTGAATTGCTTAGGGGCCCTGTTGCACGAGTGGCCCATGTGACCAACAGCACTATACTGACTGGTGGCCTTCACGACCACTCACACCAATGTCACTGTTTCACTGTTATATAGGCATTTCTATTCAAGTGAACATGGTCACAAAGCACCTCTCGCCCACCCTTTACCGACATGGTGACACACCTATCTCTTGCATAGATGATGTCAATATTTTTTTTTTGTTATTGCTCAGCTTTAACTTAACAGATCGAGATGAAACAAAGTGCAGGTTATTTCTAGGAGTTTCAACTTCAAAATTATGTAGTTTTTATGAAAATATCAGTAGTTTTTGCACCAACATGGAACAAACAGACACAATGTTCTTATAATAGTAGTATAGGTATATACTGTATGAGTAGATACATATACATAGATATATATCCATTTTCATAGTAGTCACTCATTTAGCTTCCAGCTAGTAATTATCCCATCTAGTAGATTGCAATGTGGAGTTACTGAACATTTGTTTTTATCACATCCACCCACATTTTCTGTACACAAAACAATATACTAACTCATTTTGAAGTTGTTATTTGCATTGTAACATTTACCCTCCTCATGAAATATTATTTAATGCCCTTGATGCATATTGTAAACTAAAATGTTTCAATCATAGTTACTGTGGCAGCTAGAAAAATGCACCAAACACATTAAATGTGTGAGTGTGAATGGTCCTTTAAACTTTAACAGGCTCCAAAGAGTAAAGTCTTCAAATTAATTGCAAGCCCAGAACTTATAACCGAAATAAATGTTACAGAAAAAAGTATGAAGCAGTTGGAGAAAGTGGATGAATTCCCAGCTATAAAGATGTCAGCTCAGAGATTTCAGTCTGTAAATCATAGAACATGTGGCTCTCCTGCAGGACTTCACTTTTGGTTGAATATTTCTGTTCATGGATTTGATTTGATGAATTGGCAAATGCATTCCCTGGCGTGCTCTCTGGAAATGGTTACTGATGTGAAACAAGCAATTATGTGTTACAAGTAAAGGTGTGAATATTTTTTATTTCAGCATTAAATGATAAAATTTAGGATGTTATTGGAATATGTGGAAATAAATAAAGTCCAGTATTTTAAGGTTACAACTGGGGTGAAAAAAGTAACCAAAAAAATTGCAGTTCTTACAAATTACTTTTGATACTAGCATGTACTGTACATTGGTAACATAATTAACAATTTAACTACAGTATGTATTTTTTGGTATGCTGAGCTAAAAAGATCCCTCCTCTATTATATAGTAGTAAGTGCTGTGTTTTCCTCTAACATGTACTGTGGTTATAGTGCACTCATCACCTGCACTCACTGGATGTAGCAATTTTGTGGGCTGAGCCATTATTAACATGAGTACATCCTATCATTAAATATGCAAATATTAATCTCAGCCTTCCTTTTGTGCTTGACGGTACGATGGAGTGTATGAGCGGTGAGATGCCCACTTTGAGGCTCCGTGGTCTGTGCATTTGCGATGGAGATTGTAAACACTCACACACTGATGCAACATTGGTCGCACCATAGACATTTACGGTGTCCTAGAGTCTATTCTAACTGCTCTCTTTAAATCCAACTAAACATGGCCTCTGAAACATTAGATTTTCAATTAGGAATACAGCTGCAATTCCAGACATGCCTGTTACACTCCCATAACACTCCCATGAAACTGACCCTTTTTGCGGTCACTTCTGGTCACCTCCCAGTCTCCACCCTCATACGCCCAGGGATCGCAAACCCCTTTTCAAGTGTTAGCAATAATGAATGGAATGTGGTACTTGAGTTTGCGTGTACGCGGTATGGAAAACCTAGACTTTTTGCGCATGAGCTGTAGGAAACCATCGCTTAACTGTGTAAATATCAGCACTGCATCCATCTCTGAATCAGACCCTAAGTTACTTAGGTATACATAAACTGCATTTTTTCATGTATATTGGTAGAACCCACATATAGGCTATCTTCACTAGAGATTATTTAGAAAATGCTAATTCTTCAATGTGGATGTGAAATGTAACTTAATGTAGACTGAAGCGCATGGCTGGGGAAATGTAATATTTAATAAATCTTTTGTCCTTTTATTTACTTGAGCTTATACCCATACTTATTGTTTTCATAATATAAATAATAGTGCCATTTAATCCCCCCTCCCCCTTACCACTTAGGTTGTTCTCCAAGGTTAACCAGTGTTTGGTTAAACACACATCCAACTCTTGTTACAAACCATTCAAGTCTGTCCCTGGTGGATGTACTGTACTGCTGGGTGGATGCACTGTAGAAGTGTAGTGCAAATGACTATACTACATCCTCAGGAAACCTTTGCCCAGGGGTTACATATGATATTAAAATATGTACCATTGTGTTATGTAAACATGTTATATTATAATTTTGGCATTAGCAATAAATATAGGTAAAGGAGTTTCTGTTACAAATAACAAACATAATGAAGCCCTTGCTTCCCAATAATTGTACTTTGGTATAGTTCCCTTGAGATTCTCAACATGCCCACTATTTAGCAAGGCCCCACCACTCACAGTACTGTCATGATATTGCTAAATCACCTTCCCAACAGAAATGATCTGATATAGCAACTTTAATTCAAAACCATAGCTTTGTATTGTCTCCCCTGCTACATATATAAATCCTAGGAAATGGGTGGTCAACTAGTCATAGAAACCAATCAGCTTCTAGCTAACATTTATCTAGTACTGTACATTCTATAAAATGTATGGCAACTTCTCCACGTGTTTTCTTTGGAAGGTTTGATACATCTCCACTTAATAGCCAAAACATGGAATGTAGTTTAAATCCCAAGTTGTCTCAGCGTTTAGACTGTCTGTGCCGGAATCCCGACACCAGTCAGAATCCCGGTGACAGCATCCAGACCGCCGGCATGCCAATGTTAAGTAGTGGGGTTAGTGGGAGGGCTAGGTTTAGGGGTTAGATTTAGGTACTAGGGGGTGAGTTAGGATTAGGCACTAGGAGGGTTAGGTTTAGGCTGTGGGGGGAGGGTTAGGTTTAGGTTGTGAGGGGAGGGTTAGGTTTAGGCAGTGAGGAGGGAGGGCAAGGTTTAGGGGTAGGGTTATGATACTTGCCAACAGTTGTCGATATCCTAACCCTGTTAGGATTCTGTTGTCAGGATTGTGGACCTCATTCAGAGCCGCTCGCTAAGCTGCGCTCGGTCGTTAGGAGCAATTTTCGCACGTCTGCGCATGCGTCTAAGTCGTAGTGCACATGCGCAAACTAGCATCTGTGATTTACAATTGAGCACTCATAGTACACAGACAGGATGCTACTTTGAGTGACAGATTGCGCCGTTTTGGGTGGTAACAGGGGAAGGTGCTTGTGAACGGGGGAGTGGTTGTGCGAACACAGGCGTGTCTGACCGTCAGAATGGCGTTTAATGGGTGTGCATAATTAGCAAAGTAGCGTCATTGCACACGTGACTTGGTTGTTTTTTAGCCTAAACTGCTCGCAGTGCTTGGGGTAGGTTAGGTCAACCCCAAGCGCTGTGAGCAGCTCCGATGGCCCTCGATGTTCACGATTAATCAGACACTTCCCGGAGATGATGTGTGCTGCGAGTGACAGGTGGGAGGTTTGATAGACCAGCCCATGCTAACTGCCGTTGCTCACTAAGACATAGAGGGCATCCTTACAGCGCTGTGCTTGATTTACACTGCCCCTTTTTGCAAGCGAGCGATCGCATCTTGCGAGCGGCTCTGAATGAGGTCCTGTGTCCGCTGGGATCCCAAACGTCGGCATCCCATACCCAACCCCCAAGTCATATCCACAGACTTCTCCATAGGTCATTCACACACCATGAAAGCTCCCCACACGTCAATCAGACTACCTACCAACAGATATCCCACATGCCCTTACATACCTATAAGACCTTGTATATTCCACCAGACTTTCCATAATACCCCTTAAGACTCCCAGCATGCACATAAGACCTCTGAAATGCCCATCATCCTACCCATATCCTTTACTTCCACTTACTTTTACAGGTGAAGCCCACAGACTCTGTGGGACAGAGGAATGAGTTTGAAGACACTGTATTCTCTTTACTTGCTCTGATTACTAGTGCTGCATGACCTTGCATTGTGCAGGGGAGGTTATGTGATGAGAAAATAAGCCTCTTCTGGTCAGCCTTATTCTCTGCTTTAAATTGAAGCAAAGGGTAAGTGAAATCAAAAGAATCTGGCTTATAACCAATCCACCCTTGTTAGTGCCCAGAGCACCTACAGTTGTAACCCAGAGCCACATGTACAAATTCAAAGTGCTGCATGTGACCCACTGTCCTAAGGTGATTTGCAGAGGTCACAGCTATAGCTGAGTGCCAAAGTATTGTTGCATTGTGCCAAAGTAGGATGTCCCACCTCTGAATCCTTCTTCTGTGAAGGATGGAGGCATTTTAAGGACAAATTTTTTTAAACTAATTTTCAGTATGACTAAGCTCTGACAGAAAAGTCATCCATTAAATTGGTGCGAATTATCCATCTACCAATTTCAAGATATTTAAGTCAACACATGTATCAATGAAGTCTATAGGAGTCAGAGCACATCTCTATAACTGTCGATGAATACTTTGAAGCACTAGATAATTATGTAGACTTTGCTATATTTTGTCACTCAGTGCCTGATTCAGCATAGATCTCAATTCCAAATACGCATGCAGATCGACCGATGGTTAGCCATTGAACATGTGTATGCCCCACAATGCACGTGTGATAATTGCATTGCGATTACGCACGCAGACAGCAATCCATCGCAGAGTGAGTGACAGGCGGCCAGCATTTGGGGGTGGTGATAGGGAGTGGTTGCATATACGCAGACGTGCCTGTCCGTTTGAACGCCATTGCATGGGCGTGCATAAATTACCCACTGTGATTGCATACGCAACTTGAGAGGCTTCTGCATGCAATGAGACTTGCAATTTCAGTGACGGGTCAGGGCTGCAGCAATTATGTGTGACAGGCCAGCGTGCTTCGATGTTACCGATGTATACGCTGGACTGTGAGGTATTACAGATGTGAGAAAGTATACTGGCTGACCTGTGATTACGCAGCTGCGATCGCAATTGTCAGCCGTGCTGAATTAGGCCCTCAGTGATAAAATAGGATGTGGTGACAGTAAGAGTAAATGCTAACTTTCAATACTGTACTGTGAAGACTGGTCTCTTGACCCCAACTGGCAGAGTGCGGGTCTGAAGTTAATAAAATAACCTCCTATGCCTAACTCTGTGTGCACCAAGTGCCTCTTTTCATCAGACGTTTAAACCTCAGGCGCTCCCCCTACCACAGCTTTATAACTGCTTACTGGGTGTTCTCCTTTATCAGACTGAGGCACTGGTACAGTACGTGATATTTTCCCAGGTCAGCAACCAGTGGCTGCATAGTTTAGAAGCAGCTTACTGCTGCACCTCCTTATCATTGGTTTTTTGTGAGGTGCGCAGGTAAATAAAAACACTGAATGAGTGAGACAGCTGTATACGTAATGGACTGATTGCTTATGTGAAGTGAGGTTAAAGTGTGAAATGTTCCATTTAAAATAATGCTGCTATTGTCCTACATTTTTAATGTGAAGGGGAAAAAATCAAGAAACTAATGGAATAATTTTATAAAAAAAATGTGGTTGTTAGGGTTGTTCATAACCTTAACCCTGGGGGATTTCTGATTACATAATTCATCAAAGAACATTATTTTAGATACCACTTATTATATCACATTCAACATTTAAAACTATATTAAAAGACTGATCACAGACATCCAGAGGCTGAACAGTGCAACTACGGGCACCATAGCAAAATTTAGGCAGGGGCCTGGTCATGCCAATATAGCCTCCCGAGCATGTCTGGTTTTGCACATGCTCCTTTCAGAAGAGGACTATGTTCTACTGTTTATACTCTTTTCAGATCAGTATGGGGCTCTAACGGGGTGGAGGGAGAGACACTGTATTGCAGGCCCCATGAAGGCCACACTTCCTTCCAGTGGCGGCTCTAGGGGTGGGGCTGCAGCGATGTCCAAAATTCAATTAGGGGAGCCACACCAACTGCCAGTGAGTCTCAGCCATCCATGTTTGGCAGCATTTGAAATGGCAGTTGTTGTGGTTCCCCTATTTGGATTTTGGACTGTGCTGCAGCAACCACCTCTGGAGCCTCCACTGCTCACTCATGGTCATTTCACAATTCCTGTTATCATATAAATACATCTGCAATAATCTTGATTACAAAGGTCACATGCCCACAATGTATAAAAAAGTACAGATGCCCTTATTATGAGGAGAATATACTAACATAGGAATTGTCACAGGTAGTAAAAGCAACTGTTAAAATGTAAGTAGTGCAATATACAGTATTTGCATACAGTACATTTATGTTCTGCAATATATCACTTCAAATCAAATCTAAAAGTTTTGTACTCTTATTATTTATGATACTGTAACCTTTGTAATCTCTGGGAGACAGATATAACATTTCAGAGAGAAGCTTCAAAACCTTTTCATATCCTCTGTCTTAGGGAACTGACAAGTTGTGATTACATTATTGTAACTCCAGGAGACATAGATGTACTGTAGAAACATTACCCATGAACGTCACATAACACTCTTGTCAGGAAGACACACATAAAATGTTAATATATATATATATATATATATATATATATATAGTATATATGTTTACACATTTGCATGCTCGCATAACCTTCAAAATTAGACCACTGTAAAGAGAAGTTGTGTGGAACAGTCTCATTTTTAACGCTTGAAAATCTCTCAAGCAGTTTGTTTGTTCATGACTAAAAAGTTCTTGCAGAGATTTTCAAAGGAACTGCAGAGAATTCCATTAGGAGATAATATACCAGGAAGAAACGCACCTTAAACCCTTTACTTCTGAAAAGTTTTGTAAAGCTTTAGAAAGCAATACTTTGATGATCTTCCCTGTATTATAAGATTTAAAGAAACAACTTTCTCAAGATGTAAAAGGAAGTTCAGTATAAATTTGTGGGTTCAGTCCTATTGCAATACATACCTTCATTGAAAAAGAAAAAAGGTTAAGCAAGATAAATTGGATAACTCAATTCTTATAACTTTCTTTTAACTGTTATTTTTATCTGAAATGAAGGAACACTTTAGTGTGGTTTTACATTTTTTCACAGTTTGTCTGTTTTCAAATGTTTTTCACTTGTCACTCGGAACTTGCAAAACAAAAAATAATGGGGTTCATTACTTTACATAATGCTAAAGCAACCGATGACACATACTCAATATAGTTACACTACAACCTGTCTTTGAAAACAACTGTTTGAACTGTAAATAAAAGATTCACTATGTAATAAAAATAAATATTAATTGTGGACAAATCTCAGAAATATGTCCACCCATAAACTATACAAGATTCACTTCAGGGGCGTATTTATAATGGGTGCAGGGTGTGCGGTGCACACGGGCCCCTGGGTCCAGGGTGGCCCACACCGCACACCCTGCACCCATATAATACTTACCTCTCCGGAGTCCCATGTCGGCGCCGGTGTAAGCACTGTAAAAACGCCTGGAATATGGCAGCCACAGGCATTTTCCCGTCGTTTTGCGCATGTGCTGTACAGCAAAAAGGCCGTCATGGCAATTTTCCTGGTGCCCTGTGCATGTGCTATAGACTCTGGGCACACTCTAGTGCCCAGACTCTATCAGTGCGCTGCCGGCCACTGGACTGAGAGGATGGGGCCCATGACGGAGACTAAATACGGGCCTCCTCCTCTCTTGAAACGCCTCTGATTCACTTGTACTGCTAATGACAGACCTATATTGGCTACAAAGAAAAATCAATACCAACAATTCACTGTCTTAAGAATTCTGTATTATTAAAAATATACATAAAAATATCAATGTGATTTTTCATTGGGATTACAGCAGATCCACCTTAACTACATTAAAAAAAAAAAGTGTCCATTTGTTTGCCACCATTCACAACCACTGTTCTTTAAAATGCTATCAGGAAGATTCAGAATTCGGGGACTGACATAGTTAACAATTAAAAACATCATTCATTATAATCTTATAATTTAATAATACTTTGTCTATCTGGCAAAGGTGTATTGTGGAAACCCATGTGATGTAGACATAATGTAGACAGGATTTACAACAATACTTCTAAATGTTTATTATCTTTCACTTAGAATTTTAGTTAAAAATATGAAACAGTTAAAAATTGTTTGCAAAAGAGAAAAAAGTTGCAAATATAGACAGAACACTGAGTGATCCTAACTTAGAGCAATTACCTTTATTTGAATAACATTGTTTGTATAGTCGAAGACCACTAAAGATTTTGCAATAGCATTTGTTATTAGGACATTAACTTGGTGGATGTAAAGTAACCTTTGAAAAAACATCTGTGTGGAATAGTTATTTTAGAATATCTGAACAATGCAACCAAATATAATGTATTCAGCACTGCAAGCTAAAAAAGCCTGAATAGAGTCAATTTGCCCTGCTTGATAAATTACATTTTGGACAGGGTTGAGGGAAAGGTTTCAGGTTTTGCATAAGCTGCCAACTTAGAGGGTAAATACTAGGGGAGATTTACACAGGTCACAGACAGCGAATGACAGAATAAATAACTAGGCAGTTAAATGGTACACGACATTTAATGTAGCCGCTGCTATCTGATGCACTTTAGTACAAAAACCTTCAAATGAAACATCGCTGGAAAGATATAACAAATGAAAATACAGAAGTGCTGAAGGCAAAGGGCATTAGGGCTGACAGGGTTAAAAAGCGAGCTGGAGCTTCGAAATGTTTTAAGTATTCTCAATAATTAATGTAATGTTCATTCCCTTTTACTAAGCATGCACTTTAAAGTAGAATTTGCACTAGTAACAACTTTTTCTGGATTACTAGGGAATTTACCTTAATAGAAACAGGAGATATAGGATCATAAAATTACTGAATATTTCATTAAAAAGTATGTCAACATCACAGTAAGAGCCAAGTAAAAGAATAAAAGTTTCAAAGTTAATAAGGAATGCGCAAATGTTTCACAGAGATTGGGTACTTTACAAAAATTTGCAGCCAGTGGCGGCTCCATAGGTAGGGCTGCAGCACAGTCCAAAATTCAAATAGGGGAACCACACCAACTGCCTTTTCAAATGCTGCCAAACATCACCAGCTGGGACTCACTAGCAGTTGGTGTAGCTCCCCTATTTGAATCTTGGACTATTCTGCAGCCCCACCTCTGGAGCCTCCACTGTTTGCAGCCAATGTAAAACTGTTCTGCATAGGTCCAGGATCCATGATGCATATTGGCAGCACATTTGTTGTTTCAACAATGCTAACTTTTAATTTATGCATTTGCACTAAACTTATGCTAAATGTCTTTTAATTATTTATTTAAATGTTTCAAATATTATTGTTTTCTTCCTTCACTTCCAACCATATAATGTATATCTGTTTCCATTTTTCTATCCCTCATGTCTGCTACATTGGTGTCATCCTCGATTCTTCCCTCTACTTATCTCCCCACATTTAGGTCATCTCGCATTCAAGCCACTTCCACCTCCAGGATTCACCTTTCCTCACCACAGATGCAACTAAGCCATTATCCATACACCCATTATCTGGCCTCTCTTGGTGTCATCTCTCTCTTTTCTAATTTATCCTTAATGTTGCTGTTCATCTAATCTGCCACTCTCATCACACAGCATCTGTCTCCCCCAACTGCAACCTCCTCTGCTGGCTACACGCCCTAGTTTTAAATGTTTCCTTAAGAATAACTTTTCAGTATATGCTACAAGTCTACCTCTCAACTACTCTCTCACTCCCTCCTTCTACCCACCTAGTCTCCTTCCCAGTTTACCATCCAACTGTTTAAGCCCACTATAGAATGTAAGTTTTCAGGCAGGGCCCTCTTCTCTCTTGTTCTTCCCTTGCACTATCCTTTCTACCAATGCTCCTTGTTTTTGTCACTTTCTGCCCGAACATGCAATGTTTAAAGGATCATAAACTCACTACTGGTTGATCATTTCATGAGGAAAAAAGAAATACAACTAAAATATGTCTGACAGTGTGGCCAGATGGATGACTGGCTATCATCATGATATGGGCCTATTATTATGTGGAGGTTGTAGCCCTATGCACCCCATTGTTAATTTGGCCCTGGTTGTGTAAATGTGCAATAAGAAATACAATCTCAGTACCAAGTGTCCAGCATTTAGTAGTCATGCAATCTGCTAAGGTATATTATGTATAAAGAAGATACAGAGAATATGAAAATTGTATAACAATTCTTGCAATTTGCATTAAAATTGGGAATTTGAGGTGCACTGGAGACTTTATATCCTTGTCCCAAGTGCACCCTCTGTCACTCAGCAGCTCTTATCCTGTCTGTCTACTCTTCCAGGGAACTGTGTTACTGACTACTATTGTCATTTCCTGTTACACATGAGTATAGAAGTCTCAGTGTGTTTTCTCCCCATGTACTGTCCATTGGAATTTATCATATATCATATGGTTCATCTGTTTTACTTTAATTCTCTGTATGGAGCTACTGTAATTACCATTTCTGACACCATATAAACCATATTAAAAATAATAATGAAACTAGTATTTTGGCATGCTTGGTTTAAGACATCCGGCTAAATGTAATAGACTGCAAGCCGATGCCATTGCAGAAATATGTGAGTATGTCCTTATTTTTCAAGCAGCAAGAATGTTAAAGGCTAAACCAAGCTGCTCTAGCCTTTAACATGCTTGCTGCTTTAAAAAACCAAGCTAGTTTAGCCTTTAACATGCTTGCTGCTTTAAAAAACCAAGCTGGTGAAGCCTTTAACATGCTTGCTGCTTTAAAAAACCAAACTGGTTAAGGGCCATAAGCAATTAGCTGCGGTAAATTACCATGGCTAATTAGCTCGCCCAGGGCTCACCCAGGGCTATTCAATTAGCCCCGAAGTCGGCTTGACAATAGCACTTCTCAGGGTTTTTTATTCCGGACCTGATGTGTCCCGAAAAATAATCCACGATAAGTGCCATTTTTTCGCCCAAAATAGGGTGAGAACACATAGGTATGCGAGCTAACCGCGGCTCCTATGTGTTAACGGGCGACCTATCCAATTATTTTGCCCAAATTAATAGTATAGGGAGAAAAAAAAAATCCCAATTTTTCGCCGACCGCGGGGAACAATTAGCGCCCGAACAGTGTACAGGGCTAATTGGATATGGCCATTAGCCTTTAACATGCTTGCTGCTTTCAAAATACAGGTATACTCACGTGTTTTCCCGCAGCGGCACCGGCTCGCAGTCTATTACATTTAGCCGATCATATTAAATGCTATGCAAGCATGAAATTCACCACACGTAATATGATATTGTCTTGCTTGTGTCCAGCGGTTGGTGTCTTGTCCTTGTATATTATTATAGACATACTCATTAATATATAGAAACCTTTCAGTTTTGCCGCTAACTGATAAGGAGTTAATTGCTAAAATTTTATTATTAAATTACACTTACTGTTACTAGAAAATGGAGCATAAGGTTATAAAACAAATAATTTAATCTCTGAGGATTTTTGTTGCACAAAATTATTTTAGTAATGTAAAAAAGAAATACTGTTGGAAGTCATTAAATGCTGGTGCGTGAAAGAGAAAGCTTAGCAGTTAGTGATAGGTCAATGAGTCACACTAGGCTTTCAAATGCTGCATTGTTGGGCTGAAGAACTGGGGATTAACATTCAATTCTAATTCATAATTTCATTTGTAATAGTTAACATATACTTAATTTGAACTAAACCTAATTTATTCTTCATACAAAACGCAAAATGTAAAATATAAAGATTAAGTTGTTCACTGTTAGATGCCAAATCTTTCTGAAGCATCCTACACGAGACATAATATACATCACTTTTTAAACCTGCATGCAGTAGTCTGTACTATTTGCTATAATCAGCTTCAGTGGTTACATTGCCATGTTTATGACAGGTATTCTTTATGCCAACAATGGATGACAACTTATTTAATTTCAGTCAGAGGAGTATTGACTGTTAAATAGGCATCACTTGGCAGTTATTCATTTTGAACTAGAACATTGTGCCAAAAAGCACCTAAGTCTGCAAAAACAAATGCCATTAAGGAGTTTAACATATGTCTAATTTTTTCAATAGTATTTATTTTTGCATGTTAAAAATAACCTGTATTATAGGATATATAATAAGTTTGCAAGGTAAAAGAGGATAAAATGCTAGACAAACAAAATACATAATGGAGATGAATCTTCGTCCATGCATAATGCATACGATGTCTTTTGCAATCTTCCCATTGACATTGGCAGTAATGACCTGTAGGATGGTGGTTAGGCCTGGAAGTCTACAACCTAATGCGCTAGAGGGTGCTACCTCATGATTATTTGGGTCCCCAGGCGAACTGGAGGGTTCACCTAAGAGAGATCACACCCTGGCAACCTTATGCATCCAATTTTACTTGCTAAGGGGAGTATTTATCAAAGCTTGAAGAGAGATAAAATTGTGAGAGATAAAGTACCAACCAGTCAGCTCTTAACTGTCATTTTTCAAACACAGCCTATAAAATGTAAATAAGAACCTGATTGGTTAGTACTTGCTTTCAAAACTGTATCTCTCTCTAAGCTTTGATAAATACGGGTCCTGTCGCCACGTCCCATCGCTGGGTAGACATCGGCTAATGTGTACCCAGCTTAACAACCTTGTGGTTTAATGTTTATTTAGTGCCTTCCCCTGAAACTCACCCTTGCCTGCTGACTCTAATTACAGCAATTTGTCTTAACCTTCCCTGCACTTCTCTATGGTTTTATTGTAATATTTGTATTTATTCTTTGTACTCCTGAGATGGCTTACTGTTGTGTATTGTATTTATACTTTTTATCATACACCTTGTGGCATCTAGCAGAAAAAAGATAATAATAATAATTATTATTATATATTTAAAGGCACATTTATTAAATTGTTTGGAAAAAGCCAGAACTTCTATAGATAATCAAAGTGAAGATAAAAAATCTATTTGCTATATTTCATAGCCCTCAAATGCTGCAAATCTGATTACCTTTCTTTATCTATATTGTTAGAATGTTTGTGCTTTATATTGTGCATACTGTATATTTTATGTATTTTTGAACTTTAACCACTGCAGGGCTCCTGTTCTCTTATTTTCTCTATATGACCCTTAATACCTTCTTATTTTGCTATACTAGTTTTCTTTTTTCACTAGTATGCTACTGTATGTGCCTGTAGCAATGCATTCTTTACTATAATATTTTAAATGTTCCTAGGTTGTTTCTCTGAATGAGAGGACCATTACCATTGGTGAAAGTGGTTGCGTACACAGATGTTCAAAAACTCACATTGGAGGCCACACTCATATGGAGAAACTGCACCTGCCATGGGGTCGGTGGAAGTTTCGATGGTGCTCCTTAAGATGCACCAATCGGTATTTCAGCACCTTCAGATGTTGACAGTGGGCACTTCAGTACTTGTACATTCAGACACATGGATGTACACCAGGGAAGGGCTTTGTTGTGGCATTTGCATAAAGTAGCACACAGACGACCACCAATAGACGCAGACACAGCCACCTCTAAATCAGCCCCTTTGTGTCCTTACAAAAAAAAAGTTACAATCAATATTAAATTAATGCTTTTATCTGAAGATTGGATATCAATTCTGTTCTAATAGTTAACGTGTTACTGCACATTTCATTTTCAAAATATCATTCTTTATGTGTCAGGCATCATCATGATGTGTTTACATGTTAAAGTAAGGATAGCAATTGTACACTGCAATGTATGCTATGATCATTGTGTAACAGTTGTTAATGACAGACAGTGGTATGGCTGGGAAGCATCTCTTGTACACTATAGTATATGCTACCATCATTGTGTAACGGTTGTCAAATGCAGAGGAGGGTTATAGTGATATAGCTGGGAAGCATTTTTTATACAAAAGATTTTTTCCAAGTCATTACAGTGTTAACCCTGAACTTACACGATACTCATGGCAGCCCTGTGACATCTTCTCTTAAATGTATATATTCCAAATAATAATCTAAAGAAACATATGTACAGTATGTCAAATTATATATATATTTGCTCACATAGATGTAAAATGTAAAGGTATTCCTGGCAAAACTGATGTGCTGTGACAATGTGGTCATTGAGGTACAAACTATCTTCACTCATGTTACACTCTAGCTGGTTATTCAGAATTTCAGACAGGTTATTATCATCTATTATACTTCCAAATGTTCCTCCTCTGCCAGAGCTGCGAGAGAGAGAGAGACATAGAGATGGGGGTGAGGGGAAACAGATGTGTGTGAGTGAGAGAGACAGACAGACAGAAGATAGAGATGAGAGAAAGATGGTTTGGGCAGAGATGAGAGATACAGATGGGGTTTGTGGGGAGGATAGATAAGAATGAAAGACAGACAGGAAAGGACACAGAAGAGAAAGAGATGAGAAATAAACATGGGGGATTGTTCCATACAATATTTTTTATTAAGAACTACTAGGCTCTTAAAGTTCATTTTAAAAATTCAAATTTGTTATTTGCCTGCACATTGTTTTTAAATTTGAAACTGAAATATGCTATTCTGTGGAAGCTCCACGTTTATACAGTTGAAAGATATTTCCTTAAAAATTTACTTTCAATTAGCCTCTACCTGTGAATCATTAAAAAAGGTCAGCTTTTATGGATCAAAGACTCCCTAATTCTATTAACATTGGTCATACAGTGAACCTGAAAGAAAGTTGTGAAGACCAAAAGCATTCTATGAAAATTAAAGATAAAGTTATAGATATCAACAATACAGGAAAAGTGCTTGGTTATCCCAGTGAAAACTATTGGATCAATTGTCAGAACATAGACGCTGCATCACACCACCTGGGCACTAACTAGACAAGACGTGCTTCAAATCTCAACATCATAGCAAGAAGGTGACCTATCGCTTTGAAGGAACTGCAGAGTTCATCAGCTGAGATGGGAATGATGGGGCACTACTCAACCTAAGTTCTGTATACAACTGGCCTGTATGGGAGAGTGGCTAGAAAGAAGCCATTACTAAAGGAAAACCACATCAAAGAACATCTGGGGGTAAATTTATCAAAGGTCGATTTGCAGGTCGATTTGAAGAGTGATTTAGCTCTTCTCAAACTGACTCAAATCGAATGTGGTAAAATAAGTGATTTTGCCAGATTTACTATTATTCGGTTTGTTTTGCGATTTGCAAAACAAATTCGATTTGAGTCGGTTTTGAACAGTGATTTGCTGTTTGATTTAGCATGTCCATGTCCAAATCGAATGGCAAATCACACTTCAAAACGAACTGCAAATCCCCAACAGCATAAAACTGCTTCATGCTTTCACTTTCAGCATGAGCAGTTCGTTCTCACACAGATACATGCAGACATCAGTGAGATGCCTGCATGTATCTGACTGTAACAAGTAAACAAGTAAATAAAGAGTTAAAACTTAAAAAAAATTGACGTGAGGTCCCCCACCAAAACAGAACCAGCCCCAGACTTTTCAAACCCAGGTCTGGTTGATTAAGTACAGGGAAAAAATTACGTAGGGTCTCCCTGTACTCAGTACAACCAGCACTGGGCTATGGGAAGCAGGGCTGGATCTGGAATTACAGCCCCCTGTTAGAAAGGGTCCAGGGCTGGTTCTGTGAATTACAGGGAGACCCTATGCAAATTTTTCCCTGTAATTCCAGAACCAACCCTGCTTCCCATAGCCCAGTGCTGGTTGTACTGAGTACAGTGAGAACCTACATAATTTTTTCCATGTACTTAGTCAACCAGATCTGGGTTTGAACAGTCCGGGGCTGGTTCTGTATTGGGGGGGGAACCTCACGTCAATTTTCTTTTTACTTTTAACTGTTTAAATACTTTGGACAGTCAGATACATGCAGGCATCTCACTGATGTCTGCATGTACCTGTGTCAATCCGACCTGCTCATGCTCAAATCGAAAGCATGAAGCAGGTCTATTCGTTTGGTGATTTGAAGTTCGATTTGAAGTCCGATTTTGAGCTCGATGTCAAATGAAATGATAGTAAATAAGGGTTTGTGTAAAAGTACCAATGTTTTTCCGATGGTTGATTTGAGGCTGATTTGACTAAAAATTCGATTTGAAATTCGACTTTACATTCGATTTGGCCTTTAGTAAATACCCAAAAGCAAAATCGAATACAAATCGAATGAAAATTGCACCTCAAATCACTCAAAATGCAAAATCGACCTTTAGTAAATTTACCCCTTGGTGTTTGCCAGAAAACATCAAAGTCACTCAGGTTTAATGTGGGATAAGATTTTGTGCTACTTTTTCACCCCATTTCAAAACATGTATGGCACAAATCTAGCACTGCCCATTCCTTAGAAAACACCATGTTGTGGGGATGCTTTTCCTCTGCAGAGACTGGACATCTTGTTAAAACTGATGGTGCAAACTATAGGGAGATACTGCAAGACAACCTACTTCAGTCTGCTACAAAATAAAGAAAGTTCACCTTTTAGTAGGAAAATTATCCCAAGTACAAGGCCAAAGTTATACTTGTGTAGTTAAACAACAAAAGTAAATGTTCTATTATGTCCAAGTAAAAGTCCAGCTTTTATTTGCAGTTTTTGAAATATGCAGTTCACAATCATCATTCAACCAACTTGAATAACCTGAAGAGAATGTGCAAGGATTAATCAGCAAAAATTGCTTGCAAATGTGGTATAAACTTGCCCTAAAGATTAAGGGCCTGATTCAGAGGTGCTCGCTATTTGCGAGCGCACGCTCTGAATCAGGGCAGGGAGTATTTTTATAAATTTTTTTCCAGTCCACTCGCTAAGCTGTGGGTGCCCACCCACAGCTACTGCGAGCGGGCAGGAGATGGTCGTGATTATCGCGCCCATAGGCATTGTGAGGAGACCCTAAGGTAGGGTTTCAGCACTCGCAATGCCGAGTAGACTTCTAGCTCTAATAGAGCCGGAAGTCCACTACTGACATCAGGACGCCCACAAACGGCAGGCATTCCTTCGGGAATGCCGTTGTTTGTTCAGCCACCCCCCTACCCGCCTACAAAACGGGGCGAGCTGTCGATCAACATCGACAGCCACCCAGTTTTGCTGCGAGCACCGGAGCGAGTGAAGGTCTCACTCGCTACGGGGCATGCGTGTGCGCACTGAGCCACCATCGACCCGCTTGCGAGCGCAATGTGCTTACGAGCGGGTCTGAATCAGGCCCTAAAGGTGCATAAACACGTAATGATTTTTTGAACGATTTAATTATAACGACATCGTTATCATTCAATCATTGAAAATCCACAGGGCTGGATTAAGGGGGGGATGACAGGGGCGGTTGTCCAGGGGCCCCCACATACAGGGGGGCCCCCACACACAAGCTCAGCGAAGGAGGGACTAGTGCCACAGGTGTACCGCTGCCTGCCCAGCTGCATGATCATTCAGGATGCAGGCAACGGATCTAACTGTAATCCTACCGGTACGTGGGCAGTTCAGGGAAGGGGATCTATCTCATTCCATTCGGGGAGCCGCTGAAATGAAACTTCATTGCACAAATCAGTGCAATAAAAGTATATTTTGTTTAGAGACAGAGAGCAGGCAACAGAGAAGCTGCGGGGATCAGCTGGAAAACTTAAAAGGGTAGTGTAGGGGTTGTGTGCTGGGGAAACACTGTAGTTGGGTACACTGTGCAGTTTGGGATGAAGAGGTCTGTAAGGAGGCCACCATGAGTCGCAGCGCAGCCATATTGGATGGGGAAAATGTTAGAGGACAATTTATTTGAGGGGGCCCCCACAATTTATTTGCCCTGGGGCCCCCACAAGCCTTGATCCGGCCCTGACAATCCAACATGCTGAGTATCTGTGGGTGTGGAGGAATAGAGAAGTAAAGTAGCAGAAATGTGGAAATTATGGACGTGCAGCTTGTGTCCTATAATATATACTGTATGTGTGAATGTGTGTGTGCATATATAATATAGGTGTATTGAACTTGTAGTAAAAATAATATATGTTATATACCTCCAGTAGGTATTATACTGTATGCATTAAGCATGTCATTTATTGTATACATTATATGATATATGGGTATGAATAATAAAGCATGTCGTCCACTCGATGGAGAAATTTATTTCTCCAGACCCTTACAATGGTATAAGAATAACTTTTTTGGAAATATTATATTGTACATTGTTTATATGTTTTAAGATACCCCTGAAGAAGTAATTTATGTTGACGAAACGTGTTGGGTTTTACTGTAACAGCCTCAAATTCCCTGCTGCTATGAAAGAGGCAACTACCTAGATCTGGGCTGTGTTAGCAGTTGGCATTTTAACCATCCCAAAGCGAGGTTGCATAAGCTCTACTATATGAGTGATGTAAGGAATACTTTTTATCTTTTTAATATATACATAAAATTATTTTAAAAAATTATAAAGACTGATTGCATCTATTATGGTGTGTTTAGTAAGAGGGTTTCATTTCAGCTGAAAATAAGTTGGATTTGTCTCCTACAAACCATCACCAGAAAAAGGAAAGAGTGAAATTTATGAACTATTTGTTCTTCAAAGTAGAGTGTATAAGTGAATGCTGATTATTAAGCATCAAAATTGAAGTGCCCCCTGGGACATTATTTGTATTCTACTGTACCTTTTGGGTCTTTAACCAACAAAAGACCACCCACAGGGTAGCAACAGGATTATCTATTATTTACTATTCACTGTTTAAAGTAATCAGCTTTAATACAAATTAGCGCATATGTAGGATTGTTTATATATATATTTTTCCCTGAACAAGTGGCAACAATTAGTGGATCCAGTATAAAATATACTATATATGTGTGGGTTTTATATGTACTCTCTTTAAGATTCACTGTGGTTACTATCAATGTCCTGGTGCAAATTTATACTTATATAATTTATATCTGCATCTTTGAAGAATTTAATATATGCTTCGTGACGTGTTTTCAAGAAATATGTGTCATAGGAAAAGATTTCCATTCACCAAGGTGTCAGATATACGATTATGGTATTACATATGTTTCTGTGTTGGTCTGTCTTTATTGTTAAATATGTGTTGTGTATTGTTTCTTGATGTCCACAATATCTAACAAGTTGTCCTTTGATGTGCTGTCTCGCGTTGCCCGGGTAACCGGGACGCGATCTGTGGAGGTCCTCCCCTGTCCTGACGCCGACGCGTCATTGTGATGCACTGGCGCGGGAGTTGGGTGATTTGACATCATCAGAGTGCGCCCCGGTCCCGGACGACAGACAGCATGGAGGACACGTGAGGATAGGTGAGTGTATTTAATGTGCAATATTTGTATTTGTGGTTTGTACCTTGAGGACGGAGTATTAAATAGCTCCGAAACGTCGGATTTTCATCCCTGTGTCTAGTGCATTTTTCTATAGCGTGCCGCCTGGTTGGACTTATGTTTTGGGCTGATATTTGTCGGCACCATTGTGGAGGGCACCTACATATCCGCATATTTTTGGGAGTGCCATCCTGGAGGTGTTTTATATATATATATATATATATATATATATATATATATATATTAGGGATGTGCAGGCTCGGATAGGTTCGAGTTTGCACGTGGAGTTCGGATTTTTCCCTCCAAAAAAACGGAACTCAGAAAGAGGCAAAACGTCATCTTACATGGACGAACATCATCATTCCTGGACAAAAGTCCAGGAATGATGATGTTCGTCCATGTAAGATGACGTTTTGCCTCTTTCTGAGTTCCGTTTTTTTGGAGGGAAAAATCCGAACTCCACGTGCAAACTCGAACCTATCCGAGCCTGCACATCCCTAATATATATATATGTATGACACAAGCCTCACATCCATAATCTCCACCTTTCTGCTACTTTCTCGTTTCCTCACCCACAGACCCTCAGAATGTTGGATTTTCACTCCTATAGGGCGAAATGTAATAAAATGCAAGTTTTTTGTGCAGGACAAACTCGGACATTCTCACACATTTGGAATGTGAGTGTTTGTCCCAAAACTTGCATATTTGATAGGGTGCAAATTTTAGTGTCAAAGTTTTGACTCACATGCGAGTGTATGCAAGTAAAACTGCACTTTGTAATGCGACTTTCATTACAAGGTGCGAGTTACACAGAAGCCTTCAGCCATGAGATCCATGTAGGCTTCTGTGTTAAAAAAGCTATTAAAAATAACAAAAAATAAATGATGTAGGGTCCCACCCTAAAAGCACAACAAGCACTGGGCTTATCTGAGCCAGTCCTGATTGTGGAAATACAGGAGACAAAATTAATATGGGTCCTCTGTATTTTACACTACCCGCACCAGACTCTTTCTAGCGGGGTGTAATGCCACAGCTGTGGGACCCTCACTAGTCAGCCCAGGCCAGGGATCCCTGGGGAGATGGGGACTCCTCAATAAAGGGGTAACCTCTCTGCAGGGCACCCCAGGCCTGGGCTAAGCCCTGGACTATCCCTGACACCCCTGGGTTGTGGGTGCCAGGTCGATTGTGTAGATCTAGAGGTCTATGCAAGCCTCCCCCGCATGCTGGTACTTGGAGTACCACAAGAACCAGTATGTTGAATTTGTTATTTTTATTCAGAAGCAGTGGGGTATGTATTTTGCATACTCACCAGTTAACTGACAATTTATTTTGTCAAAACTACACCGATATTGGTTTTTAAAAAATTTAATTAAGTTTAAAAAGTACCTTTTAAAATATATTTAAATATTTTATTTAAAAAAATATATACCTAGGGGATGTTTTGCATCTCCCCCAAACCCTCCTGTCCATAGGTCCCCATTGTAATTTAACGTCCCACCTCACATCATAAATAGATCCCCAGTGTCAAAAGATCCCCTGCAATAACAACCCCACCCTACTAATACTAATAATAATAATAATAGGTACCTGTGACAGTGCCCCCTTTCTCACCCCCAGGGACAATGGATGTCCAATTTAGTCCCTCTCCCTCCCCATGTGTCACTATGTAAATGTTGCAATTTTTTTGACATAACCTCACCCCACAGCCAAAAAAATATTACAAAGCCCTGCATAACACCCCCCCTCCCGGGCCAAAAGATGCCCCCCCCGTTATCCCCCCTACCCCACAACTTAGCACCACCCCCCAACATTTGCACAGCGCAAGCAGAGCATGGGGCACACAGGACCGATCATCACTCCCCCCTGCTGCAGCTAATATCTGCACACACAGAGATCAGCATGGCGGTGCTCAGGGGAGAACTATGTTCCCCTCCTCACACTTTTATTATCGGGGCATGCGCCTCAGATTGCCGTTTGAATGGCATTCTGCTGCGCGATTCTGGCAGTGATGTCGCCAATCACAGAGCGCTGCATCATTTCTGGGGTATCCAGAGAGACAGAGGAGGCCCGTTCTGCAATTGTGCAGAATTGATCTCCTCTTCTAAAGCCGGGGGACAGAGAGAGCTGCCGTGGTTGAGTGAAATGCGACATTGCCAGATTAAGCACTTCTGGCTCCGTTCGAATTACATGCAACCACACCAGTTAGGTGGTTAAGGTGGCTGGTTTGGCATTCTATGTTTCGATTATATTGAAAATGTATAAATACAGAAATAGTTACGAGCTTCAGATAAGTAAGAAAGACAGATAATGAAAGAAAGAACCAACCAGCATTAGACTGTAATCCTGAATTATACTCAATATGCCTTGCCGTTATCTGTCTTTGAAGGAATAATGTCTGCAAATGGATTACCAGTGTTCCTACATGGAGGATGACAGGGGAATTTTTCGAATGTAAGCAACTTTTATCCTATGTCTGATTCTATTTTATAGATACATATATCATCTTTTCTGACAGCATGTTGGATCCTCACTCTCATAGTGCTTGACAGGCTTTCAATCATATAGGCTATGTGCCACAAACAGTAAATAGATACAATATTTATAAAGAATCACTTGGCAACATAAGTCCAATTAAAAGTTATTATGTTCCTTTGAAAAAAGTTTGTAGAGTCACCCAAGCCTCTATGTCTCATCACATATATTGCTCCATATAGTAACACAAGATCATGTATGCATTTATTTTATTATCTGTAAAAGCAAAATCAAGTTGGAGCCTAACTAATTCATATGAAGCAAAGCTAATGTGCCTTACAGGCACATATTCTTTAAGTCTTGTGCAGAGGAGTAACAAGATGGCCGGCCCCGCCCCATGAGAGCATGACGTCATGACCTCACTAAGAGAGGGCGGTGTCACCAGCACAGGGAAGTACAGCACTGCCTGGAGTGCCCTGCGGAAACTCTGAGCGGCTGTACAGACCGCATAGTGCCTGTCGCTCCAGGCGACACCATAGCAATGATTCTGGCTGCAGGATGCCATTTCAGGCACCCTGATAGCCAGAGGCAGAACCCGTCGGGCAGTAACAGTGCTGCCCCCAGGGCGCTCCACCCAATGTGTGGCACATGTCACACACCCCTTGTTACAGCCCTGGTCTTCTGCTTTCTAAGATGCAGGGCTTCATAGCAGTTGCATGGTCTGCTCTGGCTATTACAAAATATTTGCATGGGATGTAGTTTAAATCCCAGCTGTCGGGATGTCGGCACTCAGAATGCCGCACCGAAATCCCGACACCAGTTATAATCCCAGTGCCAGTATACTGAGCACCTGCAACCTGATAGTAAGTAGTGGGTTTAGGAGGAGGGTTAGGTACTAGTGGGAGGGATAGGGTTAGGCTGAAGGGGGGGTTAGGTTTAGGATGCGTAAGGGGAGGGTTAGGTTTGGACTGAGGGCAGGGAGGGTTAGGTTTACAGATAGGGTTAGGAACCTCACCAACAGGTGTCAGCATCCTAACCCTGTCAGGATGCCGGTGTCAGGATTCTGACTGCCGGGATCCCGAGCACGGCATCCCATACCCAACCCATTTGCATATCATAATCTTATATAAAATATTAATTAGTATGTTTGTTTATTTGTCTGTCTGTCTGTATGGTTATGCATTCAGACATCCCTGAACTGATTGAGATGAAACCAATGCTAGGTGGTCCATTTGGATACTGGCCAGGTTTTAGGAAGTTTAGGGTCCTGGTCGGACCTCCCGTTGGTGTACGCTGGACAGAACTTTGACCTGGGGAGCCTATACTGAGCCTCCCACTGGATGGATTTGGACAAAAACTTCACAGAGTAGTAACATTGGATCCCAGAAGATGTACTAAGGGGTTGAGGTGATAGTCGGACCTCCCACTGGTGTACGATGGGAAGAACTTTGACCTGGGGAGCCTGTTCTGGGCTTTCCACTGGATGAATTTGGATAAAAACTTCACAGAGGGGTGGCAATTGGTCTGGGATGTCTAATGGAGTGATTGGGGTCCTGATCGGACCTCACAATGCAGTGAGTAAGGCAGAACTTTGACCCAGGCAGCCTGTTCTGGGTCTTCCACTGGATGGATTTGGACAACATCACATAATTTGGAAGAAAACTTCACAGAGTGGTAACATTGGATCCCAGAAGACATACCAGGGGTTGAGATCCCTGACAGCCCTCCCGTTGGTGTATGCGGACAGAACTTTGACCCAGGGATCCTGTTCTGGGCCTTCCACTGGATGGATTTGGATGAAAACTTCACAGAGGGGTGACAGTTGGTCTGGACTTCTGAATGGAGTGGTTGGAGTCCCAGTTGGACCCCATGGCAGAGTGTGCTGAACTTTGACCCAGTGAGCCTTCGACTGGATGGATTTGGACGACCTCACATAATAAAACTTAATAACTTGAAGATTAAACCCGGGCAACACCTGGTAATTCAGCTAGACACAAATAAACATTAATCTTAGAGCTGCACATTAATATGTATTTTAAAGCGCAAAATATTTTAGGTTTGCAAAGCTTTTCTATTTGCAAACATGAGCCCTTAAGTGCACACCCATTTTCCTGTTTTGGGAACTGCTACCAGGGTGCAGGTGTGACTGAAATTGGATGTTTATTAAAAACGTTTTCTTTTAATGAAAAAATATATATTGACAAGTTTACCCTTATTTAAAAATATGGGTTGGTTCCACTGTTGGTACTTATGCGTTTCTGATTCCCATTATTTGTTTATTATAATAATGGTTTGTTCCTTTTCAATCTCCACCTATAATTGCATTCCTCAAGGGAATTTGTTTGCCACTATTTCACACTTTGCTAGATTTTTGCCCTAGAGGAAGCAGAAAGGATGTCCATGAAATGCATTGGGAAAGAGTTCTAATGGTCATTTTTCAATAGGGTATAAAGTCTGTACAGTAGAAATCCTTCTTTCCGCTCTGCACAGCTGGTAATTGGATTGTGAGCGCAGTGAACCGTAAGGCTGGGTAACGTATTATGTCCCTCAGGGATATATTAGTGCGGAACTCTTTTATTTACTGATCCTCAAAAGCCTATTATATTTGAGATTTTTAAGGATTAATGCCATATCCTGGGTTAGTGATAACTTCCACCATTTTTAGAGATGATAATGAAATTTGGTGCATGGTATATTCATTATATACCTATGTAGCCCAATTCATGTCTTAAATTAATAATGAAAGTTAGGTGACATCAGCACTGTCTGTATCTTATGTCTCATTTTTGTTTATTTGACTCTTTTTATTACATTGTTCAAATTGCACCTTAAGATTGTGCATTCCCATATAAATATTGCCAGGGAAAGTGGGAATGATACCATAAATGTGCCTTTATATGCCTTCATCCTCTTTTACGTAATCTTTTTGCATAAAACAAATCTTGTTTCTGCATAAACTGCTGAACTAATGGGTTAAATTAGTATGGTGCATAAACCAAAAGATTACTTTAGTGCTGTGTGCTTTAAAATTAATGTATTAAATGAACATAAAACAGCTTAATGAACATGTTGCTAGAACAAAAATTATATATGCAGTCCACAGCAGGCTGCAAAATCAATTTGCTAATTCATTGTGGTGGGTAAAATGTGGTGCTAAAATGTAACATTAGTATGTTGTTGCAGCAACAATAAAACTGCACAGCACAGTTCAGTCTAAGGGCCTGTTTTAGAAATGATTGCTAATGCCATCGCAGCTGCGATCCCATACACAGCTGCTGTGCTAGAATATGCAAATGTCGCAGACACTGAGGAATGTATTGAGATTAGAGATTCTTGGAGAACCTGACCCACTGGAACTTTGAAATTTGGACAGAGATCCGAATGCGGCTCCAAGTTTCCCGTGTGACATGGATCTCAAAACGAGGCAAAATGTCATCCTCCCACTGTCAGATTCTTGCGGGTTTTGGATTATATAAAGGTCCCCGCGATCTGCGCCATTTTCACTCCGGCTGTGGAGAAAGAAGCTAGCAGACATGTAGTCACTGTCAGTCACTCAGTATGTGTGTCCAGTCAGGGTCTTGGGCTGAAGGCTGCTGCTGTGTTGTCCATAAAGGGGCTTAGGCTGCAGTATATAAAAGGAGGCTTCCTTCAGTGGGTGCTGCAGATGCTGTCACTTGTTCTGTCAATTAACTGTGGCTGCTGCTGTGTTGTTGTCCTGTCCATAATGCTAGGGCTGCAGTCCATAAAGGGGTGCTGTGTTGTCCAGGGGGGGGGGTGCTCTGTCAATTAGGGGTGCTCTTCCCCAGTGTAAAAAAAAATAAAAGTGTTTTTCTTTCTTTTTTTGTGCTTGTGCGTTAGCAACTTGGCTGCCCTATTATTGTTCAGTGACACTACCGCAGTTTATCGTCCACGTATTTGTAACTCTGCAGGTGGTCTGTCTGCACTCGCCAGGGGTGCTTTGTTGTCCATAAAAAAGGGGTGCTCTCTGTGTTGTTCATCAAGGGGCTGCTGCCTCATTCAGGGGTGCTCTTTCCCAGTTTTAATTAAATAAAAGTGAAACAAAATTACTATTATCAATCCCCAAAAAATAAAAATATATTTTTTGAGTGTGTGCGTTAGCAACTTAGCTGCGCTATTATTGTTTAATGACACTGCCGGCCAGACCGCAGTTTATCATCCATGTGTTTGTGACTCTGCAGGTGGTCTGTCCGCACTTGGCAGGGTTGCTTTGTTGTCTACAAAGAAGGGGTGCTGTCTGTGTTGTTCATCATGGGGCTGCTGCCTCATTTAGGGGTGCTCTTCCCCAGTGTTAACAAAATAAAAGCAAAACAAAATAAATGAAATAAAATTAATATTATCAATCCACAAAAAATAAAAATAATTATTTCCACCCAAATCCAGACTACAGTTGTCAAGCCATCTGTAATGATTGCCAAGCAAAAGTAAGGACCTTAACCATCTAGGAACCTCCTCCCTTTTACATCACTTACAGTGCATTCATCAAATTCCAGAGAGTTTGCAAAATTCAAAAACTTAACAATCAGTCCAGTGTCACCTAGCTGCTCCAACTCTCTCTGTTAGATCCAAGTACCTGCAAACTCCACCACCAACACCTACTTCATCAACATCCTCATTCGTGATCAGAAGTAGTCCTGCTGCATGCAATTTCACAAGCATGACTGAATCCTCTCCTATCTGTGATTCCTCAAAAGGAACCTTGAGTGCTAAGCCTGTTGGTGCTGCTGCTGTGAGTGGATCTTCATCCCAGAAGGGGACCAGGAAGAAGACAACTTTTAATAGTTTAACAAAACAATTGATTGTCAAACAATCCTTTGTATTGGGGAATAAGTATGACAGCAGTCACCCAGTTGCACAGCGCATTACTGACACCATAACAGCTATGCTGGTATTAGATGTGCATCCAGTATCCACCATTAATGCAGTGGGTTTTAGACTGTAAATTTAGGTCCTGTGTCCATGCTACCAGGTCCCTTCTAGATTACACTTCACTAGAACAGCAATTCCCAGTCTGTACAAGTACATTAAAAAAAAAACCTTTAATGTCCCCCAAAATGCCATTGTACCCACTATCCACATATCCACATATATGTGGGCAAGCAGGACAAGGCACACTAAAGATTACATGACTGTTCAGCCCACTGGGTAGGTGTATTGCCCCCAACAGTGCAAACAGCAACAGCAGCATCTAACAAATGCCAGCTCATTCAGAGGCAGGCTGCTCTTTGTATCACTGGTTTCACTAATAGGCAAACCACTGAGAACATCTTACAAAAACTCAGGGAAATAATTGCAAAATGGCATACCCTGCTTGGACTCTCCTCGGGATTTGTGATTTCTGACAATACCACCAATATTGTGAGAGCATTAGAGCTGGGTGATTTCCAACACATCCCATTTTTTGCTCACACAATTCATTTGGTGGTGCAACATTTTTTTTAAAAATGACAGGGGCATGCAGGAGATGGTCTCGGTAGCCCAACAATTTTTTCGACATTCAGCAACTGCATGTCAAAGATTGCAGCACCAGCAAGTACTGTTGAATTTGCCCTGCCATCAGCTAAAGCAAGAGGTAGTAACTAGGTGGAATGCTACCCTCTTTATGCTTCAGCGGATGGAGGAGCAGCAGAAGGCCATCCAAGGTTACACAACAGCCTATGACATAGGCAAAGGAGCAAGAATACACCTTAGTCAAGCACGGTGGAGAATAATTTTCATGTTGTGCAAGGTTCTCAAACCCTTTGAACGTGCCACATGTGATTTAGTTCAGACACTGCCAGCTTGAGTCAGGCAATTCCCCTAATCAGACTTTTTCAAAAGCAGCTGGAGAAACTGAAGGAGGAGCTGAAACGGAGTGATTCCACAAAGTATGTCATTGTCACAATTGGTGTCTGCGAGTTACCTGTCTCAGGTGGTGATCGGGTTTCAATGGAGGCCAGCATGACTGGAATCACAGATAATGTAAATAGCTCTATTTACAAGACTTGGGTAGCAGTGAAAACTGCCTTTGATGATAAATGACAGGAACTGGAGGGACCAGACTGGGACCGGCAGGAAGACTTGACTCTGGACTGGAACAACGTGGACTGAACTGATGAGCTTGGAACTTGACTCTGGACTGGAACAACATGGACTGAACTGATGAGCTTGGAACTTGACTCTGGACTGGAACAACGTGGACTGAACTGATGAGCTTGGAACTTGACTCAGGACTGGAATGTGACAATGGCTGAAGGGAAGTCAGGTAATGCTGAGACGAGGGCTAAACAGGGTAATCTGGAATTACTATGACAAAGGCTAGAACTCAGGTGCAGGCTGGATTGGATAATAGGGAATAACAGGTTTCAGGAAGGATTGGGTAGGTTTGGGAATTTGCAGGCTGGACAGGATAATTGGAAATAACAGGTTTCAGGAAGGAATGGTTAGGTTTGGGAATTTTAGGTTCAGGGAGGGAATAGGTAGGTAACAGGGGCAGGAGTTGATCCACAGCAGGAAGCAAGGCAGGGTAACACGATGCAGGTTTACAGAGTGCCAGGGACCAACCAGGAGTAGGACTAGCAGCAGAGCACAGGCCAGGTATTGCTGTAACAAGACGTCTGGATGCCAGGTATTACTGTAGCAGGTTTTCGGGATGCACCAGAGGTTGCTGTCAGCAGGCTTACTGGATTGCCAGGTTTGGCTGTAAGAGGTTTTCTGGAAGCACCGGGGGTTGCTGCCAGCAGATTTTCTGGATTGCCAGGTACAGCTGAAACAGGTTTTCTGGATAGCACCAGGGATTGCTGTAGCAGGTTTCAGGGATATACTTCAATGCAGGAACAGCATGAACCATACACCACGGGAAGACGAGATGTTCAGGCCCAGAATGCTATCAGGAGAGGATATATATACCATGGGTCTGGCAGCAATTGGTGGATATGGACAGGTGGTCTGGTAGTAGCATTCTGAGTGGTGGAAGGCACAACATGCAGAGCAAGTATTCATCTCTGCAGCTCTGAGAATCAGAACCACACCTGTGATTCCAATCAGGGCTAGCAGTGCTCACAGACAGAGGAGAGGCCAGGTGCAATAATCAGAGCAAATCCTCCAGGAAAATTACACACACAGATCCATGGGGAAGCTGACAGGGGTAAGTCCCAAGACAAAAAGGTGACAACTAGACAGGGTCGTGACAGTCGTAACTTGAAGATCAAGCTCTACATTCACTTCACCAGGATCCAAGGGTCATCAATCTCTTGAAATCAGGGCCTGATTCAGAGCCAGACGCTGTTTGCGCTTGCTCATTCAGAAAAAGGGGCCGGCTATTTAAATTGAGCGCTCGCTCTTTGCAGTCTGTTGATGCCTCTATGTCTGAGCGAGCGAACAAAACATGCGCTCGCTATTTTGTAAAGACGCCCCCTGGCCGCTCGCATCCTACATCATCTCCGCTATTTATTAGATTAATCGTGTACATCGAAAGGCGTCTGAACTGCTCGCAGTGCTTGTGGTAGGATTTTCCTACTGCAATCATGCGAGCAGTTCAGGCTAAGAGACAACCAAGTGACATGGTCGATGACGCTGCTTTGTTAATTAAAACACCCGTTTTGACCGTTTGGCACGCCTGCGTTTGGAACTCCACTCCCCGTTTTCAAGCACCTTCCCCTGTTACCACCCACAAATGCCTCATCCTGTCACTCAAATTAGCAGGCACTCGCTATTTGGCGAGCGCTCGATTTCCGATCGCACTGACTGGTTGGCGCATACACATTATGACCATACGCATATGCAGATGTGCGAATATCGAATGAGCGCCAGCTTACGAGCGGCTCTGAATCAGGCCCTCAGATCACTATATTTTGGCGACAATACTTGATACTAGATTTAAGTAATAACTTGTGTATTTCTTTCCAACAGACACAAATATGAAGAGATGCAAAGAGCTGTTGGTGAAAAAACTGTCAGCTCAAGAGGGAGTTGACATGGCAGCATCTCCTCCTTCAGTTTCAGCGGCTGCCAGGAAAAAAACTAAATTTTCCTAAGAAACCCTCTGCTGGTAATGCAGATCAGTCAGCAAAACATAATGAAATCTGGTTGGGAACTGCCTACAATTAGAGATATGTCTACCGTGGATGATTATTTTAAGGGATAACATCCAAATCTGCATGTAAGATAGTTCATTTCACTACTGGCAGGAAAAAGAGGCAATTTGGAGTCCCTTACACAAACTGGCTTTGCTTTACTTAAGTTGCCCACCCTCCAGTGTGTACTCTGAAAGAGTTTTCAGCGCAGCCGGGAACCTTGTCAGTGATCAGCGTAGGAGGTTACTACCCCAAAATGTAGAAAGGATGATATTCATCAAAATGAATTACAAATTCCATGAGGAAGACCTTTACCAGCAATTACTGTAAGTCAAAAAAAGACAGAGCCACCTGTAATGTTGGATTCCAGCGGGGACAAATTAATATTGTGTGAAGAAGAGGATGTACAGAGTGATGGGGATGATGATGACGATGATCACATCTGATCTTACCTATGTTGTAAACCCAGTGTGTATATGGGATAATTGCTACCAATGTCCACTGCGCATTGGCAGCTTATTTTGTGGGGGCAAAAACAATCTAATAATTTCATCCACAAGTGGCAGTCCATGTCGCTGAAGTGATTGGTTTGTTAAACTGTAAATGTCCTGTTTCATATATACAACATAAGAGTGGGTGGGAGGGACCAGAGACAATTCTATCTTGCACCTCTTTTTTGCCTTATGTGCTGTTTGGGGCATTGCTGCCTGAAGTTTACATTTTAAAGTTTTTAAATATCCAGAAATTGTAATGGCCACAGACAGCATCTCCTGTATGACCCTTTAATTTTAAAAAAAAAATTTTGAACCACCAAGTGGATGGGGTGGGCAAATATGAGCAGCAGCACAGAGCATCTACCTGCCAGGATGTGTGCATTAAATGCAAATATGTTTAATACAAAAATTAGTTGTGTCTATTGGTCACATACATACATATTTACATGGCACATACAGAGCATAAAGCAGGCTGAGGTAACTTGAAGCACACCACCATTTGGCCCAGCAAACATCACAGATGCTGGGAGTTCAAGTTCAGGTTCAGCCAGAGAACTACAGGCTGCTTTCCTCTGATTTAAACAGCAAGTCTTAGTCCCATTATCCCTAACAACCTCCCTGAGTACAAAGTAAAAGTCTGTTTACAGTATGTTCTAGAAGCACCTCCACAAGCAAGGCCACCTCATTTAAATTTTTTTTTTTTTATGAATCAAAACATTAAAATAAATAAACTAAAAATTAATCAATCCTTCCCTCCTTTCCCTGACTTTAGTTCATAAACATATTCCAAGTCCGTTGGGCCTTTGACCTAGTTAAGGAAAACATTCTTGGTTTTTAAACTCCTAGGGGTCGTATAGTTTATTAAATTGCCGTCCTGTCTACCACTGCAATGCCACTCTGTGCCATGTTGGAAGCTGAACTGCCACATGTTAGTGCCGCCCACTGCTGTTGCTTAGTTTAGTCAGCCAGCTAGCTGGATGCAACCTTTTGGCACTAAACTAGATTAAATCAATATTGTGATCTGTGAGATGGTCAAAATTGACTGGAAATGACTGTAAATAAATGTTATTGAGGTTTATAATACTGTAGGAGCAAAAACAGGCCCAAAATATGTAATCTTAGCAGTTTTTATGATTTTTTTTAGAAAAAATGCAGATCCAATACCAAAACATGCAAGGGGCGGTTTTGGCAAAACCAAACCAGATCCAAAACATGAGGAGATACAGATCCAAAATCAAAACATGGGGTAGGCGCACATCCATAATTGAGATGCCCATCTGCCTCTTTGCAAATCCAGGCATCTGTGTACAAAGACGCAGCATCGGTCACAGATCATTCAATTATTGACCATCTGAGTAACCCTATAGTCACACAGAATGCCCATTTTTTGCGTACAGGATCGCAGACACAGACTGAGATACTCTCCGAAAATGGATGCAACATGTCTGTGTTTTCTGGGCTCCACTCTCCATTACCTCCCCCAATCTTTTAGGCCTTTCGATCACACTGTGAATAAAAAGTTGCTGTGAGCAACTAGAGCATGCATGTCAAACATGTGGCCCAAATAAACATTTTTTGAGGCCCGACAGTATGGGCCCACATTTATATAATATGCGGCCCACACCCCTGCCACAATCGAAACTCAGCTCTGACCAAGCAGTGTTACTTTAGTTAAAGCGGACAACACTGGTCTCAGAAGTGATCAGAAGCCTCTGATTGCTTCAGAGGCCAGTGTTCCCAGTGATGCAGCTCGTGGGTGAAATCATGACATCACCCATGACAAGAAGAGCCTGCGCCTGCCACTCTGGATCTAATTAGATCCAGTCAGCAGCAGCGTGTATTTGGGATGGTGAGAGTGAAGATGACGTGGACTGGAGCTGTGCCCAGTGGCCATCGTGAAGAAAGGTAAGTACTGCAGAGGTAAGTGGGAACTGTTCTATACTGGGAGGGGGCACAACATAAGGGGCATTACTGGGGCTCTGCATAAGGGACATTACTGGGGCACTGCATAATGGGCACTACTAGGGCACTGCATAAGGGTCACAAATTCAGGGGGCATTGCATAAGGGGCTAAGGGGCACTACTACAGGGCACACTGCATTGGTTGTTATTAATAATAAAACTTTCAAAATTGCATATAAGACTTTTTTTTTGTTGTGGCCCACACACTCTTAAGACCTTGAATATTCGGCCCGGTTGGTAATTTGAGTTTGACGTGCCTGAACTAGAGCAATGTACCTTGCTGCATGCACAGTGTGACTTAGATGTTTGCGCAGTTTACCAATAATCGCTTAACTGTGTAAATATTGGCATTGCGTACATCTCTGAATTAGGGCCTAAAAACATATATTTATATTCCTATCAACATAAGACACAACAAAAATAAATGCTCCACATACAGTACAGTACTTAATCTAAGTACACACTATGTAATAATTGGACCGATTAGACGATTTTTGGCTCCTCAGTCCAATAATCTCAGAATGTGTACGGATCACCTGGGGACGATTATTGTTCCAAAACCATAGGATCAGATTGGAACTGACCTGTGGCACAATCATTTTCCAAAAAGATAAGCTGATATTGTGCACATTTTGTAGTGTGTATGAATTTCCACTCATCAGTCCGACATTTTTTCTGTTAGTTAATTTAAAAATGTTAACTTTGTGATGATCTTATGACAGATAATATTTTTTATTGGAACAATAAATCGCTAGTGTATACACTCCAAATCAAATGTGTTTTGAAGATTGTTTAAGCACTCTGAAAATCATAAAGTTGGTTGTTCAGATGTGTATCTAGCCTAAAGGTGGGTACACATTAGACCAGAGGTTCCCAAATGCGGTCCTCAAGGCACCCCAACAATTCAGGTTTTAGAGATATCCATGGTTGAGCACAGGTGGCTAAATAAAATTGATTGAAGTTCTAATTAAGTCACCTGTGGTTAAGCATGGGTATCCTTAAAATCTGGACTGTTAGGGTGCCTTGAGGACTGAGTTTGGAAACCACTGCATTAGATGATATGTTGCCCAATCCGGTGGATCGAGCCGACATATCGTCTACATCGGAAAGTGTGTACCCACTTTGTCAGCCTTTGTGAGCTTCCACTGGGTCGTTCATTGTATTGACAAATCTGCAGTACATGCTGTTCAATCTGTCAGTGTGAATGAAGCTGGTGCCCGACATATCGGGTGGTCAGGCACCTATGGTGTAATGCGGTGAGCTGAGGCAGAGCCTTTCCTGTCATACTTAGGTATACTCCACAGTTTTGACTATAAAAGAAAAATTTTAAGAAAATATTATAAATATCCTCTTTGTATTTTTCTAATAATTTTTATAGTCAAAACTCTAGAGTAAAAAGTGTATTGTAGGTGAGGCACTGCCTCCCCTGTCTACCTTTTCTGCACATCCCTGATCAAAACACACCAAATTTCCAGCACTATATACTGCTGCACCTTTGTATAATGCCTACATGAACTCTTAAATTCATATATGCAACTGTAAATCTGGCTCTGATACTAGCCAGTGCCTCTCCAGCCATTTACCTCACCACATGTCACTGGTAATGTATACCGGCCGCCCGATATCATGGCCCATCGGGAATCACATCGCCGGGTACACACATTGGTAAGTGTGTACCCAGCTTTGCACTCAGCAGAGGTACAGTAGAAAATAAAAATGTTCCCACAATGAGCACTCAGAGGTCATCTGATAAAATTTATTAAATATCCCAGTAACCCTGTCACCACAGTAAACTCTGGGGATGGCTATTGCTAGCCTTGTTAAATAGGTATGTTAAATAGGTATGTTTCCTAATTCTGCCTTAAACATGCAAAATTATCTATTTTCAGCTATTTTAAGGACAAAATTACTTTGAGAAATAAGCCCATTTCAGGACATTTTTGACAACAGGTTTTGATATCCCCAAACACTTCAAAACTGGGGAGACACAGACATGGGAAATGAAGAGTATCTATGGAAATTAGCTCTGACCTTAGTCAAAAGCATCATTTTCTTTTATAGCCTTATAATGAACTTTTATCCAATCATCAAGATATAGTAATGGCAGATGGAACTAATTCAAATTTTATACTCTTTTACTCTCTTACATTAAAACAAATATTTTTCCGTTATGGTTTAAATGTTGATTAGAATTTTTTTCCATTTCTTTTAAGTTTCGCTTATTTCACAATATAATGGTTATTTTCTCTGAGAATATTCTTATTTTCTCTGTTCAGTGACAGTCGACACTAAGAATTTACCAAAAGCTAAACTTCTTCCTCTTGGATTGAAAACATTGGGTTGATATGACAGCACATCTGCAGAATGTCACACATTTTCCGTGACAGGCATTTGCTGTCCTATCAAATTTTCCTGAATGTCTGATAAAATGCCACTTAGGCGAGATGATGTCAAAGTACTCAAACTATATTCTGCTCCTTTCACTGGCCAGGCAACATTAACTCACGGATATCTAACCTCTGTACAATTCCATTTCTACCGCAATGCATCTAAATCCAAACTAATAGTGATGTCTTCATCAAAGTGTAAATGTTGAATGTAGTGCCTGCTTTAAACCGGCCAGTCCAGCTGCTGTGATATGGTCAACAAGGCATGCTGGGACTAGTAGTGGCAAAAACTGGAGCGTTACAGGTTGTCTACTTTTTATATCACTGGAGCTGTTGTTACAAGCTGTGTTCATCGGTGGCATTAAAATATTTGTGCAAAGCTTCCAACTGAGCGTCTACATTCTCTATACATATTTATCATTGAGACATTATTTCTGTGTGTACACTGTTAAGTTGATGACGTCTTTATTCTGCAACTTTATCCATATGCCGCTACAAAGTCCATCCGTTGTGTTCATCTGTGCTTTTGAATGTGCAAGGACTGACACTCCTACTTCAGCACCCATACATGCAGTAATACCGATTGGTGTATTCTTAGATGCACTATTACTTGAAACAGCCCTATGGTAGATGCAGTTTCTCCTTCTTAGTATGGCCTCCTATATAAGTGGTTGAGTATATCTAACCACTTTCCCCTTCCCATAACACTCCCATAAGATGGATCATCTCTGTGCATGTGCTAAGCCATCTCCATACCACCTCCCAGGAATGCCTATTATTTTCAATATACTTCTACCTGTTTGCGCCTGAAATTAGAACTGCAACTCTACACAGACACAGACAGGGTGCAACTTAGATGCATGCACCAGTAGAAAAAAAGTACATTATCAGGCCTTATAGCTTCAAAGGTAACCACATGCTCTAAGTTTAATTGACATTATCTTGTTATTCACATGTTCTATTTATAGTAAATATATAATCTTTGTGATTAATGATACATAATACAAATATCTAATCTAAAATACAAAAATTTGTCTAAAAAATAAAAACATTAAACCTTCTTATAGATAATACTAACAACAACTAAAGGTCCATTTGACGGGACAGCTTCCAAATATATTATTCTAAGCAGAACTTATGATGTTCTAAATTTTATTAAATTATCCTTATTAAAACAAATTCAGATTATGCTAATATGCACAAAACTACTTTACACCATACTAATAAATGGGTGTACAGTATCTGCCAACTAGTAACCTTGCTATGGTTATTTTAACAGCATTTAATAACTTCAAGTGCCATAATTTAAAAAAATATATATTTTGAAAAACAATTTTCAGTCGTCTTTGAAAAAAGAAAACATGAACAAATGTGTTTAAAAGTAAGTAAAAACTAATACTTTCTTTTTGGATGACAGAATTTCATTTCTCTAAGGAGTTAGAAAAGCAATACTGAGTAGACAGAAGGATCCTATGGGGCTAACTGAATCAGAAATGACAAAAAAGACCTTCAATCATGTACAGTCTGACTTCTGTCTGACATAAAATAAATGAAGTGAATTGATGATACCATCACTCACCAATGGGATAAAGAAGTGTGTTTTCCCATGTCATTGCTATAGGTAAATGTAACTTTATCTTTCCAAACCAACACTTACAGAGTGCAACAAGGACAATACATACAGTATAACCGAAATACTACAACTCCCACTTATGTGTGGGATATGTATTGTACATCTATTGCAGAAAGATGGTATGTCCTTCACAAGGTCAAAATGTATGCAATAGAATTTTAAACATTAGAAGCTTTTGTAATAATAATATTCAGTTTTCAAACAATAATACTGCTGGAAATAAATTACACCAGAAAAGGAATCTTAATGAACCTATACCCATGTGTAAACTGCAAATACTCTACTTGGGCTTTTATTATATTTTTAGTGGTAATTACTGCACTAGGAAACAAACTGTGTTATGTTTTTGCCATGCACCTGTTATTCCATGAGACTTCCTCACAGGAGACATGGCCATAGCTTAAATAGACAAAGCAAGCAAAATGGAGTTTCATCATACCATCCATCATCTTCTCAGTTCTACACACAAGAGACATGGCCGTTGTTTAAAAAAGGACCTCACCATAATTACAGTATAACTTTTAGGGCACTAGTATTCCAAAATGAAGCTTATTATGGCAAAGCACATCAACTTATAGTGACAAGTTATTTCTATACAGTGGTCTGGAAATGTCAAGCTAGTTATTACCTGAGCTAGGAATGTAAAAGATGGTAGTTCAAGGTATTTCTATGTTGTTGCATTTATAACACTATAGCACAGTATATTTTGCCAAATGCCAATAAAGAGATTATTGTTAGGTGAGTGGGTTACAATTTTCATCTCAAATGTTTTCAAATGTCAAACTCTTTTATTATTCAGTTCAGGGAAATCAAGTTTATTTAAACAGTCATTGAAGAGTTTATTCTACAGGAATTGGTGATATGATACAATGTTGTAAGATTGTATTACAATAGTTATTTTTTATACACCAAGCATATTAGGGCAGTGAAATTCATTGAAAAAGTAAAAAACCTTACATATGAAATGTTATTGAGCATTTTGGGGCTGACTCTTGGTCGCACACGATTAAGCTGCATCTGCGTGCTTCGAGAAAATGTGGATCTCCTTCTGAGGAGTTGGCCTCATCTGTGCTATAAAACCAAAGCTACACATCCCGTTGTGGAAGTAGTCGTCATCACTATTAGTGCACATTTGCCCTATTCTTAGTGTAAAATATCTATCTGAAATCACCTCTGCATGCTCACATCTGAATATTTCCACCTAGGGGCCCCGGGTGGACTCAACGTAATATCCTTTCCTCTAGACATTGCACCTTTATGCACCCTTCCCAACTATGCTAGTCTTCAATCTCGCTTTTTCTTTCCACATATATTTGCACTTTTACCAATACTTGCAAATCTGGCATTTACATCATTCACTCATCACACCTTCCTCTACCGTACTATTTATCAACTTCTGCTCTCCCATAAACAATCCCTGAAAGAGATTCATGAGTTGGCTTAGGGAGACGTGAGTGAGAGTTTGGTTCCCAAGTAGTGGTCCAAAAACAGCTCAATTTCGTTGCACATTAAGGAAAATTCCATTAAGCTTTATTATTATCTAGTATCTGGTACACAACCAACTTAGCTCTATTTATCCCAACGCCGTTGTGCTGGCACTCTTGTGTCCAGTGAGGTACCCTGTTGCACATTTGGTGGTCCTGTCAAGGGATCTAAGGCTAATGGAAAGAAATTCATTATGTTTATTACAGTAATTGTAGGTAACCAAATACCAAGCTCTCCACCTTACTCTTTACTGTCTTGTCCTCTCCCTCATGTCTCACATTCAACACATAAATTAATTAAGCATATACTTCATATGGCTAAATATAAAATTGCCTATCACTGGAATTTGGCAATCCTTTTTTCACTATCTGCTACATACCAGATGGAGCGCATTACCTCTGTTATACACAACAGCCCAGATCATTTTGTGAAAGTTTGGACTCCTTGGAGTGTCCTTTATCTAGTAATTAGCTTCTCTTTTTATTTTCTCTTTTCACTTTTAATAATATTGCTGTATCTGCGCTGACCATATACCGATTGTTTCCACTGTATATAACATAACATTTCCAATAATAGAGATTTAATAAAAAAAGTTAATTATTTTTTGAGCTAAAAGTAATTTACATAATAATTGTAATTAAATTATAAATTAATAACCTCAATGGCTGGACAGCATTGGAATGAATGTATGGAACCAAGGGGATGGTGGCCCAAAAAGGTTTGGGGATGAATGCTCTAGAATGTAAGCTCTCATGGACATGGTTCTCTTCCATATATTTTGTATGTTTACTCTCTATTGTCTTTGTGTGACCTTGTCATGTCTTATGCTGTATTTATTTTATTTCTTAGGTGTTTTGCCTTGTTAATTGCATGCATGCATTTATTAATCTACTCAACTATAGAAATGTTGCTATTATTAGGTCTACTATTTTCATGGTCATAACATTTGTGTATGATTATGTAAGGAAAAATAGAATTTGAGGTGCCATATCAATAAATAATGATTGTCCCAAGATTGTCTGTGGAAAGCAAATCCAAAATGCATAGCAAAGAGGGCACTAGGTTCTGGCAGCCTTTCTACATTGAATGCTGTTTTACTTTTTTATCACATAAGTACGACCTTGTGCAAATAAAATTACAGGTTGAGTCTCCCATATCCAAATATTCCAAAATACGGAATATTCCGAAATACGGAATAATTTTGGCATGACACATAATGAAACCTTTGATTGTTGATGGTTCAATGTACATAAACTTTGTTTAAGGCACAAATTATTAAAAATATTGTATAAAATTACCTTCAGGCTGTGTGTATAAGGTGTATATGAAACATAAATGAATTTCATTTCTGTACGCAAACATTGTTTGAGCCACAAAATTATTGAATATATTGTATAAAATTACCTGCAGGCTGTGTGTATAAGGTGTATATAACACATAAATGCATTATGTGTGTATATTTGGGTCCCATTCCCAAGATATTTCATTATGGTATGCACTTATTCCAAAATACAGAATATTCCGTTATCCAAAATACCCCTGGTCCCAAGCATTTTGGATATAGGAGACTCAACCTGTACTAACAATTGAACTGTCAAGTATTTCTACTTTTCTGGCTTTCCACTACTAATTTGTTACTGTGGCAAGCGTGTTGGACTATGGGGGAGTCAGTCATCCACTGGAGGTGCAGCTGATTTCAATTATAAAATTAATATTCCCACTGGGTCCACTCCTCTTTGCACTTTTGGTACTTTATATTCATTTATACAACAATAAAAAAATAAATGAAGGAAATAAATTGTCCAATTAAAAAAAAAATTACCACCTGAAAACATCATAAGCATTCTGTAATGTTAACTGAAACTGCTTACAATGCTGTGAGACTCTCTGGGTAGTGACTTCTCCCGATGGCGCAACCTGTCCTTGCGCTGCGAGTGCAACAAGGGCAGCCTAACACCATGCATGGGTCAGTGTCCTCCCATCTACTTTTGTTTCTATCGGCATTGCCCTGGATCCCTCTCTCATCTGGGGTCCGCTCAGTGATGACCCTTGACAGCAGAAGGTGATCCGGACACTGAATGCTGTACTATTACATCTATCCTTATGTCTTTGCTGGGAAAGTTTTCTTATATATAAAACACATGTTACATACTCCACCTATTTTGTAACATCGATATCATATTATATGCTTAGACATAGGAATCTTACAGTGATCAACTACATGGCAGTTGACTGATATGCTTTCTTGCACCATGTACAGAAAATATAGTATCTAATTGATGGCATATTGAAACAGTAATAATACAGATCACTACTGCTAGAATTTACAGACAGTTATACTCTAGCAGATTTTTTATATGTTTACTGTATATGTGATATAAATAACAATTCTGATAGAGACGGTATTATTATTTGTGATACAGGAATTACACTGTATTGGATTAACCTTGATCATATCTATACGGTTTTTACCTTCTTTATTAAGTCCAGGATCTCAGGATTTACCCTATTTTTGTGAAAATATAATATGTGTCAAACAAGTATTTCTGTTGTGAGAACTACTTACATCTTAGGGGATTTATGCATAGAGAACACACTATATGATTGATGCTCTATGGTTATCATTTGTATAAATTAATATTGATTATTACGGCTGGAATCAATTAGCCGCTATATAATCTTATTGTTCTATATGTTTGCTATATTTGTACATATAATTCACAACATTTGAACAGATGATATAATTATTTGTGATATAGGAATTATACTGCACCTAATCTGGTATGCATGAAACTGCTATGTTTTGATTCAGTCCAGGTTTTTAGGATTTACTCGTTTTATTAATATGTGCTCTCTAGAGATTTACAGATGTTTTTATATAGGAGAAACATATAAACCATAAGGCTCTAAATTGCCTCAGCACCATCCGGGAAGACTAATTTGTCTAAATTAATATTGTTACCTTCTTTTTTAATTTTTGAGAGCTTACAATATTGTCGCCTATTTGTTACTTATTACATTTTGTTGTACTTAAGTATTACATTTTACATATTTAAGGGTAGACTTGTCATTTGGTTATAAATACCTTAAGCCTATTATATATACCTTTTTCTTATCAGCAATACATAACAATAAGGGTTAAGTTTTAATCCTAAACCATTTATTCACCTATCCTACTATACCTTATTTAACCAAGAGTGTCCCAGACAAAGGAGTTTCTTTTTGACTCTAGTTTAGAATTCTCTGTATTTATTAGTATGCTGTGAGACTCATTAAGGGGCATATTTATCACAATTCGCATTTTAAATTCAATTGAAGTTATCATTTTTCCCCAAATTGCAATGCAGTAAGCAATGTACCATTTGAATTTATCATGGCTGAAATGCCCGGACAGAGCTTGCAAGATAGTCCTGTCCTGGCGAAGAGTTACAGATGTGTCCTCACACACCTTTCCTTTTTTGCTTCATATGGCACAATATGCTAAGCATGGCTAAACTTCACCAAATTCCCAAAAAATTTTTGTGGCAAAATAATTTGTATATAGTAGTAGATTAAAGCAGCAAATTTTAAGAGAAATCACATGGCATGGATAAATTGCAGAGTCCATGGCATGGCGAATTGGGTCATATGGCTAGATTTCAGGAAAGGTGTAGTAGATATTTTCAGTATCTGCTGAGGTACCCCATACATACATTCTGGGATGCGTAAGTTTTGCAGTTATCCCCTGAAATTGGGATATCAAAGGATGTCCTATATAATTATTTAAACAAATATGCCCCTAAAAAAATGATGACAAATGTCAAACATTTCTAATTATGTAAATATATAATATAGTCAAAGTTTCACCAATTTGCCTGAAATTGGCATAGTGAATTGTTGGATATTTTTGAAGAAACTCTTCAGCAAGTTTTGGAAAAAGAACAGTGTAAATATTAAAGCTTTTTAAAAAGATATTTGATTGGAACTTTAGCCACTAAAAATAAAGACGAGCAGATAAGTTAGGTCTAAAACTTTGCATTAGTGAATCTGTTCTACTAGACTACAGTATGTGCTTTTAGCCCAAGTTTTAAAATCAATTAAATTAGGTTTGACTTTTTACCAATTTTGAGATGTTTAAGTATAAAAATATAATATTTAATTCTATTGGAAATGTGCACAACTATGTAGATTGTCAGCATAATGGTTAATCTCCTCCCCTCTCGTAAAGTGTAAAAATAAATGATGAAATGAAAAAAAAAAGCCTCCAGATTCCCTTTAGGAGTAGATTAGGCCCTTTTACCTACCCAAATAAAGAAATATAATAGGTTGATTTAGTGCATGCGCTCTTTATCTAATATTTCTCTATAGAATGTTTTCCTCTTTCACTTTATTAAAACCTTTTATTTATATGATAACCTCTATCATAGCGCTCTCTTGTCACTGCTACACATGGTATATATTGATATTTTAGCCTTTCTTAGTATTTATTGTGATGTGCACCATCTGTAGTAGTAGTAGCCATTCTGTTTTATTATTTTGATTATTATTTTTACTTGCAGAGTACGACGATGATTATCCAAATACCAGTTACCTGTATTGCCAATTATCCAAACATGATCTATGGGTAAGGAAGGTATGGTGCGCAATTACAATCCAGTAAGAACAAATAAATAATATAAAATAAAATATAAATAAAATATAATTAATTAATTGAATCTTCAAAGCTGCTACAGTTGGAGGGAACTGCAACCCACCAGTAAATGAAGATAAAAAAGGAAAATTACTGTAGCGCTAGTAGAAACAATAGATACAATTTAATATCAATTATAACAGTAGATAAAACAATGTAGCATGTGCACAAAAATCAATACACTGTATCTTATAAAAGGTCAATGTAAAAACTCTTTGAAGAATGGTAAATATATTCCAAAGTAGTATATACACAATTATTGTGATATCAGGGAGAACTTCCACTTAGATATGGCCCCAATGGGTAAATTTTCACCAAGTGATAAGCTGGTATATTGTTCTCCAAGTCAACTTAAATAGTAAGTTCCTTATTAGAGCCGTGATATATGGTAGCCTTATCTTGCAGCTCACCTGATTCTCAAACAATGTCTGGTGGGAGAAATCCAGTAGCGTGTGATTGAAGAGGCTTTGCTATCCACGGCAGTATAACCAGAAGCAGTCCCAGACCGATGTGCCGTCTGTGGAAAAGTTGCCACTGTATGAGTTCCGCCGGTGGGGTGAGTATAATGCACTCGTCCGGGGAAGTGGATGCAGCTGCTGCCGAAAGTGTTCGTGTCTCCACCTAGCGCAGTCTGAGTGAGGGATAGCTCAGACCACGGGCAGAATGTTACACTCTCAATCAGGGAGGCTGTGGGATGCAGCTGCTGACCGGCAAGTAGTTAAAGGGTTTCTCTCATTCCAGGGGGAGTACGGAAAAGAAGGTCTGATTCAGAGACAGTGTATCGCCCTGTAGCCTTAACGCGTTTCTCCAGGACAATGCTCCCGGTTTCTTCAGAAGGAGGGCTCAGAGGTACCAAAAATAATTTGTTTTATCATGTGATAGGAGGCTCAAATAAAAGTTATTTTATTTTTATTGCACAGTTTAACCCCTTCAATGAAGAAGACGAGTTGGCCTTGTTCTCCACATATACAGCTATACTGGAGAAGAGGAACCCCACTTTTCTTCCACAGTGACAGTTAATGTGACCCCAAAGAATAAATTACATTGTCCCCACTCATCCAGGCACTCATTGGGGACTCCCTGTAGCTGCCAGCACCAACATCGGATATAATACTACAAGGCAGGTGAGCTGTATTTAAAGATACATATAGACGTAAAAGGTTGTTCTCTGTATTTTACCATTTGACTAAAGACTGGATTCAGAGATGGACACAGGAGTGATATGTGCTGCGTCCTTGGAAGTAGCAGACCTGAGAAGGTAGGTAAATGATGCTGTGTCATCTTTTGAATTGAGGCGCCTACATGTGCCTTCTCAGATCTGTTGCATGCATTAAAAGATGCAGTGTAGGGTCACCATCACGTACATCACACTATCCATTGGGCATCTGAGCAACGCTAACATTGTTCAGAATGCCTGACTCAACTAAGCTGCCAAGGCCAGTGAATCTGTGTCCCATGATGCAGCCACCAGCTTGGCATGCCTCACAAACAGGGCCGATGTGCCGCTGTTTGATTAAATGGTCTTCCCCACCCCAAACAACCCAATGTCTGCAGTCTCTCTGTATCTGATGACACAGGACCAGAACTAATCCTGCGAATGTGCAGATAAAAAAAAACAATGATCACGTGCATACAAATTGCCAGTGTATCCAGGTCTGAAACAGGTCCTAAGTACCTTGTTAATTGAAGTTTAACTTTGAAACTGGTAACTTATGGTGAATTTGTTTTTATTGTATAATAAATATGCTATTAAAGTTTTCTCATGACTATGATGAGGTTTGGTATAAGTGTATCTGGGTACAAGGTCACCTAACATATACCTGGTGCATATATACAGTACAACTGGTGCATAGATGAATGTATCTTGAGATACAGTATGTCTGACTCTTTTGGAATGTATGCACCCAACTCAGCATCAGATATACTATTTGCTGCATGGCTTAGATTCATATATTCATATGCAAAAGAAAAAGTGTTTATGCATACAATAATTTTCCCCATATGCTTGCATACATTAGAATATGTTTACTTTGAACAGTTACCTTGCTTTTCAATTTATAGCTAAAAAATGCAGAGAGAAATCCATATAAGGTGACAACAGTGCAAGGAAACCTTTCCAGTAACCTTACAGCAGAACATGTTTGAATTGAGAAACAAGAGTGTTTAAGAATTCAGGGCAATTGTCAGAGATGTAGTAATTCCAGGATTAACCCAAGCTAGAACTTCCATTATAAAGTCAAATATGCCTATGTGCGATGGCTTTTGAGAGGCAAACTTTAACCTCAAAGCAGCATGTCAAGAGGCATTGTTTTAGAATTTGCAAATGATTGGATAGCATTCTGTGTATAGCTGCAGGAAAGTAATGATGATCAGATCACAGAACACTCTGCAGAGGTCAATGAATGTATTAACTCGCACTCTTCAGCCAAAATCCTGAGTCATTAGGACAAATAGAGCAATACTAGGGATGTTAACTTGCTGATGAATGTTGTGAAACACAGCAATTGGCATCTGATTTACAGTAAACCTCTTCAATAGTATTTGAATAGGTTTATGAGATATAATCATAAAACAAAATACAAAGCTAAATGGATTTTCTAAATATTAATTATTTCAGAGACCTGGTGCCATAGACATTTTATTTTTTTATTTTTTTGTACCAGAGAAAATGGGATAATGTGACAGTATTTTGAAAAATTATCATTACATCATTCATTCCAAATTTTGTATCGTTACCAATAGATAAGCCAGCTACTGACACTCAACTAGGTAACTAGGTAAGTGCATTTCCTTTATGAGTGAGCAGCACCTGATCAGGGGTGGATTTTCCACAAGGCAACATAAGCGGCCGCCTAGGGCCTGGCGGGTCCCATCGCCGGGCCCCACAAAACTAAATGGCATGTAGTCAAAATCCATTACTTTGATGTGCCTCTGTAAAACCTTTCCAGAGGAGCACAGCGCACACCGCATGATGTCATGATGTCACGCGGACCCTCCATGCACACTCACAGTGTCTGCACTGTAGTAATGAAGTCTGCTCTGTGCAGTGCATTGGACAGGAGGTGAATGGCCTCCAGGCTCCAGCCAGCCCCACAAGGGGGCCCTGCATCCACCTGCATAATGCTGCTGGTGCAGAGAAAGACATTAGAGAGGAGACTGCTGCGCTGCCTATGAGGAGAGGAAAGCTGAGCCAGGTCCATGGCTGAGCTGCAGTGGTGAAAGTAAAACTACTGTAATTCCACTGGAGATGCAGGTAAAAGATTCCAGCAACCACATACTATAGTCTGGGAGGGGGGAGAGGACTGAGCAGGGGGGAAAGGGGAGTTTGGGTAATGTTTCCAGCACCCACCTGCTAATGCTATAGACGGTGGGGTGGAGGGGTGGGTTATTTGTCTTTGTGTGCTGTGCGAAGCTGTGCGAATGCATTATAAATTAATAAGTCTGTGTCAGTAAGTGTGTGTCAGTTAAGGGTATTGGTCAGTAAGTGATGTCTGCGTCAGTCAGTGGTATCTGTGTCAGTAAGGGTGTTTGTGTCAGTAAGTTGTGTGTGTCCATAATGGGAATCTGTGTCAATAAGGGTGTTTGTCCATAATGGGTATCTGTGTCACTAAGGGGTGTCTGTGAGTAAGTATGTATAATAATGTGTCAGTAAGAGGAATCTTTCAGTATAAGTGTCTGTCAGTAAGTGGTATCTGTCAGGAAGGGATGTCCATGTCAGTAAGGGGTGTCTGTGTCATTAAGAGGTGTCTGTGCAGGTAAGTATTGTCTGTGTCTGTAAGTGGTATCTGTGTCAGTAAGCGGTGTCTGTCAGTAAGTGTGTCTGTTAATAAGTGGTGTCTGTGTCAATAAGTGTGTGTCAGTAGGTGGTTGAGTTATTAAGGTGTGTCATTCCAGGCTGTATATCATTACATAATAATCACTTGTGATAATTAAGTTTTAAACTCACTTTGAGTTTAAAAAATGTTTTGTAGGCATTCATCATGCTGCCCTAACAAAAGTATAACTTCCAAAAAGCTGCTTTTTTTGCTGAGTCAGCTTTTCGGAAAAGTAATACTTTTCCCCCTTACACCTGCCATGTCCCTATGGATTTTCCCACAGCCAGTGTCCCACTACTGTGTGTAAACCAACCACCCCATCCTTTCCCTGATGTCTGCCCTGTCTCCCCCATGACCTCTCTCCTTCACCTGCTGCTGACTCCCGTGAACCGCATACTTTTCCCGGTGCTGTGTCGGCTCTGTACCCCTCCGTGTCCTCTTTCCTCCCCCTGCTGCCGCATCTTCTCTCCCCTCTGCTCTCTCTCCCTTGTCTCCTCCCCTGGGAGCCTGGACAGAAGCATTCACCCCCCTGCTCCCTCTCACCTGTTGCTGCCGGGAGCCAGGACAGTGTGTGTATCTGGCTAGGGGGGCAGTATGTGTGTGGCTTTGGGACAGTGTGTGTATCTGGCTAAGGGAGAAATGGGTGTGTGTGTAAAATTGCATGCAGCTGAGGGAGCGGGGCCCCAAACTGATATCTTACTTAGGGCCCCATTAAGTCTAAATCCGCCTCTGCACCTGATCCACTGTTGCACCATGCTATCCCCTATAACATGGTGCAATAGGAATTCTACTGAAGTGCAATAAAAATGAATGTGTGACAATCATCATATGTATATTAAGTGGACACTCATGCATGATCGCACACATCACAGAGGGTGTGGTATAAACAGAATGATGAAATGTAAAGGAGGACTAATGTCAACAGTTGGCATGTCAACCATACAGTTTTCAATAGGGTTCTTAACTAACCTTACCCGTAAAATAGGCTAAAATTGAGTGTTAACATTATGTCATGCCGACATTCTGTCATTGATGACATTGTGAACGTGGACATGTTGAATATTGACCTTATGTCCTTGTCAAGGTTCCGAATATCGATATTCAGACCATCTCATGAATGTCGACATTCTGAACTTTTACCAACAACAGATTGTGGTCATTGTGCAACCACATTTTCCAGCAGTTTAGGCTGACATTGTATAGATCCTAATCAGGAAACAAACGAGAATGTAGTTTTTGTGGGTCTACACATGCAAAGATTTGATCCAGACTATCATAAGATTAATCTTCTTGTTTTGTTTCCTGTTTAGTAGAATGTGATAAATATTAGTTTGTGTTACAGTAATTAGAAAAGAACAAATCTGAAGCTTAGTTCTCAGAACATGTTGATCAGTTAAGTCTGAGTTTAATGAATATGTGGACAAAACAAAATTGATTTAAAAATGTGGTATTCATGTGAATGTTCAATCAGGTTTATATACTGTATATGAGAAGCTAATATTACTTGTTGGTTCATAACATAATGGTCCAAACTACATACATTTTGAAATCTAGCTAGGCAAAGTAACACTAACATTTCCACACACTTCCCCCAGATAAGAGGGTTAATATGCTAAACTGCGGATTAGTGAAACCGACATTTTTAAAGTGATAAAACATCTCTGTCTCTATTTTTTTTTATGTTGAAAATAGAAGACATTAAATGTAATAATCAGCAGTTTACCAAACTGAAGTAAACTCCTGGAAAGCATGCCGAAAAATAAGACATGGCTGTGAGAGGTGCCGGCAAGATCAATCTTTCATATATGAAAAACTGCTTCTAATTGTCTACCTGCCTTTCTGATTGTCTACCTGTCTTTTAAGCACTGCAGAAGCAGTCTGTTTCATGGGGTTTTTAATATTTTATCCATATTAAAGATTCCATAAGTATTTATAATTGACACCAGTGGCATAACTAGGGCAGGACAAGCAGGGCACGTGCCCTGGGTGCCGTGGCAGGCCCAACAGGGGAGGGCGCCAATGACCAGGACAGCATGCCCGCCCACCCTGTTGGTCTAATAATGATTTGGCAATGGCTGCTGCCGCTACTCAGTACTCACTTGTACTTACTGCCTTTCCTCCCTGACCGCCCTCCTCTCTTTCTCCTCAGTGTGATGATCCGCCTGATTGGCTACTCGCTGCTACCATTCAGTGACTGATAGCAGGGAGTAGCCAATAAGGCAGCACAAAGTTCCGAGGAAATCCTGTAACAAGCAGCCTCCTGCACCTGCCGCTCACAGCTTCATCACTGGTGTCCTCATGTACGGTGACAGGCGGCCATATTGTTATAGTCTACCACTCACACAGTAGAGGGGGCGGGGACACAAGGACTTTAGCTGCCATTTTGTCACAGACATTCCTGACACAGTTGGAGCCAGGTAACGTGTCCTGTATATACTTAATTTATTATATAGGGAGGGGGGACTGTACAGTGATATATGAGGGGGAATAGCACAGCTCCCAGCACACACTCATATGTGGTATTAATATTATTTTATAGGAAGGGGGGACTGTACAGTGATATATGAGGGGGAATAACACAGCTCCAGAGTACACGTTGATATGTGGTATTATTATTATATAGTGTCACAGGGACCATACAGTGATATATGAGGGGGAATAACACAGCTCCCAGCACACACTGATATGTGGTATTATTATTATATAGGGGTGCGGGGACTATACAGTGATATATGAGGGGGAATAACACAGCTCCCAGTACCACCCCCCACAGACTCACCATTGCACTGCCGAGCATGGCCCATGGTGCTTGGCGGCATGACTGCACCTTCCGCTTTGCTGTTGGGAAGGTGCAGACAGAATGTGATGGTGTGGCAGAGAGACACAGGGGGGAGATGATGGTGTGCTGAGAGATGACGCAGGGAGGAGATGATGGTGTACTATGAGGATGCAGGGTGGACATGATGGTGTGGCTAAGAGACGACGCAGGGAAGAGATGATGGTGTGGCTGAGAGACGTCTGGTTGATCTGCTGTTGTAAGATGATGACCTTGGTAATTTTCCTACACAAACAGACATCTTCTGAACCATGATATCCTACATGAATAGTGATTACCGACTGAAGACACCGACTGCTCAGGGAGGATACATTTCTTCAGAAGTTCCCCATTGTGAGAAACCACCACATAGGTAAAATGCATATGGAATGGAAAGGATTGTTCCCAGAGTGACGAGAAATGGTGGAGTGTCATGTTGACATGCCCTATTTTCCAGTAGCCATGCCCCTTGTGACATGTGGCCATACCCATTAATCCAGTAATAGGGCATCTATTAGATATTTGTTCTCTAATAAGGGTGCTACAGTATGATAGAAATAGGAGGAAATGTATCAAGGGATCTAAAGAGTAGGCAATTAGACAAGTGGAGAAGTTGCCCATAGCAACCAATCAAATTTTAGCTAGCTAATATCAAGTAGATTTTATAAAATGATCAGCAAAAGATGATTGATTGAAATGGGCAAATTCTCCACATTTCCACTTCTGCAATCATTAGAAGGTTTGAAACATCTCCCCATTATTCACTATTAGGGGCACTATGTCTTATTTATTCCTGATTTGCTGAACATTTTAAAATTCTGTACCATTTCCCTGGTACCTGTAATCTACATGTATTCTCATGCACAGCCTCAATCCATCATTCTGTACAGCGACAGATGTCTGGCGGACTGAGTTGCTCTGAGCAGCGTAGTCTTTTTCTTTAAATGTTGCATCTTATTTGAATTGCAGATGCAGCGTAACACCACTCACACTATAGACGCTGGGCTGCGACTTTAACCACACAGAAATTAGTTTTATATACCTACAAAGTTGCTGAAGATGCACAACGGAACTTGGCATAAAAAAACGAGGCTGCTGCTGCATCGTAGCACTTAATATACAGATTCAGACTCATTCGCTCACAGATGTACAAGTGTCGCACATCAAATTGATCAGTGCAGTTTAGTAAAGTAGTTTTGTCACTTCCAGTTGTTTTATTTGTGTGAATAAGACGCCCAGGACCTGATGCACCAGGAGGGGTTGTTTGGTGCGACTGAAGACACAGTGTATAAAGACACAGCTGTATGTTGATGTATTGTGATAGATGCTGAATAGCAATTTGCTGTTACACTATGTAGTGTTTTAACAGTCAGTTTAAACCTCAGTACAACTACCGACAGCAAAGTTTTGAACTAAGAAGTGAGCAGAACTGTTAATCACATACAAACAAGGAGCGATCAGCAAGCTGTTACTTATTCACATACATCATCACAAATGAGTGCATCAGAAACTGCCAGAACAGGCAGAGGTCCACGGTGGCATCACAGCACTACACAAAGGTGGGTAAATGATCAATTCCTTCCTATCAGTCCAAACCCCTACTTGTAATCTTGACAACCTACATTTTTGATAAAACCCCTGAACTATAGTACTTTATACAGTATTTTTGGAATTTACCATTCATACTTGAATACCACTATATTATATCGGGAAAACCTTTGAAAGAATAAATTCTCATTATTATTAATCTATCAACTGCTAATCCAACATTATTCTCTTTATATTTGGACTTTAAATTGTATCCTGAACATTGATATCTGATAATGTGGCCTTAAATATTTTTGTATAATAGATATTGTTTTCAGATTTTCTGCAGATCACTTAACTTAATCAACAATTTAGCATTATGTATTCTTTATATTATATACAAATTATGTATTTTATTATGTAACTTCACTATATTAAGGATGCTCACTACTCATTTACACTACATCCCACTTACCACCTCCCTGCATTCATACATTATTTTTGCAACTCTAAACATCTTGTCCTGTAGTGCCTAATCTATCTACCATTCTCTCCAGGAAAGCAGCTTTTCATTCTTTAGTAAATCAGCCCGTGTTTCAAACCTATAACCAACTTTTAAGGATGGACAACTGCCCAAGATCAACTTTGTCATCCAGCCGCTGATTTGGGGGATAGCTTCATTTTGATACATGGTATTACCTTCATTGTAGTTTAAGGAACTATTGCCCTGCAATGCTGTCACATTGCCCATATTACAGATTCAGAAAGAACATTCCTGCCAACTTGCCTACTCCATCATATACAGATTTTAATGTATTTCCTTAGAAAATGTCTACTGCCAGTGACTGTCTGAGACTGTGATTGTGGTTTAGGAGTAAATAATTTACTACTATTGCTAAAATGCCAAATTATTTCTGATGTCACAAAACTTTTGCTGGGAAAGTTACTAATCAAATTTTGCATGAGAAACAAACACATAGAAAGTGTTGTATAACAATTTAATAAAATCCTCAAATTGGTTGTCCAGGAACAGGAACACTAAATTATCTAAAGAAAAACACACCATCATCCATTTCCCTAAGGGTGATATATGCTGGATGCTTTTAGGTTGAAAGAAAATCCCAATGGTATAAAACTGATACTTGTAAATTAAGATGTAATAGAATTCCAGACACTTTTTTTGTTTCATCAAGACATACCTGACTTCACAATTCATCTTTTTATAGTGGGATGACAGTTTACTTTGGCTTTGTACATGTATTCCTAATTGTTATAACCTGTACAGACAAGTCAATAATTATTATTATTATTATTATTATTATTATTATTATTATTATTATTATTATTATTTATTTATTGATTTTAATGAATGCTTTAACTCTAATTAATGAATTCATCCCAGTTCTTTCATTGCAGTCAAAAAATAAATAGAAAATCCAAAGAAAAGTATTATCATGCTCTGTAAAGGAGTCACATTCAGGGGTCTATCCATAATGGGTGCAGGGTGTGCGGGGAACACGGGGGGCCCCGCACCGCACACCCTGCACCCATAATAATACTTACCTTTCCAAAGTCCCACATCGGTGTGGGCGTCCGGCGCTGTAAAACGACTGGAAAATGGCCACAGCAGTCATTTTCCTGTTGTTTGCGCATGCGCAGTACAGGGAAAATGGGCGCCACGCCCATTTTCCCGGTTACCTGTGCATACACTATAGACTCTGGGCACACCCTAGTGCCCAGAATCTATAACTCCAGCGCTGGTCGCGCACAGCTCAGTGCGCTGCCGGCCGCCGGGCGGAGAGGAGGGGGCCTGTGCCGGAGACTGCACATGGGCCCCCTCCTCTCTAGAAACGCCCCTGGTCACAATGAAAGGTTCTTCAATAATGAGTCAAATGTTTGGGAACTTTAGAAAATCATGGACCAGCTTCCAAATCCTATGTTCTAGTCTCACTATTTCTGGGGACATATTTAATAGTATACTGTAGTAATGGTAAATGAGTTCATTACTTAAAACATGACATATGGAAACTTAACAAATAGGTTGCTAGGAGACTTACAGATGCTTGTTCTGTAGCTGGTTCCTTTGGATGATTAATTATTCCTTTCACTCAGCGATTTGTATTTTTAGACCATGCCATTAACATCCTGTTTAATAAATTGTATGTTCACAAAAAAATGTTTGTTATTATTATCTGCACTTTCATCTCGTTTGCAGCTGAGCACCCTGACAAATCAATAGTAAAGCATTATCTTGTATCTGCCCTTAGTATTACTTTTTTATGTAATCCCAGAGAGCTCAGGTGCTCTGATGAAACACATAAAGTAGATAGAACACTTATTTTTGAGCATGAAGAAATAAGTGTTTTTTAAGAGCATGTCTAATTAGTCATCATATAGCAAAAAGTATATACCTAGCTGCATGATAAAGCTGACATCTCCATCAGTAATTTATCATTGGTCATGTATTCCAACATGTACAAGAGCTGATATGTTTACCTGCCCACTTACATGTTTAACAAAAATGGACAATTGCTAAACCATGGTCAAGATGCAACTGTACAGTGTTCATTTTAGTGCACGAAGTCTGGTTTCCTCCAACTCTGAATATGTATAGAAAACAAACCTTTTAGTAGTAGAAACATATTCTGGAGCTGTCTACAAACTGGAGAATGTCCGTTAAAGTCTGGCCCTGAAATTGTATTTATATATTTTGCCCTGCAAATCATAATCTCTTGTTTGCATGTCTGTGTTCTACCATCCATCCCTTTCCTCCTCAAAACATGCAAAATGTGGCACACTCACAGAGGCCGCCAATCTGGCATGCAAGTTTCATGATCTTTTCAAAATAAATAAGGTTTAATAGTACAAAAAAAATGTTAAACAATACGTTTGTGCTTTAAGAACTGCACTTTAAAAATTACTTCCATTAAGGGTCTGAATCAGCAAGCAACACACAGGAGAGAACGCACGCACTTGGCCAATGGTTTTGTACTGCGCATGCGTATAGATCACACAGCATGTGCGCAAACTAGCCAGTGCAGTCGGGTAAGCGTACGCAGAATACACGGAGCGTGCATGCAGACCCCTTCTGATATTGATTGACAGGAAGTGCTGTTTGCGGGTGGTGACAGGGGGTTGTCGGGCGAACGCAGGCATGTCTGTGCGTTGGGATGCCGTTTTAGGGCATGCATAAATTAGCCACTGCTGTGCCACATGCAGTGATGAGACTCCCTGCACACAGGGCATTGCCAAGATCCTGCGCGAGGTCTGGTCAACCACTATTATGCAAATGTGGTCGATGGTTCTCGATGTTACCGATGTTTACACTATCTTGCATACTCATCAGGCTTTGAGTAAAACCTTAATATAGGGATGGCGTCTGCATCTTATGCTGCTGTCTCCATGCGTATGCATTGAATAGCATATCCTCGCAGCGGCCGGGTGCATGCGTTCCTTGCTGTATCAGGCCCTAAGTACATACATAAAGTTGTAGTTCCCTGAAACATCTCAGAACTTAAAAACAAAACACTTACTCTCAACATTTTTTCATTTACAAATTTTCTTGATATTACAGGTGTGTCTCACATATTGCCTTCCAAAATTTTAACCTTAAATATGAAAATAGTCGTCATAAAATAAAAAGAGATTGTGATTACATCAAATTTGTTATGACAGATATTATAGGGGGATCTGTAATGGTGAAGGGGTTTTATCTCAGCAAGTGTTAGAGAGTTATGGGTTTCCTGAGTTTAAGGTAGAATGTTATGGAAATACAAGCCTTAGCTACTTTTTGTTACTAATATTTGCAGCAATTATAATTAATATATACATACAGTGCTTAAAACAGAGCTAAATCTGTCAAATGATTCATCTAAGTCAGGGGTGGGGAACCATTTTTCTGCCGAGGGCCTGTTTGATATATGTAACATTATTTGCGGGCCCGGTGCAGGTCACGCCCCTCTGTGTGATGTCACACAGGGGAAGAGCCACAATTGTTGGTAATTACAGCAATGCCTGGAGCACACTGAGGATGCACCGGGGAGCTGTAAGGGCAGCAGTGACTTTCTGAAGTGTCCTAAGGATGCTCCTGGTGGCACTGCTGCATAGATTCTGGCTGTAGGGTACCATTCTAGGCACAAGGCTAGCCAGATGAGGCTAGCAGAAAAAAGCTCAGTGGGACAGACCAAATGATTCCGGGGGGGCCTTTTATGGCCCCCGGGCCTGAGGCTCCCCATCCCTGATCTAAGTAATGAATTAAATATCCAACTGCAATGAAACATTTATTTTTATTTAAATTTACTCATTCTGTGCCAATGTTGTATTTATCAAGTCATAAATAATAATAATAATAATAATAATAATAATAATTATTATTATTATTATTATTAGTATTATTATTAGTTACTTATATAGTGCACACATGGACACATGTACACACTAGGGTTAATTTATTCATCAGAAGCAATCTACCTATATGTTTTTGGAGTGTAGGAGGAACCCGGAAAACAGCTGGAGGAAACCCATGCCAATATGAGGAGAAGATAGGAATTTGGTGACAATTTAAGTCATTACCTCAATGTCATGAGGAGTAATGCGAAACACTACACTTTTGGGAGGAGAGAGAATTGAGCAAGAGCAGGTGGGTTTGGAGGTGTGTGAGTTTTTGTTTAAAGAAAAGCTAATTTATAACACGTTTTACTCATAAGTTAAGTTTTCAATCACAGATGAAGCAGTTCTTTTTTCCAGGACCTGTGAAATTGAAGTATATGTAATTACCATGCTCCAAGGCATGTGCTTAGTCAAGATATTTATCTAAAACAAAACATCTTTATCTGTATACTGTAGTTTTATTAGTAGTTAGGGTTCTTAGAATTTTGAAGAGAAAAACTGACACACATCTCACTTGCTCAGTCCATAAAATACATCTGACTATTCTATGTGAATAAATAAATGAAAAACTTAAGAGAATGTTATTCCAACATATTTTGTTCATATGGATACATAAGTAGTCTGAATTATGGGAAAACAAGCAATGTAAGCTCAAAGATTTGAATAGAAATAAAGGTCAACATTCTGGGATTCCTACTAACCAAGTACTCAATTACAGGCTAAGACTCTGAAAAACTCAAAACAGGCATAGTAGCCTCTAAAGGGTGACTTTTCACCCCATGAATAAGTTAATCAGCCCATCAGAATGAGAAGGAAAAAGTAGGATTAAGGTAATAATGACTGAGATAGGAAGCAGTCTACTAGTCCAACTAGCACTATTATTACATGAGGTTTCTGTAGCAGAGGGTTGAAAAGAGATAATAGCTCTTCCAGTTATCCCCACCCCCTCTTCACATGGCTCTAGTTACCTTAGCCTTGCCTTGTTTCTACATGCTGGAAAGCTTATAACAGAAAACTGAAATTAATGATTCCACACAAGATCTCATGTAAATCCTGAAAAAGATTAGTTGAACATTTTAGGAGAACCAATGATATGTAGATTATAGATCTGTAGATTAGAAGAAAATTGTGTAACTCGGGTTGGTGGTGCACCCAGAGTAAATTTTAGGATATAAGAAAGTTCTTCTTCTTCTTGAACATAAGCTTATAACAGAGTGAGCAATGCCAGTGGCACCAGGTTTTACCAATAGCAGCTAGCGCTCTGCTTTCAAGCCACAAGTGAACCCTATAAAAGCAACAAAGGGGAGCAACTGAAGCCAAAGACCATGCAGTGAATCCCTACAATTCTACCTGATCATTGCGTTTAGCAAATAGGTTCACAAAATATTTTGGGCCAAATGTAATAGGGTACATTTAGGAAAATGTGAGAATTTAGCAGTAAACTCACACACTATTACATTGGTCAAGTTGTATTTTCAAAATGGGAAAACATCTGGCTGAGAGTTTAAATCATGGGAGTTTTTTGAGTCTGAAAAACATGCGAGTTCTTGGACTCTATTACACTGGCTGAGTTTAAAAAGTGTGAGAGTTTACTCTCGCATTTTCTAAACTTAACCCTATTACATTTGGCACTTTGGGCCTGATTCAGAGCCGGACGCTATTTGAGCTCGCTCGTCAAGAAAATAGGGGTGGCTATTCAAATGAACTGTTCGCTGTTTGCGGTCTGTTCACGCCTCTAGGTCTGAATGAGCGTACAAAACTTGCGGTAGTTTTTTGGGAAACTACGCCCCCTGGCCGCTCGCATCCTACGTCATGTCCGCTATTTATTAGATTAATCGAGTACATCGAACAGGGTATGAGTTGCTCGCTATTCCTGTGGTTGGTTTTTGCTACCACAATTTTGCGAGCAGTTCTGGCAAAAAAAAACCCCGTGACGTTGTCAATGACACTGAAGATTTAATTATGCACACCCATAAAACGCCCGTTTTGACCTTTAAGCACGCCTGCGTTCGGATCTCCACTCCCCGTTTTCAAGCACCTTCCCCTGTTACCACCCACATACGCCTTATTCTGTCACTCAAAATAGCAAGCATTCGCTATTTTGCGAGCACACGATTTTCGGCCGCACTGAGTGGTTCGCGCATGCGTATTACGATCCGTACGCAAGCGCAGTTGGGCAAACATCGCTCGGAGCGAACGAGCAGCCACTTGCATCCGGCTCAGAATCAGGCCCTTTGTCACTAAGTGTAATGTTTTGCTGGCTCTGAAACAAATTTTAGGCTCCCTAATAAGGCAAAATTATTTTGTTTACCTGTAATGTTTATGAATATAAGAAAAGTATTCCTTTATGTGGACAGTGGTCCTTTTTTATTCATTCACTATGTGGATTTTTTCAATAATTATGCTCAAATAATTTTATTTTGGACCATGTACATTCAGTCATTTGATAATGTGCTAATGAGCAACTGAAAGCCACAAAGCATGCAAATAAAGGGGTCTAGATATTATGTCAATGTCATATCGACATTCATGTCGAAATCAGTATGTTGACATTTGGTATATCGACACTGATGAAAAGTCAACATGGTCATAATGTCCACAATATATTTCTGCAGCATCCCTAACCCATAAACCTAAGCCTAACCCTAACTCTAATGTCATCATTTTCACTATATCCACATGTCATATTTTGACATTTTCATTATGCTATCATATTCCAGATGTCAACATTTTAACCATGTCAGCATCATAGATATCGACAGTCTGGTGTTGACATTAATAATAATCTGTTATACTGAACTTTTCTTTAAACTTTTTACTGTGGGATTAGAGATGTGTGCTGACCCCCGAGTTTTGGTTTTGGATCCGGATTCATCTTCGTGTTTTGGTTTTGGATCTGTATTTAAAAAAAAAAAAAAACAGCTAAAATAACGTAATTTTGACCTCTTAGCATGCAATCCAAAACCCGAGTTTGGTTTTTAAATCCGAGTGGTGAACCCACAGGAAGATCTGACCCGGGACTCGGTACCCCAAAGTAATTTTGAACTTGTCCTCGGTTCGACTCGGAGCACCTAAATTTGGTTGTTGTCGGTTTTCCGAGAACTGGACCTGCACATCCTTATAATACATTCCTCAATTAAATATTTCATAAAGGTTGTAGACATGCTTATCGTCATATGATCAGCTCACATCCAATCCTGTTAATCCCTTATTGACCAAGTACATTATGCCTACTGCTACGCGTTCTGGCCAATCATGATACATTTTTGCATTTGGTCAGGACTTTCATTCAATTTGAAGATAGGAGCAACCCCACTGATGACAGCCACCTACTCATTTAATTATTTTATAATTTTCTATAAATAATTATTTACCACCCTGTATTTATCATGGACATTGGACACTTCATTTATCCATATAAAATATAACATATAATATAAAATGACTCAAACGTGTAAATGTTGAGTTTTAAGAGTTTTTCATGAATTCCAAAACATTTGACTCCAGTTATCTGCTATGCTTTAATTAGCTCAGTCGTAAAAGATTTGCAAATGTATAAATTTGAATAGAAACCAAGATCATACTTTTGCAATAATCTCTCTTTGAACTCTGCATGTAACTGAGTTATGTTCAAATAAAGTAGACTTTTTTTGTCGCTCAATCTGCTCATCCACATTTTGCTTCTAAGTTACATTAGGGACTGACTGAAGACACTCAAATAAAGTATGATTAATACTCTTCCCACTGACAATAATGTTTAATATGTCATAGAAATAGCTCGCCACCAATCATTTCTCTGTTCTACATGCAGGGAGAAAGTTGTCCCCTGCCCCTGAATGTGTGACCTCTGATCTGTATATGACAGGAGTAAGTTGAATAAATTTCCCTAATTCTGCCAGAAACAGTCATTTCAAAGACCAGGGGACATGATAACTTGCTGCATTTCACTTGTCCTATAATGTATTGCTGAAAGAAATACCTACTGAACCATAGTTAAGGCCCAATTTATCAGTCATTCATTGCAAGCACAGCATAATATTAAAGACAGAAATAAAGGGAAGACCTCGTATGTGTTGTGATTCTTTGCAATAGTTTAGGATTTATGTTTGAGCACTCATGAATAATACATGAAAATAGTGTCTCATGCTGTAAATATGTAGTAGCGACATGTACTGGGGATTTTTCCAAGTTCAATCCATTCTTCCATATTTATGCTGCGTATTAGTTATTTTCAGAACAAGTACATTACAGCTTTTGTCTAGTATACGACGCAGTTTCTATAATGACATTAGATAAATTGTGATAGTTATTCTTCAAACCATGTAGGAAATAGCATTATCAATGACACAAGCAAAGTACTAAATCATTTTGCATACTGAATTTTCATGCATAACACTTATGTTTTAAAAGCCGGTAAGTAGTGGCTGATGTATTTCCTCTACAATAGCAGCACTGGCTGGGTGAATCTCTGCATACCAACAGAGGGACCACACAGAGTTCAGACACTGGTCAGAAGAGTTTCATTTCTCATAATATAAAGATTTTTTAGAAGTTTTCCCTAGTACTACAGAAGACAGAACACTGTTTTGAACACAATTAAGAGCCAGGTACCAGTGACCATTTATTGTGGTTCCATTTCTCAATACAAATTCTTCCCTAAGAGGGTGGAATCCATACTGTAAATAAATTAGGTTTTGGTAAATTTTCTGGGTTGGCAGCAATTGGATATAAACTCTTATATTCAGTGGAAAACCATTTCTGTAATCCCGAAGCAGTTCTTTTGGGAAAACACTTTTAGGGGTTATTTACATAAGTGTATTTCCCCCTACATTGGATTTTGCTTATAGAGTGAAAGTTTGGTGAGTTCTTAACAATCCTAGGGATCATTGATCCCTATGGCATTTTCTGTACATCTCCTTACAGTACATGGTAAAATATTGAAAATTGGGCAATATGCCAAACAGTCAGAATGCAACAGAGCCCCTATCAGCATTACAAAAATGAAGGTAATTTAACCAGCTAAGAAAGTTGTATTACAATGAGGAGTAAGTAATTCCAGCATCTACAAGAGTAAGCTCTTGATTCTGGGGGGGTCACATATAACATATTAGAGAAACAGAAGCAGTAAATGTTGCTCCCCAAAGACAGTGTGACCTGATTAGATATAAGGTAATCGCATGGTCTTCAATCATGTACCACACTCTTTGGCCAGGAGAGCAATAGGACTACCCACCAATTTGCCTCTAGTAGGAGCAATAGTTATTAGGCCTTTTACCATCTGGCACTTATTTGCATTTTTAATGCTATTAAAAAAAGACTAAGTACTATAATACATATGAAATGTGTATGATACATGTTTTTATTAGTGTTTATAAAATAGTTTACATGCAGTGAATGCAGTAAATGGAGAAGTGCTCCAACAAATGCTCCCACAACACTAACACGATACAATGCAAGAAAAATGGATATGGCAAATATGGAAAACAATGGGCATGTTATGAATCCTAAAGCTCATTATATTGTATATACAGCATATTGTATGTACAGAATATCTTAGCACCCAGATTCACTCACTTACTATGACTATTTTTAAAAGCAAAATTAACTTCTCTGATGGCTCTTTCCTACATTGATAGAGCTAACGAGATCTTTTTTCTTCTTTTTAGAGTAATATACTAATAGCTGAATCTTTTTATTAACAAATGATTCACATATACAGTATGACATGAAAATATATCCTTATTTCATCTCACATAACAGAAAGTCCTTATGGTGTGTATATACAGTCAGGTCCATAAATATTGGGACATTGACAGAATTTTCATATTTTGTCCTAAAAAGTGGGAGGCACATATTGAAACTGTTGTAATTCCTACACCGTTCAACCGATTTGGATGTAATTACCCTCAAATTAAATCTGAAAGTCTGCAGTTAAAGCACATCTTGTTTGTTTCATTTCAAAACCATTGTGGTGGTGAATAGAGGCCAAAATCTGAAAATTCTGTCAATGTCCCAATATTTATGGACCTGACTGTATATATATATATATATATATATATATATATAGAGCTAATAATTAGAAGACACACAGGGGAGCCTCATAATGGCCTGGCACTTTCCTGCTCCATTGTGAAGGAGATCATTGCTGTGTCTGTGTGATACATGGTATCCATGATAGTTATGCTGATGAACTTGAGGTATTTGGCAGCCACCTGTGGTACGCAAGTTGTTTACCTGTACTGTCTGTTTGCTTATTAAAAATGTATTTTAATGCACTATGATGCACCCCCATGTTTCTTCTATTTACTAGCAATATCCCTACCTGAGATGTGAATTTGGATGTAAAGGGGAAGATAGCGACTTGATTATATCTGCATAAGACCAGCTGTGATATCATCTGAGAACAGTTTTTTCTTATATGCAAATACTATTGGGACAATTGTTCCTAGATTTCATTTTAAAAGGAATGGTTAGCGCACAAACTTTTTTTCCCCATATATATATATATATATATATATATATATATATATATGTAATTTTCAAAAGCAGGGGTGCACTCACCGGTCTTCATGAAAAATATTTAACTTTATTTAAACCATTATAATAAAAGTACAGCCATCGACGTTTCAGTCCAATCCACGGACCTTTGTCAAGATATATACACAGGCACAGGATAATACTTGTGAGTTGTGTTACGTCATGGATGTCCATTTATGAAACAAGTGTTGTAAAGGATTATTATTGTCTGTGGACTGGAAAACCTTGAAGCTGAGAAACAATTTCTTGTAAATCACTCCACACTGCAATTACTTTAGCGTGCTTTGACCTTCCTAAACTCAAGCAGTGAGATGTTAATTATGACTAATATTGATATTTGAAAGTGAAATTTCTTGCTCAGAAATGAGAAAATACGGAATACTGAATAACACAATTATATGTAATTATTTATTATGGAACACCATGGATATGCCTGTTGACATGGAGACATACACATTAGCCACTCAAAGCTACTATAGAGATACACTTATTTATAATAAATTGCTCACATTGTATTTGTATACTGGGATCCCCCACAGGATCTTCTTTCTGTGCGGCTGTGGAAGTCTGGTAAATGTCCAATTTCAATATAATCCTCTCCAACACAAAGCAATGAAGGAAGAGAACACCACTATTTTTGAGCCATTAATATTTTAAATGAACATACTATCTTATGTATTTCTCCATTCAAAGCAAAGAATGGGAAACATTTTCTGATTAAGTTGTCTGATCTCCCATTGAAACCATCAGGAATCTTTAATATGTTCTTATGGAGCCATTTGGGTTTACATCTGTTATGATGTTTTGGAACCTTGAATTCATTCATCTGAATAACTGGAGTTATAATAGACTAAATACATCCACAAGGAGACCTAATATTCCTTGATCACATCTTTTAAGATACAATATTCATCTACACCATGCTGCCATATGTGAATGTTGTTTTAATATGTACACAAATAGTACATTGTTTAAGTTTTAATTTTAATCAATTGTTATGAACAGTACACTGGTGTAATAAAGTTTTTACTTAACATGTTATTATTTTATCAATCATATAATATATTTGTATATGTTCCCCAATAAATGCATTATTTTAATTTACGGTAGTTTTATGGACATGTTTCTTGATAATCAGAGCAGATTTTTGTATAAATATTTATCTCCAGCCCATTCACTGTCCCCAGACCTGAAATGGACAGAGATAAAACAAGATTTATTTGATCAGTGACATAAAGCTCACTACAATATGGCAAAGAGTATTTCAGGAGTGATCTGATCTTGTAGAGGATATAGTGACTTTTACACAGTATGAGGGGGATGGAGCTAATCAGGAAGTCCCATACTGAGATTTGGATCATGAAAGGAGCTCCACAGCAGCATAGGATAGTAATGTGAGGCTTCTTTAAACTGAATATTGTGGTGCCCAGTGCACCTCCATACAGTATGTTCATACATCCATTTTGTTTGCATATCCCTTTAATATACTCATATTTGATCCAAAGCATAATGACATGCCATTAAAATTGCTACTTTGTAGCCAATTAAACATTGTTGATAATGCCAAAATTATCATTGATCAGACAGTTGCAACTGTTTAGCAATTTTCTAAGAAATTAAAACTGTGACAGATGGAAATCATATATTTCCCTGTGGGCATTTTACACCCCCCTGCCAATATCCACTTTATTACAGTTATATCTATGTCACATACTCTATGGATTTAGGGAATTGTTTGTCAGTTGCTGTTTTACAGTATGTTTAATGGCTGAGGCAAACACATTTCTGTCATTTTGCTCTGCAGGGAAACATCACACCACTATTTTTAAAACATTTAAATAAAATAAAATAAAAATAATGGTAGACTCTCTCTAATGCTGACTGACCTCTTCTGTAACACAGAAACAAGAGAAACATTTTGGGAAAACTTTTCTAGCTGAAGATCTAATTAGCAACATATAATCTATCACAATTGTTAATTGCTCACGAAACATGTATCGTGTTGTACACAACAATGGTCATTACTGCTAACAAATTGTTTGCTTTTGGCAGTCTGACATAAAAAAGTATGAGCAATATCTTGTAGTCAGAGCAGGGACTGGTATTTTAACTTGCACTTTATTATAGCTTATTTAAAAAGATTACTCTAATACAGCCTGTCTGCAGATATTCAATTGAGCTGTTCCTCAAGGTTATACATTTATTTTTGCATTAGCATTATGCTACAAAATGAGGAGGTCAGACAGAGAAGTACCCTTTAAGGAGACACAGTCTCAATCCAAAAAGTAGATGTTGAATTTCCCATCTTTGTAGTGAGTCACACAAATATATGAATGGGGTAACCAGGCTGGATTCTCTTATTGTGTACATACATAGAAATGTATTTTCTATACATTTTCTGTATGCCGTACTAAAGAGTCTTAAGAAGTAGTGCTACTTTTAAAAAAAATATATCTACAATGTTGTAAATGCATTCATTTTAGCACAATGTTCCAAAAAAGAAGATATAAGGGCCCTAGTCATCAAGCTGGCATACAGTATTTCTTTTGGCTCTTTTTTTAACAATAGAAGTAGGCCTATTTCTAAGACGTCAGAGTCATTCAGCTGGAGAAATGTTGGCTGCTTTGCTAGTCTGAAAAAGAAAGGTGGTTAGGTGTATGGAGTTCTGTTTCAGTTGAACAGACAAGTTGGACAGTTTGTTTAGCTGGTCATATACTAGACCAACTTTCACCCAATCATCCAACTGTGAATGAAAATCAAGTAATGACTGGGAGCAAATGACAACTAGCCATTTTCTCCCAAACTCTGGAAATGGACAAAAACTGTAGTTCAGACAAGTTGTTTAAAACAAACAGATTTAACCAATTTGTCTTAACGACTGTTTCTATAAATGAAAAGTAGTAGTGTTGCCCATAGCAACCACTAATAATTTAGGTACAGTATCTTTCTCTATTGCATCCTAGAAAATAGAATTGGTTGCTATGGGCAAAACCTCCACTTCTAATTTTTATAAGATTCAGTAATTCTTCCCCTTGATTTTTGTTTATTTTAGATGTGTCAATTTAGCATAGTCTGTAAATGCTGTATATATGTGTGTTTTATTTGTTTGCACTTTGAGAAATGTGCAATTTGTATCTTGCACCAAACTTTTAAAATAAGGCACAATTTTCCAAACTCTGCCGTTACAGTCTAGGTTTTAAGGATATCCATGCTTGAGCACAGGCTTAATTGGTACCTTAGTCAAATTGATTTAACCAGAAGCACAAGTAAACTTGCTTTGCAAATCCCACAAATTAAATGATTTGAGAAATTCAATTGGTGACTTCATTTAGATTTTGATTAGGTACTGTTTTGTTTTGATTAGATATAGATAGGTCTAGCAATAGTAGTTAAATGGTCAGTTTAGAAATAAAGATACACCGAGTTGGGTCTGAGCCTACAGTCAAGTGGTTTGAGAAAATCATTGTACAGTATTTAATTTGCAATATTTTACAGGGGAGGTATGGAAGGGGATAGTAGTAGAAGTTGTAAATGGTCATTTTAGAAAAGATGATTCATGTTGGGCAAAGCTCATTAAGTAACATGATGCTAGATTGAATTGTTCTTGAGCCCTTTAGCTTACCCATATGTCCTATACTAAAGGATATGATCAGAATTATTTTGTTTTTGTGTGGTATGCTGTGCAGTCAAATATACACCTTGGTGTATATTATTTTCTAAAACAACCATCCTATCTGACACTGCCTTTATACACTTACATTAATTACATTGGATCTGAGCAGGGAGGTGTTTGATCAGATTCATTTTTCCTCTTCTGCAATTTTACCTTCTGATTCCTGGTTACCTGTACCCTCTGATCGGAAAACTACATGGTAGCCATGAGACTGGGCTGAGTAACCTGGTGTCTCCAATATATTTGAGATGATTGTATATAAGATACAAAATGCTATTATTTTTTACTATGCTACTGGTGCAACAATATATGTTTTGTGATTCAACACAAAGGAGCCAACACCAAACCAAAACAGGAAAACACTTAGGTCCATGCATATCTCTAGCTATTTATTACCTGACTGATCAGACGCACATGGAGCTGTGTAATACCCATAGAAACCTTGATACATTGAAAGTTGCTGAAAAAAAATGTTTGTTCTCTACAAATTAAATAAATATATACACATTTTGATAAATGGACAATTCAAATGTTTTTATACTGTGCAACCTGACAATACCAGTTTGATTATATCTGTGAATATTATGTTGTTACTAAAAGATTCATTGAAAACCATCTTAGCTTGCTAGAAGAAATACAGTATGCTTACATTTTTGTGAATATAAACTTTAAAAGTGTACAGTATTTCTGATTATATTTATAAATGCAATCAATCCCTTTTTATACCAGTTATATTCACTCACACCAACAAGTGCAATCCAAACCCCAAATAAATAATTAAATTGGCTGGTGCCCATTTATGTTGTGTATCACAGAACCCCCAAGCTGCTACATATCACCATATACACCCAGGGGTGACATTGTTGCCTTTCGCTTCATCATGGTGTGCGAATAGAACTTCTAAATCTACTCTTGTTCTTGGTTTAATGATTGACGGACATCTCATCCCAGTTTCCACTACATTCTTTGAGACTTTGGTCACTGTGATAGGGCTGCTACTGTTTTCTTATCATTATGAATGAAAATAGTTTAGACAAATCCCCTGGTTTTACAGAATAATGCAATTCAACACTGAAATTTCAGTCTTGAATGATTATCATAAACTAAACCAGTCACAACATGATATTTCATTTTTTTATCCTTTTAAAATCATACATTTTAGTATTTAGTCATATGTGGTGATTACAGCTGAATATCCTTATATTTCACTACAATCTCCTGTTGTTTGTTTTTATTATTATTAAATGAAATATGTGTTTACCACTAGGTGGAAGTAGCACTCCAAAAAGCTTACTCTTAGTTTTCATTTTAAGATCATTCAGTGGAACAGATTACAAATGTTACTTATGAATGATTCCATAAACCATTTCATCATCTTAATTTTAGATTCTGAAGGGCATATAAGACATCGCTCTGCTTGTGACACAGTATAAAATATCTGACTGTACATACTGAAGAACACGCATAATAATAACAGTTATCACACATCTGGAATCATGGACTGTGCTTGAGGGGTCTATTTACTAAGCTGTGTTAGGAGATAAAGTGAATGGAGATAAGGTATCAGCCAATCAGCTCCCAACTGCCATGTCACAGGCTGTGTTTGAAAAATGGCAGTTTGGAGCTGATTGGCTGGTACCTTATCACTGTTCACTTTATCTCATAACACAGCTTAGTAAATAGACCCCAAAATGTCCAGAGACTGTCACACCTAAAAAGTAGATTTGTAAGGAGCCTCAGATACACTTTTTCAGAGTGAGAGTGGCCAGACAGCCTTAGAGGCATTCTGTGTTTATGACATTAAAATTTTCCTTATATTGTGGATCCAATTGCTTGCTGTGGCTGATTTCTGCTTGAGCAACATTTCTTTACTATAGAGTTGCACTAGGAAAGCTTAATCTCCATATTTGTCCTCTGTTAAGGACGTTTGATGTTTTGGGGTATTACAGTTCAGCCTCTGGGTACACAGACTCATGGCCTGATGTAAACCTCTCCTGCAAGTTTGCTGACTTTCTCCTGCAGCACCCCCACCCTGAGTTCTCTGTGTTGGCTGCTGTACTCTGGATGAACTCCTCCTTTGTGCTCTCAGCCCCCAAACTTACTTAACTCTAGTGTTACAATCCTTTTTCCAATGAGGCATTATTTGATAAATACACCCACATTTGCAGTATATTATTGTTAGCACCATGGGCATATATATAGTGGATGCCATTGCTATAGGGCCCAGAGGCTTAAGGTGCCCCAGACCCAGCTCATATAGTTGTGTACTATGTTTCCCAAAATTGCCTGCTAACAAATTGGGTCTGGCCCATTGCCTGTGCCTGAAAAGGTGGACTTGTATGTGGTGATCTCTGTCTCTCCCTCTCAGTAAAGTTCCACAATAATATGATTAATCTCCTGTGTAATGCTCACAGACACAGCTGAGCTATTCAGTAAGCCCAGCACTGTTGGAGAGAAGTCTTCTCCTTGCTGTCAGCATTTGTGAAGCTGGAGGTGGGAATTGAGCTCCCATATTAGTACTGTCCCATTAAAGGATGGTGGGCCTAAATTAAGAAGTTCTCCACTCAAAATGGAATGTATTGCATTAGGGTGTATACCCCTCAGGTAGGATCTGGTTGGTCCCTGTTCCCTGTGTGGCATAATGTGAACTGGAGGCACTGTGTGGCATAATTTGTACTGCTAGCATTATAGTGTGGCATATTGTGGTGAACAGGGGGAATACAATGTGATAAACTATGAACTGGAAGCACTATGTGCCATAATGTGTACTGGCAGCACTACAATGTGGCATATTGTGAACAGGGGGATACAATGTGGCATACTATGAACTGGTGGCACTGTTTGGTATCATGTGAACTAGGGCACTTTGATGCTGCATACAATGAACTAGGGCTCTACTAGGGGGCATAAAATTAACTAGGGCACTATTACTGTATTGTGCATAAAATGAACTAGGGCAATATTATGGGGAATCATATTAACAAAAACTGTGAAGAGAGGTGTCTCTCTAGAAGCATGGGGGAGGGGCCCCTTCAAAATGTTGCTATGGGGCCCAAAAAGTTCTGGCTATGCCCATTATTAACAATGATAGCAAAAGCATTTCTGTTTTGTTTACATATGTGGCATTAATATTGCCACTCAGCTGGTACCATATCCAATTAGAGATGTGCGGTTTGGTTTTGCTGATAACCAAACACCCCCAAACTTTGGGGTTCTGATTAGACTCAGGTTTTCTCTTCAAGTTCAGATATCGGTTCTCCAAAACGAATCTTGAAGCATGTTTTGGATTGCATGTAAGGCCCTCCCTCATAATTTCAGGTGCTATTCCACACAGGAGAGTGTATATAGAGAGAATGGGCTATATTTCATTTTATTTATTTATTTATTAACAGTTTCTTATATAGTGCAGCATATTCCGTTGCACTTTACAATTGTAAGCATTAATAGAACAAAACTGGATAATAACAGATATATATAGATAGGAAGGCCCTGCTCGCAATCTTACAATCTATAGGGAAATAGACATTGATACACAAGGATAGATGCTATATATTGCATTTTGGTCCAGCCAGAATGCACAGTTTCTTGGTTGGCTGCATGATCCAGTCACACAGGAATGTCGACCAAATGTCATGAGGATGTGAGAGAAAGACGATGTGTAAGAATGTGTGTTGACTGTAAAAGGGGATGTAATTAGATATGGAAGCTATGAAGGTTATGTGGGAGGTTCTGGAATCTGATAAGCTTGCCTGAAGAGGTGAGTTTTCAGGGAACGCTTGAAGGATTTAAGACTAGAGGAAAGTCTTATTGTGTGAGGTAGGATATTCCATAGAGTGGGTGCAGCACGAAGAAAGTCCTGTAACTTGTAACATGTTGCAAGACTACTTACTAGTTGCCATTGGAGAGAGTTGTAGGTAGGTGGAGTTGGTGGGAAGTATGTATAAGATTGCAGGCATCTTTTTCACTGTGTATGTTTGTCAGACACTAGCTAGCATCTGCAATCCAGTACAAACAGGCTCTTGTGTATGTTTGCTAGGCATGAACTTGAAATTAGCTGCTCTCACTAACAATTGTTATTCATAGATGTGCTATATTCTTTTAAAATGCTGTGTTTGTGCTGCTGCTCTGTTGCTTAGTTTAGCCAGTCAGCTCACTGAAGCCTTTGGAATTTTTAAAGAAATCCAAAATTAACCAAAACACTGCCAGTGATTTTGCTAAAACCAAAGCATGATGATGACTTAGAACCAAAACACATATATATTTTTTTTAATTTAAAAATTTTGCCTAGTGTTATCATGGCTGTTTCCAATCAAGGCTATAATGGCCTAGTTGTGTGTTGCTCACATGCTAGCCCTTGACTAGAAGTTGCCCTTGACTAGATGTTACCCTCTGCACCTGAGATGTGCATGCATTTCACTGTGATTTAATGGTGTTTAGGCATATAGGCTAGTGTATGAACTTTAAGAGAATTGGGGTTCCTTCATCATGGGCTGCAAGCTTAAATGTTTTGATCAAAATATGAGCAAAATCCAGATTTGTAGTACAGTATTGTTAGCACCGATAGTAAAAGTCTTTCTCCAATGTTAGAGATAGCTTCTTCTTCATGGGACTTTCCTCCCCTTGTAGGTTATAACTGACTCCTGGTATAGACTCATTTCCCAACTGCAGTAATGAACTCCTTCCTCTAAATCAGCAGCTGAGTGTTACAGATCATTTTTTACTCTTCTACCCCAAACTGCCAAAACAGTGACTACATGTCCATGTGATCTATTTTTTAACATTGCTTTGTAGGATATCCAAAGTTTTGGAATAACAGCTCATATGGAGAACCAGCTCTTGAATATAAAATATGCTCTTTTACTACCATTTTGCACTGTTTTCTGGTTTATTATTGATATTAGTAATGGCCATTGAACATCAATGGTTTGCCACTGATGGTCTATGGCTTTTGCCATAGATGGTGGAGATCTGATGTTTCTCTGCAATTGATGGCAGAGATTCAGCAGTGGTCCCACAGCAGTGATGTCTATCAATGGTCTTCCACTGACCATTTCCTGCTATCAATGTAAAGTACATATGGCACGACCGATGGAGACCTTTAATGGTGATCCATTTGATGGCCATTTCTAATTAATGTATATGGATATTCTGTCCTCTGGTTGTCTGGTTTAGTTGCTACAGTACATCCTTAAACTATATTTAAGCCATCTATTTCAAACATATGTTGTAATTCAGGCTCAGGTATCTTTTTCTTTCTCCTGAGGAATTATCTTACTTGTTTATCTACACCAAAGAATTGCAGCCAAAAAAATATATATTCACAGTGGGATCCAGTCACATGGTTGACTGTTACCATGTCGACACCACAATGTCAATACTAGAATGCCGTCACAATTCAATATGTTGATAGGCACCATGTAGACATCCTCAGTATGCCAACATGTTCACAATGTTGACATCTGAAATGTCAAAATTCTCATAATGCCAACAGTTAGGGTTAGGCTCCTCCAGGAGGGGTAGGGTTAGACTGTGTAGGGATCTTAGGATTAAGCTGCTAGGGGTAAGGTTAAGGTTAGGCACAAAGGGGAGGGTTAGGGATAGGGAGAAGAATGCTAACTGAAACATGGCACTTTAGACTTCTCTACCAGGACTGATCCACATGTGACTTTCTGGGACCAGGCAACACAACACTAGACCACCAGGAACAGTTTATTGACAGTCTATGAAGTCAAAATGTTAATTTGTTGCCCAAACATACTAGACCAATCCACAACAGTATTTTCTACAATAGCCGTGGTTCCAAGATATACAAACCTCTGCAAATAACACATTCCTTTGTCTCTTACTACAAACAACTTTACAACATAAAGATGCACATAGCCCTCAACCTACAGTACTGCTTTATCCTATTTAAAAAATTCAGTCTTGAATTTACTGTAATTAGATTATTCCCTTGTATCATCTATTCTACGATTTCCATATATAATCTCTTCCAGATTATGTTTTGTTATCTCTTGCCAATTCCAAAGAATCATTATTTGCCCTCCATTAAGTTTTTAGTGGTTTCTCTAATGCCTTCTATTGCAAGCTGATATAAGTCTGAGGCACTAGGCTTCAATACTCCCCCCGATACCTGAAACCTGCTTAAAGAAAATGTCAAACCTATCTGTAATTTTTTTCACTTTATTATTTAGGGATTCCTGCACCATCCTCCTGATTGATGTAACAGAGGGTAATTTTGTACTTTGTTTAAATACTTGAAAGGCATCATGACTTTCTGGCTTAATTACAAATTCCTCTGGATTGGATGTATAGCTACAAAAATTACACTTTAACCTATTGTAAAATCCTTTATTTATTTTGAACCATTCTGCTTGTCCTATACACTGTTACACAGCTATTTTGACTAGCTGGAAGTCTGTTCGTCATAAAGTGCCAAAAACGATTAGCTTTCCTTATCTTAAAAAATTATTAAATGGGCCATTCCATTGAAAGTGAAACTAAACTGACAAAAAAATAAATTTACAAAATCACTGCTTTCTCAAGATAAATTTAGTTTAAATAACATCAGTGTTTCCTAGAGTATGCTGGTGAAGAGATATGTGGAAACACTAGTATTTCTGTAAATGCTAATCATGAAGCTAGCTACAGTACCATTGGAAAGAAATGCACGTGAATAGCAGTATTTAAAGACAAATATAAAAAGGTTTGTTATGACTCAATGATAATATAAATATTTGTACACCTAATTTAATACATTTACTACTACTATATATATAAAATAATTAACTGTATGACTTACATTCTTGCTACATTAGACAATGAAAATGCACATGTCCCTTTCCATCACACTGGATGTCTCACTCCATCACCAAAACAATTGTTTTTTATGTGCAAAGAACAAATGCACAAATATTTAGATTAATATATTATTATAATAATAATTATAATAATAATTTTATTTATATAGCGCTTTTCTCCCATAGGACTCAAAGTCGCTTTGCAGACATCAGAATACATGGAACATTGTACAAGGATTTGGTGTTGCAAAAGAATAGAAAACCACACCTAGATAACTAAAATCAACCGAAACCTAGAGAGCACAATAAGCATATTGTGGGGTTGGTGCAGACATTTTGGGAAAAATAACTTCCCTGGGAAATATATTCCACCCACAAAGGTACCAAATGAGGCAGCCATTTTGGGAGCACTATGTAGGATTACCCTGGGTGGAATAGGTTACGCCTAGAAGAGATGACACAAAATGGGTGGTTGCAGTGTCCTGATGCTAGGAGTAGGGTCCCAACATAATAGTCAGGTCCATGTATTTTTCATCCCATCCACGAGTGTACCAGGTATGGCAGCCATGTTGGCGCACTACGAAGGCTACACTTGTGGGAGATAAACCATACAAGGACCCAAGGAATATATGGGAAAACTGACACATGTGTGGCAGTATGATATACCCAGTATGAATAGATCCACGTGAAGTACATCCTGCCCATGGAGGATGCACTTCAGTGGATGTATAGCACACCAGTATAGCATACAGTGGGGTGGAAGCACATTTTACAAAGCAGGGAATAGTAAATGCAGCAAACAGTGATGCAGTTCGGGCATGAGATTTACGGGTGACTGAAACATTTGAAATATGAAGTGCACTGAATGAATACATCCAAGTGTTTGTTCATCCTGCCCAAGAATGAACCATCTGAGGCAGCCATCTGGGGTGCACTGAGTAGACTTATTAAACTATTGGGTCTGCTTACCCTGCACAGGAAAAATCAGAGTCTGCCCCCTGTCTAATTTCACAGAAGTTTAATGTTATGTTACCTTGGAAGGATTTAGTATTCTGTTCTTTCACAACTAGATTGCAATGTTTTTTGGCAACAATTACTAACTTCTTTTAACTTTTATTTTACTAGAATCAACTTTAAGCTTTAACTAATTTATGATAAAAGAAATTTCTAGATTCATTATTCATCCTTATTCATTGAATGGGACTTAATTTTAAATTTATCCAAATGTCCTATTCTCATGCAGCAATCTCCCATTGTATTTACCCTCAGCATACTCATTTATCTAAAATTGTACCCAAGAAACAACATTGCTTTAATATGGAGACCTAAGACTATAGCTATTTCACATCAACTTCCTTCCCTTTATTTAAATGGCATATACATAGCACATAGGTGTCCACCTAAGCCTACTTAACATGTAATGGTCAAGTTGTAAATATCTTTCCACTTGTTCCCTGTCCTGTTACGGATTGTTTTTACTGTATCTATTGTTTTCAAAAATGTACCATTGTTTAATATAGAAGATCTCAAACTTGATCTTCAGGACCCCACACAGGTTACTTTTTACAGTTCACCCAGTGGTGCACAGGTGTACTCATTACTCACTGACACAGTTTAAAAGATCCACAGATGGAGCTAATTATTTCACTTGTGATTCTGTGAGGAGACCAAGAAAACATGCACTTTTTGGTGTCCTGAGGATCGAGTTTGAGAACCTGTGGTCTAATACCACATTGTATAAACTATTATTCTTTTTTGTTTCATTAAATAACTCATGTATTTTTAAAATACTTGCATTTGAGGCTTTTCTGGCTTTTAAATGACCTTTTACGTATCTGCTATAACTCTCTCTAGTTGTCCCCTCCCCCTTACCTTTTTACTTTCTTTACTCCAGATATATAGTATATGTAAGTATACATATTGCAACCAATTGTCCCATTCAGGTAGGAGCAGAAGGCACTCACCAAATTCCAGCTTAAGCTGTATTCTTTAAGTTATCAAGAAATTATTCATATAGTAGTCTGGTCAACATTTTGGTCTCAACATAGACCTATCAATACACTTTATCCACAATATGGCAAACAGAATCAAAAACCATTACTCAATAATCACCCCAATCATTACCTCAAGTTGTTGATTCTCACATCCAAAGCACTCAGCACTCACGTCCCACCACCCGGAACAACAATCGAAAGGTGCATGCATTCCACCTAGTGAGACATCAACTGCTAGAGCCCAAACTGCTGCACCAAGACTAGAACTAGCTAAGATATATGTAAAGGTGCATGTAAAGGTGCATGCACCATCAACTGCATTCCACATCATGCAAGGCAACCTAACCTCATAAACCGCTAGCAAGTTTGACTGTGACACACAATATGAAATGACATGGATACATAGAACAAATCTTCTCATAATGAACAAGTCATAATGCATGCCACAGATTTAGCAAATCAATGATGGGGTAAACTAATAAGGGTATAACCAAAAAACTGTAGGCATATTAAATGGCAAGAACCTGGATCAGGTACCTTTCAAGGAACATTTCACTCATCTCAGCAATTTGGATGTCAGCCTAGATCTGAAAAGAATTATTTTTCAGAACTCTGACAGATTGTGATGTAGGTAGGCTATTCTTTAGATATGGTGCGTGCAAGGTAGTATTTCTATCTTTCTTTTTCTGAAACAGAGTATACCTCAACTTTCCATTTTCTGTAGATATTGTTATGTCAAGAAAAATAATTTGATAGATATCAGCCTGTGATGTAAATTTGACAGGGTGGTCTAGACTGTTCAAAGTCATGACCATCATACCGAAGGCCTCTCTCCCGCCTCTCTACAATAAAAAGATATCAACAATAAAGCATTTAAAGAAGATGATATTAGATCCATACCTTGGTAGAATGTGAGTCACTTCATAATTAGCCATATATAAATTTGCATAAGAGGGCACTAAATTTGATCCCATGGCAGTACCAGAACATTGAAGGTAGTATGTATTATTATACAAAAATAATTGTTCCTAAGTACCAACTCCGCCAGCTCAATGATAAAATCTGTTGGTGGTCCAACATGTGTTTAGGACATCAAGGCCTCTCTAACTGCTTCCAAGCCTGCAAAATGTGGTATAATTGTGTACAGCAGTACTTGCATCCATTATTTCTAATGTTCTAAAGGGCATCCATTGTTTTTGTTGTCTATTCCTCTGCTGTCTATTATTTCCATAACAAACATCGATAAACATTATGTGTCCTTTAATCATTAGTCACTGTTGCAAGTTTCTTCAGTTTGAATGCTAAAGATCCTTTTTGTAATTATTGACCTCTTCTTTCAGTTTATCTAGCCAGTAAGAGCATTTATCAAGGCTTAGAGCAGTTAGGCAAATGCCGTTAAATTGTTCTATTTAGTCTTGGTCTTCCTCAGCTCACTCCCAACTTCCTCCACCACCAGTAGTCGCAAAGTGAATGATAGGTTGTCCTGGCCAAATAAGGCTAATGTTGCGATGGGTGTCAGAAATAAAGGCATATACTCAACTCCTATCACATATATCTAGAAGTTTAATTCTGCACTCATGATGTCTTACATCCATATATCCATGTATCTGCTATATCTCTATCTAGTTGTCCCCTCCCGCTTGCCTTTTAACTTTCTGTACTCCAGATAAATACATGTACAGTATGTATGTATGTATATATATATATATATATATATATATATATTAGGGGTGAGCGGGTTCGGATTTCTGAAATCCAAACCCCCCTGAGCCCCCCCGATCCGAGGCCGATCCGAGTCAGGCTCAACTTTTCCCACCTGACTCGGATCTGAAATCGTGGCAAAACATCATTATCCCGCCTTCCGGGTCTCGCGGGTTTTGGATCCTATATAAGGTACCCGCGTCGGCGCCATTTTCTCAGTCAGCTGTGGACAGTGAAGAGGGAGGGTGGGAGTTAGGGCTGGCTGGGCTGTGTAGTGTAGTGTAGTGCAGAGTAGTGTTGTGCTGTGCTGCGCTGTGCTGCTGTTGTCCATAGGGGCTGTGTCCACTACTTCAAAGTCCATAGGGGCTGGCTGTGTTGTGCTGTGCTGCTGTTGTTAATAGGGGCTGTGTGCACTACTTCAAAGTCCATAGGGGCTGGCTGGACTGTGTTGTGCAGTCAGTTGTCCATAGGGGCTGTGTCCACTCCAAAGTCCTGTGCAGTGTCCCAGTCCTAAAGGGGTGCTGTAGTGTTGTCCAGGGGGTGCTCTGTCCATCAGGGGTGCTCCCCCCAAGTGCTAAAAAAAAATATTTTTTCTGTGTTTGTGAATTGTGTGCGCAGTAGCCGCACGTGCAGCAACAAAGTAGTGCCAAGCGTGCGCCTGTGTCATAAGTAAAGGGCCGGCTGGCTTGACCGTTAAAGGGTGCTGTAAACCCCAAAGTACACTCCAAACCAAATAATAAAATATTTTCTGTGTTTGTGAATTGTGTGCGCAGTAGCCGCACGTGCATCAACAAAGTAGTGCCAAGCGTGCGCCTGTGTCATAAGTAAAGGGCCGGCTGGCTTGACCGTTAAAGGGTGCTGTAAACCCCAAAGTACACTCCAAACCAAATAAAAAAATATTTTCTGTGTTTGTGAATTGTGTGCACTGTGGCTGCACGTGCATCAACAAAGGAGCAGTGCCAAGCATGCGCCTGTGTCCCATAAGTAAAGAGCCGGCTGGCTCATTTCTTAAAGGGTGGTGTAACCCACAAAGTGCACTACTCTCCAGCAAAAATAAAAAAATATTTTCTGTGGTTGTGTGCGCCTTAGCCGCACGTATATATCAATATAACATAAATGGAGGACCAAACTTTCTCCGATAAAAATAAAATAGGGAAAGATCAAGAACCACTTCCTCCTAGTGCTGTTGCTGCTGCTGGGAGTTGTTCATCATCCCAGAGAGGAAGTAGGAACACCACTACTTTTACTAAACAATTGACCCTCCAACAGTCCCTAGCGATGAGGATGAAGTACGACAGCAGTCATCCTGAAGCAAAACATATAACTGAGGCCTTGACTGCTATGTTGGTGTTAGACGTGCGTCCGGTGTCTGCCATTAGTGCAGTGGGATTTAGACAATTGATGGAGGTAGTGTGTCCCCGGTTCCAAATCCCATCTAGATTCCACCTGCATCCTCAAAGCAGCAGCAACAAGCGTGCGTCTGTTTGTTAAAGGGTGGTGTAACCCTCAAAGTGCGCTCCACAAACAATAAAAAAATTCTTCTTTTTTTTTCTCTTTGTGAAATGTGTGGGCTGTAGCCACACCTGCATCCTTAAAGCAGCAGCGACAGGCGTGCATCTGTCTGTTAAAGGATTACATCGGCGACAGCATCCAAGTAGGCATGTCAGACAGTCCGTACCTGTACTGGCAGGAAAAAGAAGCAATTTGTACAAACTGGCTCTATTTTACCTGAGTTTCCCCCCCTCCAGTGTGTACTCCGAAAGAGTGTTTAGTGCAGCCGGGAACGTTGTCAGCGAAAGGCGTAGGTGGTTGCTTCCACAAAATGTGGAGAAGATGATGTTCATAAAATGAATTATCAACTCTTCAAGGTAGACCAGCCTCCAGAACGTACAGAGGGACCTGTGGTTGTGGATTCCAGCGGGGACGAATTAATACTCTGTGAGGATGAGGATGTACACAACACTGAAGAGGGTGAGGAATCGGTGGATGAGGAGGATGAGGACGACATCTTGCCTCCGTAGAGCCAGTTTGTGCAGGGACAGATTAATTGCCAGCTTGTTTTGTGGGGGCCAAAACGAACCAATCATTTCAGCCACAGTCGTGTGGCAGACCCTGGCGCTGAAATGTTTGGTTTGTTAAAGTGTGCATGTCCTGTTTATACAACATAAGGGTGGGTGGGAGGGCCCAAGGACAATTCCATCTTGCACCTCTTTTTTTTCTTTGAATTATGTACTGTTTGGGGCCTATTTTTGCAAACTGCCATCCTGTCTGCCACTGCAGTGTCACTCCTAGATGGACCATGTGTTTGTGCCGCCCACTCGTATCTCTTAGCATAGTCATCCAGCTACCTCGGTGCAACCTTTTGGATATAAAAACACTATTGTGAGGTGTGAGGTGTTCAGAATAGACTGGAAATGAGTGGAAATTAAGGTTATTGAGGTTAATAATAGCATAGGAGCAGAAAAACCCACAAATTCTGTGATTTTAGCTGTTTTTATGCTTTTTTTCAAAAAAATACAGATCCAAAACACAAAACCCAGAACCCAAAACAGGGAAGGGTGGTTTTGGCAAAACCAATCCAGATCCAAAACACGAAGAAAGATCTAGATCCAAAACCAAAACACGAAAAGTGGCCGGTGCACACCCCTAATATATATATATATATATATATCTTTATATGTGTATAATATATCTATATATATATATATGTATATATATATATATATATATATATATATATGCCACAAGCCAGCTCCTGCCAAAAAGTGCAGGGATGTATTTGTACATTAATCAACTCTCACCCCTCTTGACTTATTGAATTGATCCCTGAATGTGAAGTATTTGCCAGAGAAGCAAATTTACTGATGCAATTGTTGCTTATAGAAAGTGTTTCCTGTACACTATACTATACAGTACCTGCCCCAATTCATGTAGTCTCAGTGCTAGATTGCATGGGCTGTTTTCCACTATATGAGTCTGATGTCCACCTTCTATATTGAACATCAGCTGGTCAGCCCAACTACAGTAGTGCAAGAAATAGTGAGATCCTGCTCTCCAAGGCTCAAAGCTCCTGCTAAACATTGTGTCCTTTAATCATTAGTCACTGTCGCAAGTTTCTTCAGTTTGAATGCCAAAGATGACTTTTGTAATTATTGACCTGTTCAGTCAGCTTATATAGCCAGTTAGAGCATTTATCATGGCTTAGAGTAGTTAGGCAAATGGCATTAAATTGTTCTATTTGGTGCTGAAATACATTGTAGCACTTTTTGACCTGGGCTGTGTCTGGCACTGTCACTTGTTGAAGACTTTGAGGTGTACATTGCCTTTTATTTAGTTATTACACTGAGCAATGTCACTTTTATCAATATTTATACTTTAAACTGTACAATGCTGTGATCTATGGAGAGATTTGCTACTGTTGTCACTCTTCGTAAAACATACAGTACTAAAGTAGCAAAAGCTTTGCACAATGTATACAAAAATAACCTCTGCCATAACCAGCTAGATGAGCTCATTAAATGCACTGTGTACACCAGAAAATCTCAAAAGAGCTATATTAGCTCTCTCTCAGCTCACAGCACGTTTATCAGTTCATATAACTCTTTTCACACTAGATTTTGCCAAATGTAAACCAGCAATAGTTAATTTGAGGCCAACCCTTTAAAATTTAATAAAGTGTTACTTAAGTGCAAATTATGATTTGAATTTAAATTATAAGTACATTAACACAAACGTTCAGGTCTGTTAATGTATCTTTTATCAATTTTTGGAAACAATAGTTTCTAAAAATACACAGTAGAATAAATCATTGAAGAAAATGGCAAGAGAAGTCAAAGAGATGGTTCATTTTTGCTTTCAGCACAATAATGTATTGCAAATTACAGTAATAAACGTATAAATTCTTGTAAATCTGTGTTGATGATTTCCATAGTGGCCTACATCAATGCTGCATTCTGCCTTTTAAAGGGAAATTATAATGTACAGTACCATATAAATACAAATATTGCCTTTTTTATTTATTTATAATTTTTAACAAAATATCACAAATCATTCTGCACATTGTCATATTAATCTGCATATAAACATGCACTTGACATTTATTAAGTGGGAGCTCCAATTCTGTTGCAGCTGGAAACAGTGCAATAAAACAGAAAGTGACATCAGTAAAAATCAGTGTAAGTGGCACAAAATGCCCTTTTGTTGTGGTCAGATAAGCATTGCAACTTATGTGTTGAACATACATGATATTACAAGTTTTATGCTCTAAATTTGTCTTTTTGTATTTTCTAATAGTCTGTCAAATTATTGCCGTAATAATTGTTGTTCAATTATTAATATCTAATAAATATTGTACAGATTGTGCACATTCAAGCACACAGCCCTAGACCAGTAAAGAAAGCGTTAAAACTATTCCAAAGATTGATTTCAAATAATAAGCTTCAAATCACGTCCTACTGATCAATGCTCATTAATCACATCTGGTGACCACCAGAGAGATTTGAAAAGTGCTACAGCCCTGTAATTAAAGTGCTCAAGAGTAGTTAATTCAATCACATTAATACAAAAACAATAGTGTATGAATATGAAATACTGAACATCTACTGAGCACTCTAATTATAGTAATGAAATCCCTCCACCCCCAAATGTTTTAATGACTATTCATTTGATTAATGAGCAGTGATTGAAAGTGTGTTTAAATTATATCTACACTTAAATATTCTAATTTTCACTCTTGTACAAACAGCTGTGTTCTAAGCATTATTGTGGAAGGCTATAGCTTTCTATTCCCTGGCAAATCACAATTGGCTGGTATGCTGAGAACCTCTGGTATTCCCTGAACATAGAGTACAAGTTAATGATAACTGTAATTCATGACTATGACAGGTGGGTTTCATGTATATACTCTGTACGATAAATAGAAGACTTTATCATTTCTGCCCCAAGGATCATACTAATTATATTCTTCCCATCTAACGAGAGAACTGTAATGGATATAGTTGATCATGAATCCCTGTAAGAGTGTCTTTCTGACATCATTTATTTGGCAACATATATTTACAATCATTGCAACACAACTCTAGGACTTGAGAGCTAATAAAAAGGCATTTTTTATGTTACTGATTAAATATAGTTATGCGAGTCACAACAAAGACTAGTTCTTAAAGCATGTACACAAAATTCGAAACATGGAAATGCACAGTACTGGTAGATGTATTGTCCTAGTGACTTCATGAAATATTAAAATGTAACTTTAGGTTGCATAACAGTAATGCCCCACCAACATTTCTTGCATGTGAACAGTATAAGGCTAGGTACACACCTGAGACATGAATCGGAAGCCTGTCTGATTGGCCGACCAATCCACCAATTTGGTAAGTGTTCTGTACAAATGATTTATGCATATACACTTACCAAACTTAAGCCTGACATGCCTAGCCACATGAACCAGAAGTGACATCATTGTCGGTGGTTCCTGTGGCCAGTGTATAGTTGGTCAGCGGGTTGACCGTACACACATGTAGATGCACCTATATATCTACATGATATATATTGGCATCAGATGTGCTAAAGGGCTGACTTGATTTGTCTGTGAACAACGTCATTCACAGATATATCAGGTGCACTACTGATATATTATTAGTCATTGAAACTAACAATATATCTACAAGTGAGTACACTAACTTGGTTTACGGTTGGGCAATTAATTTTATACAATCATTACAATTGCATGCACATTGCAGGAAATGTGTATATGTGTAAAAGTCATTTAAAATCATTAATTACCTTGTTAACATTTTCATTAATATTATTATAACAGTCATAAATCTTCTGATAACAGTAGGTAGTTAAAACATAGTATGATAACCTGGAGATGTGCGCAGACCCCCGTGTTTTTGTTTTAGATCTTGGTTTATCTTCATGTTTTGGTTTGGTTTTGAAAAACCACCCTCAAGTGTTTTGGCTTTGGATTTGGATACAAATCTATAAAAATCTATTAAAAATCTATAAAATGTCTGGCTTTAAACCAGCAACAGATCTTAACTGGGACTCAGGGCTCGATTCAGCAAGAATTGCAAGTAAGAATTCGCTCGCAGGCGGCCGATGTTGCATCTCTGCGCATGAGTGTGCATCTCAATGCGCGTTTGCAAGCCAGTAATTGCTCATCCTGCCCACTGAAACCTATGTAGTGCACTCAAGATAACTGTATCACTTAGTACTTTCCTGGGCAGGATTAATAACACAATAACTATTTATTCAGTGGATATCTTGTTAGTCACTTTTCATTTTTACCTTTAAAAATAATAATAATAATAATAATAATAATAATAATAAAAAACACATTTGATTGTTTACTTTAGAGCAGCCACAACTAAGTAGGGCATTTTTGATCCTACTCCAATAAGCATGCCCATTTTCTTCCCAGGGATCCTACAATACAACCATACTAATTATATCATCCATTCTACTTTCTCTTCCCATAATCCTCATGTATGCTCCAAAATAGATGCTGGCAACATGTGGGTTGTGGCACATAGTTGGTTCCCAGTATTTGTTTTTGAGGTGTCTGGATTGGTATATGTGCAAATCATTCTACTGGCCATCCCATTTTTTAGGGGTGATTGTTATAAGAATGAAAAAGTGATACATGGGAAGAACAATAGAACACTGACACTTAGAAAATGGAGATTTAGGGTTGAAAAAAAACTCACCACTGCCCTAAATCCCTGTTACATTTTATTTCCCTTCTGGATATTCATCATACATATGAGGAGATTCAATTAGCCACAGTTATTTACTGCAGGCTAAGTGATTACTGGAGGCTATTCAATTAGCCCCACTTAATCCCCAATAAGTGTGCTGTTATCAGAGCCGTAACAGGGTATGGTTGTGCCCTGCGCCGGCCCCACCCATTGAGCGTGCAACATCATTATGTCATGCAGAAGGAGGCATGACTAGCACCCTGGTAAGTGCAGCGCTGACAGGGCATCAAAATGGGTACTAACACAGGTATAGGAGTAAAAAGGGAGCATAATTGAATAGCCTTGGGTTATAAAGCCCGAGGCTACATCTCTTCCGATAATTTATTGGGGCTGTTTAAATTCCCCCCATAGACTTTTATCTTTTTTTCCCAAAATACTACATATTATTTTGTTTAACTCTATCTGCCCTTTACCTTGCTAAGACGAGAATAGCTTCACTCTCACCCATCACTCTGCCTTAGTCAACTGTATTTTTCTTACCACACAACTCCTACCTAAATATTTAACCATCCTCACGAGTCACCACAACTGTATCTTCACAGTGTTGTTCTTCTTCCTCATCCTCTCCCTTATATCTCTATAATACACCACTACAAGCTTACTATGCTTGCTGTAACCAATACCATCCCATAAATCTAAATTATATCTTACTTTATCACCAATAACAATTACATCAGAAGAATTATTACCTTACTTATTAACAGTTTTCCTGTTCAATAACAGGAGGGTTTTTACTTACTTAGCATAAAATTATTTTAATTAAATATCATTCTAAGATTATATTTGTTTTATTAATCTAACTACATAAGAGCCTATTTTAGTCCCCTATACACAAAATACTTTTTGTTATACCACTTTGGTGCAATTTTCAATGACAAACTATATTTGTGAAAATGTCTTTATAGAAAAGTGTTCTTCCTTCTGAAGTTTTTATAAACAGTAAATTGTATTTTTTAGATGACATCAATCCGATTAAAAATTGTATTTGATAGTCAATCCATTTTAAATTCTTATTTGTTCTTTAGAGACTATGATGAGTCACTGATAGCTTTCTGTAATATTCTGATTTTCTATTGCTGGGCTTCAAGAGTAATTAATGATGGGTCTACAACTAATACTGTATTCATGCTAATTATTTAAGCATTTGGGGGAAAAAAAGGAAACCTTTACGTGTGATACTGTGGTTAGTTTAAAAGCGTTGTTAGTTTAAAAGCAACTTTCTGAAAAGATCAGTTTGTATTGATTTCATATTGAACAAACAGCAATAACATATACCTTGTTCATCCAATAAACATATTATTATTTCATACTGGTGACCTGTGGCATTGTTTAGTTTTTAAATCAAGCCAAAATGTTACATACATTGTATTAAGGCGAAGAGAAAAAGATATGCTAATACAGGTTGAGTCTCCCATATCCACATATTCCGAAATACGGAATATTCCAAAATACAGATTTGTTTTTTAACATTACTGAGATAGTGAAACCTTTGCTTTTTGATGGTTTAAGGCACACAATTAATACAAAATATTGTATAAAATGACCTTTTAGGCTCTGTGTATAAGGTGTTCACAAACTTTGTTTGAGCCACAACATTTTTGAAAATATTGTATAAAATTGCCTGCAGGGTGTGTGTAAGGTGTATATAAAACATAAATGTATTCTGTGTTTAGATTTGGGTCCCATTCCCAAAATATCTCATTATGGTATGCAAATATTCCAAAATACAGAATATTCCGATATCCAAATAACCCCTGACCCCAAGCATTTTGGATATGGGAGACTCAATCTGTATTATAAAATATAGCTTATAAGGAAACACTGCATACATTAAATATGCCTTATTATTTGAAAAAGCCTACACATTACACATTGTGTAGGCCATACAATTTATAATGGACAGTACATCTATTATTGTAGATGGATGGTTTCCAAACACACTTGAACATTGGGAATCCGAGTAGATCCGAGCGACCACTCAGATCTTTCTGCCGGACTTGGATTCCACTTCAAGGCAAAACGTCATCCTCGCGGCGTTGGATTCTCACGGATTTTGGATTCTATATAACGTGCCGCGGATGGGACTCGGTGCAATTTTCTTGTTGAGCATGCTGCTTTATGCTGCAATTAACTATGCTGTATAGGTTGTGCTGTTGTGTATAACTATATATAGAGGGGTGCATGCTGCTGTGCTGTATTCTGCTGTATAGGCTGTGCTGCTTAGTTAATGTGTATATAAGGAGGTGCACAATGATGTGCTGTACTCTGCTGCATAGGCTGTGTCCAGACTCCTGACTCACAAGTCACAAGTGGCTGTGCTGCTTAGTTAATGTGCAGAGGGGGTGCACACTGCTGTATACTGTGCTATAATCTGCTGTGTTAGCTGCGCTGTGTCCATCAGTAAGACATTCACGTGCCCTGCATACATAAGTCCTGTGACTCCACTCCACTCTGTTTGAATAGACCTGTGCCTGCGACATCAAAAAAATAAAAAAATGTTATTAGATAATTGTGTTGTTTGTACTGTTTGGTGTGCTATGTTTTGTTCATGTGCATATATAAGCCCTGTGGCTCCAGTCCATGCAGGAATACAGCTTTGCCATAAAAAAATAATTGTATTGTTTGTACTGTTTTGTGTACTTTGTATTGCTAAAGTAAATATACTGTATAAGCCCTGTTGCTCCAGTTCATGCAGAAATACAGCCGTGCATTAAAAAAAGTGTCAGTGAGACATCTTCCTGTGCCTGTGCCTCTCATGACGATCTTATCACACAGAGAGTAGAGGTGTAAAAAAAATGAAAACCACAAACGCAGTAGAACAAACTGTGCATTCAGAAACAGAAATGTCACAATCCCTGAAGAGATTCTAAGTGTGTCCACGAGTGTGATGGGTGAGCCTGACCTTTCTGATACTGTTGTACTTGCAGAGAAGCCACCTTCCACCATTTCTTCTCCCTATGCAAATATGCAAATGAGCAGCACAAATATAGCTGATGGCATAGATATGGAGGATGCCACCAAGGAAGTGCAAGATGATGAGGGGGATATTTGTGGAGCTGATGCCAGCATTAATGAGGATGTTGAGGATGAGGATGTTGTTTGTGTACCTCAGGCACCAGTGGAAGCAGCTCTTGGCCATGATGAGGAAGGCCATTGTCATTCCTGGGCATAAGACCAACAAATGCACCTTTTATGTGTGGAATTATTTTTAACCGAATCCTGCCAACAATTGTCAAGACATCTGTAGCTTTTGTAAAACCATAATAAGTAGAGGTAAGGAAGTTAACCATCTAGGAACCTCCTTTCTATTACGTCATTTGCAGCAAACTCGAGAAAAGTTTTCTACAACATCAGAAACTGGTGCTAGCAAAGTAACAACAAGTAGTCCAGCATCAGATAGCTCCTTTTTGTCAAGTTCAACTAGATCCCAGGACCTGCAATCTCTACCACCAACACATTCATCCTCAATATACACAGTAATGATCAGATGTAGTCATGCATCCAATTTTTTAAGGCTAGGTGACTCCTTCCCTATCCAGGATTCCTCAGAAGAATCCTTCAGCACTAGGCCTGCTGCTGCTGTTGGATCTTCATCCCAGAAGGGGACCAAGAAGACAATTGACTTTGAAATAATCCTTTGCAAGGGGAAGCAAGTATGACAGCTTTCACCCAGTCGCAAACTTGATTTTGAATACAATATTGTGAGCTGTGAGGTGGCCAAAATTGACTGAAAATTTGTGGAAATTAATGTTATTGAGGTTAATTATACTCTAGGAACAAAAAAAGACTAAAATTATGTGATTTTAGCTTCTTTGCCAATATTTGGGAAAAATCCAAAACCAGTCACGGCAGTTTGGCAAAATCAAACCGGCCGACGAATTAGACCCAAAACCAGCAAAAATGGTCCAGCACACATCTCTATTTTATTTACAGTTTATACGGATTTAGTTTGTCATGAATAAGGATATCTCAAATGAGAAAGTAAGCAAGCCTTATGCTCAAACCCAACAGCCTTACTCTACTAACCTCAACTGATACTGAGTGAATTAAAAAAGTCCTAGCAGCTGTATTAGTGTTTATATTAGCCCCTAGAGTACATCACTTCCATTGCCCTTTCAGTCTTTGCCAAAACAGTCAGATACTGTAGTCATGGTCTGCTAGATAAAGCAAACAGTATAAGTTAGTGATGTGCTGGTTTGGTTTCACTCGGTTGTTTTTGCCATATTAGCAGTCCAGATTAGTTTGGATTTATGTTATTGGTTATCCAAAACACGGAAGAGCCATATAGCCAATAAGATAAGTACACATAAAATAAAAACAGGTACCCTCTGATGCTCAAAAACAAGCCTGCCTGAATTGTCTGATATATAAGAGTATAACCAATACTCAAATCAAATGAACGCAAAAGAAAATAGTAAAACCGAACCCACACAGCTCTAGTATAACCAGGATAAAACTGGAAAGAATGCAAAGAAAATTAAGGATATAAACACATACTGTAAGTGGGGCAGGAAAACCTTTGGAATGAACATAAGGAGAGAGAAAGGTTTGAAAATGACAGCTATAAAAAACTGTATAGTTTATTTAGCCACAAGTCTATCTGGTTGGCACTGTGAGGCATTGGAGTGCATTACATATCATTGATAACAGTAACCAAGCAATAGGAAAACACAGGTCTAACTTTTATTGGAAATAGGTTCGGAAAAGCAAATAGCACTAAAATTCTTAGACTACAAGATAATCAAATGTTTTTACCTTTTAAAAAAAAATATACCAAACATAGTAATTTAGTGACTGTAGAGAAAACAAATTTTAAGACAAATAGTCAGTTTTATAGTACAGGGAATGAGATAGGTATTACTTTTTGTAGCTGTTTGTGTACCATACACATATCAGATATCTGTGCATGTGTGACTAGTCTGACATGGAAACATAGCCTTTTGCAATGTTCCATCCATTCATGAGCTCATACAATGATATGTGTAAGCACTATCTGTCTGCATTTTCTGGAGGTATGGATTAACCCGTCATTTAGGAAAGAGATAATTTTCTATCAAATTGCTGGCATTTTCTATTCAAATCTAATTGCGAAGCAAACTGTTGAAGGATTACATTTTGCTGTATTTGTCAAATTGGCAGTTACATGATTGCTTGTCACAAATTAATTAACTTATTCCTTCGACTGTAAATAAGTAACTAGTTGTATTTCTTTATATGAACATTTCTTTATATGTATTTCTTTATATGCATACTCTGTTGCTGGAAGCTATAAATGTTGCATGTTTGCAAACAATCACAGTTTGCAAAGTCAAACTAATTAAGTTTATGAATTGTTATGTTTCATTGCTCTGAGATCTGAATGTTAAGGGTGGTTTTTATCTGCAGGCTGCAAGGTTAAACAGTTACAGACAACTCTTTGTAAAGTCTACTTACTGTAGTCCCTTTACCAACGGCTCTCAAGGGAGAGTGCATGCATGTATCTGGTATCTCAGATTTAAGTTTTCAATTACAGACAGGTGAAATCTCTTTTAGGGCTTTAACTAGGGGAGTACGACGGGAGGTTACTGCCCAGGGGGCAAGGCTGAGGGGGTAGGGGGTAGTGGCACCTGTATTTGGCTTACAAAGTGTCTGTTTGGAGAGCCACCAGAAGGCAGCCCAGCACCACCTTGGGATATGCTTGATGATAAGCTTCCTAGTGCCGGCCCCTTCGACCATGGCACTGTCCTTGTGGACCTTGAAAATGATAATTTAAATTTACCTATTCAACTTTTTCGTTTATTTAAATGCGAAACCTGCAAAGTGTCATGTGTTTGCTGCTCTTGTTAGGTGTCACATGCAGGGAAGGTGTTTATCTAATAACTCCGGCTACCTCATCTGATCTACCCATTGTCCTGTCTTCATGTACACAATCCAGGCACATTGCAGATGTAGTCAGAATGATATCCTAAACAGAAATACTTCCAGTTGTTTCAGAGAGTTTGTAAAATCTGTTCTACAGTTTCAGATAAGTTCTCAAACTCAAACAGACTGCAAAAATAAAGATAAATTCAAGCAAGGCAAAGGGTTCAACCAAGTTCAGGCTTGTTGACAGCATATTCAAACTTCAACACAATAATGCCTAATTTTCAAATTAAAAAACCTTGAAAATACAATAAAATGTATCCATTTAAGATCAAACAGTTCAAACACTGTAGAACCCTTACATTTATAATATATTTATATATATATATATATATTAACTGAAAGCTGAGAACTTGACCTTAGAGTTTGATTAATTACTTAGCAGCACTGGCTGATTTTGCCTAGGGGCTGCAAGGCTGCAGCCCCCCAACAAAATCCACCACCTCAGTGTAGTCAGTGCAGTCCATGACTGCACTGGCTACACTGTGACTGGCAGTGGCTTCCTACTGGAAGTGCCACCTGCCAGTAACATATACAACAAGTAGCCCTATGGGGAGGTGTCTCCTCCCCTGGGACTGCTAGTCCATGCTGCTATTAGCAGATCAGCTTCCAGGAGGAATCTACTACTCTGCCTTTCCACCAGCCCTAACCGGCTTCTTGGGGCTGCAGACAATGGCGACATGCGCTGTTCCCCGCCGCTAGTGTGCAGGTGGTGTACATTTTTGAAAAATCTCAGTTCAGATACTGTTTAGTTCTTCTCTTCACATTGCTGCATTGAGAATCAATTTACACATGATATTTGCTATGTAAATTACATTTACCATTCACTGCTTGAAAATCGAATATCTTGTGTATATTTTTATCAAGCTAAGCTTAAAGAAAACCAAGTTATATTAGGACAGCAGTTAAACACATTTAAAATATGATTCAAGTTGACAAGAAAGGTTTGTGCTTCAAGTCTAAAACGATAAACATGTATTTTTGTATAAATACAAAGTAAGTGAGCACTCCCAGGCCTATTGCACAAATCTGCCGAGCTTTATTGCATAAATAAGCAATGTTTCACATCCAGCCCATAACTTGCAGCTGTATTCCTTATGTGTAATTATAATAGCTACCTGCATTATTTACAACATGTACATTTTCACAATAGCTTATTTTGTTCCCTTTTACAATGACAATATTGTGTATTTCAGAATCTAGCTGACACTGTGTTCTAGTTAAGCCTACAAATGAATGCATAGAAAGTCTTTTCCTTTCCTGTTTGTCTTGCCCTAAGTGTAGAGAGTGAGAATCAATAGAGTATTGACATTTTCTAGTGGCATACCTTAGGCAGCAGGTGACCTGTGTTCTTCATTCTCGTCATTACAATCTTGTGTAGCAGAATGCAAGTGTTTATATATCTAGTTTACTTCCTCGGCATTAACACTCTCTTCATGCCTACTTCAACCTTAAGCACCATGGGGTTTTGTTTTGTTTTTCATTTAAAGTGTGGTGTAGTGGATCAAAATAACTTTGAATCATTGGATTATATGGAAAGTATCTAATCAGCTGTAAAATTTTATTTTGCTTTACTGATTTGTATCTTGTGAAAAATTAATGTTATTTATTCCTGTAGAAAGAAAAGAACACGTACTGCATAACTGAGCTGGCTATGATGTTATTTATAAGATTAATGATGGCTCCCAAATGACTTTAAAAGAAACTAAAGAACATTTAACTGCGTCTTATTTTAAAGCTTTATTACTATCAAAAGTGTTTTCATTAACCAATATTGTCCATCATAGCGCTGTAATAGGGCAATTATCCATCCTGTGCAGGTCTCTTCCCCCGTTGCGGCTACCAGCACCAGGAAGAAGAGCACTGCCTGGAGCGTGGAGAATCCTGGGCGGTGGCACTGCTTGCACACTCCTAGTTATGGTCCTGGTCCATTATTTTTATTTACCATTTCAAAATGGCTGCAGAACGGGAGTGTAAACAAAGGCACAAATGAGAGGTTGCAATAATGTGATTGTGAATTTTCACTGCAGAGGGAAACTTGAGAAGTTTTCTCATAGGGTTCAACAGTATAACTATTTTGATGAGCACCTGCGACCTCTACTGTTCATTCAAGTTCTCTTTTGTTAAACATTATGAAATGCTTGGATAGTCTGCCCAAGGACTTTCTGTTATGACTCAAATTCCTTTGACTTGCTAGTTCAGTATTATACAATTTATCTAGAACGAAATATTCACAATTATTTAAGCGTCAGCTGGCAAGCATTTAAATGGAAGCCTAGGTCTGCTTTTGTGATTAACTGTGCACATGAAAGAGTCTTCTCGCAAAGAAGAATTTACTTTTTAAGATGTGCCTGTACTCTGTAGCACGATTAGTACTTGCATGGCATCGACTATGTTATGGAAAGTCTAACATAGCCCTAATAAACCCTCATCACCCTAATTAAGTAAACATAACAATTTTGTGAAAAGAACAGTATGCATTCCGCATATCGACAATCACCATGCCTACATGCAATACTGCCACCGACATACTGTTTCTGATCTCATGTTTGTCCACATAATGATTGTCCAGCAAGCGAATGTGTTCCAAAAGGACACTGCTCATTTTAAGCTGAGTACACACGTAAAGATTTTCTGTCCAAACATCCAACTAGTTGATTGGTTGGAATGAAAATCTGGTAAGGGATGAAAGCAAATGACAATCAGCAAATTGCTACCAAATGCCGGAAAATGGACAAAAAATGTTGTTTGAACAAATTGTTTAGATCAAACACTTAACAAACTTGTCTAACCACCATTTTCATCTGTTTTCTGGTATTTAGGAGCAAATTGCTGATCATCATATACTCCCATACATTACCAGATTTCCAATACTCAATATGGGAGGTTGTTACTTCCTCTAACCTAGTTGTTTGCTGTCTTTTTATGAATGTGGATTAAAATATTTTAGTTGTTGCTTTATTACCAGCATTTAGCAATTATTGCAGGTGCTTAAACAAATATTCTTTATAAATGGACATTAGTTTAGTCTTCTTATATATTAGTAATCTGTTACATTCTTACATGAGTGTTCTGCACATTCCCATAACCATGTGGCAAAGTGACCCCATTTGTCCTATGTGCCAGTTTTACAACTCTGTGCAGTAGATGCAAACAGTACCCATAATTTTGCCAGATAAAACCTACTTTAATAATAGATTGACATACATACAAAACTGAAGTAACTGAAGTGCACATTTCTTCCACTACATAGAGCACTTAAATATAGCTAGGGATAAGCACATCTCATGTTTGCTAAATTGCTTGTGATAATGGTTTAATACAAAAATTTTGTTTTAAAAGTCAGTACAGGTTGAGTCTCCCTTATACAAATATTCAGAAATACGGAATATTCAGAAATACAGATTTTTTTCAGTATTACTGAGATAGTGAAACCTTTGCTTTTTGATGGTTCAGTGGGCCTGATTTAGCAAGGGTCGCTGATGTACTCGTGGCAGCAAGCACGTACGCAGTTCTGCTGCGAAGTTATGTAAATGAGTGCGATCGCAATGCTGCCATAGAACAACATAAAGATGCCCACTTCTCTTTACTCATATCCGTAATATCTTGGAAGACTGTGAAAACATCGGTACCATCGAGTACCATTGAAGCCTGATGCACAATTAAGGCAGGTCAGACCTCAGTCACAAACTGCTAAACTTCCTGTTGGTATCTAGAGGTCATGCTGTGTATGCTATTGAAGGGGGTTAATTATGCATGCCTCTGTAACAGCGTTCAAATGCACTGAGATGTCTGCCTTCATTCGACCACCCTCCAGTCACCACCCACAAACGGTACTTCCTGTCAATCACTCTGCGATGGGTCTGCGTACACACACTGTGATCTCATTCCCGATCGCAGTGGCTAGTTAGCTCACATGCACTGCGATGCATACGCAGATCACGAAAAATCATCCGACTACGTGCGTCTTAGCACTTGTGATCCTTGCTGAATCAGGCCCAATGTATACAAACTTAGTTTAAGGCACAAATTTACTAAAAATGTTGTATAAAATTGCCTTCAGGCTCTGTGTATAAGGTGTATATGAAACATAAATACATTTCATGTATGTAGTATGTACACAAACTTTGTTTGAGCCCAAAAATTATTGAAAATATAGTATAATATTACCTGCAGTCTGTGTGTATAAGGTGTATATATAACATAAATGCAGTCTGTGTTTAGATTTGGGTCCTTTTCCCAAGATATCTCATGGTATATTATGCAATTATTCCAAAATACGGAATATTATGATATCCAAAATACCCCTGGTCCCAAGCATTTTGGACATGGGAGACTCAACCAGTACCAAAAAATATTTTGTTGTAAATGTGTTGTTACTATTTTCTTTTCCTTGTAGAAATTGATGTTCCAAACTAATATTTACCCTATTCACATTAGAGGATCTAATTGAGCTATTTTGGCGATGTCACCCTGAACCTACAGAATTAGTTTTAGAGTGAGAGAGATCCTCAAAGAAGAGCTAATCCTCAACTCCATATTTTACACACATTGATGAAATTCATGACTCTGTGTTGCTATTGGTTGGTTGATCAAAGACTAAATTAATACAGTCAGGTGCATAAATATTGGGACATTGACAGAATTTTCATATTTTGGCCTCTATTCACCACCACAATGGCTTTGAAATTAAACAAACAAGATGTGCTTTAACTGCAGACTTTCAGATTTAATTTGAGGGTAATTACATCCAAATCAGGTGAACGTTGTAGGAAGTACATATATTCTTGCTAAAACATAACAAGTGCAAGCCTTACTTCGGTTCAAACTCATGATGGGGGAGGGAAATGAATGAAAGGTTTCTACACTTATCAGTACATTAGAAAATGGCAACAATTTTCAAGTTCTGTTGTCTATATGTATATTTGTTTATGTTCTGTAATAATGCCACTTTCCAGCCCATTATGCTAATTCTGTGTACTGTACATCTGCCATGACTGTAGCCTGACATCGGGAGAGTGTGTATGGTGGTACAATCTTTTCTTTCGATATTTTGGACAGACAGGGATCGAATGTTGGAGCAGAAGTCCTGTAAGATTGTAAAGGTCTATGACCCAGAAATCCCTCTGTTGTCATTCTGCACATGACATAAGCGCTGCGGGGGTGCTGGGAGGGAACCAATTGGATCCCTCTCACTGCACTCTGTGAAGAGAAGCCCATAGGCTTCTATAGGGTAACACCGTCTGAAGATGGCAGGACTCACCGCGATGCATTCTGGGGAATGGTGCGATTGAGAAATGCAGTCAAACAGCATTTTCGGGGGTTTGACCACATTACTTGCTTTAGTGCATCCTGCCCTTGAAATGAATGTAGGGTTGGCCATCATATGGTGCCATCGGTGTTTATATTGATTGCAAGAAAACATTGACCATCAGTGGTAAACCATCAATGGTTGCCAACCATTAATAGTTGCTGCCACTCATTTAACCCATACATTTGCAGAAGTGTTAGAAATAGGAGCAAACACTGGACCTGATTCATATGTGGATGCTATTTCATTGTTCACGCATTTGAGCAATTAGTGGACTGTGCATGCATCTTAGCCACAATGTGCAGGCATGGCAATTGGATTGCAATCAAAAGTGACTATGGTTGTAGTGAGGATTAATTTGCTAGTGGTTGACAGACAGGGGCCATTTTGTGGGAGGTATCAGGGAATGGCAGTAAAAACATGGGCTTTTTGTGACCATTTTCAAGACGTGTATCTGTCTACATCTGCGATCCCGTACACAGAAAATATGGCGTCAGCATTTCAGTTCCTTCCTCCTAGGATTACTCAGATGGTTGATTATCAAAGGATATGTGACCACTGCTGCACATTTGTCCGCAGTTGCTTGGACCTGCGAGGTTGCTGGTGGGTGTCTCAGTACATTTCCATATAGCTATAGCATTAGCAGATTTTCGCATGGCAGCTGTGTACAAAATCGCAGTTGCTAATATATTGTGTGTCCACATCTGAATCAGGCCCTGTTAGCACAATTTCCTCCCTCAGGAAGAAATCCACTGATCTAATCATGCTTCTGTTGTTCTATTCCATTATCATGTATTAGCATACTGAAGGTGTAATGAAGCCTCATGAGAAAGAAAACATATCGGGCCTGATTTTAAGTCAGACGCAACGGCAATGTTGGATGCAGCAGTGATGTCAGACGCAGTGAAGAAATGTTTTTTGCCTGATGCATCTGAGTCGCACCACGCATGCATCCCAATTTTGTTTATACAGAGTGATAGTATAAATTTAGACACACAAAGGGCAAAATTTACTAAGCGGCGGGTTTTAAACCCCGGCAGTTTGGTGACAGTTTGACGGCGGGTTCTAAACCCCGGGGATTTGGTGGTTTCTAAATTACAGCCCTGTTCTATTCTATTCTAAAATGTATTTTGATGGCGGTGGTTTTGCAGCGGTTGTGGCCTTAGTAAATCTGCAGATAGCAAAACCGCCACCAAACTGCCACCAAACCGCTGGGGTTTAGAACCTGCCACTTAGTCAATTTTTTCCACAGTATCAGAAATGTAGGGGTGTTCCTGGGAGGTATCTGGGGGTGGCTACTCAGATGCACAGTGATGTTGTGTCTTAAGGGAGTGTGGCGGCCGTGTCACTGATAGTGGTTGCATTCATAGATGCAGAACCATTCACATAAGAGGCCATATTCAAATAATCTGCACCTGCCACAGGGGTGGGGCAAGTTTCATTGGTGCGACTGATGGTGGCATCTAAAGACGCACTGAGCGGTATTACAGCATCTAAGTATGTTGAAAGTGGGTGTCACAGTCCTAGCACATTCCGGCGCACTGATGTACACCAGGGAGGGCTTTGTAGTGGTATTAGCATAAAGTTGAAGACACCACTGTTGTAAAAGACACAGATACGGACACAGCTGCATTCAATTCAGAATCAGCCCCATCATGTATTATTTACAAACAGACAAAAATACATGTTTAGTGATTTTTACAGAGGCACATATAGGTGATGTCTCAATTACAGATTTTCATAGATCTTGCGATAGCACATAACATTGGGCCTGATTCAGAGATTTACGCAATGACGATATTTAAACAGTTGAGTGATTAACAATAAACTGCTCATGCATCTAAGTTGCACTGTGCATATGTTAAAGTACATTACTGTATTCACTTTTTACTCGCAGTGTGATCGACAGTCAGAGTATGTTTAGGGGAGGTAATGGGGACTGGCTTAAAAACCCCAGAGGCAATCATTTTCAAGATATTGAAAAAGGATGATTAGTCCGCACTTGTTGTGTGAAAGCAGCTCAGTTGGATAAAATTACAAGAAGCATTTAATTATAAATGAGTGGTAGTAATGGTGTTTATGTCAGTGTAAAGGTGAATGAAAAGGTGTAAATCCTGCAAAAGTACATAAATATGACACATATACTCATTAAAAGGAGAGATAGAGTTTGTGTGTGTGTAGGTGTAGGTGTGTGTGTGTCTGTTCCACATTGAAACCAGTGAAATCCTGCTGTCCCTGCCACAATATATGTATATATATATAACAGGGGAAAGCGGATGGAAGTCCTGGACTGACACTTCAAAAAACACAGCAAACTGTATCAGTAGTTGTCAACGTTTCAGAGCTCCTATGCTCTATTATCAAGACAATATCAAGGTGATATTGTCTTGAAAATAGAGCATAGGAGCTCTGAAACATTGACAACTACCTACACAGTTTGCTGTGTTTTTTGAAGTGTCAGTCCTGGAGTTCCGTCTGCTTTCCCCTGTTATTATTGAGTCTGTCTCTGGAGAGGCACCCAGGCCAGTTGCTGCATTTAGTTCCCTGAGTGCTGGACTTCTTTTGTTCTATATATATATATATGAAAATAAAAGAATGGAAACAAGCGCACAATAGTGTAAATTGTTGCAATAACGGTAGGATGCAACACACATATAAAATCAGCGTACCGTGTTGTCCTAGTACATGAGCATGTAATAGGTTATCTTGTAAGGATGTCCCTTCTGGTATCTCCAATAGTTCAGTATAAAAGTTGTCACAGGACCCAGTCAGTATATGGAAAGATAGATAATACTCTCATGGTGTAGTAGTACGCACAACTTATTACAAATACACAAACACATAAAAAATGCACAATTACATTAAATTAAATTGCAATAGGCTTATCTGATAGCTGACCATGTCAGTAAGCAAGAGGTCACTCTGTCCTCAACGCGTTTTGTCTTTAACACTGGTATAGCTGGACTTCATATGTATGCATATCTATATATAATATTAAATATAATAGAAAATATATGTAAATGTTTATAAATGTTTACTGTATTATATATGTATAATGTATTTATATATTATATGTATGATGCCTATATATTATAAATATATAGAGAGAGCATGTTTGATTACAATGGCATGTCTGAAACAATGAAAAATAACAGTGCAATATTTGAATGAGACAGGAAGGGGCAGATGCAACATTAAAATTTTGTCAGGGTACATACAAATATAATAATTGCCAAGCTAATCCACACTGGGCCAACAATGGCACAGTAGGATCCAGATCACATTCTTTTTTTACACCCACCACATCACTGGTCACACCCCCATATCAGTAGTCACACCCCCTGCGGCAGCACACAATAGGCCCTTCAGAAATTTCAGCTCCAGGCCCATGAGGACCTTAATCTGGCCCTGTCTCAAGTCCCTTGCTTACTGCTGTGATCTTAGATAATTGATGAGTGCAATGCGCTTGTAGTGTAAAGCAGCTCAATATTGTATATGGTTTATAAGGGTAGGAATGAGCGCTGTGTAGATAAGTTAAGCATAATAAACATGTAACATAAAAAATAAAATTGATGTTTATAGTCTTTGTGACTAATTTGGGAGGAAGGTCAGAGCCCGGTCCAGATGATAGACCTGTTACAAAGCGTTTCATACCACAATGGGTACGTTCTCAAGTATGTTTGTATTTGCTACAGGAAGTCTTTTTTCAGGACATGTTACAGCCTGCATCTGCGATCCTAAAAGTATCTCCGGCGACTCAGTTCCTGTGGCCATTCTGAGTAGCCAGAAGGTTACTCAGAAGTGCGATAATTGACTTATCTGCGACCGAAGCTGCGTCTTTGTATGCAGATGCTTCGATCTTCAAAGCCGCAGGTTGGTGTCTCAGTACATCTATGGGATGTGTGCAACCCCTGTGTTTTGGATGTAGATGTGGTTTTACAAAACCACCCTTGCGTGTTTTGATTTTGGTTTTGGATCTGTGTTTTTTCTCCAAAATCATAAAAACAGCTGAAATCACATCATTTTGGCCTGTTTTTTTCCTACAGTATTAGGAATAATATTTCCAGTCATTTCTAGTAAAGTTTGACCACTTCACAGCCAGTTTAGGCCAAAAGGTTGCATCAAGCTATCTGTCTGACTAAGCTAAGCAACAGCAGTGAGCGGCACTAACATGTGACACTTCAGCTTCCAACATGGCATAGAGCGGCACTGAAGTGGTAGACAGGATAGCAGTTTTATAAATTATACGACCCCATAGGAAGTTTAAAAATCTGTAATATTTTCATTAATAAAGCACTAGGTCAGAGGCCCAAGGGAGTTGGAATATGTCTAAGAATTTTGTTTCAGCTCCTCCTTCAGTTTTAAAGCTGCTTTTCCAACATTCTAAGTAGGGGAATTACCTGACTTAAGCTGGCAGTGCCTGAACTCACTTCAGAGGTGAATACTTTGAAGGATTTCAGCATTTTGCACAATAAGTATTTTCCACTAAGCTTGAGTAAGTTACATCCCCCCTCCTCTTTCTATGTCATACTTCATTGTGTAGCTTTGGATGGCTTTTTGTTGTTCCTCCATCTGCTGAAGCATATTAAGGGTGGAGTTCCACCTTGTAACTACCTCTTGCTTCAGCTGGTGACAGGACAAATTCAACATTTCTTGCAGGTGCTGCAATCTTCTACATGCACCTGCTAAATGGCAAAAAAGTCCAGAAATTTTGTGGGCCAAAGAGAGCATCTCCTTCATGGCCCTGTCATTTTTTTTAAAAATGTTGCACCACCAAGTTTATTGTGTGAGCAAAATATGGGACATGTTGGAACTCACCCAGCTGTAATGCTCTCACAATATTGGTGGCATTGTCAGAAATCACAAATCTCGAGGAGAGTCCAAGCAGGGTAAGTCATTTTGCAATGACTTCCCTGAGTTTTTATAAGAGGTTGTCAGTGGAATGCCTCTTAGTGAAACTGGTGATACACAGAGTAGTCTGCCTCTGAATGAGCTGCTGTTTTTTAGATGCTGCTGCTGCTGCTGTTGGTGCCACTGAAGGCAATACACCCCACCCAGTGGGCTGTTACAGTAATGTAATCTTTCTTTTGCCCTGTTACACTTGTCCACACATCTGTGGTTAAGAGGACAGTGGGTACAACAGCATTTTCTAGGACACTAATTAAGTTTTGTTTAATGTCCCTGTGCAGGCTGAGAATTGCTTTTCTAGTGAAGTGGAACATAGATGGGATTTGTAAATGGGGACACAGGACCTCAATTAACTGTCTAAAATCCACAGCACTAATGGCGAATGTCAGATGCACAACTAAAACCAGCATAGATGTTATGGCATCAGTGATCTGCTGTGCAACTGGGTGACTGCTGTCATACTTGCTCCCCCTTGCAAAGGATTGTATAACAGGCAATTTTTTATAACTACTACTAGTAGTCTTCCTCGTCCCCTTTTGGGATGAAGATCCACTCAAATGCAGCAGCAGCAGCAGGTGTAGTGCTCAATGATTCTTCTAAGGATCCAGGACAGGGGAAGACTCAGTTAGCCTTATCAAATTGGATGCAAGACTAGTTCCGATCATGATTGAGGATATTGTTGATGAAGGTGTTGGTGGTGAAGATGCCAATTGCTTTGAGCTAGCAGAAATAAGGGAGCTAGCTGATGCTGGACTGCTTGTTACTTTTTTAGCCAAAGTTTCTGAATTTTCCAAACACTTTTGATGAATGCACTGTAGATAACTTAACAGGAAGGAGGTTCCTAGATGGTTATGGTCCCTACCCCTACTTACTCTGGCATGGTAATGGGTACAGATGGTTGACAATTGTTGTCCGGATTTCGGTAAAAATTATTCCACACATAAGAAGTGGATTTGTTTTTGTTTTATGCACAGGCATGACAATGGGCTTTTCCTTATCATGGAAAACAACTGTTTCTTCAACTGGAGCCTGATTTACACAAACAGCATCCTCATCAATGACATCCTCATCATCAGCATCCTCATCATCAACATTCTTATTAGCATTGATAACACAAATATCCTCCTCATCCTGGTGGACTTCCACAGAAGCATCCTCGATTTCTATGTCAGCATGTTGACGTGCTGCTCAATCCCACATTTGCAGAGGATGCACAAGTGGTGGAAGGAGGCTCCTCTTTGAGTACAGTTTTGGAAGGTCAGGCTCACACATGGCACCTGCTGACACACTTAGACTCTCCTCAGGGATTTGTGACATTTCTGAGCATACAGTTGGTTCCTGTGCCTTAATGATTTAATTTTTTTTTACACCTACATCATCATAAATAAAGGCCTTAGCCTTGCCACTTCATGTGGTGAAAGGCATATTGCCAATTTTATGTCTTTCTGCAGCTAACTTTCCAGTTGATGTTTTTTTATTTACCACTGTAAAAAATTGGTTCTTTGATTTTAGATGCCCTAACTTAAGCCCTGTATGCCATTGGGCATCGGCTTTAGAAGATGATGTAGATGGAATAGTATCGTCATGACTGGTGGCACTGGCAACAGCTCCATCACTAGAATGTGGTTCCTGCTATCCTCTCAACTGATCGTTCTCCATATCAACAAACACAAACAAAGTGGGGTACACCACACAAGTAAATTTTTAACACTTTTAAATATTACACTGCAGTATCAATGACCTACAGTGTCACAATATTTTTTATGAATAGTACACTGCGCTACAACATACAGTGTCACAATATTTTTTATGAATACACTGCGGTTTCACTTAGTGTCACATTATTTTTTATGAAAAATACACTGCAGTTCCACTTACAGTGTCACAATATTTTTTTAATAATACAATGCAGTTCCACTTACAGTGTCACAATATTTTTTATGAATAATACACTGTGCTACCACTTACAGTGTCACAATACATGTTGAATATTTCATTGCGTTTCCACTTACAGTGTCACAATACATGTTGAATATTACACTGTGCTTCCACTTAGTGTCACAATATGTGTATGAATATTGCACTGTGCTACCACTTACAGTGTCACTATACTTGTTGAATATTACACTGCGTTTCCACTTACAGTGTCACAATACATGTTGAATATTACACAGTGCTTCCACTTACAGTGTCACAATACCTGTATAAATATTACACTGAGCAACCACTTACAGTGTCACAAATGTGTATAAATATTATACTGCGCTACCTCTTACAGTGTCACAATATTTGTTGAATATTACACTGCGCTACCACTTAATGTCACAATATTTTTTATGAATATTACACTGTGCTACCACTTACTGTGTCACAATACTTGTATGAATATATTACACTGTGGTATTACTTGCCAACAGTATCACAATACTTGTATGAATAATATTATACTGTGATATTACTGACCGACAGCGTCACTTGCAATACTTTATGAATTATACACTGCAGTATAATGAACATACAGCGTCACTGACAATATGGCCAGCAGCGTCACACTGCTTTGGATACACTGGTGTGGGGTATGGCATACAGCTTAACAGTGTGTGGTACAGCACAAAAAAAATATTTGTAACTTTTTTTAAAAAAAAATTTCTTTAAACTTTTAGTTACTTTTTTTTATATACAGCCCGTGGACAGACAGCATAGCGGGATGATGAAGTTTTGCCTCATTTTGGGATCCGAGTCAGGCTGGAAAACCCGAGCCTGACTCGGATCCCGTCCAGGACCGTGATGTTTGGGCGGGTCCGAATATCTGAGAACCGGACCTGCTCATCTCTAATTTTCACACAGCAGCTGTGTATTGAATCAAATTAGAATACAATACTTATTCAGGCCCAAAGTCTACAAAATGAAACCCCTACTTCAAATAAATATCTGCAATCCCATTTGGACTATCTCCATAATTACAGTATTTTGTGCTTTTTCTCCTAACATATAGCTCTTTCCAGGGGCATAACTAGACCTAGGGGAGCCCCATAGCAACATTTGCACAGACACCCCCTCCCTCATCTGCTCAATTCTTGAGCACTGTGGTAGATTTCTCTTTCAGCAGTGTGCTGCGCAGGGCAGGAACATCTGCTTTCCCATCTGGCTCTGCCTCCATCTCTCCTTACTGACTTATTATGGCAGGAGGCGCACCTGACTGGGAGAGCACATGTGAAGGAGGATAACCATGGAGCTTAAGAGGTGAGCGCATAGCTGGCAGTGTAGGTGCACAATAGGTGAAGGGGGAGGGTCGGGCCCCAGAGGCAACCTGGGTCCCATAGCAGCTATACCCCTGCACCTACGGTAGATATGCCTATGGCTCTTTCACCCTCTTTTGTGTATTATTGTAATATATAGCCTATTACATCATGATGATGTTATGTCTGCCTTTATTTCCAGTTTACATTTTCAATTTTTAATTGCATTTATTCCTATTAATGTGAATCTTTAAGAGTAAAACGAGTTAAAGTAATGTACACACTGTACAGGTTCTAGTTATTTAGAGGTGATGAAAATACACGACTGTTTGGTGTGGATAAGCAGGCTATATAAAGCACAATCTCTACTGACTGAGTTTTGTTACCTTGCCAAATTAAATCTCTTTTTGTATTTGTGCATAAAAGCAGGTGCATTAGTTATGTATCCACCAAATTATATGCAAGGCCGCCTTTCCTCTTCTGTCTGGAAAGGACCACACATTGTACTGAGAGAAAATGTACTTATCTGCAATCAGTGCCATATTATCATTACTTCGTAAAGACAGAAATAATAATATAAAACTAGGCACTTCACTTTAGAGGAGGAAGTAGGTTCAGAAAAATACTCTGGAAACAAAACGTGTTGTGGTCAAAAACAGTAGTATTCGCACTATACATACATGAGACATAACAAATACTATATGTATAATTACACTCCATGGTAGCATAGAAATGAGGTTTCATAGTAGTATATGCCCAAGTCGCTGTATACTGAATGTACACATGAAGAGCCACATACTGTATCCAAGAGAGAATAGGGTCTTTACAGTGTGGGCAATAAATGTGAGAGGTGTATGCAAAATATGAATGTAATGAAATGTGCCTCCGCAACGTAATACCAACAGCGGAACCCTGACGGACCTAATTCCCGACAGGGCTGGTAAGTAACCTAACCCTCCCTTAATGAGGCCTAACCCTAACCTCCCCCCTAGTGTCTAACTCTAACCTCCCCCCCATTAGTGCCTAAACCTAAACCCCACTCCCAGCACCTTAAACCTAACCCTCCTGGGAGGGGTTTAACCCTAACCACACCCTAGTGGTGTCTAACCCTTACCCCCCCTTTCCCTACCCTAACCCTCCCAGGGGGTGCCTAACCCTAAGTCCCCCTGGGGGTCCCTATACCTAACCCTACCCCCCCATGACTAGATGCTAAAACACCCTGCTTACCTTCATTCGGTATGCCAGGTGTCGGTATTCTGTAGTGGGGCTAATGAAAGGCATTGGGATTTCGATGCTTATCTTTAGTCCCCTGTCGGGCTGTCAGTGTCGCTACCGCGCCGGCCGGTATCCCGACTGCATCCCGTATTATACACCTCTTCAAAAATAAAATTCAAGTATTTTCTGCAACAGCACAAATGGAAATAAAATGTAGCCAAAAGTCATCACAACTACCATCATGCCAATGATTACACCAGCTCTCCAGTTGCTGCTAGAGATATGCCCCTATCTGAAAATACAATCATGACCTACTGATTCTGAGTCACATGCAAAAGCGAACGTAGCATTGGCTAATAGTAGTTGCCCATCAGCATGTTTATGCAAATGTGGCCATGAACTCTGTTCGTCTGAATGTGCAAGGTCTGAGAAGCCCACTTTTAATTAGAGATGAGCTTTTGGGCTTTGCGGAAAAATTAACACACCCAAACATTGGGGTTTCAAGTCAGTCCAAGTCCTGTCTCAGGTCACTTTTGGGATTGCTTGAGTCCCTGCTTTGGTCTTCATGCAAGTCAGATCTAGGATCTAAAACCTGGATCTTGCATGTTTTTTACTGCATGTAAGACCCTCCCTTTTGAATACAGGTGCCAAAAATAGTCCAAATTGACAGGAAATGACTTAGGGCCTGATTAAGCAAGGATTGCAGTTGCTAATACGCATGCAATCAGCAAATTGTTGCATTCTGAGCATGCGTCACAGTGCGCGGACTATCCACTGCGATCGCAGAGGCTACGCAGACCTAGCATTCCCGCTAGGCTGTTTTAGCGGGGCGCCGCACCCTGTCCTATTTCTGAAGGGCAGAATGAACTCTGCCCTCCAACGCGGTGCCCCGCTGAGATAGCCTGTGGGTTCTGTCTCCACCCGTGGGTCACAGTGTCCCGCAGGTGGTCAAAACAGCGATGCAGCGTTCACCGCCGATAAATGGACGCAGGGTGCATGCGCCTGGCAACCATTCACTGTGACTGCAGTGCTTGGGGGCTGCCCAGCATGTCCGAAAGTGCCGGGCACACCCTTTGGAGTGACAAAAAGGGGACTCATCATTAAGACACACCCCCTTTTCGTTGGCAATGCCCCCTGTTTGAGCGCGCACAGAAGTGCCCTAGCTCTAGGTCCGGCGCCCTGCCTGCTGCCGGACCTAGAGTGAACACTAAGGACCTCATTCAGAGCCGCTCTGAATGAGGGTGGCAGCATCTTAAAATGATCCGGCCACCTGGCCGCTCACTAGGCTGTGGGTTACCACCCACAGCCTTAACAAGCGGCCAGGATGATGGTCGCGATCGGGGCTTGCGACGAGACCCTTGTGGTAGGGTCTCGTCTGCCAAAAGTCCCAGAGAGATTTTGGCTCTAATAGATCCGGAAGCTCTCCCACTGACATCACTTGGGAACACCTCCGTTTGTGAAACCACCCCTATGCCACGCCTACAAAATGGGGCGAGCTGTCAATCAACATCGACAGCCGCCCCTTTTGTAGTGAGCCCCGGAGCGAGAAAATTTCTCTCTCGCTCCGGGGCTTGCGCACGTGCAATGCAGCCACTGCATGTACGCAAAGCAAAACATTAACCCGCTTGTGAGCACTCAGGCGCTTGCGAGCGGGTCTGAATGAGACCCTAAGACCAATAGCAGAGTGATTGACAGGAAGTGCCATTTGTTGGGCGAATGCAGTCGTGCCAGTGCGTTTCAATGGCGTAGCAGGGGTTTGCTTAAATTTGGCCATTCGCAGCCATATCATAGATAGCGTGCGTGGCTGTTAGCAATTTCTGAGTAAGGTCTGGGCTTGTGCTTTCTTCGTGTTTTGGATCTGGATTGGTTTTGCCAAAACCACCCTTCCGTGTTTTGGGTTCTGGGTTTTGTGTTTTGGATCTGTATTTTTTTGAAAAAAAGCATAAAAACAGCTAAAATCACAGAATTTGTGGGTTTTTCTGCTCCTATGCTATTATTAACCTCAATAACCTTAATTTCCACTCATTTCCAGTCTAATCTGAACACCTCACACCTCACAATAGTGTTTTTATGTACAAAAGGTTGCATCGAGGTAGCTGGATGACTATGCTAAGAGATACGAGTGGGCGGCACAAACACGTGGTCCATCTAGGAGTGGCACTGCAGTGGCAGACAGGATGGCAGTTTGAAAAACTAGGCCCCAAACTATACATAATGCAAAGAAAAAAAAGAGGTGCAAGATGGAATTGTCCTTGGGCCCTCCCACCCACCCTTATGTTGTATAAAGAGGACATGCACACTTTAACAAACCAAACATTTCAGCGCCAGGGTCTGCCACACGACTGTGGCTGAAATGATTGGTTCGTTTGGGCCCCCACAAAACAAGCTGGCAATTAATCTGTCCCTGCACAAACTGGCTCTACGGAGGCAAGATGTCGTCCTCATCCTCCTCATCCACCGATTCCTCACCCTCTTCAGTGTTGTGTACATCCTCATCCTCACAGAGTATTAATTCGTCCCCACTGGAATCCACAACCACAGGTCCCTCTGTACGTTCTGGAGGCTGGTCTCCCTGGAAGAGTTGATAATTCATTTTATGAATATCATCTTCTCCACATTTTGTGGAAGCAACCTCCTACACCTTTCGCTGACAAGGTTCCCGGCTGCACTAAACACTCTTTCGGAGTACACACTGGAGGGGGGGCAACTCAGGTAAAATAGAGCCAGTTTGTACAGGGACCTCCAAATTGCTTCTTTTTCCTGCCAGTACAGGTACGGACTGTCTGACATGCCTACTTGGATGCTGTCACCGATGTAATCCTTTAACAGACAGACGCACGCTTGTCGCTGCTGCTTTGAGGATGCAAGTGCGGCTACAGCCCACACAATTCACAAAGACAGAAAAAAAAAAAAGAATATTTTTATTGTTTGTGTTGCACACTTTGAGGGTGTCACCACCCTTTAACAGACAGACGCACGCTTGTCGCTGCTGCTTTGAGGATGCAAGTGCGGCTACATCGCACACAAGTCACAAACACATAAAAAAAATTGTTTTTTATTTTTTGGAGCACTTTGAGAGTTACACCACCCTTTAACAGACAGACGCACGCTTGTCACTGCTGCTTTGAGGATGCAAGTGCGGCTACAGCCCACACAATTCACAAAGACAGAAAAAAAGAACAATATTTTTATTGTTTGTGTAGCACACTTTGAGGGTGTCACCACCCTTTAACAGACAGACGCACGCTTGTCGCTGCTGCTTTGAGGATGCAAGTGCGGCTACATCGCACACAAGTCACAAACACATAAAAAAAAAGAACAATATTTTTATTGTTTGTGTAGCACACTTTGAGGGTGTCACCACCCTTTAACAGACAGACGCATGCTTGTCGCTGCTGCTTTGAGGATGCAAGTGCGGCTACAGCCCACACAATTCACAAAGACAGAAAAAAAAAGAACAATATTTTTATTGTTTGTGTAGCACACTTTGAGGGTGTCACCACCCTTTAACAGACAGACGCACGCTTGTCGCTGCTGCTTTAAGGATGCAGGTGCGGCTACAGCCCACACAATTCACAAAGACAGAAAAAAAAAGAACAATATTTTTATTGTTTGTGTAGCACACTTTGAGGGTGTCACCACCCTTTAACAGACAGACGCATGCTTGTCGCTGCTGCTTTGAGGATGCAAGTGCGGCTACAGCCCACACAATTCACAAAGACAGAAAAAAAAAGAACAATATTTTTATTGTTTGTGTAGCACACTTTGAGGGTGTCACCACCCTTTAACAGACAGACGCACGCTTGTCGCTGCTGCTTTGAGGATGCAAGTGCGGCTACAGCCCACACAATTCACAAAGACAGAAAATAAAAGAACAATATTTTTATTGTTTGTGTAGCACACTTTGAGGGTGTCACCACCCTTTAACAGACAGACGCACGCTTGTCGCTGCTGCTTTGAGGATGCAAGTGCGGCTAAAGCCCACACAATTCACAAAGACAGAAAAAAAAAGAACAATATTTTTATTGTTTGTGTAGCACACTTTGAGGGTGTCACCACCCTTTAACAGACAGACGCACGCTTGTCGCCGCTGCTTTAAGGATGCAGGTGCGGCTACAGCCCACACAATTCACAAAGACAGAAAAAAAAAGAATAATATTTTTATTGTTTGTGTAGCACACTTTGAGTGTGTCACCACCCTTTAACAGACAGACGCATGCTTGTCACTGCTGCTTTAAGGATGCAGGTGCGGCTACAGCCCACACATTTCACAAAGACAGAAAAATAAAGAACAATATTTTTATTGTTTGTGTAGCACACTTTGAGGGTGTCACCACCCTTTAACAGACAGACGCACGCTTGTCGCTGCTGCTTTGAGGATGCAGGTGGAATCTAGATGGGATTTGGAACCGGGGACACACTACCTCCATCAATTGTCTAAATCCCACTGCACTAATGGCGGATACCGGACGCACATCTAACACCAACATAGCAGTCAAGGCCTCAGTTATATGTTTTGCTTCAGGATGACTGCTGTCGTACTTCATCCTCATCGCTAGGGACTGTTGGAGGGTCAATTGTTTAGTAAAAGTAGTGATGTTCCTACTTCCTCTCTGGGATGATGAACAACTCCCAGCAGCAGCAACAGCACTAGGAGGAAGTGGTTCTTGATCTTTTCCTATTTTATTTTTATCGGAGAAAGTTTGGTCCTCCATTTATGTTATATTGATATATACGTGCGGCTAAAGCGCACACAAACACAGAAAATATTTTTTTATTTTTGCTGGAGAGTAGTGCACTTTGTGGGTTACACCACCCTTTAAGAAATGAGCCAGCCGGCTCTTTACTTATGGGACACAGGCGCACGCTTGGCGCTGCTCCTTTGTTGATGCACGTGCAGCCACAGTGCACACAATTCACAAACACAGAAAATATTTTTTTTTGGTTTGGACTGGAGTGTACTTTGGGGGTTACAGCACCCTTTAGCGGTCAAGCCAGCCGGCCCTTTACTTATGACACAGGCGCACGCTTGGCACTACTTTGTTGATGCACGTGCGGCTACTGCGCACACAATTCACAAACACAGAAAATAATTTTTTTTTGGTTTGGACTGGAGTGTACTTTGGGGGTTACAGCACTCTTTAACGGTCAAGCCAGCCGGCCCTTTACTTATGACACAGGCGCACACTTGGCACTACTTTGTTGATGCACGTGCGGCTACTGCGCACACAATTCACAAACACAGAAAATAATTTTTTTTTGGTTTGGACTGGAGTGTACTTTGGGGGTTACAGCACTCTTTAACGGTCAAGCCAGCCGGCCCTTTACTTATGACACAGGCGCACACTTGGCACTACTTTGTTGATGCACGTGCGGCTACTGCGCACACAATTCACAAACACAGAAAATATTTTTTTTTTTGGTTTGGACTGGAGTGTACTTTGGGGGTTACAGCACCCTTTAACGGTCAAGCCAGCCGGCCCTTTACTTATGACACAGGCGCACGCTTGGCACTACTTTGTTGATGCACGTGCGGCTACTGCGCACACAATTCACAAACACAGAAAATATTTTTTTTTTTTGGTTTGGACTGGAGTGTACTTTGGGGGTTACAGCACCCTTTAACGGTCAAGCCAGCCAGCCCTTTACTCATGACACAGGCGCACGCTTGGCACTACTTTGTTGATGCACGTGCGGCTACTGCGCGCACAATTCACAAACACAGAAAATAATTTTTTTTTTGTTTGGACTGGAGTGTACTTTGGGGGTTACAGCACCCTATAACGGTCAAGCCAGCCGGCCCTTTACTTATGACACAGGCGCACGCTTGGCACTACTTTGTTGATGCACGTGCGGCTACTGCGCACACAATATTTTTAGCACACCCCTGATGGACAGAGCACCCCCTGGACAACACTACAGCACCCCTTTAGGACTGGGACACTGCACAGGACTTTGGAGTGGACACAGCCCCTATGGAGAACTGACTGCACAACACAGTCCAGCCAGCCCCTATGGACTTTGAAGTAGTGGACACAGCCCCTATTAACAACAGCAGCACAGCACAACACAGCCAGCCCCTATGGACTTTGAAGTAGTGGACAACAGCAGCACAGCGCAGCACAGCACAGCACAACACTACTCTGCACTACACTACACTACACTACACAGCCCAGCCAGCCCTAACTCCCACCCTCCCTCTTCACTGTCCACAGCCGAGTGAGAAAATGGCGCCGACGCAGGTACCTTATATAGGATCCAGAACCCGCGAGACTCGGAAGGCGGGATGATGACTTTTTGCCTCGATTTCAGATCCGAGTCAGGCGGGAAAAGTCGAGCCTGACTCGGATCGGCCTCAGATCGGGTGGGTTCGGGGGGGTTCGGATTTCAGAAATCCGAACCCGCTCACCCCTAGTACAGACATGTAGTGGTGGTCACAGATCCTTTATTAATAACAATAATAATAATAATAATAATAATAATAATAATAATAATAATCGACTATATGAGTAATCCTGTGGCCGTACAGAATGGCTGCGGGAAATGAGATGGAGAAACTGCACCTGCCATAGGAAAAGTACCTTGACACATGTGCAGTGAAACTCAGACACATGACGGCGTAGTGGCAAAAAATCGCTCCATTTGCAAAAACATCGGCATAGCGTACAACTCTGAATCAGGCCCTTGGTGTCATGAATAGCATAATCAATCATGCCAAACTCTTCTTTTCACACCTCCTCATCTCCCAGTAACAAGGTGTGAAGGGAGGCAAGTATGCCTTAAACATAAATAGTTACTTTTCATTAAAGTTTCAATCATTAAAGAGGAGCCTACACAACTGCAATTGCAAAAGGTATATCCATCCCAAGAATCTTTGTGCATGAGGAAAACATTACATAATTGTTCATTTAAATGTTACATTTCAAGGTACAGATGAAAAGTGATAATTTAATAAATAATGCATAGAAGTTCAACAATATTGGCATATATATAATGTATGAAAATCTTTATAAATGATTGGCATACTTTAATGCAAAAAGAGCTACCTAATAGTGAGTAATAGATTCCCTCTAGTTCTTAATACATCTAAGTAAAATAAGATGAAGCTTGCTTTATAGAGATTTACCATTTGCAGTAAAGTGCTGGGTAATTGAAATAAACAAGGTCAGATCAGAATTAATGGATTTTCTAAAAGTTCCCTAGATGTGCTTCTTATCCCAGAGCTCCAACATGGCACAATAACATAAGCCACTTCGCAAGGGATAATTCATTAACAATGTATCGTTTAGTAAGTTGCCAAGAAGACTACCTCTGATATTACGGTTATTTTCACTCTACTCTTGCTTTGATGTACTGTACTTTAATGTAAAATAAATTACCACATCTGCTAGACAGAGAACACATTTCAGCTTCTATAAACCTGATTATAAAACAAGCAACATAAATTTCAGCAAGGCGAATATGACATAAATGAAGAAAATGAAGATTGATTCAGATATTTCATATCCTACCTTACTGACGGTAATATCATGTTGTTTCACTTCTTACATTAAATCACTAGCTGTGCGTCACTCAATATTAATTAACTGGGGGTACAAGTTTTTAAAATGGATTACACATGTTTTGGCTAAATATTATGTATCAAGTTTTGAATTCCTTCGTGAGAACTCTAAAACCCAATTTGTGCAATTGTTGCTTATCTTATATGAATGCTACTTTTAAATATATATACATATCAATATAAACACACCAATATGTATTACATCATATCGATATTGTATGACAAAGAGAACTAAAGTTATTTTAAGACCAGCATGAGTCACAGGGGCTGATGCAGGGTTGAACACAAGTTGGTCATACTTACACCCTCGTTGTGTGCACAAAGGTAAATGTGGATTATCAATCCAAGTTGTACAGTATACATTTATGCAACCACACCAGCGCTACCCATACATTTGGTTTCATAGTCGTTCTCATTATCAGTGCACACTTGACCAACTCTATCCTTGGTGCAAGAGATCAAATCATAGGTGTACTTACAATGGGTGTAGGGTATGCACTGCACAAAGGTTACTGGGTCCAGAGGGGTACCACACACCCTCAACAGAGCATCTCAACTTTGTGGCTGAAGTGGCATAACTGGGCGACAATGGGCTGGTCAGTTGTAGGTTGTATGAGGCATAAAACCCAATGCACTTGGTATATCACTAAGGCAAAGGTTCCCAAACCCCACCATTACAGTCCAGGTTTTAAGGATATCAATGCTTGAACACAGGTGACTTAATTAGCACCTCAGTCAATTTGATTTAACCATCTGGGCTCAAGCGTGGCTATCCTTAAAATCTGGACTGTAATGGCGAAGTTTGGGAGCCTTTGCCTTAGTGATATCACAAGTGCATTTGTGTTCTATGCCTCATAGATGTCTCTATTTCCTATTGAATGGATAGGATGCATTGGATAAGGCGCATTGTTATAAATAATATCCCATTCTACAAAATGACCACATTTGTACTTTGAAGACACCTGTGCGCTGCAGATGGTTTCATGCAAATAGAAAATACATTAAGAGTTTTTGTACTATTAGTGTTTAATTTATATAACTTCCGGTCTATTATCTCTTTACCCATCAGACTTTATACTTTCTTTACATAGTTGTACTTACTCAAAGGGATTACTAGGATCCGTTCTCTGCAGCTCTGGAGGAATTGGGATTCGTTTATAATACATTTCCCAGTCAAACGCTCCTCTCATGGCATCTCCTGCTTGGGCTTCATATCCAAAGTGATTGTGGTCAATGACATCTATCATGGGACACACAATTGTTTTGTGGTTCAGAGCAATCTGATCTGAAAAATAAAACCACAAATACAGGAAGACACGTTTAGTCCATTCATCCATCATATTACAAAAACTTGACTGCAGCAGATCTCTGGGGGATGAAAGCATTGCCTGTTTATTTTTTTCTTTACCTACTGCAGATCCCTCACAGCTTTTTACCTTCTAAAGCAGAGCAGATCTGCTATCTAATACAGGGCTTCATACAGTTAGACAGTGATTAGAGACAATTATAGTGCTTCTTTTCAGGGTAACTACATCCTAGGGAGAGCTGCAAAGGCAGAGCCATCTATATCTCTGTCACTCAGCCCTGCAAGCTGTCCTCAATCTGTCACAAGAAGAAACAAGTGCCACTGTCTAAAATAGTCTACAAACAGCCCTTGAAGGATGCTGTGCTGTGGAATTTTCTTTGCTAGGTTTATCCTGGAATGTTCATTTCTAGTAAACATTTTAAGCATCAAAATGCACCTGCACATACCACATACTGTTAGCTTCAATCTCTCTCTCTTTTTACCTACAGTGAATCTTCAGAGTTATCTGCAATAGTTCACGTTTTCAGACACATGCAATTGGAACTGTTAACAGCATCTGAATATTAAAAAACACAATTCATGTAAATAATTTGACTCTCCAAAGGTTGTTGTACTAGAGCTCTTGCAGGCTTTGGTATCTGGGTACATTAATGATTAAATATCTTGTTCATCAAGCTACGTCAAAAACCATGAGTTGTGAATGCATAAGTTGGCAGAGCATGTTGGAAGCTGCAGTTTAATAACAGGAGGCATTGTGGTCTTAAAAACGTGCCTGCAATGCAGTCATGGATGAAAGTAAGATAGTAAGGCAATATACAAAGTATTCAGAGCTGTTATTAAAATAGGCACGTTACTAGACTCTGAGTCCAGTTTTAGTGTCATGTTGTTTATAATTATTATTTTAAGGCTGATAGTAAATAATTTGATATGTTTAAACTGTTATAGGACTCATAAACCAGTATATCTGATAAGCTAAGCAGAATTTATTATTTGTATTAGTGTTGTTTGTAATTGTATACCATATAGCAGTTCCTATTTCATCTAGAGTCAAGTAATCCCTATTTAAAGGGAGGTTAAAGTATGTACTGTCACAATTATGTTTGTAAAAATGTAACAGATAACTCTTTGTATATGTTTTGTATTTATATATTGATTTTGTATTCTAAATTCATTTAGAATTTCTTAATTGAAAATAAGATTACAGTAACCTCCAGAGAAGTGGTAGTAAATTACAGCATTTGCACTAACAGCAATCTCCATAATTGTGTGTGCAGCACATGGGTGTAACTATAGTGGATGTAAGGGTTGCCATTGCTACGGGGTAAGAGGCTTAGGGGACCCCAGACCCAGCTCATATACAGTAGTTGTGGACAAAGTTTCCCAAAATTGCCATCTAACAAATTGGGTCCGGCCCATTTCCCGGCCAAACAGAACCCCCCACAACTGCCCCCAGGGTTCACATCACAGATCCCCATAGTGGTGTCAGCTGCAGTCACTTCTGGCGATTGTTAGCAAAGGTACAACTGTGGATTGTTGCATTAGCTCCTCCCCTTTTGTGGAGATATGTCATCACAGCAGAATGTTAAGGTTTTGCATACAGTAGGTGTTTCTTGGTGTCTTGTTAAGTTTTCCTTTAAGTTTTCCTTCCAACATACTATCTTTACTCATTTGATCAGAATAAAATTCTAATTATTTTCAATTTGTCAAATAAGATTTGACCATAATTAGAGTTTTACATATTGTATTTACATAAGTATTTAAGTGGGTCTATGTGATGAAGGTAACTAATAGGGAGTTTATAGAGAAAGCTCAAACTACAATATGCTAAAGGTGAGTATAAATAATGTTGCTTGGCCATCTCAAATGGTATGCGTTAGTTATTTTATGGTTTTATTTGTTTAAATCATATTTACAAAAGTGTATTTCTGATGTCAGGTAGGCTATCTATTGTATTTATGTCTTTGTAAGTGTCAGATCAGGCAAGAAGGGGTTACTATGGGGGCACCTGTACCGGGCCCGAGGTACCAAGGGGCCCTGCGATTCCCTTGACCCCAAAACACCCAGTGGTAGCTAGTAGAAGTAGTTGGATTTTATTAGCATGGTGGCATTGGCAGGGAACAATATAATGAGAGACTGTGACATGAGAGTGACTCTGTCCATTATTTAAACTGCCCTGGCTAGCACCCTGCTGCAGGGACCTGCATAGTGCACAGTGTGTGATGACTTCATGTGCAGTGCGATGTTCACTTTGATTGAAGGAGCATTACCATGCTCACGGACTGCACCGCACTACTAGCTATCCACATGAGAGCTAGTGATCTGTGCCTGCATTATACACACCCAGACCATCTGGAGTCAGGAATTCCTGGCAGCTACAGTTCACAGCATTAGTGTGAGACTGTGACTGACCAGCACAGACCAACCCTAAGGAATGATATAGTTTTATATAATAATACATGTTGTACTTTATTTAATGTTTCTGTCAATTATTTACAAGTGTATTGTTAGCAATATGGGTGGTAAGGAAGGCTTCAGAGACATGACTATACAGTACCAGGCCCAAAACTTTCTGTTGCCAGCCCTGGTAAGCGTCACTAAACCATACTTGCCGACAAACTGGCTGCCTGTTCCAGGAGGAGGCAGCCAGCTCGGCACTGCAGTGGGGGGTAAAGGGGGCATGACCCATTTTGAGGGCAGACAGGGGGCGTGACCACATAATTGTGTCATTGCGGCCCTGCCCCCGCATCACAACGCATATATTATCAGCGTTGTGTAGCCGGGGGAGGGGCCACGATGATACGATTCAGTGCGAATCGCGTCATCAGCTCCTCCGACCCAGCCACTTTGACCAGGTAAGTGGTGATGCCGGCGGGGGGGGGAGTGGACGCAAGCAGGGGGTGCAGGCGGGCTGCGCTGACCGGGAGACTTGCCCCCTTTTCCGGGGGGTCGGGAGCGGCTCCCAACCATTTCGGGAGGGTAGGCAAGTATGCACTAAACATGCAAACAAATCTATGTTACTATATGAATAAACTATACTACAATAATCTGTAACCACATCTACTGTAGTACCTGTATTTCAGAGGAAAAACAGCATTTATGAGCTAAGCAATAACATTTATCCCAATAACCTGTTACCATATCTGCTGCTCTATATTTTCACTGGTAATTTTTTGGCACCACACAAGCAAACTGGGCTTACTGTAGCAACAGCTTGAATTCCCTACTCTAGATCTAGGATCGCCATTAGAGATGTTGTCCCTATTATGAAAAGTTGGTGTGCTTACAGGGCGTATGGGCATGGCAAGGCCAGATGGTGAGTTTTGAGATCCTATCCACAGATGCTGCACTGGTAGCCTAACTAAAGGTTCCAAAATGCCGGGGACTTGACTGTGTCTCTTTGGCATGCCAGGGCTTTGGTACTTTTTTCTCTCTGTGCACCTGCCTAGACCAGATGTACAGACTGAAGTACGAAGATACAAATTGCTCGAAAAGAGCCCCGTATGGCAAGCCATCAACACTACGACCAAGGTGCGCCATGCATCCCATCACACGCGTTTGTACATAATATGCATCTCATTCGCATCACTATTGCAACAAAAGTACAATACATGAGTACCCTGGACACCGTCGCTGGCATTGCATGCAGTTACTGTGTGCAACTCAGATACTAACCTGGGTAAAAAGGCAAAATAAAGCGGAACAATACAAGTGAGCTGCACCATGCAAAATTGTTGTTTGATCTGCAACTTTATACTACAATAATTCCTTTGCAACAAAAATACTTATCCTACAGTAAGCACATAGAATACTATAAGTGACTTTGGATGCAGCTATGATGCCAATAATATGCTAAATTCAGAAAAAAGTATGTAAATTCAATAATTTGTACCCTTGGAGGAGTGTCTAAGTCGCTCTATGCATCTTGATACTGTAGGTCAGATTTCTTTACTTCTGTACTGCCATATCTAGCACATACCAGCACTTGCACTGACTCCTGTTATTACTGTTATGTACTGTGTAGTCTCTTACAGAGCAGGAAAAATATATACTTTACTACTATACATGCCAAACTTGTATGTACAGGGAATGTGGGTATTTTGGTGAATGGAAATATTGGAGTGTCCTATGTAAAATTCCTGCCTTTGTCCCTGGATAAAGTACAGTTTAATCCAGGGTTGAACTGGCCAATAGTAGTAATGGAGAAATCCCTCTGCCTGAGGGCTCACTCCTCCTTTAGGCACCAGGTTTCAGATTATACTTACCTACTTTTTTTTCTCTTCCTGGGAGAAGCCCAGGTAAGAGAAGCAGGAGGGTGGTGACGGGGTGCGGGGCCTGATGATTGCATCATTAAGCCCCGTTCCTTAGGTAAATTACACCGATTGGCTTGATTTTTAATGAAGAATCGTGTCATTAAGCCCCGTCCGGGTTAAACGGAGACCATGATTGCCGCGGAAATGTTCCCTATTCTGCCCACTTCAGTAGGAAGTGGGCAGAAATGCAGAAGAAATGCCTACCCTTTCAGGGGTGCGGGGGGTTACCCGAAAAATTGTGAGCCTCCCACAAATTCCGGGAGGGTAAGCATGTATGTTTCAGATGGTGCATCCTAATTATATATTGTTACTCTATTACAGAGTCAGTTACCTGGTGGAGTAGGACCACTGATAAACATGGGTGCTTGGTTTGCTTCTATAAAAACTACACAAAGATTTGCCTAATGTTTAGCCAAGCGGCTATAATGGCTGTCCACACCCCCACCACACTCATGAAGCATGGACCCCTACCAATGAATTCTCCAGTCTGCTATTCATGCCCTATTTCAACACTTGTTCATTCACCTTAAAACACTACTGTAATTATTAAGTGAATAACATTTTAAATTCTCACTGAACAGAAATACAAATGTAAGTTACTTTAGCCTAAAATTTTAGAATAGCTGGACCTCCCTCTTAAACCTCCCCAAATATGTATAGAACAGGTAAGGGGAAATTATTTACAGTGATATATACACCACACAAGCACTGCCAAATACTGTACATAAAACAAATTAAGGCTACAAATGACACCATATTGGCTCACAATCCATATGCATTGAGGTAGGGCCACGCTATGCATATTTGTAAATGACCGCTATTGAAATGTGTTTGTCCTTTCATAAAAGCAACATAAATGTGAACCTGGCTACTGCATGCTACTTGTATAAAGCTATGGTCCTATAAGGCTGTATTAGTCGCCATTGCATTGTAATTGGCTAAATTCAGTCTGTTTATTGTAATTGTCCTGAAGTCAGTAAATATGCTAATGATTGCAATCGCAGCCTAACATAAGAACGCCCACATCCCCTTACACACATCCATAATTCTTAGCTAAATAGCGAAACCATCGGTACCATCGAGTACCATCGGTCCCTCATGCAGGATTACATGCAGGACCTTACTTAGAAACTCGGAGCTCAGGCTGCGTATCCTATCGCAATTTCTAAATTGTGTACGCCCATGCAACAGAGTTCAAATGCACTGACACGCCTGTGTTTCTCTGACCACCCCTCATCACCACCCCCAAATAGTACTTCCTGTTAACCACTCTGCAATGGGTCTGCGTAGTCACTGCGATTGCAATCTCTTCGCAGTGACCAATTTGCACACGTGCACTGCGATGCATACGCAACAGTACTGCGCAGTATGCAACAATCAGCCGTTTGTGTGCGGATTAGCAGTTACAATCCTTGCTGAATCAGGCCCTATGCCTGGTCTACAAAATGATCGGGCGGATCCAAGTTTTAAGAGTTCATATAAATGTAATATTCGAATGGGTTGATTCACTGAACTCCAGCATTCATTGCTCTCACTTTACAGAAAACTGTTTTATTCCTGTAACTATTTGAAACAATTGATAAATACAATAACTGTCACTCAGCATTCCATAATTTCTATAACCACCATTGTACTCCAGTCCCTGCATGTATAAAGTAACATTTATCTGAATAATATGCATTGATGTATTTTATAAAAGAACTCTTCTTGCTCATATTTTACTCTTATATCTAACAAATAGATTGTTTTGTTTGTCACTTTTTTTTTCCTTCCTGGCTTTTGTGCTATGAAAATTTCAAATGCAATTCAGCACAGTGGTCAATACTCCATAGTCTATTGTGAAGCTAGTTATTATATAGAGTTAAACTTTTAGTCTAGGGGATATTTTTTTTTAACAAAAGTTAAGTTCATTGGGAAAATAAGAGGAGAATCAGTTAGCATAATATAAAAATATGACATTCCCATTGTGTATTTTCTTGAAATGTAAGAAAATAAAAGACAGGTTCATTTTTTGAAGTGACAATTTTATGTTTTCGCTGCTGTAATTACATGTAACAAATAAATGCAATTTCCAAAGTGCTGACAAATGACGATTTCAGTATAGTACATTCAAACAATGCAGGCACCTAACTATTAAGGCTGTCATGAAGGCAATGAAGTCTTTAAAACTGACATTTCAATAACCATATTTGTAAAATAACTGTTCAAGAGTTTTGCAGACAATACTAACCAAACAGTCTCCTATAGTACACCTACAGTACTGTACTATATGTTTCCTCGCCATACATAAACAGATGGAGTAAAGCTCTAAATTTCCCAATGATTACAATGGCATAGAATAGCAATAACCTCGAACCTAGGAAATTTTTAAAAGGAAACTGCCTTCCTATGAAATCAATAGAACACTTTTCTCTCATTGCAAACAAGCCCATTTAAATACTTTAAAAAGGCAGATTTAAAGGGGCAATTATATTCTATGCAAAACTAAGTGTTTTATGTACTGAATATAATTTCCCCTTTAAATCCAGCAGTCAAACCCGCTGAAGATGTTGTAGCTTTGAAAAGTGCCCATAGTAAATTTAGCCCCATGTATTTGGCCAGTTTTCTATTTTACATTATACATTATTGCTTTCAGAATATGTTTTCCTCCTCCTCCTTCTCCTTCTCACATTAAACTTATTCACATAGGGCCTGATTCAGCAAGGATCGCTATTGCGATCGACGCTGCGACTATGCACGCAGCTCAACTGCGATAGTATGCTAATTCATTGCGATCGCTATCCTGCTGCAGCACTACGTAAGGGCGCCCACTTTACCTTACACACATCCATAATGTGGAAACAGTCGGGAAGCCGGTGGATGCAATGCCGACCGCCAGCTTCCCGACTGCTGAATCCCGGCAAGGGTTAAATGACAGGCGTCAAAATGTCAACACCTGTCATTTTACCTATGCCGGGAGACCGGTGCCCGGCATCCCGATCGAAGGGATGCCAGGCGCCGGGCACGGACAGCCGTGGGGCGGGGGAGGGTTAGGTTTAGGGCTCCCGGGGGGAGGTTAGGGTCGGGCTAGGGGAAGGGGGGGTTATGGTTTGGCACCCACGGGGGGAGATTAGAGTTAGGCACCCCCCTGGGGACTAAGGTTTAGGCGGCAGAAAAAAAGGGGGGTTAGGTTTAGGCACTTAGAGAAGGGATTAGGGTTAGGCACTTGGGGGGAGGTTAGGGTTAGGCACCCCTAAGGGAGGGTTAGGATCAGGGGGTAGAATAAATTAGTTTATACTTATGTTTAGCAAGACTGTGAAAACATCTGTACAATCGAGTAACATCTCACCTCACGCACATTTGCACTAGCTCTGACCTTACTCAGAAATTGCTAACTTCAGTGCACACTATGGGACCTCAGGCTGAGTACGGCATCACAGTGGATAATGTATGTATGCACATCCATGCAACGGCATTCAAACGCACTGGCACGCCTGGATTTCTCCAAACCCCCCCCCCCTGTCAACACTCACAAATGGTACTTCCTTTCAATCACTCTTTGATGGGTCTGCAAAGGGCACTGCGATCGCAGTCCAGAACACAATGGCTAGTTCGTGCATGCGCACTGTGATGCTTACGCATGTGCGGTAAGCAACAATCATCCGATTGAGTGCGTATTAGCAACTGTGATCCTTGCTGAATCAGGCCCATAGTTATATTGGATTCAATTATAGATATAGTACATTCTCCAATTTCTACATTATTATCTGGGCTAAAGATTGTACTTTTTTTCTGTGAACACAATTTTGATTAAATATGTCAAAGGGACACTCCTTAATATAATTGATCTATGCAATTAAAATAGTGTATTATTTATAAAAATAAGAAAATACAGCCATGAAGGTTCACAATGGTGTTTTCTTTTCACCTTTTTTACATTGGTGTAAATGTAGATGAACGCAACTTGAATAGATGTCTGTACAGTCTTCCTCAATGCTTTTACCGTGAATAAACATGTGAATGAAACAAGATACATTTCACAAACTGCCGCAGCACTAGCAAATGATAGTAACAATAGTCGTTGGTATGGTGACACTAGAAACAATGTTTTTTTATATCACCTCTTCTATATGAATTTTCACTAGCAAATAAGATACAGTGGGGAGATGTATCAAGCTTTGGGGACTTATTTATGAAGCCTTGGGTGCTAACACCAGATCATGTTTATGTCGGAAATTTAAAAGAGCAGTGCTTTTACTAGTCGCATTCTGCTAGTAATATCATTGCCCTTTTAAAATTTCAGGCATAAACACAATCGTAAGCATTGGGTTTTTGAACTCGACACTTAGGGGTCTATTTACTAAGCAATGTTAGGAGATAAAGTGGATGGTGATAAGGTACCAGCCAATCAGCTCCTAACTGCCATCTCGTAGGCTGTGTTTGAAAAATGGCAGTTAGGAGCTGATTAGCTTGTACCTTATCACCGTTCACTTTATCTCCTAACACAGCTTAGTAAATCGACCCCTTAGTAAATAAACCCGTTGGAGAGAAAGATAAACCAATCGGATTACAAGCTGTGCTGGAAAATGGCAGTTAGAAGATGACTGGTTGGTAATATCACTCTCCACTTTATCTTTCTCCAAAGCTTGATACATTATGTGAGGGTTTTATTGTATTGACTTGAAGACCCCCAGTCACTTAGGGCCCTATTTATCAAAATCCGCAATTTTATTGCGGTTATCCAGTGATGATAATGATTATTATCGCAAAGTTATCACACAAAAGTATCAACATCCTCATGCCGGGACATACGTAGCGTGCGATAAAGCCTCACCACAGACTTCTCACAGTATTTTTCGAAAACAAATATGGTGAGATGTCTCTGCACATGCGCCTTCTAGCTAGTACGACCCCCCCCCATCCCCCCTACCCTCTTGCCCCAGTGCTAGCACTTACTTGCCCGGTGATCGGTGAGTTCTTTCCTCCAGTCAGCTGATCTCCAGGCTCCTCCTGCACCAGGGCCGGACTGGCCATCTGGCATTTCTGGCAAATGCCAGAAGGGCTGATGGCATGATGGGCTGCTACGTATAGAAACCCTGGCCGAGCAGCTCTACTTCCCAGCGCACTGCTCAGCCTGGATACTGAGAGACAGGGGTGTGTGGCGGGACCAAGCCTCCACACGGAAAAACCACACCCCTTGCCACAAGTCCACGTACCGTCAGACAAGGCCATGCCCCTTTTGGTGCACTCATGCCAAGGCTGGTCTGGAGCCCCATTCTGTCCCTGTCCTGCACTATGACTCCGGTCAGCTGATGCTGTAAACTGAGATGCAGGTTTACAGCACAGCTGACCATGGTCACAGTGCAGTACAAGAGCTTACCGATCATCATTCACTGATCGATTACCTGGAAGCAGATAATTTTTTTTTTTCTAACTATTTTTTTTCCAGTGGTGAGCTTGTGGTCTATTTAGCCCACAAAGCTCATTACAGGGGCCGGCTCCTGTCTCTACTCTGCCTGTCAGAGCAGAGCAGGCGTTGGGGGACTTTGGGGAAAGCCCTGATAATGCCATCTGTATATTGCGTTATTATCACAGGGCTTTCCAGCTTATGTTTTTAGAATCTATTTTTATTAAATCTTAGGCGGTTCACATTTCCCATTACATGTATGGAAATTGCAATTTGCATACTAAAAATATGCAAATTAAAGGGCATAGAGTAATTTTTTTCACGAAAACTACTTCCAATTGCCCTTTAATTAAGTTATGTGATACTAAAATAATGTGAAAACGGTGTGAACACTTGATAAATAGGCCCCTTAGAAAGTTAGCTTTATAATATGTGTCCAGCAAATGTAACTATTTATTCTCAAAAATCCCAATTCATCTGGAAAACTAAAACAAACTGCAATTTATTATTCAATTTGCCTTAGAAGGGGAATATTTTGTTATGTGAATGTCATTAGTAGCACTTTTATATAAGACATCCTGATTTTAGATTTGGTAGTTCTTTAAGAAGATAATATTTTTTGTGCGTTTTATCCTAGACAACTAAGTGACTAAGTGACTGCTCCAGGAGCTGTACAAGGTTGTCTTAACAGCTGCTTCTTTTCATTGTTTGCCAATACAATATTTTTCCTCATATACCAACTCTTGTTTATTTCTGTTACAGCTACGGCAATGTACAGTTACCTGTATCAGGGCTCAAAATGGATTCTCCCTAGCAAATGGCTCGACATGTGGGCTATTTCCTTTCACCACTTTGTCATTTGCCAAAAATCACGGACAGTTATTTATGCTGGGATGTGAATCCTATGATGTTAGATGAATGCTGTCAATGTACATTTACAAATTCCATATGATAGTGCCTATTGTGTTATGTGTATATTATATTACCTACTGTATATACATTATACTGCAGATGCATTAGTGATGTTTTCAAAACATTGACTCCCATATTAAAGATAATGGATGTGAGAGGAAGCAGAAGGCATAACTATAGCCTAATGGGAAAGGCAGTTTGGAAAACTGAAGATCGCTTTGAAAGAGTCATATATACTGTAGTACCATTATGAACATGTCTCTAGCTCAGTTTCAGTTTAGTATTCGGAGTACTGTGTGTAGCTGCTGTCTTCCTTCTCTGTGATGCTCCAGTCCTAGGCAAAAAGTATAACACTCCACCTGTCTGGCATGGCCACCAGAATCTCACTCTTTATTGTCAATTGTTTGCAGAATGTAATAACTAAAAATTAAAATTAGGTTCAATAACGCACAGTGTGCAGCCAAGGCAGCATCTGGTATTATTTTCAGCCAGGAAAAAAACTCATTAAATGGAGACTGTTCTCACAACCAAAACTTCCTCCAACCATATTGTTTGTAGCTTGCAATGGATGACAGGCTCACAGTTTCAATTCATCTTTTAACTCTTCCGAATAATTATTTTACTGCTTAAAAAGAACACTTCCCAGAACATTTTAACATTTGATCCTCAATAGCATTCATTGAAACTGATACTCTTTAGAAAAATGAGGGCATTGTAGAGTGGTGGAGTGTTACATTGTGAAATAATTAAAAGTTAGAGAACATTAGTTGATTGTGAAACTGGAAAAAGTTATTTATCCTCCCCGTGTAACTGTTATAACCGGATGTAGTTAAGTTGCAGGTGATCGGGATGCTGGGGTTCAAACTCCCGGAGCTGGAATCACAACCTGCGGCCAGAAGGAATCCTGACCCGCCACCAGAATACCTGCGCCAGAATCCAGACTTCATTTAAGATGCCGAAGCCTGATTCCCAACAGCCGGCATCCCAAATGTAAGTAGAGCAGGGTGGGCTAGGTTTAGGCCGCCGGGTTGAGGGTTAGGTTTAGGCACCACTGGGGGAGGGTTAGGCTGTGGGCAGGGGGGTTATATTTAGGCACCACTGGGGGGGGTTAGGTTTAGGCACGAAGGGGGAGGGTTAGGTTTAGGCACTAACGGTTAAGGATAGGCAGCGGGGAGAGAAGGGTTAGGGTTAGGATGCTGGAAGTGGGGGTTAGTAGGTGAAGGGGGTAGGGTTAGGATACTTACCGAGCCCCTTTCGGGATTCTGAGCATCAGGATGCCGCTGTTGGTCTTCTGACAGCCGACATCCCGACTGCCCTTCTCCCGTATGTATTCCGTTATAACAATCATTTTGTAATCACTACAGAGCATGTATTATAGATTCATTACCTTCAAGAGAGTCAAAGTCTGCCTCCATCTGTTTCTAACATGTATATGTGTTGATATATTTCACAACTTGATTCATATAATCCCAACATTTTCTGTAAATACATTTTTTATTTAATTTACATGATAGAATAAGGTTTGAGGAAAATGTATAGTAAATAATAGTGCTCATAATTTGCACATTTATTCTCACAATGGACAATTCTCTATAAACATTTACTGACCAGTGTTGTGCACAGAAACCAGCACACGGGGTGTCTCAAAGAGACCTCAGCACCAATGCATCAAGGACTACCTACCCCATGCCTGGAAAATACACTACTCATCGCCCAGGTCACCCAAGTAAGTTGTCTATTTCCAGGAGGGGGGAAAGAGTTGTCCATGATGGCGTGGAGAATGTCCCATTGCGGCATCCCCTGTGCTGTCTCCTGTGCACGCCAATGATTTTAACATATATAATAATACATGTATAGGCATCAAAATAGATTGTACATGATGTTGTTGTGGATATATGTGAGATTAAGTACTGTTACTGTATTGGATTGTATTGAGGATTCTATGGGCTCTATTTACTACAATCCGCATTTGTAATGCAGATTGTAGTGTGATATTACTGACTGAATTTGCATTGCGAATTCAGGCAATATCACAGGGATTTACTACAAATCTCTTGCAGGGACAGAGCTTGTGATAAAGCTCTGTCCCTGTGAATCCCCTCCGCAGAATTATCACGATATTGTCGCAAAAAATATTGTGACAAGTGCCGACACATGTGCCAACAGTCAATGTCCTGCCCCCTGGCACTAAGCCCTGCCCCTTGACCGCAGATGTGATCTGCTTACTAAAAATAAGTAGTAATTAGGACTTGGAGTAGAATTTTACGAATTCTACTCCAAATGCCCTTTAGTAACTTTAGGTGAAACTAAAATAATGTGAAAAGGGTGTAAAAACACCCTTTTTCACTTTATTTTAGTAAAAATAATGTTAAAAATAGAGCCCTGTATGTATACATTATAATGCTGTACATATATTTATTGACAGTTTGCAAATGTGATACCTACTCAGTAATGGTGGGAGCCAGTTCACATTTACTTCACAATGAGAGTCCAGAAAAGTTAACACTTCTCCTTTAGCCACCGATGCTCCTAGCAGCCTGGTACGGATTAGTCCTTCACGTTTCTTAGTACGCACAATTCTGACCTTAGAATAATATGACATATATTCTTCTAATTCTTCCTTTAGATGTTCTGTAAAGATAGAAAAATATACATATTAGAGTATGAAAAATAGTTGTTGTTTAATGGTAATCAGATGTTATTATTATTATTATTATTATTATTATCATTTATTTATATGGCGCCACAAGTGTTCCGCAGCACCTTAGAAAGTACATAAACAAATTGTTGACCAGTGACTTACAGAACAATATAATACACGACCAGGACACGGATAATATACATTGCTACATAACCCCCAGATAAGCAACAGAGCATAAGCAACCAAGTGTTAGGTGCCCTAGTGGTAAGTAAGAAATAGATGAAACTAAAGTAGGGAGAATCACAAGAGGGTAGAGGGCCCTGCTCGTAAGAGCTTACATTCTAAAAGGGAGGGACAGACAAATAGGATTGACACAGAAGGGGTAGACGAGGCGGAAGGAGCATGTAGCAGCAAGTTAGGATGATAAGCTGGAAGGCTTTGATGAAGTAGTGGGTCAAGAGAGTCCGTTTGAAAAATTGCAAAGAGGTGGTGAGATGGGGAGAGGGATGCTTAAAGTTTAATTATTTTAGATATTTATGCATGCAATTTTTTTTACGAATTATATGCAGAATGTCAACATTTATCATTTGGAAACAGGACACTGTTTATGCACTCTCCAAATTCTACAAAGCAAAATTATCCATATCTTGCACTGATGAGATTTCACATAATTTGTTCTGTGCGAGTTTGATTTATGACTTTGCGGGGTATATTTACTAAAGTGCTGATTTTTAGAAGAGATGTTGCCATAGCAACCAATCAGATTCTACTTAACATTTATCTAGCACCAGCTAGAATCTGATTAGTTGCTGTGGGCAACATCTCCACTTATAAAAACCCGCACTGTAAATATATCCCTGCATCTCTGGCTTTCTCTCTGTTAGAAAACCTGTGCTTGATCCATGGTTGGCCACTAGGGAAAGCACAGGGCAATTTAGATAGCTTTACTCCAGTGATTCCCAACCTTGGTCCTCAAGGCACACTAACAGTCCTGGTTTTAGTGATATCCATGATTGTGCACAGTTGGTTAAATCAAAATAACTGAGGTGCTAATTAAGTGACTTGTGCTGAGGTTTGGCTATCCCTAAAACCTGAACTGTTAGTGTGCCTTTAGGACCGTGGTTGGGAACCCCTGGTCTACTCAATAATCCTAGGCTGCAGTGTGGTGTTTTACTGTTGAATAATACTTACAATATAAATATTATTAAAGTCCTAAATCTATTATTTGGAAAAAAAATCTGCTATGTAATATTTTAGATTTTGATTTTCAGACAACTTGAACTGATGATAGGTTTTGCAATTTTGTCTGAAATTAACATCTTGTGTAATTTTGTAGTCTCTCTGTGATCTGATTTGTCTTGTGTGTACAGTTATTTGCTGAGTAAAAGGTATAGAGTCTGTGGCACATCCAAGTGACTAGATGGGTCTGACGCTTATATTTACCATATATTACAATATGCCACAATAATATCCATACAATAGATGATTGGCCCACATGACTGGATTCTCTTGGGTCTTCCCAACCCAATACCGCTTTCTTAAAATATTATTTTCAATACTTTGAATTCTTAAAGGTATTATCTACAAGGATAAAGTTACATTGCTGACTGTACAGTTCCTACTTACGTATCTAATTTCTAGGTTTTACAATTGTATTATAGGAAATTATCAGATCAAAGAAGATGAATGATGCAGAGATTTGATAGCGATAAAGAAATACTGTATATTCAGGGCTGTGAAACTTATTTCTTGCCTGGTAAGAAGATCAGGTATTCCCACTTTAATGCCGAAATCCTCAATTATTGCTTCCCATACAATCACCCTTCTATAAATTCATGGTATATTGTAATATTGCTTGAGGAGTGAGCTTTTTCTCTGCAAGTTTTCACTTTTTAAACTCGAGCATTAAGTATTGTCCTTCGCTGTCATTTTAACAAGACATTCTCCAAAGGAAATTATAACATGACACGCAAAGTATTGAGTAGAATGGGGCGCAATGGCCTTCAAATCTCTTGAAGACAACACGTTGAAGTCATTTATTGCCACTGAATTCTAACCAGGCCAGCAGTGTGTGACTATAAAACATTAGAGTATGATGACTACATTTATAATCCACAATATTACATAAATTTTACTTGCAGCAGGTCAGACCTTAGGGAGTTGTCAGTATTTACATTTTACACCAAGCAATAAACGGAGCACCTAAGATAGAGAGAAGTCAGCAATTCTGTCAATAGGAATAAGAGGCTGCCCAATTTGTGATTCAGAAAGAAAATATATTATTGGTTCCTTCCCACTGTAGATTAGATAAGGTTGTAAATCAAAAATCTGATGTGTGCCAAGCACCTAACTGGGCAGGAGTTGGCTCAGGATGTGACAAACAAGACTTGTGAAGAAGTGAGCGTAGCCTAAATACTGTCAGTGCTGTTATGATAAAGGGCACAGCAGTGCTCTCTTTGTCTGATAACCCATAAAACATTCTCCTATTGTAATTATTAATACAGCTCCCTATAGCGTTCTTCATGTTTGAATATTTATTTCCTCAAACAGACATACAAGAGGCCATAGCACTGACATTATAAAGGTATCTGAGCACACTTGCTCAGGTTGGTAAAATATCATTACATATTGTATTTGCTTTGTACAAAGTAAAAAATAAAATAGATTGCAGTGTACTGTACTAAAAAGTCACAAAACTCTGAGGTTAAGGTAAGACAAATCTCTTTCATCATTGGCATTCAAAAGCATTTAATCTTATACCATGTAGTAATAGCACTTTGAGTAGTAAACAATAAACTAGTTACAGATCTACATATAGCACATACATAAAATCTTTCAGGCACATATTCCTAACAAAACTGAGCTTAGAAAATAAATTACCATCAAAGTTTTGGTTCCTAGCAGTCTGTCCAAGGCCACAAGTCTCTAAGAGTCATGGTTATACATAGAGCACACAGTCAGAACAAAGTACAGCTATATGTAGTGTGATGCCATGCTCTGCCTATATCGAAAAGTGAATGCAGAACGACGGGACCTCAGAAGGGTTGGGTACGGGATGCCGGTGCTCGGGATCCCGACGGTCAAAATCCCGATGCCGGCATCCTGCTGCACCCGAAGACCAAGGTTGAAGATTAACCTGTGTGAACATTGGACATCTGAGGTGTTGAGCACCAGACAATAATTGCTAAGTAGGCAAACTGCATGAAAGGGGGGTCTCCCCTCTTTCAAACAGTAGTGTTCCCACGTATATTCATGCCCATATGGTGGAGATAGGCCATATTGGTTCCCTAGCTTATCTATGTACACCAGACAATATGTACTAAGGGGCATCATCATTTAAAAGAGAAATTGCTCTCTGTCTAAGGCTGCCCTTTAAATATTGGAAGTTACAGTAGTTATATGTTTCTGTAGTGCAGTCTTTTCTGTCTGGTTATCAGGCTATAACTTCTACGGGGGCACATAATTTCAAAGGGACTACATTTTTCTATGTTGTACTGTGGGGGACATATAGGGATATAAACACTCTCTCCTCACCCTTTTCATACATTCTTTTTTTTATACAAAGGTAGATGTCACTTCTGGACCAGTGCAGACAGGGCAGGGCCAGATTATGGAGGGGGCGTGGACGGGGAGGTTGCCCATGGGGCTCTCACACATTGGGGGCCCCCACAGTGCCACAGATATTTCCCCAACCTGGCTGGCTCCCAGCAGCAGTGTATTACATCACAACTATTGCTGGGAGCCAGTTCCCATGGGATTTGTAGTACTGTATGTGCAGTTTCCACATTCAGTGCATGGAGGCAGAACTACACCCACTAGCATGCACTGTGTATACAGCTCATTCAGTGATACAGCTGAGTGTTGCTGGGTGATGGATGCGAGCGGGTGCAGATAGACCCCTGCGTTGTGTGCTGCTGGGTCTTGTCTGATTCCCTGTTATTTACCAGGGGAATGAGTATCTGATAGCCACCTTAGCCAGGGGGGTAGTTAAAATCATGGCTGTTATGATGACGGTGCTCAGAATGCTGGTGATGGAACCCCGACACCAGTCAGAATCCCGGCGTGGCATCCCAATCGCTGACATCCCAAGAGTAAGTAGTGGATTTAGTGGGAGGGTTAGGGTTAAGGGATAGGGTTAGATACTAGTGGGAGGGTTAGGGTTAGGCACTAGGGGGGGAGGGTTAGGGACTAGGGAGGGGGTTAGGGTTAGGTACTAGGGGGGGAGGTTTAGGCACTAGGTATGGAGGTTAGGTTTAGGGTGTGGGGAGAGACGATTAGGGGTAGGGTTACAGGTAGGACTAGGATACTTACCGACAGGTGTCAGTATCCTACAGTAACTGTGTTGGGATGCTGGTGTCAAGATTCTGACCACTGGGATTCCAAACACCGGCACTCCATACCCAACCCTTAGCCAGGACCCTGCAGCTGTGTTTGCAGCATTGTCATGGATGCCGGCTGGCGGTTTCAAGGAAGAGCTGGTTTTGTGCTCCTACATAGCACAGTGTGAGTCACAAACACATATTTTTTTTTTTTCAAATACTTCATTAAAAGTCTGTATTTGTATACACTGGAGCGCCATCCCCATTTTAAATGCAAATTGTTTTGAAAAGGAAACACTATTACCATTTATAACTAATTTTTATGGTTCTTATGGTGTCAATTATATTGGTAGCATAGTGGCAGGGGCAGAACTATGGGAGACAATGGAGGCGCCTGCCGCCAGGCTCCAGCTCTGAAAGGGCACCTCCTCCATTGCCTACAATATGTTCACCCCACTTAGGACTGTAACTATGTAGCCGGAGTGTACCGAGCTCCAAAGTGTACAGATGAGAACTCAAAACATATATATATATATATATATATACATAAGGACGTTAGTGTTCTATGCCTTTAAGGTAACCCTTAATCCTGGAAGAATCCTGGTAATAGAGGTATAAGGCTCATTTGATTCATCAGATTGATTCTGTGTGTAGAACAATGTTGTTTATACTTAATAGCATAAAAAGTCACATGTGATCCATGGCCAGTCAGTACATTAGAAAGAGTGTGTTTTTAAGCACTATTACCTTTTGCTTGTAATGTGCCAAATGGCACTTCAAGCGATCCAGAGTTTATGTTAGTAATACAGGTTGAGTCTCCCATATCCAAATATTCCGAAATACGGAATATTACAATATACAGAATAATTTTGGCATGACTGAGATAATGAAACCTTTGATTTTTGATGGTTCAATGTACACAAACTTTGTCTAAGGCACAAATTATTACAAATATTGTATAAAATTACCTTCAGGCTGTGTGTATAAGGTGTATATGAAACATAAATTAATTTCATTTCTGTACACACACTTTGCTTGAGTCACAAAATTATTGAAAATACTGTATAAAATGACCTGCAGGCTGTGTGTTTAAGGTGTATATAATACATAAATGCATTCTGTGTGTATATTTGGACCCCATTCCCAAGATATTTCATTATGATATGCAAATATTCCAAAATACGGAATATTCCGTTATCCAAAATACCCCTGGTCCCAAGCATTTTGGATATGGGAGACTCAACCTGTACTGTCAAATATGCATGTGTGGCTGCACCTACTCAACCTCCTTAATTAAAGTCTGTATTCCACAACTAGTGAGCTGCTCAGCCTCCTTAATGCAGCCAAGTGGTACAGCTTGTAGAGGAAATGCTGATCAGGGAGGTAGTGTGCCACCGTTGATGAATTAAAGGCACTCCTTTCACACATGCTGATGCTGCCGGGAGTCACCCTTGAAGGTCACTTGGAGTCACAATTTAACAGACCCTACCGGGTTTCTCAGCTTATTCCTTAGAGAGAAGGTATAATTTATTTATTTGGATACATTTGAGGTCCCTTACTTTACTTCCTCTTCATCTCCTATAATGAAGTTGTTTTCTTGGCACTTATATGTAATGGAACAGGTCCAAAATAATTATATTATTATTATGAGTCTCCACAGTTCTCAATACAAAATTTAATGATGTAAAAAAAAAATGGAATTGTTCCAGTATGCGGTCAGGAAGCCGGCGGTCGAAATCTTAATACTGATGCCTATCATTAGCCCCATGCTGAAATCCTGATGACCGGCATACCGATCCCAGGTAAGCCGGGCGTCAGGAGCAGATAGCAGCACGGGGGGTTAGGTTTAGCGTCTCCAGGGGGGACTTAGGGTTAGGCTAGGGGAAAGGGGGGGTTAGGGTCAGGCACCCACCTGGGAGGGTTAGGTTTAGGGTGCGGGAGGGAGGGTTAGGTTTAGGCACCCCTGGCGAGAGCTAAGGGTTTGGCACTAAGGGGGAGGTTAGGGTTAGGGGGGGAAAGGGTTAGGGATAGCTTAAATACTTACCCTGTTGGGATCTTCATTCTTCTGCCTTCCGGCATCGGTATTACATCCGCCGAGCTATAGTCTGGCTGTATGTCATACCGATTCCATTGTTCCCTATTATATGTTGTATGCACTGTGCTCTATTGGAAAGTAACACATACATGGGACTAATACAAATCATTATACAGACTTAACTGTGAAATAAAGAACTGGATGGACAATATTACAATAAAAATAGTGTATTCCCTGCTGTGAAATTCTATCCATTTATTTTGTTCAGCTAAGCGGTATAATCAACATAAACAGTACCACACTTGTTAGGCGTGAAATAAAAATTTAAACACAAACATCATTTTTGAATTTGCAGTTATACTAAAGTTAATATAAACACTAAAACATATGGCCTGATTTAATATCTCATAGGGAATGCAGAAATTGCACTAACATAAAGCTATTACTGTATGCAATTATTTTTGTGTTTCCAATGCAATACAGAGCAGGCAACTACCAGAATGTTAGCACTTGATCTTAAATAACAATAATAAAGGTTAAGATTTGCACAGCTGCTCGTGTTTAGTTGCACTTCTGAGCATAAGAAATATGTCTAGTAAACATATTATGTTCTTGTACTTGAATCATGAAGTATCCTGAACAAATTTCAAGTTCAATAAATACTTTGGCCTTGATTCTATAAGCTTTTATAGTAAGTCTGGAAGTGAACCTTGCATTACATCTTTTTCTCAGATATAGAATTTTTAACTAGTGATGTACATGTATTCTGTAGAATAGAATCCCTTTGGTGTATGCATATCTGTATACACAAAGGACATCTTGAAAGTGGTTGAGAATTATTAAGATCAATATAGGAGCAAAAACATGCAAATTGCTAATATACTACTGCCCATTCATTGACAAGGTACTATAAAGTTTAGATGGTAAGTAGGAAAATGTTAAATTCCATATCCATGGATCCTGGTATTTGTCAAGCCCATATTTGCATACAGTATTTCATATAATCATACATACTCCTACCAATAGAATCCAATAAGCATTATGTATAGAATGTACTGTACCGTCTCTGCCTGTGTCTGCAACTGACCCATTAATAAAGGGACTTATTGATTTTAGGTCATGGCCTCACTAGTATGGGGGCTTGGTTGGAAGCATATTTTGTATGGCTTGATGGATACAGGATGTGAACAATGTTTTCCAGATTCCTTTTAAAGAAACAAAAGTCTCTAAAAAGCCACTTACACTCACACACCATTATTTAGCACCATTGTTGTCACCTGTTTTCATGCAGTGCATGTGAATAGCTAGTTTTAATATGTCCTTTGTGGGGAGTTTTTTTTATTCTCTAGTTAATGGGTGACGTGGGCGACACAATACATGCTATACAGATTATAAGATAGCCACAATTATACACCTGATCGATTGGTGTGTTTCTTGAAGAGATTTCATTTAGCTGGTTTTGCAGATGGGATATTAATAAGATCTACAAACAGAGCATGGTTGCCAGGGCTGTGCAAAGCTTTTATAATCATACAAAAGGCCCAAATTCTAATACCAGCTCATCATCCATAATGTCTCCACTAATTTCAGCTACTTCTTCTTTTCCATCTATTCTAGAAACATAATATACAGCAGGGCATGTGGATAGTATGCTGCACATATACTGTGAATCAATATATTTTAAATGTTCACAGGAAAAAAAGAAGTTCTGTAATAAAAGTAATCCAGGTGTTGCTTTACTTTCCAGAGTTGCTTAGTTTCTAAATTAAGGTCATTGCAGAAAAAAAGGAAACATTTAAATTAGAGATGAGCGGGTCCGGTCCCTCTGAGAACCGGACCCACCAGCACCCCCACTGGCAACATCCCCCATTGCCGACACCACCGCTGCCGACACCACCGCTGCCGACACTCCTGCACTGCTGCCCAACATACCGAGGACACTGTCAGTGACCCCCACACTGCCGACACTACCGACACTCCCCCAGTGAGGACACCACCAGCACCCCTGCACTGCCGACACAGTCAGCAAACCTGAATGGAGGACACCGCTGACACCCCTGCTCTGCCGACACCGCCGGCACCCTGCATTGAGAACACCCCTACACTGCCGACACAGTCAGCAAACCTGCACTGAGGACACCGCTGGCACCCCCACTCTGCCGACACCGCCGGCACCTTGCATTGAGAACACCCCTGCACTGCCGACACAGTCAGCAAACCTGCATTGAGGACACCGCTGTCACCCCCGCTCTGCCGACACCACCGGTACCCTTCACTGAGAACACTGCCAGCACTGCCCTTCCATGCACTGAGGACACCGCCAGCAACCCCCGCACTGCTGACACAGTCAGCAAATCTGCAATGAGGACACCACTGGCACCCCCGCACTGCTGACACAGCCAGCAAACCTGCACTAAAGACACCGCTGGCACCCCCGCACTGCCGACACAGTCAGCAGACATGCACTAAGACACTGCTGGCACCCCCGCACTGCCGACACAGCCAGCAAACATGCACTAAGACACTGCTGGCACCCCCGCATTGCCGACACAGCCAGCAAACATGCACTAAGACACTGCTGGCACCCCCGCACTGTCGACACAGCCAGCAAACCTGCACTAAAGACGCTGCTGGCACCCCCGCTCTGCTGACATCACCGGTATCCTTCACTGAGGATACTGCCAGTACCGCAAGCACTGTCATTCCATGTACTGAGGACACCGTCAGCAACCCCGCTCTGCTGACAATGCTGTCACAATAAGTGCGCTATTGGTGTATCCAATCCACACTATATAACACACTGTATCCGTGTTGGAAATTAGAAACTGAACTGCCACATGTTAGTGCCACCCACTGTGTCACTTAGCTTAGTCAGCCAGCTAGCTGGATGCAACCTTTTGGCCTTAACTAGATTAAGCAAATAATATTGTGAGGTGGTCAAAATTGATTGGAAATTACTGGAAATAAATGTTATTGAGGTTAATTATACTGTAGGAACAAAAACTGGCCCATTTTATGTGATTTTAGCTGTTTTTATAATTTTTTAAGAAAAAATACAGATCCAAAACCAAATCACGAAAACAAAACACGGAGGTGAGGTTTTGGCAAAACCAGTACAGATCCAAAACCAGGGTAGATCCAGATCCAAAACCAAAATACGGGGGTCGGCGCACATCTCTAATTTAAATGAATAAATTTGCCCCTGGTTTGAATTGTTACTGTGATCTACAATAGTTATTCCGTAATTGTCTGGGATGTGTACAGGGGTGTTTTAAGAGAGGAGGGGGCCCATGTGCAGGCTACACTGTGTGGACCTCCTCCTCTCTGTGGTGCAGTAGACTATGGCACCAGACTGCAGTAGACTATGTCATGTGCAGGTGTTTGGTAACATGGCGCCTGTCCCGGAGACACCTCTATTGCACCTACACAAATCTTTGGGAAAATGGTTGCTGCGCCATTTTCGCTGTGATTTGCGGTGCTACTGCAGTGCCAACAGGGCACTCCTGGAAAGTAAGTATTAAACATGGCTGCAGAGTGTACATTGTGGGCCCCCCCTGCACTTAGGGGTCCATGTGCACTGCACACCCTGCACCTATTATAGATAAACCAAAGGATGTGTACAATTAATAGAAAGTAAGGAGTGCACATAAAATATGCTCACAAATGGTCTAACAAGACTCCTGTTTTGTGTTTCTGAATGCAATAACGCTCTGATTCACTATGTCAATTGTTTTGCTTTCAGTGAAGACCTTTCTCAAGTCAGAATAGATGGGAACTGCTGGAACTCCCTGCTGTGTCCTGAGAAATGGCAGATAGGAATGAGGATTTCACTTAAGAAAAAAAGGCAGGTAGAAAATACTAAGGAAAGTGGTATATATAATGGTTCTATAGAAGTAGTTTCTCATAAAATCATATATTTCTTCCCCTCTTACTAGTACTTTTAAGAGGAGAGGTTTTGAAAAATTCAATACAAGAAAACTTGATTTTATGCTGCTGTTTCAGTGATTGCTCAATGCAGTGTTTATCGAGTACCTAATTGATAGCTTACCTGTTCTCATAACAAAATAGGAGCCATAAATCTTTTCTGGACAGATGTGAAATTATGTTTTAAAGTTAATTTATCAGTTTTGCGTTGCTAGGTTACAGCTGTTTAAAAAGAAAACTGTGTGATTTATTAGGACCATTAATATCTATACACTCTATAGTGTAATCTCTCAATCTTCACCTTCTATAACCACATTATTAATAGGGCCTTGCCTTACAATACTATGTGATTCAGCTGCTGGTTTTTTGAACATGCTCAAGGAAAATATGTCCTTGTTATTTTGGCAGATATAAAAAAGTTATTAGCTTTATTAACACAGCATGAATCATTTATATCTATTAAGAAGCGTTGTAGTTAACTGAAGAGTAAAAATGTAACACTGCTTTTCATACAGAATATTAAATAAGGACTTCAGAGTGTAGCACAAAATTATCCTAACAGTTTGGCATGTGCCCTTTGAGAAAGAGTAGTGAGTAAAATTATTAAATACAGAGGTAGAAGTGCTCAGTGGTTTAGTGCACTAGCCCTGGCAGTCACATTAAGTTAGTCGTAGCACACATAGTTTATAATTCCATTTTCAGCTATAATATCTCCGTTATGTAATAGATTAGCATTGTAAATGAGCAAATTACTGTGGATTACTAGGGTAATTTGATTATTTAACACTATTATCTCATGTTTTCTGTATAAGTCATGTCTGTGGACACATTTTTTTCTCAAGATTAAGCAATAATTATTTAAAAAACAGGATGTAGAGCAATTAAATAAGACGGTAAAGTTTTTTTCTTATGTAATTTTTTTCCAGTCTTGTTATTCTGCTATCACCCTTTACTGTGATTTCTTCATCTCATTTGATTTATTTTTATCAGCTTACAAAAACTTCCAGCACAGGGCAGCACAGATGGTGTTATGGTTAGCATTACTACCTCACAGCACTGAGGTTGAGGGTTCTGTTCCCACTATGGCCCTAACTGCGTGGAGTTTGCATATTCTCCCTGTGCTTGCGTGGGTTTCCTCCGGGTGCTCCGGTTTCCTCCCACACTCCAAAAATATACTGGTAGGTTAATTGGCTCCCAACACAAATTTACTCTAGTGTGTATTAGAGATGAGCGGTTCGGATTCTGTGGAATCCGAACCGCTCCGAACATTGGGGATCCGAGTCCACCCGAACCCTGTTCGGGTGTTCACCGCCTGACTCGGATCCCCGTTCGGGGCCGAACGGCGGCCGCCTGATGTCGGATTCTCACTAGAGAATCCGACATCAGGTCTCCTCGCGTGTAGGGCAGAGCGCAGTGATAGCGCTCTGCCCTACACAGACACAGACACACAGCCGCCAGCGGCAGCTGTGTGTTTGTTACAGCAGCCAATGAGAGTCACACAGACTCTCATTGGCTGCTGCACGGAGGGAGCCGGCTGGAGCTCACACATGAGCTCCGTCTTCCGGCTCCCTCCTCAGCGTGTGACAGAGCGGACGGCGCGGGAGCGGGGATACAGGTAAGTTTTTATTTTTTAATTTGTGCAAGGGCCGGCGGCGCTACTGGGGGGGGTCTGCTACTGGGGGGGCTATACTACTGGAGGGGCCTGCTACTGGGGGGGGCTATACTACTGGGGGGTCTGCTACTGGGGGGGCCATACTACTGAGGGGCCTGCTACTGGCGGGGGCCATACTACTGGGGGGGGCCTGCTACTGGGGCAGCCTACTACAGGGGGGGGCATAATACAGGGGGGGCCCATACTACAGGGGGGGCTACTACAGGGGCAGCCTACTACTGGGGGGGGCCTGCTACTGGGGCAGCCTACTACTGGGGGGGCCATACTACTGGGGGGGGCCATACTACTGGGGGGCATACTACTGGGTGGCATGATAATGGGGGGCATACTACTGGGGGGGCCTGCTAATGGGGGGCATACTACTGGGTGGCATGCTAATGGGGGGCATACTACTGGGGGGGCCTGCTAATGGGGGGCATACTACTGGGGGGCATTCTACTGGGGGCACTGCATAGTGGACCCTACTACTAAAGGGACTGCATAGGGGGCACCACTGCTGGGGGACATTGTGTAAGGGACACCGCTACTGTGGGCATTGTGTAAAAGGGTCACTACTTTGGGCATTGTGTAAAAGGGGCACTACTGTGTGTCGTAACATAAATAAGAGACACTACTTTATGGTGTAATGTGAATCAGGCCCTATGTGCGGTGTAATGCGAATAAGATTGTGCACTGTGACTCCTAGGGCCGTAGCCCACTTTGTAAACAAGTACTGTGACTCTGCTGGCCGTACCCCACTGGGTGGGTGCACTACTTTTCATTTCTGCCACTGCTGTGTGGCAATGTGTCATAGATGTGCTTTATACTGTGGTGTCTGTGTCGTTGTGCCGCTGCTTTGTCGCTTAGTAACCAGTCGGCTCACTGCAACCTTTGGCCAATAATGTTGAAAACAATATTATAAGCTGTGATATGGTCTAAATTGACTGGAAATTAATGTTATTGAGGTTAATAATACTCTAGGAAGAAAAAAAAGACCAATTTATGTGATTTTAGCTTTTTTTGTCAATTATTGTAAAAAAATCCAAATCCAAATCCAAAGCCAGTCACCGCAGTTTGGCAAATCCAAATCCAAATCCAAAGCCGGACGACGAATTAGAACCAAATCCAAATCCGGCAAAAATGGTCCGGCGCACATCCCTAGTGTGTATGTGTGTGAGCATGTGATAGGGAATATAGATTGTAAGCTCCACTGGGGCAGGGACTGATGCGAATGGGCACATTTTCTGTGTAAAGTGCCACAGAACATATGCGCGCTATATAAATAATTGGTAATAAATATATAAATAACTTTCTATTAGAGATGAGTGAAGTTTTTTAACATTTTCTTAAAAATATTCAGCTTGACTACATCATATTTCATGTTTCACATGTTTTTAGAGTATGTGTACCCAGCCCTACTCCGAACACACTACACGGCAGGGTGAATTGACAGCTCTATTCATAACATAATTGTGAATTTTGTGAGTTTACATAACCATGTTGCACTGCAGGTGGCACAGAAGTAAAATGTGCAGAGAAATTGATCGTTGAGAATTTATGGGTCTTAGATCAATGGCACATTTCAGGGTAAAAAAAGCTGCCCAGTATTTCTTGGCTACATGCAAAAGCAGCCACTATTTTCGCTGCATGCAAAAAAAAAAAAAAAAAATGCACCTCTTGTGTTTGTTCCAAGAGCAAAGTGCTACTTGTTTTTTTTTTTATTTTGCTCCTAATGGATACCCATATTGCAGAATGGCCTTCCATAGAATACAGAAGTAAGAGAAGAACACAAAGATACTATCACTAAACATTTACCACCTGTGCAAAACGGCCTCTCATGCTACAAAACTTAATTTGTGCTTCAATGGTCACAATTTCACTCATCTTTATTTTCAACCAATGCTACTTGTTCTTCACTTTGCGACTGCGAGTCCCTTTATTGCCATCCACAACTCTTTTGGCCACTTTTTCAATCTATACTCTTCTATTTCAGTAGCTCTTTTCTGGAATTTTTTGATTGTCTTTGTATGACACTGTCTAAGGGGATGTAGTTAATAGACCTGTGGATGTAATGCCGCCGGTCTAAATCCCAGCACTACCTGCCCAACACGGGACTTAAAATAGGCATCAAAATACCGATGCCTATCTTAATCCTGACGCCGAAAGATCGATCCCGCCATCCCGATCATTGTGTGCCGGTAAGTATAACACTTAGCCCGGGGATGGGGGGGTTAGGTTTAGGAACCCCCGGGGGTACTTAGGATTAGGCATCCCCCTGGGGAAGGTTAGGGTTAGGCTAGGGGAAGGGAGGGGTTATGGTCAGGCACCACCGGGGGGAGGTTAGGGTTAGGCACCTGTCCGAGAGGGTTAGGTTTAGGGTGAGGGGAGGGGGAGTTAGGTTTAGGCACCCCTGAGGGGAGGTTAGGGTTAGGCACTAGGGGGGGATGTTAGGGTTAGACACCCGTAAATCAGGGTTAGGGAGGGAGAGGGGAGGGTTAGGATATTTACCACCGGGCGTCGGGATCTCCTACTGTCGGCCTTCCACTGTCGGGACTTGAACCCGCGGCTATTGAGCCATCGATATTTCAATCCAATTCCTGTCTAACACCTCAGGGGACACACTTACTGAACAGTGGTCTTTCAAATGATTTAAAATAGCAATAATATTAAATGCAAAACCAGGTGTGTTTTGTATTTAATATCTATTAGATTCTGCAGGCAAAAACCACTGTAATTGGCATCTTTGAAAAGCCACTGTTTAATATATATAATCCCTTTACTTTATTGTGACTTGCCAAATTACCACTTTATTAAAAAACATATAGAATATATACTGTACTTGTTCTATGATAGACACCAGTTTAAATGTAGCCATAATAAGTTCTCATTTTCACCTGGATTCCACCATCAGCCTGTGAGGCTCAGTAATCAAAAAAGACTCTTAACATGCTCAGATTGTGTGTAATTCAAACCATGTTACTTTATAGGGGGTGTGCTCAGATTCCTATATCAATGGCACAAATTGTGCCTTATGCTTTATAAATTATCAACCTATAATATTATTAGGGTTACTACATACTTACCAACCCTCCCTCATTGTCAGGGAGACTCCCTGAAATAGCAGCAATCTCCCTGTCTCCCTGAAGAGTCTACCAATCTCCCTCATTTCACCTTACCCCCCATTATGACACTGTTATATAAAAGAAAAAACAGAGATATATACATTCAAATGGGATCATTAGTATAATTTCCCTGCATTGGTTATAAGGCACAATGATCCCTATGGTTACATGTATTTTCTGAGAAGTATCAGTGTGTTTTCTTCAACAAGTAGATCTTACTAACTACTTTGGGGCTCATTTACATGTGTATGTAAATCAATTTTGTGACACGCCCCTCAGATGTAGCCATCCACGCCCACTTTACAGCCGTGCTCATAGGTGCTGCTTTCACAATCTCCCTGAAATGCTTTTTCAAAAGTAGGCAAGTATGGGTTACTATGAACCTCCAATGACAAAGCACAGCATTTGAAAATGCAAACAGACAAAAAAAAATAGCAATATAGAAATTTGTTATTTTTAGGGGTGTGCACCGGCCACTTTTCGTGTTTTGTGTTTTGGTTTTGGATCTGGATCTTTCTTCGTGTTTTGGATCTGGATTGGTTTTGCCAAAACCACCCTTCCGTGTTTTGGGTTCTGGGTTTTGTGTTTTGGATCTGTATTTTTTTGAAAAAAAGCATAAAAACAGCTAAAATCACAGAATTTGTAGGTTTTTCTGCTCCTATGCTATTATTAACCTCAATAACCTTAATTTCCACTCATTTCCAGTCTATTCTGAACACCTCACACCTCACAATAGTGTTTTTATGTCCAAAAGGTTGCACCGAGGTAGCTGGATGACTATGCTAAGCGACACGAGTGGGCGGCACAAACACGTGACCCATCTAGGAGTGACACTGCAGTGGCAGACAGGATGGCAGTTAGAAAAACTAGGCCCCAAACTGTACATAATGCAAAGAAAAAAAGAGGTGCAAGATGGAATTGTCCTTGGGCCCTCCCACCCACCCTTATGTTGTATAAACAGGACATGCACACTTTAACAAATCAATCATTTCAGCGCCAGGGTCTGCCACACAACTGTGGCTGAAATGATTGGTTCGTTTGGGCCCCCACAAAACAAGCTGGCAATTAATGTGTCCCTGCACAAACTGGCTCTACGGAGGCAAGATGTCATCCTCATCCTCCTCATCCACCGATTCCTCACCCTCTTCAGTGTGTACATCCTCATCCTCACAAAGTATTAACTCGTCCCCACTTGAATCCACCACCACAGGTCCCTCTGTACGTTCTGGAGGCTGGTCTCCCTGGAAGAGCTGATAATTCATTTTGATGAACATCATCTTCTCCACATTCTGTGGAAGCAACCTCCTACGCCTTTCGCTGACAAGGTTCCCGGCTGCACTAAACACTCTTTCGGAGTACACACTGGAGGGGGGGCAACTCAGGTAAAATAGAGCCAGTTTGTACAGGGGCCTCCAAATTGCCTCTTTTTCCTGCCAGTACAGGTATGGACTGTCTGACATGCCTACTTGGATGCTGTCACCGATGTAATCCTCCACCATTCTGTCAATGGTGACAGTATCATATGCAGTGACAGTAGACATGTCAGAAATTGTTGCCAGGTCCTTCAGTCCGGACCAGATGTCCAAACTTGGTCCTGCCTGCCCTGCATCACCGCCAGCGGGTTGCTTAGGATACCTAAGTTTTTTCCTGGCAGCCCCAGTTGCGGGAGAAAATGAAGAAGGAGCCGTTGACGTGTCACGTTCCGCTTCAGCTGACAGTGTGTTCACCAGCAGGTCTTTGCACCTCTGCAGGCTTGTGTCGGCCGGAAAGAGAGACACCACATAGGCTTTAAACCTAGGATCGAGCACGGTGGCCAAAATGTAGTGGTCTGATTTCAACAGATTGACCACCCTGGAATCCTGGCAAAGCGAATGAAGGGCTTCATCCACAAGTCCCACATGCCGAGCGGAATCGCTCCGTCTTAGCTCCTCCTTCACTTTCTCCAGCTGCTTCTGCAAAAGCCTGATGAGGGGAATGACCTGACTCAAGCTGGCAGTGTCTGAACTGACTTCACGTGTGGCAAGTTCGAAGGGCTGAAGAACCTTGCACAACACGGAAATCATTCTCCACTGCGCTTGAGTCAGGTGCATACCCCCTCCTTTGCCTATGTCATAGGTGGATGTATAGGCTTGTATGGCCTTTTGCTGCTCCTCCATCCTCTGAAGCATATAGAGGGTTGAGTTCCACCGCGTCACAACCTCTTGCTTCAGGTGATGGCGGGGCAGGTTCAAGAGTGTTTGCTGGCGCTCCAGTCTTCGGCACGCAGTCGCTGAATGGCGAAAGTGGCCAGAAATTTTTCGGGCCACCCAAAGCGTCTCCTGCACGCCCCTGTCGCTTTTCAGAAAATTCTGCACCACCAAGTTTATTGTGTGAGCAAAACATGGGACGTGCTGGAATTTGCCCAGATGTAATGCCCGCACAATATTGGTGGCGTTGTCAGATATCACAAATCCCCAGGAGAGTCTAAGTGGGGTAAGCCACTGGGCGATGATTTCCCTCAGTTTCTCTAAGAGGTTGTCGGCGGTGTGCCTCTTACTGAAACCGGTGATACACAGCGTAGCCTGCCTTGTAACGAGCTGGCGTTTCTGAGATGCTGCTACTGGTGACGCTGCTGCTGTTGCTGCGTAAGGTGATACATCTACCCAGTGGGCTGTCACAGTCATATAGTCCTTAGTCTGCCCTGTTCCACTTGTCCACATGTCCGTGGTTAAGTGGACATTGTGTACAACGGCATTTTTCAGGACACTGAGGACACTTTTTCTGACGTTTCTGTACAGTCTCGGTATCGCCTGCCTAGTGAAGTGGAATCTAGACGGGATTTGGAACCGGGGACACACTACCTCCATCAATTGTCTAAATCCCACTGCACTAATGGCGGATACCGGACGCACGTCTAACACCAACATAGCAGTCAAGGCCTCAGTTATACGTTTTGCTTCAGGATGACTGCTGTCGTACTTCATCCTCCTCGCTAAGGACTGTTGGAGGGTCAATTGTTTAGTAAAAGTAGTGGTGTTCCTACTTCCTCTCTGGGATGATGAACGACTCCCAGCAGCAGCAGCAACAGCAGCAGCGGCAGCAGTAGGCGTAGCAATGCAGGATCCTCCGGAGGAATCCCGGATAGGAGAGTCAGTCATGCCAGTGATATGGCCTGCAGGACTACTTCCGATCCTGACTAAGGAGGAAATTGACGAGGAGGGAGTTGACGGTGTGGTTTGCAGGCGCTTGGATACAACAGGACAACGGGATTTAGGTGTCCCTGGACTGCTTACGGTCTGAGCCAAAGTTTCTGAACTTGACAGTAACTTTTTATGAACGCGCTGCAGGTGCCGTATAAGGGAGGATGTTCCTAGGTGGTTGACGTCCCTACCCCTACTTATTTCACCTTTACATAAGGTACATATGGCAAGACAGTTGTTGTCCGGATTTGGATAGAAATATTGCCAGACCAAAGAGGTGGAATGTTTGGTCTTCTGCCCAGGCATGACCGTGATGGGCTTTTTCATCCCACGGACAACAACTGTCTCCCCCGGAGCCTGATTTAAACAAACCACATCACCATCAGAATCCTCCTCGCCAACTTCCTCCTCAGCGCCAGCTACACCAGTATCCTCATCCTGTTGTACTTCAACAGTGACATCTTCAATTTGCATATCAGCAAGTGGACTGTGGGTGCTCCTTTCAGCACTTGCAGGGGGCGTGCAAATGGTGGAAAGAGCCACCTCTTCCCGTCCAGTGCTGGGAAGGTCAGGCATCGCAACCACCACCACACTTGGACTCTCCTTGGGGATTTGTGATATCTTCTTAGAAAGCACAGTTCTTCGCTGTGCTTTTGCCAGCTTAACTCTTTTGATTTTTTTAGTGGGAGGAGTGCTTCCATCGTCATGTGAAGCTGAACCACTAGTCATGAACATACTAGGGATCGACCTTAGCCGTTCCTTGCCACTCCGTGTCGTAAATGGCATATTGGCAAGTTTACGTTTCTCTTCAGCTGATTTAAATGTCTTTTTCAAGGTCATTTTCCTGAACTTTGCCATTTGGGATTGTATGTGCCCTCTACTATGACATTGGGCATCGGCCTTGGCAGACGACGTTGATGGCATGTTATCGTCTATGTCATGACTAGTGGCAGCAGCTTCAGCACTAGGAGGAAGTGGTTCTTGATCTTTCTCTATTTTATTTTTATCGGAGAAAGTTTGGTCCTCCATTTATGTTATATCGATTTGATATATACGTGCGGCTAAACACAGAAAATAAATTTTTTTTTGGTTCGGACTGGAGTGTACTTTGTGGGTTACAGCACCCTTTAACGGTCAAGCCAGCCGGCCCTTTACTTATGACACAGGCGCACGCTTGGCACTACTTTGTTGATGCACGTGCGGCTACTGCGCACACAATTCACAAACACAGAAAATAATTTTTTTTTGGTTTGGACTGGAGTGTACTTTCGGGGGTTACAGCACCCTTAACGGTCAAGCCAGCCGGCCCTTTACTTATGACACAGGCGCACGCTTGGCACTACTTTGTTGATGCACGTGCGGCTACTGCGCACACAATTCACAAACACAGAAAATAATTTTTTTTTTGGTTTGGACTGGAGTGTACTTTGGGGGTTACAGCACCCTTTAACGGTCAAGCCAGCCGGCCCTTTACTTATGACACAGGCGCACGCTTGGCACTACTTTGTTGATGCACGTGCGACTACTGCGCACACAATTCACAAACACAGAAAATAATATTTTTTTTGGTTTGGACTGGAGTGTACTTTCGGGGGTTACAGCACCCTTAACGGTCAAGCCAGCCGGCCCTTTACTTATGACACAGGCGCACGCTTGGCACTACTTTGTTGATGCACGTGCGGCTACTGCGCACACAATTCACAAACACAGAAAATAATTTTTTTTTTGGTTTGGACTGGAGTGTACTTTCGGGGGTTACAGCACCCTTAACGGTCAAGCCAGCCGGCCCTTTACTTATGACACAGGCGCACGCTTGGCACTACTTTGTTGATGCACGTGCGGCTACTGCGCACACAATTCACAAACACAGAAAATAATTTTTTTTTTGGTTTGGACTGGAGTGTACTTTCGGGGGTTACAGCACCCTTAACGGTCAAGCCAGCCGGCCCTTTACTTATGACACAGGCGCACGCTTGGCACTACTTTGTTGATGCACGTGCGGCTACTGCGCACACAATTCACAAACACAGAAAATAATTTTTTTTTTGGTTTGGACTGGAGTGTACTTTGGGGGTTACAGCACCCTTTAACGGTCAAGCCAGCCGGCCCTTTACTTATGACACAGGCGCACGCTTGGCACTACTTTGTTGATGCACGTGCGACTACTGCGCACACAATTCACAAACACAGAAAATAATATTTTTTTTGGTTTGGACTGGAGTGTACTTTCGGGGGTTACAGCACCCTTAACGGTCAAGCCAGCCGGCCCTTTACTTATGACACAGGCGCACGCTTGGCACTACTTTGTTGATGCACGTGCGGCTACTGCGCACACAATTCACAAACACAGAAAATATATATTTTTTTGGTTTGGACTGGAGTGTACTTTCGGGGGTTACAGCACCCTTAACGGTCAAGCCAGCCGGCCCTTTACTTATGACACAGGCGCACGCTTGGCACTACTTTGTTGATGCACGTGCGGCTACTGCGCACACAATTCACAAACACAGAAAATAATTTTTTTTTTGGTTTGGACTGGAGTGTACTTTGGGGGTTACAGCACCCTTTAACGGTCAAGCCAGCCGGCCCTTTACTTATGACACAGGCGCACGCTTGGCACTACTTTGTTGATGCACGTGCGACTACTGCGCACACAATTCACAAACACAGAAAATAATATTTTTTTTGGTTTGGACTGGAGTGTACTTTCGGGGGTTACAGCACCCTTAACGGTCAAGCCAGCCGGCCCTTTACTTATGACACAGGCGCACGCTTGGCACTACTTTGTTGATGCACGTGCGGCTACTGCGCACACAATTCACAAACACAGAAAATAATTTTTTTTTTGGTTTGGACTGGAGTGTACTTTCGGGGGTTACAGCACCCTTAACGGTCAAGCCAGCCGGCCCTTTACTTATGACACAGGCGCACGCTTGGCACTACTTTGTTGATGCACGTGCGGCTACTGCGCACACAATTCACAAACACAGAAAATAATTTTTTTTTGGTTTGGACTGGAGTGTACTTTGGGGGTTACAGCACCCTTTAATGGTCAAGCCAGCCGGCCCTTTACTTATGACACAGGCGCACGCTTGGCACTACTTTGTTGATGCACGTGCGGCTACTGCGCACACAATTCACAAACACAGAAAATAATTTTTTTTTTGGTTTGGACTGGAGTGTACTTTCGGGGGTTACAGCACCCTTAACGGTCAAGCCAGCCGGCCCTTTACTTATGACACAGGCGCACGCTTGGCACTACTTTGTTGATGCACGTGCGGCTACTGCGCACACAATTCACAAACACAGAAAATATATTATTTTTTTAGCACTTGGGGGGAGCACCCCTGATGGACAGAGCACCCCCTGGACAACACTACAGCACTCCTTTAGGACTGGGACACTGCACAGGACTTTGGAGTGGACACAGCCCCTATGGAGAACTGACTGCACAACACAGTCCAGCCAGCCCCTATGGACTTTGAAGTAGTGGACACAGCCCCTATTAACAACAGCAGCACAGCACAACACAGCCAGCCCCTATGGACTTTGAAGTAGTGGACAACAGCAGCACTACACTACACTACACTACACAGCCCTAACTCCCACCCTCCCTCTTCACTGTCCACAGCCGAGTGAGAAAATGGCGCCGACGTGTGTACCTTATATAGGATCCAAAACCCGCGAGACTCGGAAGGCGGGAAGATGACGTTTTGCCTCGATTTCAGATCCGAGTCAGGCGGGAAAAGTCGAGCCTGACTCGGATCGGACTCGGATCGGGGGGGCTCGGGGGGGTTCGGATTTCAGAAATCCGAACCCGCTCACCCCTAGTTATTTTTATGTCACATCTGAAAATTACTATAGGACTTTTGTGGTAAAACATAATATGGCAAAAAATCCATTGTAAGTTTTTATTTCACCACGATAATCCTTTCACAATTTTCAGTAGGGATGTCTCATTCTATTATTCATTGTTGACACTTAAAGATTCGTTCAGTTTGCAAAAATGCACTAAACGAAGTTCATTATGTTCAGCAATATTCTCAGATTGATCTATACTATTTATGTTTCATCCTGCAAATTGTGTGTGAGGCGTAATCAATATTTTTTAAAAGAGCTTAAAACTATGCACATGTATTCCGTTTATTTAAATGTCAATTTACAACTTTTTATTGGGCTTGAAACATAATATTTCTTATATATACATATATATATATATATATATATATATATAGTCATTTGAGATGTGGCATTTTTACCTCCTTTATATATTATCACAAATAGATTTAGCAATGTCTTGAAGTAAAGTATTCATATTCTTCTAAAAAATGTTTATATAGGAAGTAAGATCAACTTAAGGGCCATTATTGCGGTGCATTATGGCAACTCAATTATGACAGGTGGTACTGTATGTTCAACTTAACAACCATTATTGTAGTGCATTATGGGAACTAAATTATGACAAGTAGTACTATATGTTCACCTTAACAACTATTATTGTGGTGCACTATGGGAACTAAATCAAGAGGAATACATTTTATGAAATTAGGATCTGGATGGATCACAGGTATTCCCTGCTTAATGAGAGCTGGGTGCATGAATCCTTCTACTTATGCAGCAACATGGAAAATCTACATTATGTTTTGCAGAACAGATAATTTATTAATCAAATCAAATATTAGTGTAATAAAGAAAGTCACAATGTCCCCAAACTCTTAGTTAACTTAAAACACAAATGGGCCTAAATCAAGTAGTATTTAAGGAAAAAGATGGTAAAGATATAATTGGTGAAAGGGTAGTCCTAATGTAGTGATAGTTTTAGCTTTCCTTTTATTTTAACTCTAGCTGTTGCCCACGGATTTACAGACGATGAAATCACTTCTGACAATATTTTTTTTATTTGAGGTGTTCTGGTTGTAATGCTTTGCGTGAGGGCCCTGTAGCAGGAGTGGCTCATGTGACAAACAGTGCTATACAGACTGGTGGCAGCAGCGCCTTCACCCACTACTCTCGTCAATGTCACTGTGTGCCCTGTGCACAGACTGCTATGTAGCCTATCCTATTCACCCACCACTCACACCAATGTCACTGTGTGCCCTGTGCACAGACTGCTATGTAGCCTATCCTATACACCCACCACTCACACCAATATCACTGTGTGCCCTGTGCACAGACTGCTATGTAGCCTATCCTATTCACCCACCACTCACACCAATGTCACTGTGTGCCCTGTGCACAGACTGCTATGTAGCCTATCCTATTCACCCACCACTCACACGAATGTCACTGTGTGCCCTGTGCAAAGACTGCTATAAAGCCTTTCCTATTCACCCACCTCTCACACGAATGTCACTGTGTGCCCTGTGCACAGACTGCTATGTAGCCTATCCTATTCACCCACCACTCACACCAATGTCACTGTGTGCCCTGTGCACAGACTGCTATGTAACCTATCCTATACACCCACTACTCGCACCAATGTCACTGTGTGCCCTGTGCACAGACTGCTATGTAGCCTATCCTATACACCCACCTCTCACACCAATGTCACTGTGTGCCCTGTTCACAGACTGCTATGTAGCCTATCCTATTCACCCACCTCTCACACCAATGTCACTGTGTGCCCTGTGCACAGACTGCTATGTAACCTATCCTATACACCCACTACTCACACCAATGTCACTGTGTGACCTGTGCACAGACCGCTATGTAGCCTATCCTAGTCACCCACCACTCACACCAATGTCACTGTGTGCCCTGTGCACAGACTGCTATGTAGACTATCCTATTCACCCACCACTTACACCTATGTCACTGTGTGCCCTGTGCACAGACTGCTATGTAACCTATCCTATACACCCACCACTCACACCAATGTCACTGTGTGTCCTGTGCACAGACTGCTATGTAACCTATCCTATTCACCCACCACTCACACCAATGTCACTGTGTGTCCTGTGCACAGACTGCTATGTAACCTATCCTATTCACCCACCACTCACACCAATGTCACTGTGTGCCCCGTGCATAGACTGCTATGTAACCTATCCTATACACCCACCTCTCACACCAATGTCACTGTGTGTCCTGTGCACAGACTGCTATGTAACCTATCCTATACACCCAGCACTCATGCCAATGTCACTGTGTGCCCTGTGCACAGACTGCTATGTAACCTATCCTATATAAGTGAATGTGGGCACAAAGCACCTCTCCCCTACCCCTCACTGGCCGTGCACATGGTGACACACCTGTTTCTCCACACATTGATGATGTCAGTACATTTTGTTTTTGTTATTGCTCAGCTCTATCTTGATAGATTGAGATTGAGCCTGATGCAGAGCTGCACACAATTTGGCAGTAATTGCTCCCGCTTTGCGTACATAGAACTAAATCAGTATATTTGCCAATATGCTGAGATGTATATAACTTTGCAGTTGGATCATCCCTTTAGATATAGATTAGTTTGAATGCCAACGTCATCATCAGGGCAGAGTTGCACTAGCTAGTTCTTGTTGGAAATAATATACCTAAAAACAGGCGTATTTACACTTCCAACCATCTCTGTATAGGTCACAATTCCTTACAGGAGGCCTATATGCCTTCTTAGGAACTTCCCATAGAGATCAATTACACTCCTTCAGTCGCAAGTAATGTGACTAAAATTTGTATGACTCTGGAGCATGCACAGTGCAAAAATACACAAGATACGCTCCACAAACAGATGTACATTAAACTCTGTGTCAGCCAATAGTCAAGTAAAATAATAGGGAATTTTGACAACTTTTCCTGGTAATTGTGGCTCACAAGGACCTTATATGATCAGAAAATAAATAATGTCTGTCCTTTGAAATCCAGAACCTATGGAGCTATAAGTAACTACTTTAATGCCATATTTTCCCATGTTACACCATTTGCGCTTCCCATCGTACTTCTATTAATCCCACGTAGACACAAAGTGATATTTCTGGTTCCAACAATCTAGAGAGAGACACTTACATCTATCACCAAATTAGATGTATTTGCACCAAGAGTAAAGGACCTCCATAAATGACCTTAAGCTAACATGAAATTAATATTTTTACAGCACTAGCAAATAAAAACCTATAAATTGTTGTTTACTGATTACTTGCCATCCACAGGCAATGTTACCTCTCTATACAGCAATGTACTGTAAAAGTGATGCTCAATTAGTCACTATTTAATGGCAGTTAAACAAACAATGCCACTGTGATGAGCCAGCTGCCCAGATTTATTTATTGTAATGCATCCAACCAGTACTCTGCTGGGAAAATAAAGCCTTGTTTGATTTTATTTTTGTCCATATGTACTTTTAGAGCGGATTAATTAGGGATTAGTTTCCTCTTTAATCTATAAAATACAACTTTAGGTATTAAAATACAAAAACATATATTGTGTAGTTTGTCTCTGTGACTTTAGGATTGCATATTATTAAACATATTTTTTAAAATTATGTAGATAGAATATTATCGCAGTGGTTAAAGATTTGTTAAGCAAAACATGTTTGCATTAATATGATGATACAGTAGCATGCAAACACTCTTAGTAATTCTAAAAGAGTTATAATCCCCACTGTAATGAAATATATAAAATTCTTATGATATCAGAGCGCACTGCATATATCACAAAATGTTGCTGCCCACGACGCTCCAACTTATCAAGTCCTTTGGAGTATACCAAAATAATGTAAGGGGTATATTTACTGTACTAAAGTGTGGTTTTATAGATAGAAGTGGAGATGTTACCCAAAGCAACCATCAGATTCCAGCGATTATATTCTAGAAGGTGCTAGGTAAATGATAAGTAGAATGTGATTGGTTGCTATGGGCATCACCTCTACTTCTATAAACCCACACTCTAGTAAATATATACATAAGTCTATATTTCTACCCAAGCTCCTTGGTTTGCATAGAAGAACATGTTGGCACAGACCAAATGGAAGTGTTCATGGAGTGAGAGAACACATCTATACGGTAATTTGCATAACAGTGCATAAATGAGCTACCAGTTTGCTGAGTTAGGTTACTGAAGTAAGAAAGAGACATTGAGAAGATGCACTTTTAGATGTGTCCTTGATGTACAGAGATCTGTTAGGCCGCTTTCATTGCACAAAAGGGCTTGTCTCGTCAGATACTTGTAATGGAATCTTCTTTTCCCATATGTAGAGAGCAAATTCCTAGGTACACTGGGCAATGTAATAAAAAGCTTTATACACACAAACTTCCACATGTAATAAAAACTGAACTGATGATTTCACACTCTTAGGCCCGTATTCAATTAGCAGCGAAAAACTGCAATTTTTGTAAAAAAACCTGCGAAAATGGCAAACAGGTGAAAATGGAGAAAAATAAATGGAGAAAAGTTCTCTCCATCCCAGACCAGGAGAAATAAAAAGCAAAATCCCTATTTTTGGCTAATAATTTGGGGATTTCTTTCAGAACCCTTTGTTCACCCCCTCCCTAATGATAAATTACCCCAAAACAATTTTGTAAGTTGCATACTTTCCCAAAAAACGATTGCAACAAATTTTGAATGAAAAAAAAATCTATGGCGAATACGGCCCTTAGGTTTAAGATATATATTAAGCTATCCCAAGCAATATATTAAAAACTGGAAATGTACACAAACTGTTTTAGTTAAGGGACAGTCCAATATGTATCTAATTTCTCACAGGCCACATGCCTTAGACCACTGTTTCTTCCCCAGATGTCTCCTGTTTGTGACAGGAGGTACAGTCGGTACAGTAGGTATAGTACTAGGCTTTTCCAATAATGTTAAGCCAGCCTGGGACCTTCTATCTTCAGTAGATGGAGACATGATTTGCATGATAGTTAAATTATCAGAGTACTGTTATTTGTATGTATTAATGCATTATCGGCCTGATTGAGTGATGGACGCTATTAGTATCGATGCTGTGTTTTTGGACGCAGCACCTATGTTAAAATAAGCTAATGCAGCAGGAGGCGTCTGAGGACTAAACAGACTTAGATCTCAGATCTAATTGCTGCATCCAAAGATACAGCACTGCATTGCAGCGTCACAACCATGCAGCATCGTCCCCTCTGAGTGAGACTAAAGCTGCTCAGAATGACCGTTGCAGCTCCGTAGTCGAGGCCAATAAATCTGCATCGGAATATGCAGAGCCTGGCCTCACCACTCCTTCAAAATGGGGATGACATGCCCCTGGTTTTGGGAACGCTGCCCATCACCGCCCATTCCCCACCCTCAAACCATCAAACCATCAAAGCATGTCAATCACGCTGCAGCTTAGGGGCACTGTGACTGTAGTTGCAGAAAGAGACAAGCACATACGCAGATCTCCAAACATCGGGTCTGAGTACAAATCTGAATCAAGCCCTATGTTCCTAGAAGAACGAGCATTAAGAGGGAGATGTACTGTATCAAACCTTATAAAGAGTATGGGTGGAGAGATTACCCATATCACTCATTCAGCTTCTAGCTATCATTTTATAGAATGTACTTGATAAATGATAGAGGCTGATTGGTTGCTATGAGCAACTTCTCTACTTGTCCACTTTAAAAGGTTTAATACATCTCCCCCTATTTCCTAAACTTAGATATTTTCCACACTGGTGTGATAAATTCACTACATATACCAGGGGTCGTCTAGTGATGGAGAATATAAATGTAATCTAATCGATTACACTGGGAGAAACAACACACCCCTCCCGGCTAACGATCTTTTATAAAATGCTGTGCTATTCAAAAACACATTTTAGCTTTAAGGTGTATATTTAAGTGTTGGATTCTAAAAGTGGAGATGTTGCCCATAGCAACCAATTAAATTCTAATTATCATTTTTCTAGCACCTTCCAGAAGATATTAACTAGAATGTGATTGGTTGCTATGAGCAACAACTCCACTTCTAAAAACCCACACTTTAGTAAATATACCCCTAAGAGTTCACAGTCCTACTAGAATGCTGGACCAGCAGGGATTCCACTACTCATGTGAGGAGATTTACTAAGCAATGTTTTTTAATGGGTTTATGGACGGTTTGTAAACAGAGATTAACTAAAGACAAAACAGTATATAAACCTGCTGTTTTAAAATTGCCATATATAAAATCATCATCTCATTATTTATGCATAGGAAGAATAGAAAACATGCCAAACCACATGCTGCTTAGTAAAAAATATAAAAATATGGTTCAGACAGGCAAGGTAGCTCACTTGCTATTGGAACTATCTTGCTAGTTACAACATGTAAACAATTGAAATCAATAAAGGAAGAAAAGAAAACCTCCCTTTAATTTTCTTCAAGCCGAGTCTTCCTTGGTAACAGACATTCAACAGAATTTCTGAAGTCTCATGTACTTCTACATATAGTACATGTGATTTTTTTTTCTCTATATGGAGGGGGCATTTTTCATTGTATCTTGTATTTCACTAAATTATTTATTTTATCACTTTGTATATTGTTTACGTTTTAATGTGGATTTTTAATATCTGCATAGTTGCTTAAATTTATAAAATTTTATGTTATTGAAATTGTATTGTTAATTTGTATTTTTTAAGTACTGACATGTCATTACTTAAATAAAAAACAAAAAGTTTAATGTTTGTTTCATTCTCCCCAAATTAACTGAAATAAATAATACATGAAAATATAGCTTTTGAACTGGCTTATACCATGTGTACTTCAAATTCAATGTTCTTTTATTGGATGAGAAAGCTAAGAATTTGGGGAAATGTATGGAGAGAAGTTATTGATGTAAGGTACACTATAGAACAGTGCTTCTTAAATACAGTCCTCGGGACACATTAACAGTGCACGTGTTCCAGGGCTTCTCACAGAATCACAAGTATAATTAGAACCACCTGGTGATCTTTTAAGATGTGTCAGTCGAAAACACCTGTGCTCCAGCAAGGAGATATGGAAATTATGCACTAGTAGTGTGCCCTGAGGACTGGATTTGAGGAGCACTGTATAGAGGGCCCAGGTTGTATAAAATAAGAAAGGATCAGTCGTGTGCATTAAATCGTTATGCTGAACAAAGGTTGTGTATGATGGGCAGTAGTGGCTCACTAGTGGGCAAAATAATAAAGCCTCCAATGACAATAACTGGCGTGGGCAAAGGCATTTTGGAGGCTGCACATGGCCCTCTCATCTCCCACAGTGCAGTAAACTCTGGCTTTGTGCCAGAGTCTAATGAGCATGTGCAAGTCTCCGGGAACATGGTGCCGGTGCTATGTTCCTGGAGACATCTCTAATGTGCATGCGCAAATGACTGGAAAAATGGCCTTAGCACCACTTTCCTGGTGCACCAAACACCCAACACCCATTACAGATTTGCCAATGGGAGTGGGTTACTTCCAAACAAGCATTAAACCTCCCAACTAGCATCACTGTTATAACCCAACAACTCAGCCACAAACCTCCACCCATTGGACCAGATGTACTAAGCTCTTGAAAGTGATAAAATGGAGCGTAATAAGCTACCAACCAATCTGCTCCTAACTGTCATTTTTCAACCACAAGTTGGGAGCTGAGTGGCTGGCAGTTTATCACTCTCCACTTTATCACTTTTCAGAGCTTAGTACATCTGGCCCATTAACTGATACTGGACTACACAAATCCGACCTTTAGAGGGCACCTCTTAAAATGTTAACCTTTGCTCCTAAATGTATTCTGACATATCCTAATAGTTTAAATTCCAACAGGCATATGTCTTCTGTCTTCCTTCTGGGAAATGTAAACTATGATTTGGATTCCTGGCATGAAAAAGTGTTGGCACTACTGCTACAGACTACAACCATGTAACATATACTCATAATGCTATTCCCTTCTGCAACACAATTGGAGCTAAGAAATTAAATCAAACCTTTTTTTCTCACAGTGTTCTCCATTTGCTAAAAATAATTATTAGTACACTACAGTTCATTAAACGTAGTTCATTGCTGTCCAATGATCCGGCAATTCATAAGAGGTAAAATTGGCAGTCTAAATTTGCAAGCACAACTATTAAAAATGGGTTTTTACAAATATTTTACAATTTAACTAACTTATGACAAATAACATATAAATTGCCCATTAAAGGCCTTGTTAATTTAAATTGTTTCATAAAGCAGACAAGAAAGCTGGAAATCTCCATTCTATCCATGTTGCAACTTGCTACAATATGTTTTTATTTTATTTTTACACAGTTTGAGTGGTCTAATGATTAATATTACGTTTATGGCCATAAAAAATAACATTCCTTATATTTGCTTTTCGCTGTAATTTGGATTTTTGTTTTATCAATTTGGAGCTCTATTCTCTTCCCTGCTCCGAAGCCATGGTTTTCCCAGCCTCGCCAGCAGCCTAACGCGGATATCTTCTGTGTCAGGGATCGCAAAGGTGTGTACCCAACTTTAGGGTCTTCATAACAGCCCATATAGTGAACTTAAAGGTAAAAGGGGCTTGATATATAAACCCCTGAGTGAGACTGTAGTACATTATAAAGCGCAATACGATTTTATGCATTCGAATGTACAGACTTTGCTACCTTGATTTTTTTTTAAATTTACCTCAAATATGAAGTAATTCTTTAGATCATTATATAGACCTGGGATAGGCAAATATATATCTACTGTACAGTAGACTACTGTTTGGTCAATTATTACCTAACTATGGAAATGGTAATTGGGTTCCTTGCGCACATCCAAATCTTTATTAGACTATGGTACACACACCACATATAGGGGTATAGCGCGGTAAAACTTCGCTCTATATTTCCTAACTATGTTCTAGAGATACAGTTATTCATAATGCCTATTGCATTCATGTTTGTCACATACCAGACCTTCCGATATGCTTACTGGGTTCTGCTGTCTGTCCCGGGGCCTCTTCGGTGGAGCTGCAGGGTATGGTATCCAAGGTGATGGCAGCCCCATTCCCCTTATGTTGGCTGCCATTTTGCACTTAAATTTCTCTGTCACATGACTGAAACTAACCAAAAGCTAGTCTGTTAGTTATTAAGCAGATATATTAAACCTGCTTAGTATCTCTACTCTTTGCCAGATCTTCAGTGTCACTCAGCATAGCTGTTTGGACCTTGTTCTTCCTGTGCCTGGATTTATCTATGCTTGAAATCTACATCCTAATTCGCAGTGCCTGACGTTCAGTCATCTGTCTCTGTTACTCCTGTACTTAGTGCCCTTCTACTATCAGTCAGACCAGTATCTAGAATACCTGTGCTTCATCATCACTTGTTATACCCATCACCAGTACCTCCATACCCATGCCTCTTCACCATCAACACATTCCTGATGTATGGTACTCTCTTGGAGGACTGCAGCCTGTGTGGTACCATACCAGGATATTGATGGTTTTAATCCTGATGCCAACATCCCAACAGGGTTAGGATACAGACACCTGTTGTTAAGTATCCTAACCCTACCCCTCCCTCCCCACACCCTAAACCTAACCTCCCCCTAGTGCCTAAACCTAACCCTCCCCCCTAGTGCTTAACCCTAAACATTTCCCCCTTGTGCCTAACCCTAACCCCTAACTCTCCCCCTTACCCCACTACATACCGTCGGGATGCTGGCAGACGGAATGCCGTCACTGGAATTCTGACTGGTGTCGGGATTCCGGCGCCGGTATTCTGAGCACCAGCATCCTGGCAGCCAGGATTTCAACTACATCCTGTTAGCTTGTGTCAACAAGAAATAAATCAATAAACAGAAAAAGTAGCATTAAAAGTGAATAAAAGCAATAAAATTTGTTGCTGATAGCTCTTTTCTGATATTTTCTGCACCTCTTGGAAGTCAGGTATCTTCTTAGGAAGATGTTTAATTCAATGTCTATATTCAGACCTTTTGTATATAGTTTCTTTAACAGAAAAATCCATTTGCTTTCAGTCTTTTCTAATTATTTTGTGATGTCACCTCATTTTTGGTTCACTTTCTGTATTCTGAATAATTTTAGACCTTTTGGGTCTTTACCATGTATTTTCAGAAAATGCTGTGATGCACTGTGAGTTGTGAGCCCTCTTCTCATATTTGTAAATGTGCTCTGCAATCCAAGTGTTATCTTTCTTTTTGTTTGTCCTACATATTAGTTCCTGCACGGGCACTGCCGGAGGTAAATTGCTCCTACTGTATTACAAGAGAAATCCAAGCGTGGAGCACAAAGAAACATCAGCAGGGAGAAGATACCCCAAGTGCTACAGAAGAACCGGATAGAGGTGACAGGGCATGTTTTGGGTAAGGAGCCTTTCCAGCCATAAATGACCTATTCCCTCACTCACCTGGCTTCATTAGTTAATTTTATTGCTTTTATTAACTTTCAGTGGCGTCACTATAGGGGTGCGGTTTGCACCCGTGTGTCACACTCGGATGGGGTGACACCAAAATGCCAACTCCTCCTTGGTGACAGGATCTGGGTTTTGCAGTGTGACATTCTCCTGCAGCAGTCAGTCCCTGTCACAGAGGAGGAGCATACAGTGCAGGCACAGGCCTCCAGGGGCAGCATAGCATCACTGGGGATGCTGGCCATGCCCCCGGAGTGATGCTCTCGAATTTCCAGTGAGGCCATACCGCATTTTCTAACACATGTGGCTTACAGATATGGAGTGCACATCGGGTGTCACCTGACCCGGTGATGTGGCTGTTCACTTTTAATGCTATTTTTATTGTTTTATTGATTAATTGCTTGTTAATACAAGCTAACATGTTATTGCTACAGTTAACACACAAACAGCACTCCTTTTTCACAATTCCATTAAGAACCTAACTTGAGCTGCTCTAGCACACACCAGCTCAAGTCATGAATACAATTTCTAGGGGTCTTTTCATGCAGCAGTGAAAAGCCCTGCTTCACAAAGCACTTTATAAAACAGAGCTTTTCACTGCTTTGGTATATTCATGAAGGTGTATACTGTTAATACCCCTAGATTGTAAGTTCCTAGGGGCAGCGTCCTCCTCCCTCCTATTCTCACAGCCCTCTTCTCTAGCACTTCAATGACAGGTCAGCCTTCACCTACTCATTGTCCATTTAGCCCAGTATTGCTCTCGCTCATAGCCATTTGTGTCGTCCAGCTAGTCGTGCTGTCACTTTGGAGACAGGTTCCACCTTTCGTTGATTACCCTCTTGCTCACCTTACTTCCCAGCTGTATTGTGTACTGAGAATTGTGGTGCTGTTTATTTGTGCTCTGTCTATATTTCGGTTACTGTATTGTAATGTAATGTTCTATGTACCACTGTACTGTCCTACTATTGCCATATGTATGGCAATGCTGACTACTAGTGGCGCCTTACAAATAAAATGTAATAATAAAAATAATAATACTGAGGAGAAGTCTAAGATTTATCCAATAATGTGCCCTTTATTAGTGTTAGAATCTCTTCCCCAAACAATAGTATGAGGAGAGTGATTAATTAAAGAATGAAAACTTACTGTTTCTGTTTCGCATCTCAATTTTGTTTCACCATCTGGAGATGGCGGAATACGCTGAAACTTACCTCGGTAGTGGGAAAGAAGCAGTGAAGTTTACTTCTGCTGTCACTGCTGGCACATGCGCAGTGTGAAGAAGACACTGCCCACGCATACGCAGTGTGAAGGAAACTTACCGGACCCACAATACTTAACTCTTATACAATACAATACAATACAATACATATTTTTGTCTTCACCAAAACAACAATGAATTGCCAACATATGGGGACTTGGCTCTTTTTACCTCTCTATTCTCAAAGACATCTTGAATGTAAGGCAATTTTACACCAATCACTCTCCTTGCAGTTCTTAATACATGTTCGAGAACAACCTGTTCAGATACCCTACAGTTGCCAACCTGTGCAGTAATCCCAAATGTCATATGCTATGATAGAAATTTAGATGGGTAAATTTACTCCAGCAGGCTGCCCTGAGCTTCCTCTAAAAGAGAAGGCGTTGCTGCGCCTTTTTTACCAAAATCGTAGTGTTTAAGAACCTTGTCAAATTCTTAGTGATCTGGATCCACAAAATTTGAAAGGATTTCACCTACTCAATAAATCATACTGTCCAAGACCAATGGTTGTTTTGCCCCTCCATTCTCCTTCCTAAAATCAATATCCATCTCCTTCATTTTAGAGATATTGAAAAGTAAACAGTTACTCCATTCAACTAATTTAGCAACCTCATTTCTATACGCACCCTAATCCTCGTTACTTATCAGCCCAACAATAGCCGTGTCATCTGCAAATTTAACTCAGTTAACGGATTGCGACGTTGACATGCAGTCATGGGTAAATAATGATTATAATATGGACTGAGAACTGCCAGCCAAAATCAGATAGGGACCGCTTACCGGAGGTCATCATTTGACAGGTAAGTATTGCTGAATGGAATATATAAAACTACATATATCACATCGATATGATGCGATATATAGTAGTAATTATGGGTAGCCACTTCATCTTATACATGAATAGACACTAAAGTTTTAGAACAGTTTATTAGGTTTCAATATTATAAAAATAGCTTTATCATATTCAAATAACATACAAAAAAAAATCCTCTAATTGCCCAATTAGAAGATGACATATTATTGTACCTAGTACTCCAGATTCTTGGGATTGAGCATTATAATTTCCTTTTGACTCATGTTAAAGTGAGTTGTGAATCCTCTATTTACACTGTAGGAAGGGAAATGCACTAATGGCAGCTTATGTCTAAAATAAGTCACCTACTGTGAACTGTCAAAATCCGATCAAAGCATCTTCATAGCAATGACATAACCCCTTGTTATGTTGTATTTTTAATGCTTCTTATTTCAGGAAAATTTCTTATGTGGATCATTAATCTTTTCATTAAATAGTGAAGAGAAAATGATTCTGACTGTCAAACAAAAAACAATATAGTAATTTAATTTGTCACCTTCGTCTACCATAAATAAATAATAAGCATAGTGGCTTCAGATATAAACCAGCATGTGAGGAAAGTATTTATTCTGGCTCTGTAAGACTTTTATCTAAACAATTGTGAGTCCCCTTTATCACAATATATAATTTCTATCATTAATGATGAATATTTTCTATATAGCAACAATGATTTATTTATGAGCAATGTCTCCTTGTAGTCTGTGATCACTGGTACTGCTAGATGACTAGTTCAAGTTATTTGAACTTTAGCACCAGCATACTGTGCATTTGTGGGATACACCATATATTTTGTCGCTAGACAGAATACTGGTTCTTAAGGCTGTTTGCACAGCTCGTAAAATCTTGCAAAATGTACTGTACAGTGTAATAAGGTCTGACTGGATAGTTGTTGCTGTTTGGTGACTTTATTGACAAGTTGTCAGTGTCACTATGCTGCATACCAGTGGCATCACTAGGGGGGAGAGGACGGCACCGGGTGTCTCCCTCTGTAGGAGTGACACAGAAATGCCAGAGCATTAATTGTATTTAACACTATTTACTCACCCCTGGAGCATCATTAGAAAAAAAGAGCAGGAGCCTATAAACAGTAGAGTAAACTTATTTGCCATTAACTTTGTTTAGAGACTTAGGCCTGCTCCACCTACTACAAAATGGCCATGATGTAAAAAGACAAATGCACCACCCTAAAGGGTCTTTGTACCAAGCCTTGGAAAGTGATAAAGTGGAGAGAGATAAATTAACAACCAATCAGCTCCTAATTGTCATTGTAAAGTGACAGTTAGGAACTGATTGGTAGGTACTTTATCTTCATCTACTTTATCTTTTTTGAAGGCTTAGTACATATGATGCTTATGTCACTCTCACTGTCCTCTTAATTGACCTACTTGCTTCTCCTCTTCTTCTACTGACCTCCACTTTACTTCTCCTGCTTCCACTCTCCACCTCTCCAGACTATCATTACCACCAGCTGTCGCACCACTTCTCCTCTCCCTTCCCTCTGACCAACTACTTCTCACCAACTGCCTCTCCTCTCCTATAACCTGTCCCCAGCCTTCCAACTGATCTATCACGGGACTGGATCAACTAGTGGAATAGAAATAGTGACATTATCTCCCAGCAACAGAAACATATATAAATCATTTCCTGAGCTTTATTTTCAATTTATTATTATTTATTAGCTTCCTTTTATTGTATCATTGTAGCAATTTATTTAAAATGATGTCTGATGCCTGTAAATCATGTGCACTTTCTTAATTTGTATTTAATCAAATTTCAATTAATTTTAGTCTAAATAATATTATGCACATTATTAAATCTAATTCTTACAGTCTCCCCACATGAACTAATTTAACTTAGAGTATTTGAAATGAAAGAGTAAAAGTAAAAAGAAAACATATCTGATTTTGTTCCCCTATCAAACACTAATAAGGCCCAAGAGCATTACAAGCCGACTTGCCTATTCTCTCGGAAATTCCATGAGAGTCCAACATTTGGGATAGACAATCCTCCCAGATCTACATGATCACTTATATTATCATGACCCTATTCCGGAACTGGCGCATTATGTGGCAGGGACAGGGTTGTATGTATGATACAGTTTGTTGCTCCAATATCCTGGACCTCTCTCTGCCCAGATTTCCTAAGGAGAACAGCTAGCAAATGTAAAGAAGGTATGATTACAAAGCAAGCTCCTACTTTCCAGTTCTTCTTGGAACGGCAACCAGAAAGCTATCTGTGCATAGTTCTGTGCACCACCACCTGAAAGAGTGGATTGACCAAAGAATGAAATATCACTTTAACCTCCAACCCAATCACATTTTTTGACCACTTAATCCATTAACTAAAATTTGTAAATTTTTCTTCTAAAATACTACATGGTTTACCCAAATTTATGTCTATAATTAGTCATGAGAGTGGGGGACACCAGCCATCTCTTTATTGCATTCGGCTCCTTGAATCTTTTATTGCATTGCTTGATGTGTATCACTGGAAGGAATAAAATTGTACCCCAGATGTGCAAACTTACAGGTGCAATAATGAAGACTTTTTGTAGCATAATAAAGCTGTGCCACTTATACAATGGTTTGCAAATTACTATAACAGATATCTGTAGTATCCACATACACATTACAAATAAGGAAACTTTGAAACCAAATCTATGATCAGAGGGGACACTTTATATGGAGGGATAAGCATTGGAATTTGCCCAGCCAATACAATGTCATTTACATTTGTTTTTCCACTATATTATTTAATATTTGCACTAAAGTAAGCACCATATTGTGTGATTCCACACTGCCCTTCCCAACCACTTATACTTAATACTACATTATCTGTGGCCTTTTGTTTCTCTCAACATTTTTGGGAGCTCTGTGGAGATAATCATTACCACCATTGCAAGATGTGCATCCTCGGTTCTTCTTTCAGAATCTTTTAAAGAATACAGTTCGACCATGACAGACACATTGGTGGATTATTTATCTGCGGTATGCATACAATTGACTATTTTCTAAGAGACATCACTTCTCAACATTAGTATGCATTATTCTTCATCCAGGTTCTTTCAGTAATGTTATTTAGGTCCCTACCAATTCATTTGAATATAAACTGCTATTATTTTTTTCAGTGAGATATTGAAATTATTGCCAATTACCTATCCAGTGTGTGAATGTGAATATATATATATATATATATATATATATATATATAATGTTGAAAGAAATGGGCACTCCAATGACCACTATTTACATTAGGGTGCCTGGATATAAAAATATAAATGCAGAAAAACGACACTGCAAAGTAGATTCAAACACTAGAGTGTTTATTAAAAATCCATACAATGTACAGCGTACAGCGAAGTTTCGGGCAGCTGTGTGCCCTTTGTCAAGCTTGAGAAAGGGCACACAGCTGCCCGAAACGTCGCTGTACATTGTTGGGATTTTTAATAAACACTCTGGTGTTTGAATCTACTTAGGAGTGTCGTTTTTCTGCATTTATATAATATATATATATATATATATATATTTATATATATACTGTATAAAATATATATATATATATATATATATATATATCTTACAAAGGCGGCACTCCTCGGACTTTCAATCAAAAATCACAGCGACACTGTAGTGCAAATCAACGTTTCAGATGTTATTATACATCTTACGTCAGGATATATATCCTGACGAAAGATGTATAATAACATCTGAAATGTTAATTTGCACTACAGTGTTGCTGTGATTATTGATTGAAAGTCCGAGGAGTGCCGCCTTTGTAAGTTCTATATTGTTTGGATTCCACATGTCTCCAGGATGTCACCCGGGTATTTTTAAACTACGTTCATGGAGTGCCAGTCATTTTCTTATGAGATATATATATATATATATATATATATATAGCATTTGGTGTGGAGAGGCACTCATAATAGAAGTTTATAATGCCAGGGTGCCATCCATAGTAGTTATGCAAACAGTGACCCCCTCTTACACAGGGATCAGGCGGCACTCAGTGGACTTAAAAAAATATAGAGTGGTTTATTCCATAAACATCAACGTTTCAAGACGACAAACGTCTTTTCATCAGGATATACAATATCTTGTATATCCTGATGAAAAGACTTTTGTCGTCTTGAAACGTTGATGTGTATGGAATAAACCACTTAAAATTTTTTTAAGTCCGCTGGGTGCCGCCTGATCCCTGTGTAAGAGGGGGCCATTGTTTATATATATATATATATATATATATATATATATAGCAATTCCACCAGGTCTGGCACTCCAACAATGTACTGTGACTTGGTGTGGTGCCTGCACAAAAATAACTCACATGACTATCCTGAAGGCAGTTGATTAAAACTGAAATGTTGATGACAGCATGTTTCTGCTATCATCTGTGTCCCAGTGCTACACCTTGTGAGGGTCATATATGTAGATATATCTTTTTTTTTCCACCCAAATTATCATAACATGACTTGCTCCTAACTAAATGAGGTTCACAATTCAAATGTTTCGTTTTCAAAAAGCCTACAGTAGTTTCACTTCTCTTTTTAGACAGGTGTAGATTTCTATTGGCTTTTTTGCTGCCAAAAACAAACCTGTGATTATAGTGCAATTAAGTGAGTATCTCTCCATGTTATATGTTCAAATTCATAGTCACTCTATGCCATACATTTCATCTGCTGTCTTTCTAGATAAAAAATGGAAAGCAGTATCAGCCGATCAGATAGACCTTTGGAATATTAGAAACACTGTTTGCTTCCATTGGTTATCCTTGAACTCTTTTTACACTGTCTTTTTATTGCTGTCACATTTGAGAACAGCAATGCCGGAATAAAATTTCTTAGAAGCTATGAAACTGAACAGGTATTTCTTTTCCCAAGTATTAAATTTAAGCTGGTCTGTGTGGTTCTGCCAAGGTGACTTGACGCAAACTGCTCACAAGTAAATTGTGAGGATCGTTGTTTCGTAGTGTATGTTTTGATATGTGCTGTCAGTTATTTTCTCTACAGCACTCCTGTATAATGGATGCACAGCTGTGTCAAGTAAAGTGTATTTGCAGAGCTAAAAACACCTAACAACAACTCAAAAATGTAGACTTATCATTCAAGCAATAATTACATAAAATTAACAATTTCTTTATACAATTGCAATGTACTAAGCAATGGCTACTTAAACTTACTTCATGTTATAAATATTACTTAAAGCATGCAACCATTATGTATATGTTTTATTATGTTAATATTTGTTATATTTTTATCATTATAAATTAAAACACATGAGCATTATTCATATTCTGTATATCTTCATATTCATATCCTGCTCCTATAATGTCCTTACGTGCGATTCCCTCGGGTGTTTCTGTTTTATTCCACACTCCAAAAACATGCTGGCAGGTAAATTAGATACTGACAAAAAAACTAATAATAACCCTAGTGTGTGTGTACATGATATAGCGAGTATAGATTGTAAGCTCCACTGGGACAGGGACTGATTTATTTATTTATTACCAGTTATTTATATAGTGCACACATAGGCCCTCATTCAGAGCCGGACGCAATTAGCGCTCGCTCGTCCTGAAAATAGGGGTGGCTATTCAGCGTTCGCTGTTTGCGGTCTGTTCACGCCTCTAGGTCTGAACGAGCGAACAAAACTTGCGGTCGTTTTTTGGGAAACTACGCCCCCTGGCCGCTCACATCCTATGTCATGTCCGCTATTTATTAGATTAATCAAGTACATCGAACAGGGTATGAACTGCTCGCTATTCTTGTGGTCGGTTTTTGCTACCACAATTTTGCGAGCAGTTCTGGCTATAAAATAACCCAGTGACGTGGTTAATGACGCTGCTGTTTTAATTATGCACACCCATAAAACGCCCGTTTTGACCTTTAAGCACGCCTGCGTTCTGATTTCCACTCCCCGTTTTCAAGCACCTTCCCCTGTTACCACCCACATATGCCCCATTCTGTCACTCAAATTAGCAGGCATTCGCTATTTTGCGAGCACATGAATTTCGACCTCACTGACTGGTTCGCGCATGCGTATAACGATCCGTACGCATGCGCAGTAGGCCAAACATCGCTCGGAGCTTACGAGTGGCTCTGAATCAGGCCCATATTCTGCAGCGCTTTACGGAGAATATTTGGCTATTCACATCAGTCCAGTGGAGCTTACAATCTATATTCCCTACCACATGCTCACACATATACACACTGGGGTTAATTTATGTTGGGAGCCAATTAACCTACCAGTATATTTTTGGTTTGTGGAGTACCCAGTGGAAACCCATGCAAGCACAGAGAGAATATACAAACTCCACACAGTGCCATTGTGGGAATTGAAACCAAAACCTCAGTGCTGTGAGGCAGTAATGCTCACCATTACACTCTTTCATTCTTTTCATTTCTTCAGGCGACCTAGACCCATTATCTGCACTCACACTAATAGATACAGGTTTCAACTTATGCTGAATATTTCCATTGCACCCCTTACATCAGTGGCTATGTTGAGAGTTGTAGTTCTATTTCTTACCTGTCTACTTTATTGTATTGTTCTCTGTACTGTACTGTTTTACTGTATTGCCCGCTGTACATTGCTGTGTTCCTTATATTTGTATTCAACTTGAGGAATGACTGTTACAAAAAAAATCTATAGGTACAAAAATACCAGTGTTAAAACAATGTAATTTAACATTCATTTCAAAAAGTAAGTCTACATAAGTAAGGGCACATTTTCCATTTTTAAAAATAAAGACTTAATGCACATTTAGTAACACACAGATTACTTTTACCCAGGGGAGTAGCATGTAGCCAGGGCACCCAGAGCGCATGCGTGCTATGCTGCCCCCCCTCAAGTGTTCCAGGGAGGAAGCGGGTCCAGCAAAGAGGAGTAAAAATAATGATATGGGGCAGCATCAAAGTGGGGCATGGAGGGCTAAATATTTTCTGCCATCTCCCCTGTCTCTCCATCCTCCTGCCCCAGCTTTCCAGCCTCCTTCCATATCACTCCTGTAGTAGTACTCCATATGCATTACCCCCTGTAGTTATGCCCATATGCAATGCCCCCTGTAGCTGTGCCCATATGCAGTGCCCCCTGTAGTGGTGCCCATATGCAGTACCCCCTGTATAGATGCCCATATGCAGTGCCCCTGTAATTGTACCCCTCAAAGTAGTGCCCCTGTAGTTGTGCTCCTTAAAGTAGTGCCCCTGTAGTTGTGCTCCTTAAAGTAATGCTCCTGTAGTTGTGCTCATTAAAGTAGTGCTCCTGAAGTTCTGCCCCTCAACTGGGATTGTATCTCTGCAATCCTGAAATTTCAAGATTGGTAAATTATTTTGGGACTGGAATTTCTAATTAAAGTATAAAATTGCAAGTGGATTTACAAAATACCACACAACGCATTCAGTCACAGCAAACTTTTACAAAAGTGAATAGATCTGGGCAAATTTGTTAAATGACTTTGTTAAATAATGCTTTACATTATTCTTCAAAATGGTGAATATATAAACAAACAAATTTGTCCTTACTTCCTTTTCCTTAATGCCACAATACTTGTCAGTCATTTTAAATTAATATGATTTAATTTATTATTTATTATTACCAGTTATTTGTATAAGGCACACATATTCCACAGCACTTTACAGAGAATATTTGGCCATTTACATCAGTCCCTTCCCCAGTGGATCTTACAAACTATATTCCCTACCACATGTACACCCACATACACACTAGGGTTATTTTTTTGTCAGGAGCCAATTAACCCACTGAACAAGTATATTTTTGGATTGTGGGAGGAAAACAAAGGACAAGGAGGAATCCCATGCAATCATGTGGAGAATATACAAACTCGACATAGATAGGGCTATGGTGGGAATCGAACCAAAGACCTCTGTGCTGTAATTTAAGATATCAGTGGCAAATGCAAGATTTTGAAAGGTGGGGTTTCCAAACCTTTGGTTAAAGAACCAATGAAAAAACATCTAGCCACAAATAAATAAAATAAAAAAATAGATAGATAGAAACAGCTTACCAGTCCGACGGTGCTATGCCACAGAATGGAGGCCAGGAGGGGTTCTGGGTACTCAGAAACCCTGCCTGCGTGCGCATATGGATATGATATATCCTTCATACAAATACTGCATTAATGTACTGTACATTACTGTACTGTGCATATAAAAATGGTTATGGAACTCCTTAGTGATTATGAATATTCTTATAATCTATGGCACAACATACATAGCCCTTATATTATATAAATTAATATATTCACAACATTCCCACAGCTCTATACAGTACATAAAGGGAATTATTACATTTACTCAGTGTGAAAAAACTGTAGGAATCAAGATCTTTCTCCCAAGAGCTTGCAATCTAGAAGGAAAATTGGATTAAAACATGGTGACACACAAATGTTTATGATATGTATAGGCAAACATTCAAAATATCAAGTCATTATGTGTCATTGTTACAAGTTTAATTTATTTCATGTGACAATAGTACAGGAAAAATTAAGAGGCTGACAAATTGGTTTCAAAGATCAAAAGCAGCACTAGAAAAGTCCTCCAAATATAAAAAGGGAACCGAGGAGGAACGTTACTAAAAAAAACAAAAAAACACACAATTGAAATTGGAGAAAGTTAAAGGTCTGACCATATTTAAGATCTTTTGACTATCTTAAGATGGCTCACACATAGCCAAACCTACTCGAACACCATGGGAGGGCTTAGTCTATTAGTTGGGAATTCAAAATTGGAGTCATGCCCATGCATGATTCCTTTCTCCTGTTATAATGAGAATATGTCAAATGTAGAGTTATAGCATTCTGCATCTTGGAGCTCTATAATAGCTTTATTATTTCTGTTAACAAGCTAGGCGTATTGATTCATTCTGGTTATCACCACCTGAGCTGACCTTGTGTCCATTACTCAATATTTCCTCTGCTTCATGATTTGGTATTTCATATTCATGTATTTGCTATTGTGGAGGGTAGTTGTGGCCTCTGACACATGCTTGGCATGATCTAAAACAGTTAAGAGTGTGGAACAGGAAAGATCACAATTAGCTGTTCATTACCTGCCAAACTGGTGGAGCATTGTACTACCACCAACACTGGATGAAAGTTATTACTAGAGTTCAGCATAATACAAAATGACTGTGCTTATTTACCTAGGAGACAGATCTCATTACTGCTCATAATGTATAACTTGGATGATATAACAGGACTTCATGGCTTCCAAGTCATACCTGAACATAGGCACCAGTGCCAGATTAAGGTCCACATGGGCCTGGAGCTGAAATTTATGAAGGGCCTATTGTCTGTCACCACAGGGGAGTTTGATAAGCGCTGTGGTGATGTGATTAGTGATGTGGGGGCAGGGGCGTATCTATAATGGGTGCAGGGTGTCCATAAAAATATCTCCTCCCGGAAGGGGTTGCAGAATACAAACTTTCTATAATGCAGTACCAGTTATGTAATGTATTTTATTAGTAGAGAGAGAGAAAGAAAATATGTGTGTGTATATATATATATATAAATATATATATATACACACACATATATATCTCAGAGAGCATCACAGGGACCTCCATATAATATAGAGTGCAATACACTGGCATATATTACAGAGGGCATGCCATATAATACAGAGAGCATCGCAGTGAGTGCCATATAATAGAGAAAGCATCGCAGTGAGTGCTGTATAATACAGAGAGCCTCGCAGTGAGTGCCATATAATAGAGAGAGCCAGGGGCGTAACTATACCTACGGGGGCCCCATAGCAAATAATTTTATAGGCCCCCCTCTCAGCCTACCGCCCCAGCTCTCGGCCCGTGGACCCCCCTTGGCCTGAGGCCCCCCGCACCCTCCTCACTCCCCGACTTACCTGATCCATGGTCGCGCTGCACAGGGCAAGCACACCTTCTCTCTCGGTAGGCTCCATCTCACTGACTGATGCTGGGAGGAGGTGACCACGCCTTCTCCACTATAAGTCAATGGGGAGAGCCGGAGGCGGAGCTGACTGGGAAGACGCGACCACGGAGAAGGGGGAAATGACCACGGAGCAGGTAAGTGAAGTAGAGTGGAGTGAGGAGAGTGCTGGGGGATGGGGGAGTGCGGAAGGGAGGGCCGCGGACAGAGGCCCAGCACTGTAGGTGCAGGGGGAGGGCCGGCCCCAGGTTGGTCCGGGCCCCATAGCAGCCGCACCCCCTGCACCTACGGTAGTTACGCCACTATATATATATATATATATATATATACACTAGGGATGTGCAGGCTCGGTTCTACTCGGTTCTGTTCGGTTCTTTTTACCGAATCTTATTGGCTATCCAAAACTCGTGACAGCTGAAACCCAATAAGATTCGGTAAAAAGAACCGAACGGAACCGAGTAGAACCGAGCCTGCACATCCCTAATATACACACATACACAGTATATACACACACACACATATATATATATATTTATATATATATATATATATCCATATTAGGGGTGTGCACCGGCCACTTTTCGTGTTTTGTGTTTTGGTTTTGGATCTGGATCTTTCTTCGTGTTTTGGATCTGGATTGGTTTTGCCAAAACCACCCTTCCGTGTTTTGGGTTCTTGGTTTTGTGTTTTGGATCTGTATTTTTTTGAAAAAAAGCATAAAAACAGCTAAAATCACAGAATTTGTAGGTTTTTCTGCTCCTATGCTATTATTAACCTCAATAACCTTAATTTCCACTCATTTCCTGTCTATTCTGAACACCTCACACCTCACATTAGTGTTTTTATGTCCAAAAGGTTGCACCGAGGTAGCTGGATGACTATGCTAAGCGACACGAGTGGGCGGCACAAACACATGACCCATCTAGGCGTGATACTGCAGTGGCAGACAGGATGGCAGTTTGAAAAACTAGGCCCCAAACTGTACATAATGCAAAGAAAAAAAAGAGGTGCAAGATGGAATTGTCCTTGGGCCCTCCCACCCACCCTTATGTTGTATAAACAGGACATGCACACTTTGACAAACCAATCATTTCAGCGCCAGGGTCTGCCACACAACTGTGGCTGAAATGATTGGTTCGTTTGGGCCCCCACAAAACAAGCTGGCAATTAATCTGTCCCTGCACAAACTGGCTCTACAGAGGCAAGATGTCATCCTCATCCTCCTCATCCACCGATTCCTCACCCTCTTCAGTGTGTACATCCTCATCCTCACAAAGTATTAACTCGTCCCCACTTGAATCCACCACCACAGATCCCTCTGTACGTTCTGGAGGCTGGTCTCCCGGGAAGAGCTGATAATTCATTTTGATGAACATCATCTTCTCCACATTCTGTGGAAGCAACCTCCTACGCCTTTCGCTGACAAGGTTCCCGGCTGCACTAAACACTCTTTCGGAGTACACACTGGAGGGGGGGCAACTCAGGTAAAATAGAGCCAGTTTGAACAGGGGCCTCCAAATTGCCTCTTTTTCCTGCCAGTACAGGTATGGACTGTCTGACATGCCTACTTGGATGCTGTCACCGATGTAATCCTCCACCATTCTGTCAATGGTGACAGTATCATATGCAGTGACAGTAGACATGTCAGAAATTGTTACCAGGTCCTTCAGTCCGGACCAGATGTCCAAACTTGGTCCTGCCTGCCCTGCATCACCGCCAGCGGGTTGCTTAGGATACCTAAGTTTTTTCCTGGCAGCCCCAGTTGCGGGAGAAAATGATGAAGGAGCTGTTGACGTGTCACGTTCCGCTTCAGCTGACAGTGTGTTCACCAGCAGGTCTTTGCACCTCTGCAGGCTTGTGTCGGCCGGAAAGAGAGACACCACATAGGCTTTAAACCTAGGATCGAGCACGGTGGCCAAAATGTAGTGGTCTGATTTCAACAGATTGACCACCCTGGAATCCTGGCAAAGCGAATGAAGGGCTTCATCCACAAGTCCCACATGCCGAGCGGAATCGCTCCGTCTTAGCTCCTCCTTCACTTTCTCCAGCTGCTTCTGCAAAAGCCTGATGAGGGGAATGACCTGACTCAAGCTGGCAGTGTCTGAACTGACTTCACGTGTGGAAGTTCGAAGGGCAGGAGAACCTTGCACAACACGGAAATCATTCTCCACTGCGCTTGAGTCAGGTGCATACCCCCTCCTTTGCCTATGTCATAGGTGGATGTATAGGCTTGAATGGCCTTTTGCTGCTCCTCCATCCTCTGAAGCATATAGAGGGTTGAGTTCCACTGCGTCACAACCTCTTGCTTCAGGTGATGGTGGGGCAGGTTCAAGAGTGTTTGCTGGCGCTCCAGTCTTCGGCACGCAGTCGCTGAATGGCGAAAGTGGACAGAAATTTTTCGGACCACCCAAAGCGTCTCCTGCACGCCCCTGTCGCTTTTCAGAAAATTCTGCACCACCAAGTTTATTGTGTGAGCAAAACATGGGACGTGCTGGAATTTGCCCAGATGTAATGCCCGCACAATATTGGTGGCGTTGTCAGATATCACAAATCCCCAGGAGAGTCTAAGTGGGGTAAGCCACTGGGCGATGATTTCCCTCAGTTTCTCTAAGAGGTTGTCGGCGGTGTGCCTCTTACTGAAACCGGTGATACACAGCGTAGCCTGCCTTGGAACGAGCTGGCGTTTCTGAGATGCTGCGACTGGTGATGCTGCTGCTGTTGCTGCGTAAGGTGATACATCTACCCAGTGGGCTGTCACAGTCATATAGTCCTTAGTCTGCCCTGTTCCACTTGTCCACAAGTCCATGGTTAAGTGGACATTGGGTACAACGGCATTTTTCTGGACACTGAGGACACTTTTTCTGACGTTTCTGTACAGTCTCGGTATCGCCTGCCTAGTGAAGTGGAATCTAGACCGGATTTGGAACCGGGGACACACTACCTCCATCAATTGTCTAAATCCCACTGCACTAATGGCGGATACCGGACGCACGTCTAACACCAACATAGCAGTCAAGGCCTCAGTTATACGTTTTGCTTCAGGATGACTGCTGTCGTGCTTCATCCTCCTCGCTAAGGACTGTTGGAGGGTCAATTGTTTAGTAAAAGTAGTGGTGTTCCTACTTCCTCTCTGGGATGTTGAACGACTCCCAGCAGCAGCAACAGCAGCAGCGGCAGCAGGAGGCATAGCAATGCAGGATCCTACTGAGGAATCCCGGATAGGAGAGTCAGTCATGCCAGTGACATGGCCTGCAGGACTACTTCCGATCCTGACTAAGGAGGAAATTTATGAGGAGGGAGTTGACGGTGTGGTTTGCAGGCGCTTGGATACAACAGGACAACGGGATTTAGGTGTCCCTGGACTGCTTATGGTCTTAGCCAAAGTTTCTGAACTTGACAGTAACTTATTATGAACGCGCTGCAGGTGCCGTATAAGGGAGGATGTTCCTAGGTGGTTAACGTCCCTACCCCTACTTATTCCACCTTTACATAAGGTACATATTGCAAGACAGTTGTTGTCCGGATTTGGATAGAAATATTGCCAGACCAAAGAGGTGGAATTTTTGGTCTTCTGCCCAGGCATGACTGTGATGGGCTTTTTCATCCCACGGACAACAACTGTCTCCCCCAGAGCCTGATTGAAACAAACCACATCACCATCAGAATCCTCCTCGCCAACTTCCTCCTCAGCGCCAGCTACACCAGTATCCTCATGCTGTTGTACTTCAACAGTGACATCTTCAATTTGCATATCAGCAAGTGGACTGTGGGTGCTCCTTTCAGCACTTGCAGGGGGCGTGCAAATGGTGGAAAGAGCCACCTCTTCCCATCCAGTGCTGGGAAGGTCAGGCATCGCAACCACCACCACACTTGGACTCTCCTTGGGGATTTGTGATATCTTCTTAGAAAGCGCAGTTCTTCGCTGTGCTTTTGCCAGCTTATCTCTTTTGATTTTTTTAGTGGGAGGAGGGCTTCCATCTTCATGTGAAGCTGAACCACTAGTCATGAACATACTAGGGATCGACCTTAGCCGTTCCTTGCCACTCCGTGTTGTAAATAGCATATTGGCAAATTTACGTTTCTCTTCAGCTGATTTAAATATATTTTTCAAGGTCATTTTCCTGAACTTTGTCATTTGGGATTGTATGTGCCCTCTATTATGACATTGGGCATCGGCCTTGGCAGACGACGTTGATGGCATGTTATCGTCTATGTCATGACTAGTGGCAGCAGCTTCAGCACTAGGAGGAAGTGGTTCTTGATCTTTCTCTATTTTATTTTTATCTGAGAAAGTTTGGTCCTCCATTTATGTTATATCGATTTCATATATACGTGCGGCTAAACACAGAAAATATTTTTTTATTTTTGCTGGAGAATAGTGCACTGTGTGGGTTACACCAGCCTTTAAGAAATGAGCCAGCCGGCTCTTTACTTATGGGACACAGGCGCACGCTTGGCACTGCTCCTTTGTTGATGCACGTGCGGCTACTGCGCACACAATTCACAAACACAGAAAATAATTTTTTTTTTGGTTTGGACTGGAGTGTACTTTGGGGGTTACAGCACCCTTTAACGGTAAAGCCAGCCGGCCCTTTACTTATGACACAGGCGCACGCTTGGCACTACTTTGTTGATGCACGTGCGGCTACTGCGCACACAATTCACAAACACAGAAAATACATATTTTTTTGGTTTGGACTGGAGTGTACTTTGGGGGTTACAGCACCCTTTAACGGTCAAGCCAGCCGGCCCTTTACTTATGACACAGGCACACGCTTGACACTACTTTGTTGATGCACGTGCGGCTACTGCGCACACAATTCACAAACACAGAAAATATTTTTTTTTTTGGTTTAGACTGGAGTGTACTTTGGGGGTTACAGCACCCTTTAACGGTCAAGCCAGCCAGCCCTTTACTTATGACACAGGCACACGCTTGACACTACTTTGTTGATGCACGTGCGGCTACTGCGCACACAATTCACAAACACAGAAAATATTTTTTTTTTTGGTTTAGACTGGAGTGTACTTTGGGGGTTACAGCACCCTTTAACGGTCAAGCCAGCCAGCCCTTTACTTATGACACAGGCGCACGCTTGGCACTACTTTGTTGATGCACGTGCGGCTACTGCGCACACAATTCACAAACACAGAAAATATATATTTTTTTGTTTGGTTTGGACTGGAGTGTTTTTTTTGGGGGGTTACAGCACCCTTTAACGGTCAATCCAGCTGGCCCTTTACTTATGACACAGGCGCACGCTTGGCACTACTTTGTTGATGCACGTGCGGCTACTGCGCACACAATTCACAAACACAGAAAATATATATTTTTTTGGTTTGGACTGGAGTGTACTTTGGGGGTTACAGCACCCTTTAACGGTCAAGCCAGCCGGCCCTTTACTTATGACACAGGCGCACGCTTGGCACTACTTTGTTGATGCACGTGCAGCTACTGCGCACACAATTCACAAACACAGAAAATAATTTTTTTTTTGGTTTGGACTGGAGTGTACTTTGGGGGTTACAGCACCCTTTAACGGTCAAGCCAGCCGGCCCTTTACTTATGACACAGGCGCACGCTTGGCACTACTTTGTTGATGCACGTGCGGCTACTGCGCACACAATTCAAAAACACAGAAAATAATTTTTTTTTTTGGTTTGGAGTGTACTTTGGGGGTTACAGCACCCTTTAACGGTCAAGCCAGCTGGCCCTTTATTTATGACACAGGCGCACGCTTGGCACTACTTTGTTGATGTACGTGCGGCTACTGCGCACACAATTCACAAACACAGAAAATATATATTTTTTTGGTTTGGAGTGTACTTTGGGGGTTACAGCACCCTTTAACGGTCAAGCCAGCCGGCCCTTTACTTATGACACAGGCGCACGCTTGGCACTACTTTGTTGATGCACGTGCGGCTACTGCGCACACAATTCACAAACACAGAAAATATTAATTTTTTGGTTTGGAGTGTACTTTGGGGGTTACAGCACCCTTTAACGGTCAAGCCAGCCGGCCCTTTACTTATGACACAGGCGCACGCTTGGCACTACTTTGTTGATGCACGTGCGGCTACTGCGCACACAATTCACAAACACAGAAAATATATATTTTTTTGGTTTGGAGTGTACTTTGGGGGTTACAGCACCCTTTAACGGTCAAGCCAGCCGGCCCTTTACTTATGACACAGGCGCACGCTTGGCACTACTTTGTTGCTGCACGTGCGGCTACTGCGCACACAATTCACAAACACACAAAAATATTATTTTTTTAGCACTTGGGGGGGGGCACCCCTGATGGACAGAGCACCCCCAGGACAATACTACAGCACCCCTTTAGGACTGGGACACTGCACAGGACTTTGGAGTGGACACAGCCCCTATGGAGAACTGACTGCACAACACAGTCCAGCCAGCCCCTATGGACTTTGAAGTAGTGGACACAGCCCCTATTAACAACAGCAGCACAGCACATCACAGCCAGCCCTTATGGACTTTGAAGAAGTGGACAACAGCAGCACAGCGCAGCACAGCACAGCACAACACTACTCTGCACTACACTACACTACACAGCCCAGCCA